>OY856409.1:863295113-864495113 GCA_963693085.1 Alisma plantago-aquatica
AAAAAGGGTGAGTCTAACCAAACCATGTATAAGATCCAACACTTGGTTGCTTACTAATTATCATCACCAAAACTTAGAGTCTAGTTCTAAGGATAGACTGCTACAAACATACAGTATCTAAGACTCCTACAAGGAACTTATGGGACATAAGTGAATTTTATTTTGGGTAACCAATTTCAAAAAAGTCATAAGATGATCATGTTAGACTACCAAGAGTATTCAACATAGATGTCTAAGGCTATTATTTCCTAACGGTATGCTATTTTAGACAATAAGTATCAACTCAGACCAGACTGATATCATACGGATCTAGGAGTGCTCATAAACCAAGATAGTGGCGTGGAGAAAAATCTTGCCAGCCCCCAGACCGTGACCCTTTCTAGGCACCTTTGCTTTCAACTTATGTCCTAGTAGCTACCTAATAGTCTCATCACCTAAATGTTAACTAAAGATATTTCTAATATGAAAATCGTATGATCCTAAATCAAACTTTCATCATCTCATTAGAAACATAGGTCAATTATAGGGTGAACATCTTAACTAAAGGTGAACTATGCAAGGTGAGGGTTCTAACTAGGGAGACAAATTGAAATAGTTAAGATTTCAACTACCATGGGATCTAATACCATGTTGTAAAGAAGGCTAAATACCCCTTTACTAATAATGCTAAACAAAAAACCAATGAATAGTAGTGGAATAAAATAATGACTATATTCAATTATACAAATGCACATCTTATTCACCCATAAGGGTATAAATGAAATTATCACAAAAGGATCTAAGATAGAGGGAAACCAAACGTTATCAATCTGTCACCAAGAAACAACTTTATGAGAGAGGTTCATGCCGGGAGAATGAACTCCTCATGCTAATCCTATGCTGGTCCTCCATACTCCTGATGCACACTCTGATCCTAAGTTTGGGTGGTTGGGGCACGTAACAAGAGAAGAAACAAGGTATGTGTCAATGGAGGAATAATGACAAGTAAAGTATAGAAAAATGTAAACATGGGGTAATGATTCAACTATGGTAAAGAGAGTCAAGAGTATGAGGCATGTAACAAATAATAATTCTGCCATGACAAATAATAAAGTTGCATGAATGATTATTAATACGGCAACAATAACTAATATAGGGTTGAGGCACCTACCTAACCTCAACCAATAGGTGAGGGAGAGTAACACATTCCCACACACCTAAAATATATATAAAAGTAGGGAGAGTAAACACATTCCTCTGGGAGAAATAACACATGCCCAACTATGGGTGGTTGTACATAAGTACACCCTGCATTAACTATATAGTCAATAATTCATCATGCTATAAAAGGAATCATATGACATATTAAATAAATGAAATATTGCAGAGGGGTCAAAACCCAAGAAATAATTGAAATAAAGGATCTAAAAAGGTAATGATGAGATTAAAGGAAAATTTATGCCTCATTGTTGATATTAGGGTTTGATAATAAAATTTTCCAACTGAAGGGTAAGAGTGCAAATACACATACAAGGAATGAGATGCACATAAGCACATACACATATGCATACACACATACCTCATTGAGAGTCCTAGTCATCACTTTCACCACTAATTTGATTCCAAGACCACTTTAACCTAATTACAAATTATATCACATGTGTTAGGGTTTTGTAAAACATAAAGTGTAAGAAACTCTAATTTTTGACTTTCTAATAAAGCATTGGATTTTGCACTCAAAACTTGGACCAATAGATCAATTGGATTTTCCTGATTAATATAACATATTTATTTATTAAATTTGGAGATAAAATTAGTTAATTACAATTTTTTGGGCATTTTATATAAATAAATTAGTGTTTCTGATAAACAAAGGAATAGGGAGTCAAAACATGACTTGAAAACACTAAAATTAGATTCCTTGTGAAAAGCCCTTTCCAAGGAATATTTATTTATAACTTTCTGATAAAGCATTGATTTATTATGAATTTTATAAAATTAGCCAATAGAAAAACACCAAAAAGCCACATAAGAAAAATAGTCCCACTGATACGCTTGCACAGCTGGTCTGGGTCCAAGTTGGCATGGCCCAATAGGATTCGGCCAGCAAGAAAAAGAACCCACCTCAGCGGATCAAGGATCAAAAGACTCAAGGTAGCAGGAAAACCCCAAAATGACCTTGCTCAATTAATCAAGTAATTAAAGTCACTGGGGTGCCAATGTCAAATTATGACATGGCTTGTTCCCCCTTTCGATCCATGGCACGAGCAAGCGACCTGGATGTAGATTTCTTGATCAAAATCTGTGATTTGCAATCAACCAGGCAAAGGGGATGATGCAAGATGTTCCTCGTGCCCAGACAAACCCAAAGAGACAAGGCTCAAGTTCTAGAGAGAATAGGGGCTCTAGGAGCTACATCGGAAGAAGGAGAAATAAGGGACACAACTATATGATGTGAACTACAAGAAATCAGTGAGAAAAAGTCACAAGAAGATCTAGGTAGTGCATTGCTGGGGTCTGGCGAACACACACGAAGAGGAACTAGGGTCGGGGAGGCACTGAGGCATCGAGGCGACTGGCACAAGTGAGAATCTAGAATCATGTCTATAGGATACAATGTTTGGGGGCACATTGAGCCAAAATGATGAAGGGAAAATGAAGACCATAGGCCAAAGATGCTTACCGCACTCTTCATTGAACTGGGGTGATCATGGATGTGAACACCAGGTCACCATCGCCAGAGAAGAAGGGGAGAAGGTCGTGAAGACTTGAGCTACTAGTGAAGAAATTGAGAGAGGAGGCAAGAAGCCTGAGGTCTGGTGATGCTCTACCAGGCTTTATAAAGGTAGGGGTGGTGTGTAGCTTGCTCTGTAATGGTGAGGTTGAGAGGTTGTTAATCCCTATTTTGGGCATTTTGTGCTCAAGGCGAGGGAGAAGGTGAGTGATAGCTCATCGGGTTTCACAGAATGAGGTGAGGTCATTGGAGAGAAGATCTTGCAAAATGGATACAAGGAGAGGGAGAATGAGGTCGTCGAAGATCACACTGTAAAATTAGATTTTGACCATGAGCATTTCGAAGGTGGTTGACGATCGTTGAACCATTGGATCATTGATGGATTAAATTGGAAACATTGGATGGCATGTTGGAGAGGGATTCAACTAAAAGTAACATGTGACATTGATATAATGTGGAAATTTAGATTAAATGTGTCACATTAATAAAATCAAAATCGAAACCGTAGTTACTCTATATTAAAACATATTTAATTCATTTGGGGGGTTCAAACCTTGACCAAATGACTTCAAATTTTAATCAAAGATTAATTGGAGGGTCTAGAATACTCCTTGACAATTATATTTTGGTTTGGTATGATATTTAATCACTAACCACTATATTTCCATATATATATATATAATATTAATGCATTAAAAGGGTGAGTTAACTTGAAGAGGTTTTTCTTAACAAATTCTTGAGTAGAAATTCGAGATTTACATTAATAACTTATCCAACAGTCATAAAACACTCTTTTCACTTCTATTTATGATTTGTTTCCATCTAGTAGGAGAGAGAAAATAGAAGAGGACTATTAAACTCATTAACTAACTCAATATTACATTAACTCTCATTTCTTTCCCCAAAAGGCCATCAAAAATACAATCTAATGATTGTCTCAATTTATTGGTTATTTTACATTTTTGACTCAAAATAAAATACTAATTAGGGTATTTGTGTAGAAACCCATTCATTGGCATAAATATTGGTCAAATAAAATTCAAACCACTAATAATTCCAAAATTTCAACATTAAGGACAAAAAGGTTAGAAAAGATAGGAAAAATTAGAAAAAGGCCAAAAGGATATAAAGGAAAGGAAAAGCTTAGAAAAGGGTTAAAATGAAAATTTTCTTATTGAGAAGGATATTTTGAAAAGGGGTTAGTTGAATTGAATATGTTTGCTCACAGTAAAACATGATTTCACATCTTCTTAACCCAAAATGGTTGAGGATATAGTCAAGTGTCGGTTTGTTACAAGTCTTATGTGACGTCCCTGTACACTTAGGTCCTTGGGGAGGTTTTTGTTGTCTGTATCGATATGAGATTCCGACTTTATGCCCATTGTTGTATAGAGATGGCATATATGTATCTGAATAGGTTATCATGTGTAATAGATGTGGCTAGAAAGCTAGTGAACAATATCTTATATAATGTTTTGGATTGGTGATATGCAATACAAGTGACTTTTGTGGACTCATGTGCTATATATTGTGACTCTTATGGTTTGACGGAATCAGTTTTAATTCCCTATTTTTTATGGTAACTTGGATGTTTAGTGTTAGTTCTGTAGTTTGGTTTTGAGTAATATTGTTTGTGGCATGTCGGGGCATCACAATGTACCTTTCCAAATTCCCTTTTGTGGGCTTCATAGTTTGTCTCAGAGTAATGTTCCTTATGAAAAGTTCTGATGCTCCTCAACAGTGAACATAAATATGTCTATCTTTTTATTCAAAAATGTAACCATCAAAGTTCCGACACATACTTTGATTTCTTCATTAAATGTGGACAATAAAGTCCTTCCCAAGATGATTTAAGTCTTCCCATCTTTCATCACTATGTCTAAGACCAGAAAATCAGTCGATTATTATGCACGTGAAAATTTTGGTCCACTACCACCATCTCATTATATATCATTCCCTTAGGCACATTACCAGAGCCATCGACCACAATAAAATGTAGTCAGTCAATTTTTACCTTTCAAGACAAGCTCAACAAACACACTATAGGGCATGATGCGAACACTTAAGCCTACACAAAGAAGTGCATTCTCAACAAACTTAAAATTATTATATAAAGGGAAAAGAGGGAGACCCATATCTCCCTTCTTTTTGGTGATAGGATTTTATATTATGAAGCTTACTTGCTCCATCAGTATGATCTCCTAGAGTGGTTTCCATATCATCTTCCTCTTGCCGATACAAAAATCCTTGTACAGTGATATGAGTAGTGCTATGTTTTTCTTCCCTCACCTCAACACCTCTAAAAGTTTCATATCATTCTCATGCCTCTCTTAGGAAAATGAGTCTTTTAAGGAATCGAGGAAAAATGGACCATTCTGATCATTATCATCTATAATAATTTGAGAACTTTGGGTGGAAACACAAGGAGACTCCTTGATTCATTGGGTGTAGCATATGTTGTTACCAACTAAATAGAAGGTGGGACAACAGTGGGTATCACAAACCCAATAGATGGTGGGGCAACCAAAATTTTAGCGTTGGTAGCAGTCTAATAAGAAGGTCGGACACATGATGTTATCATCTCAGAAGAAGGTGGGATATCATGATTTTTAGTACACTTGGCACTCTTATAAGAAGGTGAGGCACATGGTGTTATCATCTCACAAGAAGGTGGAAGAACAAAACTTTTAGTGCACTTGGCACTCTCACAAGAACCTTCTGGAATTAGCATTTCTTCATGATCTTTGGAAATTGTGTTTCTCCCTTTTTTTACTTCTCAACAACATTGTCAAACTTCAAAACCGACACCGCACTTGTGATTGTTTTGGTGGTGGATGTGGTGGTCTTTGTTTTTATGGATTAGGATTTTGAAGGGTGAAAGGTGATTTTTGTGAAGGTGATTGTAAAGGTGTTCAATATTTTGGTGATGGTGGTGGGTATTGAGGTGGTGGTTATTTATTAGATTGGATATTGAATTGAGGTTGTGTTGATGGTGGAGACTAGGGGTTTGGAGGTCCTTGGTATTATTTCAAGGTTGTCACTTGCCCTTGTGTTCAGATGTAGGTGCCTTGAGGAGAACCCATGGATCCACTAGCACTATGAGGATTAGACATAGTGAGACAAAGTTTAGGAGGGAAGTATCCCTTCCTCCATATGGGAAAATGATAAGGAGATTTGGTCCAATCTTTTCTAAAGTCTACTAATATTTTGTCCATGACAAGACACATCTTTCTGGATGACATCTAGGCTCCTCAACCTTCCAAGTACCTCTCCTTCAAACCTTGAGTTGTTCCTTTGTCCTTGGTCTCCTTGTTGCTTCCATGAGAAATCTGGGTGATTCCTCCACTCTACGGGTATAAGAAGTTGACATTGAGCCTTGGTTGTTATGGTTTCCAAAAAAGTGAAGTACCTTAACCTTATCATAAATAGACACAAGTCACACAACAAAGTGGGTATTTTGTCTATAAGGACCTCCTACATGAGTTTTCACTAAGTTCATCATGTCCCCCAATATCTTCATCACTTGTTGGTTGGTATCATCATGGCTTGAGGAGGGAGCTGAAGTTTTCCTATCAAAGTAGACACCCACACTAGAAGCTTGATGTCAAGAATTTTGAGCAAAGTGGTCAAAAATAGAACAAAATTCCTCAAGAGGTTTGGCCATAAATGCACCACCACTCGATGAGTCTAGAATAGTTTGGCCCATCTCGATAAAGTCCAAAGTAGAAGGATTGGATTATCTACCAAAGCAGAACCTAATAGTGGGGGAAATCTCTCATCAACTTTTGTAACTTCTCCCACGTCTCAGAAAAATTCCCATTCTTCTTTTGGACTTTTGGCTGAAGAATGTTATATACCTTCCTATTTGAGTCAACTTGGAAATAGGATATAATTTAATTAAAAAGTCATTCTAACATGTCTTCCCGAGTCATGATCGTAGTCTTTGATGAGTGCCACTCCTTTGCCTTGTCCTTGTGAGAGGAAGGGAACAATGTGAGCTGAATAGAATTGTCAGTGACTGTAGGACTCCTATAGCTGGAGCACAACTCAAGAAAGGAGTCCAAAAACTTGTAGGGATTTTCATGCTTAAGGCCATATGAAGTGGGGAGGAGCCCAAGAAGATTGAGAGGAATGGAAAATTATTGCTCGCACATCTGATGAACCTGAGTGGTGATTGGACAAGTATAGTTTCTAGGCATAAAGTAGTCATGCAATTTTTGATTGGATGGAGAAATTGGAGTGTTAACAAATCCTCATTGTGTTTAGCATCCCTGTCTCACATCTCAACTTCTTCTAAATGACAGTGATGTCAGGCTCTACACCTTCTTATTCCTAGGAAAGAATTGACATCAAGTGAGCATCATCTGAGCATGCAGAAACAATCACCTACACACGACAATACCAATCAAAAGAAGCCAAGTTAGTAAACAAGTTTGTACAAGTAACACAAATAATAATAAATAGCAATGGTGAGGTCAGTAGGAAAAGTCAAAGCTAAACTAACTAGCTAGGTCAAGTGCCTTAATCCCTAACAACAGTGCCAAAAAAACTTGGTGCATGTGTGGGCGCACATACTTGGGACAAAAAATTTATAACCCTATCAACATGCTCAAATAGACAAAGAATACTACCCTAAAAATAGATGAGTTTGTATCACAATACAGAGTAGGAAAGTTAGGGGTTGAACCTAAGGGAGAAAGGGGCCACTAGAGCTATGTCAGTTGAAGCTAGGTTCCTACTGTGGAGTCTAGGGTTAATGCTTTGACTTAATTTTGGTTTGATTATACTAGAGGTTCATTAAAAAGAAGCCAAGTTAGTAAACAATTTTGTGCAAGTAACACAAATAATAATAAATAACAATGGTGAGGACAGCAGGAAAAGTCAAAGCTAAACTAACTAGCTAGGTCGAGTGCCTTAATCCCAAACAACAATGTCGAAAAAGCTTGGTGCATGTGTGGGCGCACATACTTAGGCTAACAAATTTATAATCCTATCAACATGATCAAATAGACAAAGAATACTACCCTACAAACACACGAGTTTGTATCACAATACAGAGTATGCAAGATAGGGGTTGAACCCAAGGGAGAAAGGGGCCGCTAGAACTATGTTAGTTTAAGCTAGGTTCCTATTGTGGAGTCTGTGGTTAATGCTTTGACTTGACTTTGGTTTGATTATACTAGAGGTTCAAACAAGAAACTAAATGAAAGAAAGGGAAAAACCTATTTTAATCCTAGACTACTTTACTTCTAATTAACAAAGGAAATAAGCTAAGAAATTAAAAGAAAATTCTTTACTAAGGCAAGGAAGGAAAGATCTAACTGTAGACTAGACTAAAAAAACAATCCTACTTAACAACCTAGAGAGATGAATTTGCTAAACTAGTAATGAGAGAACCATACTAGCAAATAAGGAAAAAAGGGCAATTAAGGACCTCAACTAGTAAGAGCTTCAAAGAACAAACACAAATAACCTAAAGAGAGTGTTGACTATCTTAGGCAAGTTAAATTATCATGAAAAAGGAAATGAACTAATTAATCAAGTCAAGACTAGATAAGTAAGGAGGAAATTAGAGTTTTAAACAGTTAGTGTGAAGTGTGGAATATTTGGGGGTAATGTGACTAGAACCTAGGTTGGAAGTCATAACATGCAAATCATCCATAATCATTTAGATTGTTAAAACCAACAACAAATACATGCTAGAGAATTACCCTAAACTACTAATTGGCCATGGATGGAATAGGATGTGCCAAGGGAAACTACACCCTAGAACACCCTATCCAACCTTGCAAGGGTTAGTTGGATTATTTTTTAATTGAAATTCTAGTAGTATCTAATCAAGTTTAGGTTTATAGGATTGAGGCTCTTAGGGATTTGGGGGGCCTAGGGTACTAATGGAGGGTTAAAATGAGGGTATTTCACCTCACATCACCTTACATCTAGCAATTAGATGGCTCCAATACAATTACACTAAGTGCTTCTAGACTAGCTAATTAGATCTCACCCATAGGAGTTGGAGAGAGGATATATTAGGAAGATGGAGTGCCAACTAGGGATCCACTAGTTAGACCTAGGTGCAAGTCCCAAAATGGCTACAAATATGCCATTTTCTCCTAAACCTAGGTAGTTTCAAGCACAAAACCTAATATAATGTATGGGAAATGAGATAGAAATAGAAGACAATAAAGTTATTTTAACCCCAAATAACCACCTAGAGGGGCTTATCTACTAACAGAACAAAAAATGAAAAAGAAGAAGATGAAGTCAGAATTGCCAGGAGAGCTTATGGGAGTCCTTCTCTTCTTCACTTCCAGCAACAAAACCTCGTCCTCCTCACTCCTTGATGGTTGGATGGCGTGCAAGGGATGGAGGAAGTAGCCAAACTATAGAAAACTAGGCCTTTGAGGTAGAAATGGAGTGGGAGTTGGTTGGAGTAGGTGGGATCTCAATGAGTGTGGTATTAAAATGCTAGGGAGGCTAACTAGTGGCTTACCCTATGCCATACGCCACCCATGTTTATATAGGGGCTAGGGAAGCATAGGGTTAAGTGGGTTCAATATGGAAAAATAGTGCGAAAAAGGAGCTAGGGTTGAGGTAGCAAAACCATTCTAGGTAGAATGAATATTGCAGGTAGAGGGTAGCATAATCATGCTGAGGGAGAACGGTGGTGCTGGTGGAGGTTACAGTAAGAAATAGGATTTAGACGTTTGGTAGAACAACCTTCTGTGGAGTACGATCGTGGTGGTGGCTAGGTAACATGGCCATGCTGGGTAGAACAGTCACAGTGAGTGACTTGGGCAATTATTTTTCTTCACAACACAAGTGATTTTGAGCTTTTAGAAGAATACCCGTCTTGGCTAGCTCGACCACGGTTCTACACTTGTCCATGGTTACTTATCCATTGTGATTTAACCATTGATTTGGCATTGGCATCATGGTCGTTCCTTGGCACCATAGTCTTGTTGGGGGCTTTTGCTTGCACTTTGATCTTCAACTTCAGAAACCTTGGGGTTCTCTGCTCTAAGTCAACCCTTGACCACTCGGGGTAGATTGAGTAAGCTCTTGGAATCTCTTTGGGAGCCTCTAATGTAGAGAAACTCCCACATCATGCATCTTCTCTCCTGTCCATCCAAGATGTGGTTCAAGTACTCAAAAACATGCATAGAACGTCCATAAGTGAATTTGCTAGTAAACCATTAATTGAGGAAAATAACATGCATTATACAATTTTTAGATGTGATTTAAGTACAAAAGACACAAGATGAAGCCCTATAATAGGAATTCATCAAGTCTGGTGAATCTCAAAGTCTACTCTGGTCAAGAAATATAGAATTATTATTTAGAGGATGACTACTTAATGCGTTGAATTCAATCTAGATATATGTTACTAAGTGATTACACCATCATAGTAACATTGGTGTAATGACCCATTTCCAAATTAGTCATCTAATTAGGGTTACATGGATGATTGTATGCTTAAATAAGTTGATCATTGTTTAAAAGTTTATTAATGATGATAGTTAAGTTTTGATGTTTTAAATATAATGAGAAGGTTTAATCATACTTTGCTCCACATAATTAGGGTTAACATTTGAAAACCCTAATTGGCCCAAATTAGGGTTTTGATGACATATGAATACATAATTTGATAAGTATAATGTCTCACTAAATGAGTTTTAGTATTTTAAGTGTAACTCTGATTTAATTAAAATTTGGATATAATTCGTATATATCAAATGTGAGAAATATTGAAAAATATCATAATTTTTGAAGAATGTTCTGACCTGTTTGTCGGTCAAGTTTCAAACTCGACTGACCATATTTTCAGATTGATATAAAAGTGTGGTAGTTTAATTTTATATTTTTATTGGTATAATCAATTAATATCAAATTTTAACTGTAGTTGTAAAAATCTATTATACACACACAATTAAATTTTCGTAATTTTTATATGATATTTGATCTCTACAGAGAGGGGTGTCAGTTAAGTTCTGTGAAGGACAAACTCGACCGACCGTGCTTCAGACTGCAATATAGTAGTATAGTATTTGATTTTTAGTTATTTATTGGTAACTCCAAATTATATAATTTTTTTATTGTTACTTAAAAACTCAACTTCAGACATTTTTTTAAATTTTCATAATTTTTGGACGATTTTTGAGTTTTGAAAAGTGTGGTGTCGGTCGAGTTTATAACTCCGCCAACCAACCAGTCTGAGTAAAATAAAAATATAATGAAGGGCTTGTTTGCAATTGTTCTAAGCACCTCAATTCATATATATGAATAACCTAGCATACAAGGATCTCTCATAACTCATCATTCCTATAAAGGAAACAAAATTCTAGAGAGAGAGGAGAGCTAGGGTTTTGAGAAGAGAAAGTGGTATAGATGTTGACCTAGGATTTCTCTATCCAAGATATGATTAAATCAAGTAAGTTTAGCTTCATTGCATAGAATTTCATGGTGATTCTTCTCTCACATGCCAAGATTCTATCCCTTCTTTGATTTGATTCAAAATCACATCAAATCTCCCCTTTTTCTCACTATTTCTCTTCTAATCCCCATTTCTAGGGTTTCTGAGTTGAGAGGAGAAAGAATTGGATTCATTTGCTAGAGTTTGTTTGGGTTTCCAGAAATTTAGAGGTTGACCTACGTCTTTAAGGTTCTTGGCACCTGAGGTGAGTTTGTTTCTCCCTCCTAAGCTCTGTATTCATGTTGAAAGCCTAATTCTATCTGGATAAAATAATTAGAAACCCTTCTTGTATATGTATATGATTAAATATTGATTTGGGAAAGATATTGAGGGATCAAATTCTAATGATTTTGATTATTTCTCATTGTTTGGAACTTTATTAGTTCCTGATGTATTGATTGAGGATCCATGGATAATCCTACAGATAGATGACTATGCTATTTCATGTGAATTTTACCTAAAATTCAGCCCAATGGCCGATATGCTTGGAATTGAATTGCATGTATAAAGTCATATTTGAACTGTACTAGATTGTATTATACAAGTGTATTGTTGAATGTTAATGGAATTGAATATAATATATGTATAAGGATCAATATGAGGTGACCACATATCCTGATTAGGGTTTGTGTTGAGGAAGTGAATCAAATGAGTCAATTAATCAATGTATACTTATGGTTGATGAATGGAATATGTGAAAAATGAAAAATAGGGTTTCCATGTGTGTGAATAGCTCTAATGAACCTCTATGCATCATTATGAAATTACTTAGTGATATGGATCTTATGATATGTTGAACTAAGGATGAATTCTTGAAAACCCTAGATGTTTAGTATTAAGACGAGTATGAGTGATGAAGCTAGAACTTGTATATGATGTTGTAAATGTGATGAAATGTTGAATGTAAGTATTAATACTTCAATTAAAGATGATGAGTCTTATTTATAAGATATAAGCCTAATGCATATATTTTAGTAAAATTTATGGAATAATGAGTAGCCCTTATATGAATGTGGGTCCTTTTATATAAGATGTACTTAATGGTGATTGCAAGTTAAAGATGAAACATGAAGATAATATGATGAAGTATTTTATCTTTTATTTTAATTACATGTGGCTTAACCCAAATTAAATGAAATATACTAAGAACTGGACTTTGATAAATGTTAAGTAGAATAGAAGCATTGTATGTAAAGTGAATCAAGAAAGATTGGTCTGAATAATGTAACGAACATGAAATGAAAGAAGGTGAGACTAGTGGACATAAAATGAAGGAAAAAGATGGGAATTAGTAGATGATTCTAAGAATGTAACTCTTACCCTAAAATGATGAGTTTGATGATGCTAGTGAATGACAATCTCAAATGAGGGATTAAGGGATGCACATAACTGTAGTTGAATTCAACAAAAAGATGAAATTCAAGTATTTGAATTGATTTACAAGAATGTGTTCTTGAATTGTGTCTTGTACTCTGAGAATGGACTAATAGTACAAAATTCTAATGATAGTCAACATGTGTTGAATAGTAACCTCATCTGAAGAGTGTGAAATAAAAGAAGAAGAGAATTAAGTCTTTTATGCATGCATATGAATGAAATTTATTTGCATCTATTGAGATTAGATGGAAGAAGCACATGTTGTATGATAAATCTATTTTGAGTATGATGAATGATACATGATGTCTATATGCTTTTACTGTTGCTAGTTCTAATGCCTCTGCTAATATTTGTTAAGAACTATGATATATAATGAACTGATAAGGAATATGTTGAAATAGAATTTAATATGCACTCCTTACATTTGAGAAACCCTGATAAGGGAAAATATTGCATAATGAGATCATGTCTATGGCTGAAAGCCCACTAATGAGGATAAAACCCTGATGGGGTAAATGTTGGACAATAAGATTATGTCTTGGGCTGAAAGTCCACTGTTGATGATTGATGTGAGATGATGTAGAATATAGAAATAATCATATATGTTGTAATCTACACATTTATTGTGCTTCTTGCTTTAATCATTGTACTTATTGATGAACTTAATCTACTTCATGTTATTCTAGTTACATGAGAATACACAAATATGATATATGATGTTTTGAATTCTTTTAAGATGAGTAAAAGAGATTAATAACAAGTGAAATGATGGAACATCTAGTTAGGTGCCATGAACACCGTGAGTTTCCCCCGAGGACCACATTGGGGAAACAAAGCATATCTCATTGTAGTAATCAATGAATTATGAGAAGGATTTCTGGAGTGTGGATCGAGACCTTAAAGGTTAGACCACCAGGATTTAGGAGTGAGTCATATGGAGTGGCTCTGGCCCTAAATCCTTGTTGTGAAAGTCTATGTCTAGATGGAATAAACTCTGATGAAATGAAATATGTGAAATGTGAAATGAAAAATATGTGAAATATTGTGATATGTGATATACTATTTTGCTGGTTCTTGTCTCGTGTACCCGAGATGAGGACGTGAGCCTCTTTAGGCAACCTTGAGGTAGCCAGGGTCTGTTGTTGATATCTTAGGGTGGCCGACTAAACCCTAAGATAGTGACAGTGAGTCGTTGACATGAGAATTAGGTGTGGCGACTTCTACTTAGTGAGGTACAAGCCAAGTAGTTTCTGGGCAAATGAAGAAAAGATGATAAGTCGTGTAGAATATGATTTGAATGGTTGTTAATTCCTTCTACTACTACTTGATGATTTGTTATTGTTGATTATGCTTCTTGTTAAGAATCATGTTGATATGGAAATTTTCTATTTCATATTATGATATGTCATGCTGACAAGTTATAAATGACAATATTCATATCCTTTCTGAATATGAGTTGGATTGCTTGCTATTTGATAGTATTGTTTGGCAGATGTGTATTATGTGTACTTCATATTCAGGACTGCAGGATGTGTTCTTGGTCCGGATGGTGGAGTGTCACAAAGATAATGTGATTGTTGTGTATTGATTCAAAATGCTTAGAACTTGACTTATTTCTCATGCAGTAGGGTTCTTAATTTGGACTAAGAAGTATCTGGTGATTTGTTCATAGACATGATCTAAAAGATGTTTCAAAGTTATAATTAGTTTAAGTGATTACCTTATCTGTTGGATTAGATTACCATTGTAAGATAGATTTGACTTATGATAGAACTATCTGCTAGACTTTTCAATATCTACATGTTTCTATTAAGTTTATTATACTTAATCTGATGTTGATGCACATACCTAGTTTTAGTGGGAGGTATCCACTCACTAGGGCTCTATATGAGTCTCATGAGGTTGTTTCAAATTTTTTTAGGTATGATGCTATCCAGCAGAGAGGTCAAGACAAAGAAGATATAAATAGAATAATCTAGATAGATTAGAATGTTCATGTACTCTCTCTTTCTCAGGATGGGTTGTAGACTAATTTTGTTCATTAATGTACATGTATCTGATGTAAATTGCACCGCATATGAGAACAAGTTTTGATTTTGGTTTTAATGGATTTGAATAAGATTTGTGATATCTAAATGTGATGTCCTTGATGTGACATTGATTTATGAATTTGTGAAGAAAGAAAAAGGAAAATTCTATCTGTGTTTTTAATATGTTGTTTAATCACCTTTGTCGAGAATTCATTATTTTATTTCATAATCTGGGTTTAGGTTTTGGGATTATGTCTAATGGTTGGTATTTATGATAATCAAAAGAGTGGGTCCTGACAATTGGTCACTTGAAGATTGAACTTTTTCTCCAACTTATTCCAATTATTTGAGTGGCAAGGATGTATTGCTCGATATCATTTGCTTAGAAGGTCATTGATATCAATGCCAACATAATGTAAAACCTACATGGACACACACATAGTATGCTCAATGAAGAGAAGTTTACAATAACGATTACAATTAGAAGGTTCTGAGTTATACATAGGCTAATCAGTGATCCAACCAATAAAAATATGTCATTAGATAGACCAATAGTTAAGCAAATTAAATAAAGTGATTGAGTGTCAATCAATTCATTGATTATCAATTTTATAAATAATGCATGGGCTAGGGAAGTTGTAGAAATATCAACCAATTGATTGAAATGTCAAATGATCAATTTAGTTGTTCAATAAAATGAATGATGGGTTAGTCTATCATCTAACATGTAATATACCCAAGAATAACACTACCCAATCAATTGATTGGATGTCCATTTAGTTGATTCAAATGCTATCTGAGTTTTGCCTATTTTTATTAGTTGAATATTATAATTAGGAAAAAAATTCACTTTTTAGGAAATTATAGCTTATGACTCCCCATATAAAGGGGGTGACTTCATAAGTTGAACACAAACTTGAGTTTCTCCCTTTAAGATAGAGAAATACACTCTTGATAGTTACTCTATGATAGGATGAGGATAGTAAAAGACAAGCACATCTACAATCTTGACCCACTTCTAATTGGAGGCCAAGGTGGCGCACCGTATGATACCAACGTCCACATAGATAATTTTGATACCATGGCAAATGCACGAAGGCTAGACAAGGCCTTAATCATCAAAGGAAAACATGTTCAATTCTAGTTGTTATTGAATTGGTTGTTTCTCAAGACATGGGATTGGGATCCAGAAAACCAATAATAAAATTGGTAATTTGTGTATAGATGTTTGACACCTAGTCTTCACCAAGGTATAATCCATATCCCTTCTTTTAGTTATCTTTACCAATGTTATATGACTATAGAAACTGTGAGAAGGGGTTTTCAGTTTTGTTTGTAAATTTATAGCACAATCACCCAAAAACCCTATAGTTGTATCAGAGCCTTGTCATACAACTTTCTTGTGGGTTTTGAACTAATATCTCTTTTTCATTGGACAACTTCTGCTATGTGTTTCCATGATAATGACCAACATATATACATATACTATAAATTAATGTGGCACTTTTGAAATCATTTTGTTTGGTGGATGTAGATATGAAGGTTATGTGACAAATACTTGTATATCTGAAGCATGCAGTTTTGTTTTTGTTCTTGATCTAACACTTGTAACGTGTATCTGTCCTACATGCCTTGTCTTAATCTATAGATTACCATGTAACGTTTATTTATCACTTCAAAAAAAGATGATTTAACTACATTTTATCCAACTACATATATTTTATTTGAAAGACTACCTTTTTCTACACATTATAAAAATTTAAATATAACAACTGTAGTTATTTGTATTAGAAGTTGGTTACATATCATGGTGACTGAAAAAGTATTCTCTTTCCCAACTCATCTCCCTCTCACTGCCCACCCCTCCTAAATAACCAAAATGCATTAAATATTCAAAATTTCTACACAAATCCCCGATTAGCGTGAGTTCGTAAAGGGTGCCACTGTCTCCCTCGATAGTTCTACCCCACCTATTATGTGTGTTTTATCTCCCTAACTCTCCTCTCCTTCACCATGACTTCTGATATGATCAACCTCTCCCCATCTCTCCCTTTTCTCCTGCTTAATACCAACCCATCTCCTCCCTTATGTAAGCACTCGACTTCATGGACCACCAAAGAAGGGGTGATGTAAGTATTGATTGAGGAAACATAGAAGGTGGAGAGGAGACAAAGTAGGTGGAAGCAAACAGCTCATGTATACTTCACCCTCCCCTAATTCCTATCTTTATGTTTCTAATACTCACTAAACCACTAAGAAGATGAAAATATAATCCTCTCTCTCCCTTTTGGAACCGCCATGCCCTAATGTCAAGAACATGAAGAAGAACACCACTAAGTGTGTGAGAAAGAACTGTGCATAATTGAACATTGTTGTGTTACAAATATATATATATATATATCTCGCCAAGCCTTCATTATATTCTAGCATCTCATGTTGGACTCTATTTTTTTAACTAGAATTATTGTCTTTTTATTAAGGAAAGACCTTTAGAGAAAACTCAAACTGTGGATGGAGAACACTTATCCCAAAGTATCTAATGCCAGTCTATGTTTTTGATAGGGTGCAGGGCAAATTTTTAATACTTAAAATTATATAATTTGTCTATGTGGTTCTGGTTCTATTGACTTTACCTATTGGGTTCTCTTGTCGGTACCATGGTTGCTTAGTATTTATTTAAATCTATGGAGTTTCTTGCTTGATTGGACATCACTTTACTTTTGTCTAGTTTCTGAAGAGACTTTCTTTTTCTCTATCACTAGTACATGACATGTTGTTGACTTCCACATGAACCTTATGAATTAGTTCCCTATTGATTGTTGTGAGGATATTAGTAGGTGGGGCCATGTGTTAGAGTTGATTTCCTTTTGAGGATTTTTTGTTTGGCATGTTACTGACATCATGCTTCTACACTTCTAAAATTATGTAGATGAAATATAATCATATCCTTTAAGCTTTTGGATTTCAAAAATAGTACTATCAATGCAGTCCTACCACCCTTATTTTACTATACCGGTGCACACACATTCACAATTATATCAACACTGACATACTCATATAAAAGTATAACTTTTAGTGAATGAGAATATCAACAACAAAAAATAGAGTAAAAGTGCAAATAGGATGTTGATAATGAGTCTCTCAGACTCTGTTGTCGATTATGTTCAACAATTATTATTCTTCCCCACTAAATACTTCTTTATTTTAGGAACCATATGAACTTGTAGAGTAAACAATTTCCTATGCTTTTGATGACTATGAAAAGGGACTAGTTTATTTGATGCCTGATGGTTGCACTTTGGGCAGTAACACTCATCATCTGAGCATGTTTTAAAATGTAGTTACTGGATTTCTAACCACCTTGTTTTGTTTATATTTAATATTATAAGTTGTTATGAAATTTATTTTTCCATTTAATTTTTAAATATTTATGAAATTTATTATTGGATCTTGGCTATAAACCTTGATCTAAAACAATATGTATTCATATTTAGTAGGTAAAATATGGCCGCCCTTAAAACTTACATGGATGCATCATGGATAAACTTAGAAAGACACATTAACTTGTTATTCAATACATTATATCTTCCTTCTACATATGTAAAAAGAGTTTAACACTCATCAGGATATTAGGTAAGATTTAAGATATCTATCGTATTCCTTTAGGTCTTATTGATGCAAATTATGTGTATCTACTTTTTCTTCATCAAGAAAACTTCCTCTACGTTGCATTTACAACTACAAGTGAAATTTATTTTCTATTTTCTTTTCTATGTGAAACCTACTAGCCAAGAGGATATTGTGAATATCTCATCCTATTTGTTTGATACAGTGGCTCGTCCCATTACCATCACCACTTTAGTGGAGCAATCTTTCTATACTTAGACAATGCATACCATTTTTGACCTTCAATGTCTAGCACACTCAAGCTTATCTTTATTGATGTGCACATTCCACTGTGAAACATATATTCACTACCAAGTATCTCTATAAGACCATGGAAACAAATATCATAGGACATGCCTTGTCTCAAGCAACATTTATGTTATTTTATTTTTCCAGATAGACCCCAAAATCAACTTTAGACTGTTTCTGTAACCACCATTAACCACCAAAAATTAAAATAAGGACTATTAGCACCACTTCTTTCCATTTTATGTTTGTTCTTGTGCCAACATTACTAGTGGAATTCTTTTCCACACTCACAATCTGATGCCCAAAATGTGCCAACAGAACAAGACCATTGATCAACATTTCTTGATGCAATTGTCATCTTGAATGCCACTTATTATGATGAATACTATATTTTCTACGAGTCTGCCTCCACTATTGTTTCTCCAACAATTGTAAGTGTTAAGCTACATACAAACTTCAACATCGTTACTATAGACAATTTCTTTGTGTGGTGGAAAGAGGTGCATTAGAGCTTTAATCAGAGTCAATTTGATGGAATCACTGAATATAGAAACCTAAGTATAGTGCAGTGACTATAGGTGTCAGGCACATTCATCATGATAATGTAGTTTGGACACATACAACTATCCAAAAAAATTATATTGCAATGATTTTACATTGACTTATTATAGCCCCTTGTATAACAAATTATATTTTTTGTATTCCACTAAATTAATTGCTTCTATGAATGAAGTAAATGTATGGGGATGACATTATTTTCTAAATAACACTATAGTGTAAATGATTAACCAAAAAGCCTTTCTTGTTCAAATGGTCAACTTGTTTATGTTTTAATAAAACTAAAAATTTGTTGTAAATATTTAACCAAGCACATTGGACACATTTTATCATGTACAATTATGTTTGTTTGGTGATCTATGATCTTCCAGTGCTATTTGATCTATCAGTGGTCCACTTTATGTTGGCCTAGAGAGTTTTAGATGTGGAACCTCATTGCCTTCAACAATAGGATCTCGCGTCAGGTTTCTCTTATTGTGTTACACAATTTATGGTATGTAAAATTCTATGACACATGGTTCAATTTCATTTGACCTATTCATGGTGCTAGTTTAAATTGGTTTTTACTATTTGCAAATCGGGTATGACCTCATCATTTTTCTCAATTCAGATTGTAATAAGTTTATAATCATTGGGTAGATCTAGCCACAATACGACTTAGTGTTGGGTAACTTTGACAATCTATTCAAGTTGGTTCGATTAGGTTAGATTTTAATGCTTGGTTTTGTTGGTTAAGATTGTATACCATCTCTATAATCAAATCAGATTTTCATATCCTACATTACACATGATCAATTTGTATTATAATCTCTTTTATTCTTGTAACTTGTATTATCTATTCAAGTTGGTTTGATTAGGTTAGATTTTAATGCTTGGTTTTGTTGGTTAAGATTGTATACCATCTCTATAATCAAATCAGATTTTCATATCCTACATTACACATGATCAATTTGTATTATAATCTCTTTTATTCTTGTAACATGGTTTAAGTATTCTGACCTAGCCTTCTAAAGCTAACTACTTAATTTGATGAATTACCCTAGATCATCTACCATGTATGATTATGGTTCTCAACTAGGTATTCAAGAGGTCAAGATTTTCTTATGGTTTGGATTCAAACCTTTTCTGTCTCATCACCCAGGCGGGGGTTGGATTTGTTGGGTTTGTGGGACAGAACAGGAAGCGGAAATAATTTTTTTATCTAACCACAAACCCATAACTAGTAGATCGCATCAACAACTATGCAATAGGAAAGATGGTTTAGAAAAATATACATGGTCCTGAGGCTTACTCAGCAATAATACCTCACAGCTAGTGCGGCCTTCAACCACCTAGTCTTCGACAGTGTCTGTGCATCTTCTGGTCTTGACCTGGACTACGGTTGACAGTCGTCCTCCTAAGTAACAAAAATCTCCTACCTCTATAGATAGTCCACACTGACCACTAGGAACTCTAGTCATCTTGAAGGATAGACTAGAAGGAGTTGTCCCCTTCTGTCGATGTACTAGTCATTGACACACCCTCCCACCACAAGTCATTTTTCTGTAGTTGTCTTTCCCTCATTGTTCCTCCCTTGATGGGTAGAACTTGCTTGGGCTCTCTCGGTTACCACAACCAGAGAGCACATCAACTTTATAGAGCAACTGATGTTCTGAGTTGTGTGTTCTAAGAATCCCCTTGTACCCCTCTATTTATAGTAGAGGGCAGGGTCAGGGTTCCAAGTCTGTGTAGGAGTAGAAGGGTCCAAATTTTCCACAAACTAATTGCACTGCGGCAGGCAAATCGATCGTTTCACAACAGAACCGATCGTTTGGGCAGGTGAGTCGATCGGTTCATAACTAAACATGTCATTTGGGCAGGTGAACTGATCGGTTCACCTAGTGAAATGGTCATTTCACTTCCCAGACTTTCCCACAATTGACTTTCCTTATTTGTTTCTAATTAATGCAAAGATTAATTCTTGTCCCAATCAAATTGGACAAGTGAAATGAGGATCTTTTCTCACGAATTGGGAAACCCAACACATGCTCATTTGGTTTAAGTGAACCGATTGGTTCACCAGTGTGAACCCATCATCTCATTGACCATGAGCTGATAGGTTCACCCAGTGAACTGGTCGTTTGGTGGTCCAGGTTGTGCAGAATTCAGTCAATGGAGTTCTCAATCAATCTGACACTCTAGTCAGTTGGTTCAACACTTGAACTTGATGATTCTGAGTCAAGTCTTTTGATTGAATGTTTAATTGAGTACCTAAACACTTTAGTAATCAATCTAAACATCATTCATGGATAAATTCATCTTCAAAGTTAATCCTATGTGTGTGACCCTATATGTTCCATTTCACATTGGCAGTGAATGTCCATAACTAACTTATGACATCATAAGCAAAGAGTGGTGCCTAGTCGCACATCAGTGCTACCCAAGTGAAAAGGAAAGTTGGAGAACAACTTTCAACCTACAATATGTTATTGGTACTACAGTGATTGTTTAGTTCCTTTGTCGCTGATATCTGGATTGAACTCAAAGCATGGACTTGTCATCCTCTACAAACATTCAATCCATGTTTCTTGATTTAGAGTAGACTGTTTGAGATACATGTAAGCTCAATATCATATATTGACTTACATGTGCATGGTCATGCATTTCTTACTCTCACTCCTCAAGTGGCTAGGATATCACACTCCCTTAGGAGGGACAAATTCCATATCTATCACTCACAATCAAGTCCCCATGTGTCAAAGTCACCCAATCATCAATGTTATAACAACCCATGTTTCAGGACTGCGTTTGATGATTTCAAAGTGTACCCAACCACATGTGATGAGTGTAGTGATTTCAGGTCTAAGAACCACAGTCACCAAAAATACTATAAGAGTTGATCCTGACTAACCAAGTATGGTTTCCATGCATAACTATTACGGTGGTCTGTCAAATGCACTATTCTCTAACATGTATCTATGTGCTTGGTTTTATATCATATATCATGACTGATAAGATTCTATCATCAACCAACACACACTCTAGTCTTTTGTGTTATTGATGTCTATGGTTATTTCCAAAATAACAACCGACTAGGGATAATAGTGAGAATGTACATACTCTTAACATCCTTATGATCTCATTGTTCAAGTCACGTACATGAAGACATACGTCATTGAGTATTGTCACTCTCTAGACATCTAACATGTTATACTATTATCTCAAAAATAGTTAAAACATATAGACGGAAATTTCCTTTATTATTATCAAATCAAGTATCACATGCCTCATTGCAATCATCATATGATTGGCTCTCTGGGCATACTATTCCAACCTGATTGACAAATGATGAATCTATGAACATGTTCTTGAGCATGATATTGACTACATTTCTGAACTATATATATATATATATATATATATATATATATATATATATATATATATACAGAGAGAGAGAGAGAGAGAGTCAGGCTAGAATACACTCAAGTGTACAGATCACATGAGTACACTCAAGTGTGTTTGCATATAAAAACTATTTTTTGCAAAATGTAAACCATTGATCTTCACTATCATACTATTACAAGGCTACATACAAATTTTGAGCCCATTTGGATGAGTGTAAGTCACTCATCCAAGGGCAACAAAATTGATGCATGAAACTAATTTGAAATGCATAATTTTTGCAGTCTTTATAACATAACTTATAAATGTCCAAATGTGCTCAAATTTTTTTATATGATCTATTCACAAGATGTTTAATAAGATCAATGGATTATATTTTTGAAAAAAGATTGCATCATGAAAAACTACTTGAGTGTGTTCTACTCTGAATACACTCGAGTGTATTCTAGCCTCTCTCTCTCTCTCTCTATATATATATATATATGTATATATATATATATATATATATATATATATATATATATATATATATATATATATATATATATATATATATATGGATCTATCTACAATGGTATGCCGCTGAACCAAAATCTCATGAAGACCTCAGATGTTTCTATCATGAACATTAGATAAAGCCCAAAGCATTTTGGTATAGAAACATGTTGTTGTAGTTGGATGTGGCCTTGATTACAATGGTTGAGGTCTAAGGAACATATCTAGGTTATTTAAGACTATTTGCATTTGGGTAAAGCTTGTTGACTGAGCTACTTGTATTTGGTTGTGAATGAGGGGCTCATTTTTTGGATGGGGACTTTTTGATGCTTTCTGTTATGTTGTTTCAACTCTAAAGATGAGAATGGAGTTTAAATACTTATAGCTTACTGATTATGAAATCCATTTTTGGTGAAGTTTAGGTACCGATTTTTTTCTTGTAGGTTTATTTCCTATTTGGATAAGAGAATTAACATGACATTTTATTGAGAAGGTGTTTATGTAATTACATGGAAAATTTTAACCATACTACTTCACATTATAGGTTCTTAGGAATTTATAGATGATTAGTGAGTGTGAAGATGGACACTACTACTTGCAAACCAAGATGATGACACATGACAGTTCTATGCTATCTACTTTGGGAAGACATACAAGATGCAAATTGCATATATGGATCCTCATCCATCCTACTTTCTACATGGAAAACTTCATGAACACCCACAAGATCCTTATATTTAATATACAGATAGTTTCAATATATAATTGATCCCTGAGATGAATTCTATATATTTCACAATCATTAGATTTATCCTCTTATTTGTGTACTTAACTTTTCTTATATTTAGCAGCTGTAGTATGGACCATGAGAGTTTTTCAAGAAATGCTTCAAAATCTAGTTTTGTTTTGTTCTTTAGGGCTATTTGTGTAAGCTATTATTCTTGATCCAACACCTAGATGCCTGGAGGCTTATTGGGAGATGCCTCAAGAATAAAACAAAAAAAGTGTATGGGGCAGAAATTCTGGAGGTTCTTTTCTCCAAGTGAACAATGTGGATTCAATATCATCTCTGAGGAGTGAATTTTGGAAATGGAAACTCTATATTGAAAAGTTAATGTACTCATCAGGCCGCCTGGGTTAACCTGAATAGAGAACTAAGAAGAAACATGAAGATAACTAGAAAGATGAATCTTGAAGATGGCACTATTCTCATGAGAGTGCATATGTATAATGGAAACAATACATGATTTGCTCCCCAACTATTTTCTCTAGAAAGTCTATTATGTAGATATCATTAACTTAAAGTGAGCTTTGTTTTTGATGGTGGAAGGATCACCTCAAAACATATATCCATTTGATATACTCAATGACATAGATGTAGGCAATTAAATGGTCAAGGAGATCGAGATAGAGAAAAACCCTATTGAATAACTAAGTGATTGATCATGAGATGTTTGCCCTGGTGCCCCATTGAAGGGACGATATGTCATGCTAGCACCATCACAATTTCACCCACATTTACACAACTAAAATAACTTTATAAGGTTCTTTCTAAAAATGAACATGACTGTGGGATGGATCATTATGCATTACTAGGAACACCTACAAGGTTGTATGAGAGATATCATACAGTCCACATTAAATGTTTAGAAGATCTTATGGCATGTAAACCATCAGGTTAGGTGTTATATTTCTCTCCTTATATAGTTAATCATTGTGGTATCTAATATAACAACTACATGATTTATTGTAGCTGATATTTTAATATTGAACTACCTTTTGGCCATATATTTGATAAAAGAATGTCACTTTATCTTCTATTCATGATGTAGTGCTACAACTTTGTTTATTTCAATTATATGTAGGTTCACAATATTAAAGTATCCTTCCTATAATGTTCTTTAATGATCTAGGAAATCTTTCCTCGTTTCAATTTATAGAAAATTGGTCACAACGTGACATGCCCTTCAACATGGAAAATAATGACCTTTGGAACAAAAGATGATCAATGGGGTAGAATTAAGACTAGTTAACCTAGTAAAATCTCATCCATTCCTTTTTTATATTTTTGAAGAAACTCTATTTACATTATCATTTTCTATTAACGTGTTGATGAGAATAATCCATGCACAAGAATTTTGGAGTTGAAGAAACTCTATTTCAAGCATAAAAAGACCATTCAAATGCCGAAAATATGTAACATGTTCTCATAAACTCGATAGAGAAAAACACAAGCATGGGGGCACTACATAAGATACCTACATGTACCAAACAAACAATTCATAAAAGGATGCATCTATTCAAAGGAAACCAAGTAACATATAGAGGGAAATGAAATCCCAGGAAAGTAGTAAAATGATCTTCAATAAAAGATCTTCAGAGAAAACTAGAGAAGATAAAGAAAAATATGTAACATGGTAAAACTTCGTGTGCTAAGATAACATTAACAAATATAGTGAAAAGTAGGCTATCCCCAAAGCCTTCCCAAAATAAAACTAACTATTTGAAACCCTAGATCATTCCAGATATCACCAACTGAAGCTAATAAGACAAACCCACTTCAACAAAACTTGAAACAACAAATATAATGTGAAATTCGGCCCTCACATGATACTTCCATAAATGAATTGGAATTTAGGAACCCTAGGCCTTTTCCTTCATTCGAAAATCACATTACATAGTCAAATATGAATCAAGGGCTTCATATATTAAAGAAATAGATTCTCTAGAGAAAATATTTGAACTAATCATGTAACATATCAGATCTTGGACCCTACCCTAGAACTTTGATCTTTTAGTTTTGGCCAAACATGGTTGAGGGTTAGACCTAAAAATATGTTTAGTAAAATATTAATGATCTAAGGCATGAATATATCACCATAATGCAATTTAAAATGTCACATAACTCTTTGATGGTAATAAGAAGATAAAAGACTTAATTGATTAACGCAGCTAATGGGTCATTAGTGGGCCAAGTGACATAACTCATATAATAAAGTCTCAAAAGTGAAAACAAACTTCAAATTCATAATCTACATATCAAATTAAGCCTACATGTCAATTTTCATCTAATTTGGACAACCTTGATATAATAAGGTAAGTTAGGAGAGAGAAAGTTGATAGAAGGCATTAATGCTTAATAATGTGATCAGTAACTCCAAAAGATGGAAATAATGTCAAATTCGTATTCAACTCATCAAAGATAACTTATGGGTGAACCGGTGAAGTATCACCAAAATAGATAATCCTAATGTCATTAATGCATGAGGAAAGAGAAAACTAAGATTTGATTAATTAATGCATTAAAAGTTCTCAAAAGGAAAATCTAATTGCAAAACTAGAATCTACATACCTTAATTGATCTCTGTGCAAAATTTCATCTAATTTGGATAATGTTTGGACCCTCTTTTGAAGAGAGAGAAAAAGGAAATAAATTTTGATATCACTTTATTGAAGTCGGATTTGATTTTTGGTTAATGTGTCACGTTGTCACCCTATGGTCTCTGATTCCCGGATTTCACTTATATGCACTTTGATCACCATCGTTGGTTTTAGGATCAGACAGCCAGCGGGTCATCTCCTACCTTGGGTAGGAGGCCGACACCTGCGTGAACAGTGTCGTCACTTTTTTTCCGATTTGAGATCTCAAGCTCCGACTTTCCTTTCTTTTTTCTTGCTTGTGCCATAGAATCATAATAGGATTCCACATGCTTTGTGCCCCAACACCACCCTCCTCATGCCCTATAAAAGAAACCCCCAAATCTCCTTTCTCCGCCCATCTACCCCTTTTCCGCAGAAACCTTTGCACCTCCTCCCATCGGTGAGTGATCGCCCAAAAACATCCCTCTACTCCCGCGTGGTCACCCTCTACCCTCAATTTGGCCTGGGTTTGCCTATTCTACTTCCACAATCTTATCTTCTTCTCTGGACTCCAATGATTACTATCATTCATAGGGGGTCATGGAACACGATTGATCATGCCTACACACTCATGGTAACTTCCTCCACCTTTCTGCATCCTTCTTTGGTTCCTCTTTGGTCTGCTTTTATGGGTCGTGTAGGGAACCTGGTTCTTGGCCCAACAATTTTGTTTTTGAATCATTTGAGTTCGTCGGCTTCACAGGAGGATGTTAGAGTGTTCGCTTCATTGGTTTCATGTGTTAGTGGTCGTGCTCTTCTTGGAGTTACGCTGACCTTCAGAGTGGTTTGTTGATCTGGGGTTTTTGACCACCATTGTCTCTGTTTTAAGGCTTATTGCCTTCATCGGCTTGCCACAATTTCTTTGAGACCTTCGATTGTGGCAAAGTCAGACTGAGGATCAAGATGCAGTCTCTCTTGACCTGCAGTATCTTGGCCATGGCAGGCTCAAAATGAGGGAACAAACCTCGTACGTGTTTTCCTATTTTACCCCCTTCCTCCTTTTGTTCGTGCTTTTTCTTTCGAGGGGTATTTTTGTTTTCTCCCCTTCTTGTTTTGTTTTAAATGCTGAGACTCTGTGCTGAGTTGTCTAGAGGACCCGCCCCAATTGGTAAAGCCTGATTGGACCAACTAAGCAAAGCTTGACCTTTGACTAGATTTTATTGGCTAATAGGGATTTTGGAATTTTCTGATTGGTTCGGTTTATGAAAATCATAACTAATTATCTGTTGGGCCAAAAATTCAAATAATTAGTCGTTGGATTCAGAAAAATGTAAGCTTTCCAATGGTATTGGTTTTGTCACCTAAATCTGATGTTGAAAGTATGTGATTTTAATGGATTACTCTAAATAAGTAATAACTTATAAAATTCATAACAAATAATTTATAAGTCATAAAAATATAATAAAATATGTTTTGAACTCAAAAAAGTATAACCTAAAACATGGTGTGTTTTGATAACCTAATCTGATAATAATAAAAAGGCAATTTTTAGTGTTTTAAATAATTAATGGAAACCTAACCCTAATTGCACATAAATGCATTATATGTTCTTTGGAGGCCTAGGCTTGAACTTAGACTTGGCTTTATATAGAGTAGACCCTGAATTTTAGGTATGATGTATCCCCTATACCTCTATATTTAGCAATTCACCTATCTTTTCATTTTCTTGTATTTAGCCTACACAATATGTCTTATTTCTTGATATCATGGTTAATGTGAGCTATCTTGCTTGTTGTGGTCATGGATATTCTCTTGGACTCTTGTCTTGGTCTTATATAATGATATGTGCCTACTTTGAAGTGGATGTTTATATGTTTGTGTTGTCCATTGTGATGGCAACATTGTATAATTCTGACCATATTTTTCTACTTGCCTCTACATTTTACATACTATGTGATTTAGTAGCACTAGAGTAGTGTAAATTACATTGGCTTTTGGGTAGTATTCCCTTGATATTTATTGAGGAGTGTGGTAGTATTCCATTCTAAAATTATATATATTAGGGAGATTGGCAATATTCCTTTCTCTATCTGGTTTCAAGTTTATGAGACTTGGCTGACTTTGTATTTATATCGTTCTAGGGCTATGCTTATCTCACATGCATACAAGTTATTGATGATGATTATGGGGTGTGTGCCCTACTTTATCAATGTGCCAGTATTGCACAATTTTTACTATTTTGATTATGGCAAGTATCTTCCTTTATTATGTGACGATGATTCCTATCTTTTATCCCTTGTGGGTAGTCCTTATCTCTTGCATGGGAATCCTTTATACTTGATGTCCTTTGTTTCTTATATTGCTCAATTTCCTTTTTAATATGGACATACCAGCCTTTGTTGATGTTTTTCTATTTTTCTCTTCTTGTTGGGGTATGCTTACAACCCTAGGTGAAGGACATGTATTAAAGTTATGGACAGCTTAAGAGGTTAGCTTGGAGACAATCTCTACATGGATCCTTATGATGTACTTTTACATGTAAGTTTAAAATGCTCTTTTATAACCTTATGAGAAATTGAATATAGTCAATGTTTTTATTTCGCTTCTACACTTTGGTTGTTTTGAATACCATTAATAAGATTTGAAAATTTTACACCCACTTCAACATGTATTTTAGGTGTGTTTGGATTGGAGGTTCTATTGTTCAAAGTTTTAGTAGGGAGTGGTTCCCCTCTGGGGTCCCACTCCTTAGAGCATGGTATCAGAGCCCAAGGTAGTTAGAATCTGACTATTTCAATTTTGTCTCCCTAATTAGAACCCTTGCCTTTGCAAGTTACCTCTAAGTGAGATGTTGACCGTAGATTTGATCTATGATAATCTTTTTGATGCAATAAAGTTTAACTTGAGGATGCAATTAGGTTATGAGGAGATAGTAGGATAAAAAATTTTCTATGGATAAATTTTGACTTAGTTCTCGCTTTAATTTTGGGACCTAATTTCAGTTACAATCGCAAAATAACAAATTATTTTCCTTGTATACTATATGTACAAAAATAATACTTTCTCTGGATTTTATCGAAGATTTCTTGAACTAAGTCACAATGAAGAGAAACCCTAGCATTAGCTGAATAGAATCTAACCCTAATTCTGACTTTGGAGCTGTAACTAGGATTGATATAAAAGGTGTAGTTGAACTACCTTGTGACTTTTTTATGTTTGTATATGGTTGATAGGTTAGAGATGCAAGGACCTAAAACTCAACCCAAGATGGTGACTACTAGTTGGATACATGAACAAAACAAATCTCTAAAACTTTCATAACTAAAAGATATGAGGGTAACCCTAGATGTTGTTTAGTTTGACTTGTTAGGTTAAACCTTTTAAGGGGTGGAGAGTAGTTGGTTGTTGATGTTTGGATCAATAGATTTTGAGGATGAAATCCTTTTTAAGGGGTGGAGTGTTGTAACATACCAGATCTTGGACCCTACCCTAGAACTTTGATCTTTTAGGTTTGGACAAACATGGTTGAGGGTTAGAACTAAAAAGATGTTTAGTAAAATCCTAATGATCTAAGGCATGAATATATCACCCTGATGTAATTTAAAATGTCACATAACTCTTTGATGGTAATAAGAAGATAAAAGACTTAATTGAGTAAGTAATGCAGCTAATGGGCCATTAGTGGGACAAGTGACATAACTCATATAAGGAAGTCTCAAAAGTGAAAACAAATTAAAATTCATAATCTACATATCAAATTAAGCCTACATGTCAATTTTCATCTAATTTGGACAACCTTGATATAATAAGGTAAGTTAGGAGAGAGAAAGTTGATAAAAGGCATTAATGCTTAATAATGTGATCAATAACTCTAAAAGATGGAAATAATTCCAAATTCATATTCAACTCATCAAAGATAACTTATGGGTGAAGTTCCACCAAAATTAGATAATCCTAATGTCATTAATGCATGAGGAAAGAGAAAACTAAGATTTGATTAATTAATGCATTAAAGTTCTCAAAAGGAAAATCTAATTACAAAATTAGAATCTACACGCCTTAATTGATCTCTATGTAAAATTTCATCTAATTTGGGTAATGTTTGGACCCTCTTTTGAAGAGAGAGAAAAAGGAAATAAAATTTGATATCACTTTATTCAAGTCCGAATTGATTTTTGGTTATTTTTTCATGTCATCATCCTATAGTCTCTGATTCTCGGATTTTCGTTATATATACTTTGATCGCCGCCATTGGTTTTATGATCAGACGACCAACAGGTCGTCTCCTACCTTGGGTAGGAGGCTGACACCCTCCTGAATAGTGTCATCACTTTTTTCCAATTTGATATCTTAGCCTCTGACTTTCCTTTCTTCTTTCTTGCAATACACTCGTAATAGTATTCCACATGCTTTGAGCCCCAACATCACCCTCCTTGTGCCATATAAAGGAAACCACCAAATCTCCTCTTTCCACCCAGCTACCCCTTTTCCGTAGAAACCTTCACCCTCCTCCCATCGATGAGTGATCACCCAAAAACATCCCTTCACTTCCGCATGGTCCCCCTTTACCCTCAATTTGGCCTGGGCTTGCCTATGTCGCTGTCGCAATCTCATCTTCTTCTCTGGACTCCAATGATTACTTTCGTTGATAGGGTGTCATGGAACACAATTGATCATGCCTACACACTCCTGGTAACTTCCTCTACCTTTCTCCATCCTTCTTTGGTACCTATGTGGTATGCTTTTATGGGTCGTGTAGGGCACCTGGTCATTCTGGTAATATGTGCTTTTTTATCGAGTTATCCATCCTGTTCTTGGCCCAACAATTTTGTTTTTGAATCACTGAAGTTCTTCATCTTCACACAAGGATGTTAGAGTGGTTGCTTCATTGGTTTCATGTGTTAGTGGCCTTGCTCTTCTTGGAGTTTCACTAACCTTTAGAGTGGTTTTCCGATCTAGGGTTTTTAACCACCATTGTCTCTATTTTAAGGCTTGTTGCCTTAGTCGATTTACCACCGTTCCTTTGAGACCTTCGGTTGTGGCAAAGCCTGCCTGAGGAGCAAGTTGCGGTCTCTCTTAACCTGCAGTATCTCAGCCATGGTGGGCTCAAAATGAGGGAACAAACCTCGTAGGTGTTTTCCTGTTTTACCACCTTCCTCCTTTTGTTCGTGCTTTTTCTTTTGAGGGGTATTTTTGACTTTTCACCCCTTTTCATTTTGTTTTAAATGCTGAGACTTTGCGCTGAGTTGTCTGGAGAACCTACCCCAGTTGGTGATGCCCGATTGGACCAACTAAGCAAAGCTTGACCTTTGACCGGATTTTCTCAGCTAATAGGGATTTTGGAATTTCCTAATTGGTCCGATTTATGAAATTCATAACTAATTATCCATTGGGCCAAAATTTTCAAATAAATAGTCATTGGATTTGGAAAAATGTAGGATTTCTAATGGTATTAGTTTTGTCACCTAAATCCAATGTTGAAAGTATGTGATTTTCGTTGATTAGTCTAAATAAGTAATAACTTGTAAAATTCATAACTAATAATTTATAAGTCAAAAAAATATAATAAAATATGTTTTGAACTCAGAAAAGTATAACTGAAAACATACATGGTTTTGATAACCTAATCTACTAAAAATAAAAAGGCAATTTTTAGTGTTTTGAATAACTAATGGAAAACTAACACTAATTCCACATAAATGCATCATAGGTTCTTTGGAGGCCTAGGCTTGGACTTAGACTTGACTTTGGATAGAGTAGACCCTGAAGTTGAGTTATGCTATGTCCCATATTCCTCTATATTAAGCAATTCACCTATTTTTTCATTCTCTTGTATTTAGCCTACACAATATGTCTTATCTCTTGATATAATGGTTCATGTGAGCTATCTTTCTTGTTGTGGTCTTGGATATTCTATTGGACTCTTGTCTTGTGCTTTGGTGCATGTTGGTCTTATATAATGACATGTTCCCACTTTGAAGTGGATGTTTGTATGTTTGTGTTGTTCATTGTGATGGCAACATTATATAATTATGATCATACTTTTCTACCTGCCTCTACATTTTACATTCTATGTGATTCAGTAGCTCTAGAGTAGTGTAAATTACATTGGTTTATGGTCAGTATACCCCTGTTATTTATTGAGGAGAGTGGTAGTATTCCATTCTAAAAAAAATTATATTAGGGAGATTGGTAATATTCCTTTCTCTATCCGATTTCAAGTTTCTGAGACTTGGCCGACTTTGTATTTATATTGTTCTAGGGATATTGTGACGTCCCAAAATTTTCTAAAACGTAATCTGATGTGTGACGTCCAAATTGAAACCATCACCTCAGCGAGAATCCCAATTTAAACATCACACACAAGGCTAAGAAAGAGAAAATCAAGGGAGTCAGAAGGAAACAATCAGTAGAACATGTACATGAACAATAATAAAACCATACACACATGTTCACCATTCACCATATATTTAAAACATGAATTTTTACAACATTTGATATTACATATTGAACAGAAAACTATAGATATGCATGTACTACCACTAAACTATAGGATCTTAAGACAACAGGTCCACCGGTACATAAGCTCACCACACAACTCACAACTATCTTGGATCTTCAAGATCACATAGCCACAACCTAAACAAAATATTACATGTAGTACATGTCAGCACAATATTCAAGAACATTGTACTGAGTACGCCTACGTGTCTTTTATGTACCTCTCATCATATCTTGGCAAAAAGATAAAACAAATACTTGGAAGCATTAAACAAATATAAGAAAAAGCATATACTTGCACAAAGATGTTCATTAACAAAAGAGAACACATATTTTAAGCACATTTCCATCATATATCTCGTACATCTGCCCCCAAGGGCTTTGATGTTTTTAGGCCTTATGATCTACCACCAAGTGGTTTGTGATCATTATACAAACATCATATGATCTACCACCAAGTGGTTTGTGATCATTATACATGTGCTTTACCACCAAGTGGTTTATGAGCTATCTTATGATGGAACATCTATATTATGTTTGCAGGTGTTCATAGCCATAAGTATGGAAATTCAAGAAACATATCATACAAGACAATCATTTCAATCAATACCATATGCCAAGTCTTTACTATCATATAACACTAGCATAATGTATAATAAGCCAAGTAAGAGGTAATGGTGTACCTTCCAAAGAGATATCCTAATCACATAATCATCATGTCATCTATATCCTTGGTCAACCCTGATTAAGACAAGATTACATATCACCATCAGGTTCTCATCATCTTACATCTCATCTTAACCCTAGTTATGTCCATTTTAGGGTTTACTTATCTCATTAGGATATTCTCATCATTACTTGCATTCTTGTCTAATATTTGTCTTACTGATGTCATTTTCTAGATTATGATTCATCAACTGGATATACTCATGTGTCACATTATTATGTGAACATATTTAACATTATGTCACTTTCATTAACCATATTAGGGTTACATCACATGTATTAAGGGTGATCTTCATATCACATGAATTCGTGTATAAAACTGATCACAAAGTTACATATTAACTTCCAATTACTGAATAAGGTTGTTATGTAAATTTCAACATTTATTGATCTTAAATGTATTTATTGCATATTAATCAGGGTTATAAGCCCTAATTAGCCATATAAAGCAAATTACATGATTTTGTGCATCAAGATCATAATCACTGACCTTATATAGATTATAAACATGATTTAGGATTTATTGAGATTTTATCATAATTTTAGGCCATCGTTTGATATTTATTACTCATGCAACAAGTATAATATATCTTGCATGATATTACTGATATTCGTGCATCAGAAGCCTGATATTATCATCTCCCTGTGTTCTACTCATTTTTCTAAGAATTTTGGTATATTACTTGTATTTTTCTAATAATTGATCTATTTTCTATGGTTTATATAAGAACTGAGCATTTTAGGGATTTTACCTTTTTTGGGCCAACAGCCAGCTACCACGTGGCTACCAGGGCTGGTGCAGCTCCTTCTCATAGACCCGCCCGGTTCATCTTGAATCCGGCTAGTTCAGGCTTGGTCTGGTTAGACCGATCACTCCTTCTTTCTTTCTTGTTCTTCTCAATCTCAGCGCACGCGAAGGCATTGCTTTTCTCTACAAACTGTCGTCGTTGAGGGATCTCGATTGCTGCCACTGGATCCTACCTTCGGCCAGAAAATTGGTCATCTAAAGCACCTCCACCCCCTCAGGCTCGATGCCCGCCTATGTGTGTCTCTTGGATCAGCCGTCATCGTGGCTTGCTGCCCCGGCGTGCGATCGTCCAGTTCAGGCTCTCTTTTCCTCATGATCACATGCTCGTCTGAGATCCGTATGAGTCCTCAGCGGAACTCTCTTCTCGTGGCCATCGTAAGGGAAAATGCTAGTGATCAGCCAGCCGTCGTGCACTCCTCCTCACCCTATGATAATTCCTCCTTCTCAGGCTACGGCAAGGCCAGGTTCACCTTTGAAAACCTGACGCCATTTCTGCAAGGCGCCACCGTAAGGGAATATCTCCGGCGAGGAACTGGCCGTCCTCCCAGATCTACTCAAGTCCAGCAGATCTGAGGTGGCTTAGATCCACTTTGTCTAATGTTGTTTCATGGATGCCGTCGAGACTCCTTCTCATTGTAGCTCGCTGCTATGGTCCTCACCATCTCTCTCCCTTTGTTCTATCTGTCGTAAAGGAGAAGGGGAGAAACTGGAAGTCTGTTCTCGTGAGGATGGCAGCGCCACCGTCGTTGGGTCTACTGTACGGGCCGTATGCTGCTGTTTGGGATCACTGGTGGCCTCGAGGCTACAGTTGCTTCTCTTCCACAGGGCCCTCCTATGCAAGGCTCTGCCATAGCGAGGACTTGGGAGGACCTTGCCCCTCCTCATCTCCCTTCCTTCTTCTCGTTTCTCCTGTGAAAAGGATGAGGATGGGGAGAGCAGAGAGGATGGTAACTGGCTCTCGCGACTCGGTTGTTACTAAGTGAAAAACCTGTAGTAAGGGTCGGGTAGTGGTTTTCATCTACGTGATGGTAACTGCTCTGTCAGTTTCCCTCCTCACACACATACTCATCCCACACTCGGTCGTGGCTGTGTGGTGGATCATCTTTCATCAGATCCATGACTCTCAGCGTGGTGTTTGGGGATAAACACCAACCATTAGATCAGACCATCCTAGCACCAACATGACTCCATGTTGCTTATCCATAGTGAAACTTGGACTAAAGCTGCATGGTACTACCTTATATCAAAACTTAGGATATATAATCTGAACTTTGGGACATCAATATATGCATTATCTCATCAAACACAACTCTACATAACCTCTTCTAGGAGCTTCCAATTTCCACCAAATTTTAACCATAGCTTCCCTATCTCTCAAAATACATTCTACTCAAATTTTGTGCCAAAACTCAACTGTTCAACTTGTCAAATAAATTCTTCAAAACAATATTAACTTTGGGATATTTATCATAATATAAATATCGATCACCATCCAAACTTCACCAAAGCACATGAAACTCTTAAGATAACTCAACATGCATGAAATCACTTATGTCATTAGACATTTAAGGATTCCAAGAGTCCAATCCATCAGAAGGAAATAATCAGTAGCACGTGTACATGAACAATAATAAAACCATACACACATGTTCACCATTCACCATATAATTACAATAGGAATTGTTACAACATTTGATATTACATATTTAACAACAAACTATACATATACAAGTACTACCACTAAACTATAGGATCTTAAGAAAATAGGTCCGCCTGTACATCAGCTCGCCACACAACTCAAAACTATCTTGGATTTTCAAGATAACATAGCCACAACCTAAACAAAATATTACAAGTGGTACATGTCAGCACAATATTCAAGAATATTATACTGAGTATACCTACGTGTCTTTTATATGACTCTCATCATATCTTAGCAATAAGATAAAACTAATACTTGGAAGCATTAAACAAATATAATAAAAATCATATACTTGCACAAAGATGTTCATTAACAAAAGAAAACACATATTTTAAGCACATTTCCATAATATATCTCATACATCTGCCCCCAAGGGCTTTGATGTTTTTAGGACTTATGATCTACCACCAAGTGTTTTGTGATCATTATACAAGCATCATATGATCTACCACCAAGTGGTTTGTGATCATTATGCATGCGCTCTACCACCAAGTGGTTTATGAGATATCTTATGATGGAACATCTATATAATGTTTGCAGGTGTTCATAGCCATAAGTATGGAAATTCAAGTGACATATCATACAAGACAATCATTTCAATCAATACCATATGCCAAGTCTTTACTACCATATAACACAAGCATAATGTATAATAAGCCAAGTAAGAGGTAAAGGCGTACCTTCCAAAGAGATATCCTAATCACATATTCCTCATGTCATCTATATCCTTGGTCAACCCTGATTAAGACAAGTTTACATATCACCATCAGGTTCTCATCATATTACATCTCATCTTAACCCTAGTTATGTCCATTTTAGGGTTTACTTATCTCATTAGAATATTCTCATCATCACTTGCATTCTTGACTTATATTTTTCTTACTGATGTCATTTTCTAGATTATGATTCATTAACTGGATATACTCATGTTTCACATTATTATGTGAACATATTTAAAAATATGTCACTTTCATTAACCATATTAGGGTTACATCACATGTATTAAGGGTGCTCTTCATATAACATGAATTCGTGTATAAAACTGATCTCAAAGTTACATATTAACTTCCAGTTACTGAATAAGGTTGTTCTATAAATTTCAACATTTATTGATCTTAAATGTATTTAATGCATATTAATCAGGGTTATAAGCCCTAATTAGCGATATAAAGCAAATTACATGATTTTGTGCATCAAAATCATAATCACTGACCTTATATAGATTATAAACATGATTTAGGATTTATTGAGATTTTATCATAATTTTAAGCCATCGTTTGATATTTATTACTCATGAAACAAGTATAATATATCTTGCATGATATTACTGATATTAGTGCATCAGAAACCTGATATTATCATCTCACTGTGTTCTACTCATTTTTCTAAGAATTTTGGTATATTACTTGTATTTTTCTGATAATTGATCTATTTTCTATGGTTTGTATAGGAACTGAGCATTTTAGGGATTTTACCTTTTTTGGGCCAACAATGTATATGAACTAAGCATTTTAGGAATTTTACCTTTTTTGGGACAACAACCTGCTGCCATGTGGCTACCCAGGCTAGTGCAGATCCTTCTCATGGACCCACCCAGTTCATCCTCAAGCCGGCCAGTTTAGGCTTGGTCTGGTTAGACCGATCACTCCTTCTTTCTTTCTTGTTCTTCTCAATCTCAGCGCACGTGAAGGCGTTGCTTTTCTCTGCAAACTATCACCACTGAGGGCTCTCGATTGCCACCACGGGCTCCCGCCTTCGGCCAGAACATTGGTCATCTGAAGCACCTCCACCCTCTCAGGCTCGATGCCCGCATACATGTTTCTCTTGGATCAGCCGCCGTCGTGGCTTGCTGCCCCAGCGTGTGATCAGCCGATTCAGGCTCTCTTTTCCTCACGATCACATGCTCGTCCGAGATCCGTATGAGTCCCCAGCGGGACTCTATTCTCACTGCCACCGTAAGGGAAAACGCCGGTGATCAACCAGTTGTCGTGTGCTCCTCCTCGCCCTATGAGAACTCCTCCTCAGGCTACGACAAGGCCAGGTTCACCTTTGAAAAGCTGACGTCGTTTCTGCAAGGCACAACCATAAGGGAAGATCCCCATCAAGGAACTGGTCATCCTCCCGGATCTACTCAAGTCCAGCAGATCTGAGGTTGCTTCGATCCACTTTGTCTACTTCTGTTTCATGGATGCCGTCGAGACTCCTTCTCATTGTAGCTCACTGCTATGGTCCTCACCATCTCTCTCCCTTTGTTCTATCCGCCGTAAAGGAGAAGGGGAGAAACTAGAAGTCTGTTCTCGTGAGGATGGCAGCACCGCCGTCATTGAGTCTGCTCTGCGAGCCATCTGTTTCTGTCTATGATCACTGGTGGCCTCGAGGCTACTGTTGCTTTTTCTCCACAAGGCCCTCCTATGCAAGGCTCTGCCATAGCGAGGACTTGGGAGGACCTTGCCCCTCCTCATCTCCCTTCCTTCTTCTCATTTCTCCTGTGAAAAGGATGAGGATGGGGAGAGCAGCAAGGATGGTAACTGGCTCTCGGGTCTTGATTGTTACTAAGCGAAAAACCTATAGTAAGGGCTGGGTAGTGGTTCTCATCTACGCGATGGTAACTGCTATGCCAGTTTCCCTCCTCATGCACGTACTCAACCCACACTCGGTCGTGGTTGTGTGGTGGATAATCTTTCATCCGATCCTTGACTCTCAGCGTGGTGTTTGGGGATAAACGCCAACCATTAGATCGGACCATTTTAGCACTAAAATGACTCCATGTTGCTTATCCTCAGTAAAACTTGGACTAAAGCTGCATGGTACTACCTTATATCAAAACTTAGGATATATAATCTGAACTTTGGGACATCAATATATGCATTATCTCATCAAACTCAACTCTACATAACCTCTTCTAGGAGCCTCTAATTGCAACCAAATTTTAACCATAGCTTCCCTATCTCTTAAAATACATTCTACTCAAATTTGGTGCCAAAAATCAATTGTTCGACTTGTGAACTAAATTCCTCAAAAAAATATTAACTTTGGGATATTTATCATAATATAAATATCGATCACCATCCAAACTTTACCAAAGCACATGCAACTCTTAAGATAACTCAACATGCATGAAATCACTTATGTCGTTAGACATTTAAGGATTCTAAGAGTCCACTCCATCAGAAGGAAACAATCAGTAGCACATGTACATGAATAATAATAAAACCATACACACATGTTCACCATTCACCTTATAATTACAACAAGAATTGTTACAACACTTGATATTACATATTGAACAACAAACTATACATATACATGTAATACCACTAAACTATAGGATCTTAAGACAACAGGTCCACCTATACATTAGTGCGCCACACAACTCACAACTATATTGGATCTTCAAGATCTAAACTATAGGATCTTAAGACAACCGGTCCACCTGTACATCAGCGCACCACACAACTCACAACTATCTTGGATCTTCAAGATCACATAGCCACAACCTAAACAAAATATTACATGTGGTACATGTCAGCACAATATTCAAGAATATTGTACTGAGTACGTCTATGTGTCTTTTATATACCTCTCATCATATCTTAGCAATAATATAAAACTAATACTTGGCAACATTAAACAAATATAATAAAAAGCATATACTTGCACAAAGATGTTCATTAACAAAAGAGAACATATATTTTAAGCACATTTCCATCATATATCTCGTACATCTGCCCCCAAGGGATTCGATGTTTTTAGGCCTTATGATCTACCACCAAGTGGTTTGTGATCATTATACAAACATCATATGATCTACCACCAAGTGGATTATGAGCTATCTTATGATGGAACATCTATATTATGTTTGTAAGTGTTCATAGCCATAAATATGGAAATTCAAGCAACATATCATACAAGACAATCATTTCAATCAATACCATATGCCAAGTCTTTACTACCATATAACACAAGCATAATGTATAATAAGCCAAGTAAGAGGCAATGGCATACCTTCCAAAGAGATATCCTAATCACATATTCCTCATGTTATCTATATCCTTGGTCAACCCTGATTAAGACAAGATTACATATCACCATCAGGTTCTCATCATCTTACATCTCATCTTAACCCTAGTTATGTCCATTTTAGGGTTTACTTATCTCATTAGGATATTCTCATTATTACTTGCATTCTTGTCTTATATTTGTGTTACTGATGCCATTTTCCCGATTATGATTCATTAATTGGATATACTCATGTGTCACATTATTATGTGAACATATTTAACATTATGTCACTTTCATTAACCATATTAGGGTTACATCACATGTATTAAGGGTGCTCTTCATATAACATGAATTCGTGTATAAAATTTATCTCAAAGTTACATATTAACTTCCAGTTACTAAATAAGGTTGTTCTGTAAATTTCAACATTTATTGATCTTAAATGTATATATTGCATATTAATCAGGGTTATAAGCCCTAATTATCCATATAAAGCAAATTACATGATTTTGTGCATCAACATCATAATCACTGATCTTATATAGATTATAAACATGATTTAGGATTTATTGAGATTTTATCATAATTTTAGGCCATTGTTTGATATTTATTACTGTGGAAACAAGTATAATATATCTTGCATGATATTACTGATATTCGTGCATCAGAAGCCTGATATTATCATCTCACTATGTTTTACTCATTTTTCTAAGAATTTTGGTATATTACTTGTATCTTTCTGATAATTGATCTATTTTCTATGGTTGATATAAAAACTGAGCATTTTAGGGATTTTACCTTTTTTGGGCCAACAGCCTACTGCCATGTGGCTACCAGGGCTGGTGCAGCTCTTTCTCATGGACCCGCCCAGTTCATCCTCAAGTCGGCCAGTTCAGGCTTGGTCTGGTTAGACCGATCACTCCTTCTTTCTTTCTTGTTCTTCTCAATCTCAGCGCACGTGAAGGTGTTGCTTTTCTCTACAAACTGCCGCCGCTGAGGGCTCTCAATTGCCACCACTGGCTCCTGCCTTCAGCCAGAAAATTGGTCATCTGAAGTGCCTCCACCCTCTCAGGCTCGATGCGTGCCTACGTGTGTCTCTTTGATCAGCCACCATCGTGGCTTGCTGCCCCGACGTGCGATCAACCGGTTCAGGCTCTCTTTTCCTCACGATCACATGCTCGTCCAAGATCCGTATGAGTCCCCAGTGGGAATCTATTCTTGCGGCTACCATAAGGGAAAATGTTGGTGATCAGCCAGCCATCATGCGCTCCTCCTCGCCCTATGATAACTCCTCCTCCTCAGGATGCGGCAAGACTAGGTTCACCTTTGAAAAGCTGATGCCGTTTCTACAAGGCACCGCTGTAAGGGAAGATCCCCGGTAAGGAACTGGCTGTCCTCCCGAATCTACTCAAGTCCAGTAGATCTAAGGTGGCTTCGATCCACTTTGTCTACTGCTGTTTCATGTATGTCGTCGAGAGTCCTTCTCGTTGTAGCTCACCGCTATGGTCCTCACCATCTCTCTCCCTCTGTTCTATCCACCGTAAAGGAGAAGGGGAGAAATTGGAAGTCTATTCTCGTGAGGATGGCAACGTCGCCGTCATTGGGTCTGCTCTGTGACCCATCTGCTACTGTCTACGATCACTGGTGGCCTCGAGGCTGCTGTTTCTTCTCCTCCACAAGGCCCTCCTAAGCAAGGCTCTACCATAGCGAGGACTTGGTAGGACCTTGCCCCTCCTCATCTCCCTTCCTTCTCCTCGTTTCTCCTATGAAAAGGATGAGGATGGGGAGAGCAACGAGGACGGTAAATGGCTCCTGGGTCTCAGTTTTTATAAAGAAAAAAACCTGTAGTAAGGGCCGGGTAGTGGTTTTCATCGACGCGATGGTAACTACTCTGCTAGTTTCCCTCCTCACGCACATACTCAACCCACACTCGGTCGTGGCTGTGTGGTGGATCATCTTTCATCCGATCCATGACTCTCAACGTGGTGTTTGGGGATAAATGCCAACCATTAGATTGAACCATCCTAGCACCAACATGACTCCATGTTGCTTATCCATAGTGAAACTTGGACTAAAGCTGCATGGTACTACCTTATATCAAAACTTAGGATATATAATGTGAACTTTGGGATATCAATATATACATTATCTCATCAATTGCAACTCTACATAACCTCTTCTAGGAGACTCCAATTGCCACCAAATTTTAACCATAGATTCCCTATCTCTCAAATTACATTCTACTCAAATTTAGTGCCAAAACTCAACTATTCGACTTGTCAACTAAATTCCTCAAAACAATATCAACTTCGGGATATTTATCATAATATAAATATCGATCACCATCCAAACTTCACCAAAGCACATGCAACTCTTAAGATAACTCAACATGCATGAAATCACTTATGTCCGTAGACATTTAAGGATTCCAAGAGTCCACTCCATCAGAAGGAAACAATCAATAGCACATGTAAATGAACAATAATAAAACCATACAAACATGTTCACCATTCACCATATAACTACAACATGAATTGTTACAACATTTGATATTACATATTGAACAACAAACTATACATATACATGTACTACCACTAAACTATAGGATCTTAAGACAACATGTCCACCTATACATCAGCTCGCCACACATCTCACAACTATCTTGGATCTTCAAGATCACATAGCCACAACCTAAACAAAATATTACATGTGGTACATGTCAGCACAATATTCAAGAATATTGTACCGAGTATGCCTACGTGTCTTTTGTATACCTCTCATCATATCTTGGTAATAAGATAAAACTAATACTTGGAAGGATTAAACAAATATAAGAAAAAGCATATACTTGCACAAAGATGTTCATTAACAAAAGACAACAGATATTTTAAGCACATTTCCATCATATATCTCATACATCTGCCCCCAAGGGCTTCGATGTTTTTAGGCATTATGATCTACCACCAAGTGGTTTGTGATCATTATACAAACATCATATGATCTACCGCCAAGTGGTTTGTGATCATTATGCATGCGCTCTACCACCATGTGGTTTATGATATATCTTATGATGGAACATCTATATTATGTTTGCAAGTGTTCATAGCCATAAGTATGGAAATTCAAGCAACATATCATATAAGACAATCATTTCAATCAATACCATATGCCAAGTCTTTACTACCATATAACACAAGCATAATGTATAATAAGCCAAGTAAGAGGTAATGACATACCTTCCAAAGAGATATCCTAATCACATATTCCTCATGTCATCTATATCCTTGGTCAACCCTGATTAAGCCAAGATTACATATCACCATCAGGTTCTCATCATCTTACATCTCATCTTAACCCTAGTTATGTCCATTTTAGGGTTTACTTATCTCATTAGGATATTCTCATCATTACTTGCATTCTTGTCTTATATTTGTCTTACTGATGTCATTTTCCATATTATGATTCATCAACTGGATATACTCATGTGTCACAATATAATGTGAACATATTTAACATTATGTAACTTTCATTAACCATATTAGGGTTACATCACATGTATTAAGGGTGTTCTTCATATAACATGAATTCGTGTATAAAACTGATCTCAAAGTTACATATTAACTTCCAGTTACTGAATAAGGTTGTTCTGTAAATTTCAACACTTATTGATCTTAAATGTATTTATTGCATATTAATCAGGGTTATAAGCCCTAATTAGTCATATAAAGCAAATTACATGATTTTGTGCATCAACATCATAATTACTGACCTTATATAGATCATAAACATGATTTAGGATTTACTGAGATTTTATTATAATTTTAGGCCATCGTTTGATATTTATTACTCATGAAACAAGTATAATATATCTTGCATGATATTACTGATATTCGAGCATCAGAAGCCTGAAATTATAATCTCACTGTTTGCTACTCATTTTTCTAAGAATTTTGGTATATTACTTGTATTTTTCTGATAATTGATCTATTTTCTATGGTTTATATAATAATTGAGCATTTTAGGGATTTTACCTTTTTTGGGCCAACAACTTGCTGCCATGTGGCTACCAGGGCTGGTGCATCTCCTTCTCATGGACCCGCTTGGTTCATCCTCAAGCCGGCCAGTTCAATCTTGGTCCAGTTAGACCGATCACTCCTTCTTTCTTTCTTGTTCTTCTCAATCTCAGCGCACGTGAAGGTGTTTCTTTTCTCTGCAAACTGCCGCCGCTGAGGACTCTTGATTGCTGCCACTGGCTCCCGCCTTCGGCCAGGAAATTGGTCATCTGAAGTGCCTCCACCCTCTCAGGCTCGATGCGCGCCTACGTGTGTCTCTTTGATCAGCCGTCGCCGTGGCTTGCTGCCCCGACGTGCGATCGGCCGGTTCAGGCTCTCTTTTCCTCACGATCACATGATCGTCCGAGATCCGTATGAGTCCCCAGTGGGAATCTATTCTTGTGGCCACCGTAAGGGAAAATGCTGGTGATCATCCAGCCGTCATGCGCTCCTCCTCGCCCTATGATAACTCCTCCTCAGGCTACGACAAGACCATGTTCACCTTTGAAAAGCTGATGCCGTTTCTGCAAGGCACTGCTGTAAGGGAAGATCCCCGGCAAGGAACTGGCCATCCTCCCGAATCTACTCAAGTCTAGTAGATTTGAGGTGGCTTCGATCCACTTTGTCTACTGCTATTTCATGGATGCCATCGAGAATCCTTCTCGTTGTATCTCGCTGCTATGGTCCTCACCATCTCTCTCCCTCTATTCTATCCACCGTAAAGGAGAAGGGGAGAAACTTGAAGTTTGTTCTCGTGAGGATGGCAGCACCTCCGTCGTTGGGTCTGCTCTGCGAGCCGTCTACTACTATCTACGATCACTGGTGGCTTCGAGGCTGCTATTTCTTCTCCTCCACAAGACCCACCTATGCAAGGCTCTACCATAGCGAGGACTTGGGAGGACCTTGCCCCTCCTCATCTCCCTTTCTTCTCCTCATTTCTCCTGTGAAAAGGATGAGGATGGGGAGAGCAGCGAGGATGGTAACTGGCTCTTGGGTCTCGATTGTTACTAAGTGAAAAACCTATAGTAAGGGCCGGGTAGTGGTTTTCATCTATGTGATGGTAACTACTCTTCCAGTTTCTCTCCTCACACACGTACTCAACCCACACTCGGTCGTGGCTGTGTGGTGGTTCATCTTTCATCCGATCCATGACTCTCAGTGTGGTGTTTGGGGATAAACACCAACCATTAGATCGGACCATCCTAGCACCAACATGACTCCATGTTGCTTATCCATAGTGAAACTTGGACTAAAGCTGCATGGTACTACCTTATATCAAAACTTATGATATATAATCTGAACTTTGGGACATCAATATATACATTATCTCATCAAACACAACTCTACATAACCTCTTCTAGGAGCCTCCAATTGCCACCACATTTTAACCATATCTTCCCTATCTCTCAAATTACATTGTACTCAAATTTGGTGCCAAAACTCAACTATTCAACTTGTCAACTAAATTCCTCAAAACAATATCAACTTTGGGATATTTATCATAATATAAATATCGATCACCATCCAAACTTCACCAAAGCACATGCAACTCTTAAGATAACTCAACATGCACGAAATCACTTATGTCGTTAGACATTTAAGGATTCCAAGAGTCCACTCCATCAGAAGGAAACAATATGTAGCACATGTACATGAACAATAATAAAACCATACACACATGTACACCATTCACCATATAATTACAACATGAATTGTTACAACATTTGATATTACATATTGAACATCAAACTATACATATACATGTACTACCATTAAACTATAGGATCTTAAGATAATAGGTACACATGTACATCAGCTCGGCACACAACTCAAAACTATCTTGGATCATCAAGATCACATAGCCACAACCTAAAAAAAATATTACATGTGGTACACGTCAGCACAATATTCAAGAATATTGTACTGAGTATGCCTACGTGTCTTTTATATACCTCTCATCATATCTTGGAAATAAGATAAAACTAATACTTTGCAGCATTAAACAAATATAAGACAAAACATATACTTGCATAAAGATGTTCATTAACAAAAGAGAACACATATTTTATGCACATTTCCATCATATATCTCATACATCTGCCCCTAAGAGCTTCGATGTTTTTAGGCCTTATGATCTACCACCAAGTGGTTTGTGATCATTATACAAAAATCATATGATCTACCACCAAGTGGTTTGTGATCATTATGCATGTGCTCTACCACCAAGTGGTTTATGAGCTATCTTATGATGGAACATCTATATTATGTTTGTAGGTGTTCATAGCCATAAGTATGGAAATTCAAGCAACATATCATACAAGACAATCATTTCAATCAATACCATATGCCAAGTCTTTACTACCATATAACACAAGCATAATGTGTACTAAGTCAAGTAAGAGCTAATGGCGTACCTTCCAAAGAGATATCCTAATCACATATTCCTCATGTCATCTATATCCTTGGTCAACCCTGATTAAGACAATATTACATATCACCATCAGGTTCTCATCATCTTACATCTCATCTTAACCCTAGTTATGTCCATTTTAGGGTTTACTTATCTCATTAGGATATTCTCATCATTACTTGCATTCTTGTCTTATATTTGTCTTATTGATGCCATTTTCCAGATTATGATTCATCAACTGGATATACTCATGTGTCACATTATTATGTGAACATATTTTACATTATTTCACTTTCATTAACCATATTAGGGTAACATCACATGTATTAAGGGTGCTCTTCATATAACATGAATTCGTGTATAAAAATGATCTCAAAGTTACATATTAACTTCCAGTTACTGAATAAGGTTGTTATGTAAATTTCAACATTTATTGATCTTAAATCTATTTATTGCATATTAATCAGGGTTATAAGCCCTAATTAGTCATATAAAGCAAATTACATGATTTTTTGCATCAAAATCATAATTACTAACCTTATATAGATTATAAACATGATTTAGGATTTACTGAGATTTTATCATAATTTTAGGCCATCATTTGATATTTATTACTCATGAAACAAGTATAATATATCTTGCATGATATTACTGATATTCGTGCATCATAAGCCTAAAATTATAATCTCACTGTTTTCTACTCATTTTTCTAAGAATTTTGGTATATTACTTGTATTTTTCTGATAATTGATCTATTTTCTATGGTTTATATAAGAATTGAGCATTTTAGGGATTTTGCCTTTTTTGTGCCAATAGCCTGCTGCCACGTGGCTACCAGGGCTGGTGCAGCTCCGTCTCATGGACCCACTCGGTTCATCCTCAAGCCGGCCAGTTCAGCCTTGGTCTGGTTAGACCGATCACTCCTTGTTTCTTTCTTGTTCTTCTTAATCTCAGCGCACGCGAAGGCGTTGCTTTTCTCTGCAAACTACCGCCACTGAGGGCTCTCGATTGCCACCATTAGCTACGGCCTTAGGCCAGAAAATTGGTCATCTGAAGTGCTTCCACCCTCTCAGGCATTTTGCCCGCCTACACGTGTCTCTTGGATCATCCGTCGTCGTGGCTTGTTGCCCCGACGTGCGATCGGCCGGTTCAGGCTCACATTTCCTCATGATCACATGCTCGTCCGAGATCTGTATGAGTCCCCAGCGGGACTCTATTCTCATGGTCACCGTAAGGGAAAACACTAGTGATCAGCCATCCATCGTGTGCTCCTCCTCGCCCTATGATAACTCCTCCTCCTCAGGCTGTGGCAAGGCCAGGTTCACCTTTGAATACCTGACGCCGTTTCTACAAGGCGCCGTCGTAAGGGAAGATCCCCGACAAGGAATTGGACGTCCTCCCAAATCTAATCAAGTCCAACAAATCTGAGGTGGCTTCGATCCACTTTGTCTACTACTGTTTCATGGATTCCATCGAGACTCCTTTTTGTTGTAGCTCGCTACTATGGTCCTCACCATCTCTCTCCCTCTGTTCTATCCGCTGTAAAGGAGAAGGGGAGAAACTAGAAATCTGTTCTCATGAGAATGGCAGTGCCGCCATCATTGGGTCTGCTCTACGAGCCATCTTCTGCTGTCTCCAATCACTGGTGGCCTCGAGGCTATTGTTGCTTCTCCTCCACAAGGCCCTCCTATGCAAGGCTCTGCCATAGCGAGGACTTGGGAGGACCTTGCCCCTCCTCATCTCCCTTCCTTCTTCTCATTTCTCCTGTGAAAAGGATGAGGACGGGGACAACAGTGAGGACGGGGACTGGCTCTTGGGTCTCAGTTGTTACTAAGAGAAAAATCTTTAGTAAGGGTCGGGTAGTGGTTTTCATCTACGCGATGGTAACTGCTCTGCCAGTTTCCCTCCTCACGCACGTACTCAACCCACACTCGATCATGGCTGTGTGGTGGATCATCTTTCATCCGATCCATGACTCTCAACGTGGTGTTTGGGGATAAACACCAACCATTAGATCAGACCATCCTAGCACCAACATGACTCCATGTTGCTTATCCATAGTGAAACTTGGACTAAAGCTGCATGGTACTACCTTATATCAAAACTTAGGATATATAATCTGAACTTTGGGACATCAATATATGCATAATCTCATCAAACTCAACTATACATAACCTCTTCTAGGAGCCTCCAATTGCCACTAAATTTTAACCATAGATTTCATTTCTCTCAAAATACATTGTACTCAAATTTGGTGAGAAAGCTCAACTGTTCGACTTGTCAACTAAATTCTTCAAAAAATATTAACTTCGGGATATTTATCATAATATAAATATCGATCACCATCCAAACTTCACCAAAGCACATGCAACTCTTAAGATAACTCAACATGCATGAAATCACTTATGTCGTTAGACATTTAAGGATTCCAAGAGTCCACTCCATCAGAAGCACATGTACATGAACAATAATAAAACCATACACACATGTACACCATTCACCATATAATTACAACATGAATTGTTACAACATTTGATATTACATATTGAACAACAAACTATCCATATACATGTAATACCACTAAACTGTAGAATCTTAAGACAACAGGTCCACCTGTACATCAGCTCACCACACAACTCACAACTATCTTAGATCTTCATGATCATATAGCCACAACCTAAACAAAATATTACATGTGCATGGTACACGTCAACACAATATTCATGAATATTATACTGAGTATGCCTATGTGTCTTTTGTATACCTCTCATCATATCTTGGTAATAAGATAAAACTAATACTTGGAAGCATTAAAAAAATATAAGAAAACGCATATACTTGAACAAAGATGTTCATTAACAAAAGAGAACACATATTTTAAGCACATTTCCATCATATATCTCGTACATCTGCCCCCAAGGGCTTCAATGTTTTTAGGCCTTATGATCTACCACCAAGTGGTTTGTGATCATTATACAAACATCATATGATCTACCACCAAGTGGTTTGTGATCATTATGCATGTGCTCTACCACCAAGTGGTTTATGAGCTATCTTATGATGGAACATCTATATTATGTTTGCAGGTGTTCATAGCCATAAGTATGGAAATTCAAGCAACATTTCATAAAAGACTATCATTTCAATCAATACCATATGCCAAGTCTTTACTACCATATAACACATGCATAATGTATAATAAGCCAAGTAAGAGGTAATGGCGTACCTTCCAAAGAGATATCCTAATCACATATTCCTCATGTCATCTATATCCTTGATCAACCCTGATTAAGACAAGATAACATATCACCATCATGTTCTCATCATCTTACATCTCATCTTAACCCTAGTTATGTCCATTTTAGGGTTTACTTATCTCATTAGGATATTCTCATTATTAATTGCATTCTTGTCTTATATTTGTCTTACTGATGTCATTTTCCAGATTATGATTCATCAACTGGATATACTCATGTGTCACATTATTATGTGAACATATTTAACATTATGTCACTTTCATTAACCATATTAGGGTTACATCACATGTATTAAGGGTGCTATTCATATAACATGAATTCATGTATAAAACTGATCTCAAAGTTACATATTAACTTCTAGTTACCGAATAAGGTTTTTCTGTAAATTTCAACATTTATTGATCTAAAATGTATTTATTGCATATTAATCAGGGTTATAAGCCCTAATTAGCCATATAAAGAAAATTACATGATTTTGTGCATCAACATCATAATCACTGACCTTATATAGATTATAAGCATGATTTAGGATTTACTGAGATTTTATCATAATTTTAGGCCATCATTTGATATTTATTACTCATGAAACAAGTATAATATATCTTGCATGATATTACTGATATGCATGCATCAGAAGCCTGATATTATCATCTCACTATGTTCTACTCAATTTTCTAATAATTTTGGTATATTACTTGTATTTTTCTGATAATTGATCTATTTTCTATGGTTTACATAAGAAGTGAGCATTTTAGGGATTTTACCTTTTTTTGGGCCAACATCCTACTGCCACGTGGCTACCAGGGCTAGTGCAGCTCCTTCTCATGGACCCACCCGATTCATCCTCAGGCCGACCAGTTCAGGCTTGGTCTGGTTAGACCGATCACTCCTTTCTTTCTTGTTCTTCTCAATCTCAACGCACGTAAAGGCGTTGCTTTTCTCTACAAATTGCCGCCGCTGATGGCTCTCGATTGTCGCCACTGGCTCCAGCCTTTGGCCAGAAAATTGGTCATCTGAAGCACCTCCACCCTCTCAGGCTCGATGCCCGCCTACGTGTGTCTCTTGGATCAGCCATCGTCGTGGCTTTCTGCCCCGGCGTGCGATCGACCAGTTCAGGCTCTCTTTTCCTCACGATCTAATGCTCGTCCAAGATCCGTATGAGTCCCCAGTGGGACTCTGTTCTCACAGCCACTGTAAGGGAAAATGCTGGTGATCATCCAGCTGTCGTGTGCTCCTCCTCATCCTATGATAACTCCTCCTCCTTAGGCTGCGGCAAGGCCAGGTTCACCTTTGAAAAGCTGACGTTGTTTCTACAAGGTGCCGCCGTAAGGGAAGATACCTGACAAGGAACTGGCCGTCCTCCGGATCTACTCAAGTCCAGCAGATCTAAGGTGGTTTCAATCCACTTTGTCTACTACTGTTTCATGGACGCCGTCGAGACTCCTTCTCATTGTAGCTCACTGCTATGGTCCTCACCATCTCTCTCCCTCTGTTCTATCCATCGTCAAGGAGAAGGGGAGAAACTAGAAGTCTGTTCTGGTGAGGAAGGCAGTGTCGCCGTCATTGGGTATGCTCTGCGAGCCGTCTACTGCTATCTACGATCATTGGTGGCCTCGAGGCTGTTGTTGCTTCTCCTCCAGAAGGCCCTTCTATGCAAGGCTCTTCCATAGCAAGGACTTGGGAGGACCTTACCCCTCCTCATCTCCCTTCCTTCTTCTTGTTTCTCCTGTGAAAAGGATGAGGATGGGGAGAGCAGTGAGGACGATAACTGTCTCTCAGGTCTCAGTTGTTACTAAGCGAAAAACCAGTAGTAAGGGCTAGATAGTGGTTTTAATCTATGTGATGGTAACTTCTCTGCCAGTTTCCCTCCTCACGCACGTACTCAACCCACACTCGGTAGTGGATGTGTGGTGGATCATCTTTCATATGATCCCTGACTCTCAGCGTGGTATTTGGGGATAAACGCCAACCATTAGATCAAACCATCCTAGCACCAACATGACTCCATGTTGCTTATCCATAGTGAAACTTGGACTAAAGTTTCATGGTACTACCTTATATCAAAACTTAGGATATATAATCTAAACTTTGGGACTTCAATATATGCATCATTTCATCAAACACAACTCTACATAAACTCTTCTAGGAGCCCCCAATTGCCACCAAAATTTAACCATAACTTCCCTATCTCTCAAAATACATTCTACTCAAATTTGGTGCCAAAACTCAACTACTCGACTTGTCAACTAAATTCCTTAAAACAATATTAACTTCAGGATATTTATCATAATATAAATATCGATCACCATCCAAACTTCACCAAAGTACATGCAACTCTTAAGATAACTCAACATGCATGAAATCACTTATGTCGTTAGACATTTCAGGATTCCAAGAGTCCACTCCATCAGAAGGAAACAATCTGTAGCACATGTACATGAACAATAATAAAACCATACACACATGTTCACCATTCACCATATAATTACAACATGAATTGTTACAACATTTGATATTACATATTGAACAACAAACTATACAAATACATGTACTACCACTAAACTATAGGATCTTATGACAACAAGTCCACCTGTACATCAGCTTGCCACACAACTCACAACTATCTTGGATCTTTAAGATCACATAGCCACAACCTAAACAAAATATTACATGTGCTACACGTTAGCACAATATTCAAGAATATTGTACTAAGTACACCTACGTGTCTTTTATATACCTCTCATCATATCTTGGCAACAAGATAAAACTAATACTTGGCAGCATTAAACAAATATAAGAAAAAGTATATACTTGCACAAATATGTTCATTAACAAAAGAGAACACATATTTTAAGCACATTTCCATCATATATCTCATACATCTCCCTCCAAGGGCATAGATGTTTTTAGGCCTTATGATCTACCACCAAGTGGTTTGTGATCATTATACAAACATCATATGATCTACCACCAAGTGATTTGTGATCATTATGCATGCGCTCTACCACCAAGTGGTTTATGAGATATCTTATGATGGAACATGTATATTATGTTTGTAGGTGTTCATAGCCATAAGTATGGAAATTCAAGAAACATATCATACAAGACAATCATTTCAATCAATACCACTTGCCAAGTCTTTACTACCATATAACTCAAGCATAATGTATAATAATCCAAGTAAGAGGTAATGGTGTACCTTCCAAAGAGATATCCTAATCACATATTCCTCATGTCATCTATATCCTTGGTCAACCCTAATTAAGACGATTACATATCACCATCAGGTTCTCATCATCTTACATCTCATCTTAACCCTAGTTATGTCCATTTTAGGGTTTACTTATCTCATTAGGATATTCTCATAATTACTTGCATTCTTGTCTTATATTTGTCTTACTGATGTCATTTTCCAGATTTTGATTCATCAACTGGATATACTCATGTGTCACCGTATTATGTGAACATATTTAACATTATGTCATTTTCATTAACCATATTAGGGTTACATCACATGTATTAAGGGTGCTCTTCATATAACATGAATTCGTGTATAAAACTGATCTCAAAGTTACATATTAACTTCCAGTTACTGAATAAGGTTGTTCTGTAAATTTCAACATTTATTGATCTTAAATGTATTTATTGCATATTAATCAGGGTTATGAGCCCTAATTAGCCATATAAAGAAAATTATATGATTTTGTATATCAACATCATAATCACTGACCTTATAAATTATAAACATGATTTAGGATTTGTTGAGATTTTATCATAATTTTAGGCCATCGTTTGATATTTATTACTGATGAAACAAGTATAATATATCTTGCATGATATTACTGATATTCATGAATCAGAAGCCTGATATTATCATCTCACTGTATTCTACTCATTTTTCTAAGAATTTTGGTGTATTACTTGTATTTTTATGATAATTGATCTATTTTCTATGGTTTATATAAGAATTGAGCATTTTAGGGATTTTATCATTTTGGCCAACAGCCTGCTGCCACATGGCTACCAGGGCTGGTGCAGCTCCTTCTCATGGACCTGCCCAGTTCATTCTCAAGCCGGCCAGTTCAGGCTTGGTATGGTTAGACCGATCACTCCTTCTTTCTTTCTTGTTCTTCTCAATCTCAACGCACGCGAAGGCATTGCTTTTCTCTGCAAACTGCCGTGGATGAGGGCTCTCGGTTGCCGCCACTGGCTCCCACCTTTGGCCAGAAAATTGGTCATCTGAAACACCTCCACCCTCTCAGGATCGATGCACGCCTACATGTCTCTCTTGGATCAGCCGTCATCGTGGCTTGCTACCCCGACATGCGATCGACCGGTTCATGCTCTCTTTTCCTCATGATCACATGCTCGTCTGAGATCCGTATGAGTCCCCAACGGGACTCTATTCTCACGGCCGCCATAAGGGAAAATGCTGGTGATCATGCAGCCGTCGTGCACTCCTCCTCTCCCTATGATAACTCCTCCTCCTCAGGTTGCGCCAGGGCCAGGTTCACCATTGAAAAGCTGATGCCCTTTCTACAAGGCACCATCGTAAGGGAAGATCTCTGGAAAGGAATGAGCCATGCTCCCGGATCTACTCAAGTCGAGCAGATCTGAGGTGGCTTCGATCCACTTTGTATACTGTTGTTTCATGGATTCCATCGAGACTCCTTCTCATTGTAGCTCGTTGCTATGGTCCTCACCATTTCTCTCCCTCTGTTCTATCTGTCGTAAACGAGAAGGGGAGAAACGGGAAGTCTGTTCTCGTGAGGATGGCAGCGCCACCGTCGTTTGGTCTACTCTGCAAGCCGTCTACTACTGTTTGTGATCACTGGTGGCCTCGAGGCTGCTGTTGCTTCTCCTCGACAAGGCCCTCCTATGCAAGGCTCTTCCATAGCGAGGACTTGGGAGGACCTTGCCCCTCCTCATCTCCCATCCTTCTTCTCGTTTCTCCTGTGAAAAGGATGAGGATGGGGAGAGCATCGAGGACGGTAACTGGCTCTTGGGTCTCAGTTGTTACTAAGCGAAAAACTTATAGTAAGGGTCGGGTAGTGGTTTTCATCTATGTGATGGTAACTACTCTGCTAGTTTCCCTCCTCAAGCACATACTCAACCCACACTCGGTTGTGGCTGTGTGGTGGATCATATTTCATCCGATCCATGACTCACAACATGGTGTTTGGGGATAAATTCCAACCATTAGATCGGACCATCCTAGCACCAACATGACTCCACCGAGCTTCCCCATCCCCATTTTAATGTGTAACCACAACTTCCCTATCTCTCAAAATACAACTCAAATTTGGTGCCAAAATTCAACTGTTCGACTTGTCAACTAAATTCCTCAAAACAATATTAACTTTGGGATATTTATCATAATATGAATATCGATCACCATCCAAACTTCACCAAAGCACATGCAACTCTTAAGATAACTACACATGCACTAAATCACTTATGTTGTTAGACATTTAAGGATTCCAAGAGTCCACTCCATCATATCCTACACAACTTAAAACAAATTTTGTCATCGAAATTAAGCCAAAATCCACTTTGTCACAGATATGCTTATCTCACATGCATGCATGTTATTGATGATGATTGTGGGGTGAGTGCCCTACTTTCTTTATGTGCTAGAATTGCAAAATCTTTATTGTTTTAATTATGGCAAGTATCTTCCTTTATTATGTGATGATGATTCCTATCTTTTATGCCTTTGTGGGTAGTCCTTATCTCTTGCATGGGAAGCCTTTATACTTGATGTCCTTTGTTTCTTATGTTGCTCAATTTCCTTTTTAGTATGCACATACCAGTCTTTGCTGATGTTTCTCTTTTTTTTCTCTTCTTTCTGGGGTATGCTTCCAACTCTAGGTGAAGGACATGGAGAACATGGCTTAAATTTATGGACTTAGCTTAAGAGGTTGGCTTGGAGACAATCTTGATGTGATTTAGATTTCCCTCTACATGGATCCTTATAATGTACCTTTACATGTAAGTTTAAAATTCTCCTTTTTAACCTTATGAGAAATTGAATATAGTCAATGTTTTTATTCCACTGCTACATTTTGGTTGTTTTGAATACCATAAATAAGATTTGAAAATTTTACACCCACTCCAACATATCTTTTAGGTATGTTTGGACTGGAGGTTCTATTGTTCAAATTTTTAGTAGGGAGTGGTTCCCCTCTGAGATCCTACTCCTTACAATGAACAACACTAATATTTCAAGCACTAAGAGAAGGACAACCACTGTTAGAAATTGTCATATAAGTAATTTTTATCCCATATGTAATATTTTAACTACTTTGAACTTAGTATCAAACTCTCAGTTGTATGTTTCTATCCAATATAACCTTTTCCAATTTCATGAAAATAGAGGCCTAATGTGCAACTATCAAAAACCCAATTCAGATATATTCTATGAAAAAGTTAAATATTAAATGAAGAAACTATATTTTAGAGACTTTCCATAGCCTCAAGGATGTGAGTAGCTAGCCCCACTAGTGGATACTAATAAGCCCCTTCCAAAAACGAATTTGTTTTGTTAAAGTGTAATATTTCAAGATAAGTTAGTCAACTTGTAGTCCTTTTTAGCATAAGAATTGAAACTTGATCTGATTCCTATTATTCATGTTTATTACATTCTAGATTCATCCCGTCTCTACTTTTCATTGTTGAAGGAATGAACATACAACTAACCAATTAAAATCTGCTTGTGCCTATTTTTATTTCTTTGGCGCAACCAATAACTATTTGTAGTTCTCCCAAAGTATAAATATTCAAACCTTCTACAATAATGAATAGTTTCACTTGTTCCTCAATGAACACTGACTTATTTTTGCACATTTAAGATTATTTTCAAGTTGGTTATAATCTAACTTTTTCATAGTTATATTGATGCAGAGTTGATAGTGTTGTGTGTTGCCTCTCTTCTGCTACTATGGCATGCCCTCCTTTTACTTCAATGTTAACTAAATAATGATCTAATTGGATTAAAGTAATTCATGTTTTATTTTATTTAGTAGGATAAGTAATGTGACATTTTGATTTCATTTAGATAATTCATGATGACCAACAACCCATGAATGTTGATCTTGTTACCATGGTGGAATTGATAGCCGCTACAGATCTTCTCAAGAAGGATAGGGAGCTACCAATGCTAAGTGATGCTAATGATTGGGCTCATAATATTCTCCATCCATGAAAATTATGACCTCATCACCATAGGGTGAGAATCTCTTATGTGTCCTATTACTATTGCACTAAAAACCTAAGTGGAAAAAACTTGTTTCCTGGCCTATGCTGACTCATTAGTTTCTCCATGTGCATCTTAGGGTAGCATGTTTCTTGTCTTTCTAAATCTATAACCTTATATAGTTTATCTGGTATGATACACTATACCATGCTATATCTATTTATGATTTTGTTCTATATCTGTATTTTTAAGAAAATGGAGTCAGTGATTGAGTGACACATGAAGACATGTGAAGGCCCTCATGTGGTGGGGTTTGGCAAAGTGAGCAAATCTCAAGTCAGGTTTGGTTCTTCAATATGTTGAACTATGATTTTTTGTTATAAAGCATGCAGTTTATCCAACTTCTAATTATGCATATTATGAAAAATTTAGTCATAGTCAACATGTTGCAGTCATGATTTATTCATTATAGATATGTACCATGTATTACATGAAAGATATAAACATACACATTGCATCTCTTGACATTCTGTTTTGTTAGGAAAATCCAGAACAAGGACACCAATCTCAAGACCCTTATTTTAGTGCATTGTCTCAATATATTGACTTCTAAATGTGGCAATCAGTGAAAAACTTTTATGTAAGTTAAGGTGTAGTACAATAAAGAAGAGGCATACATACATACATGGATTTCTTTATTGCAGTTTTGAGGGGTCTGAAAAAGATTCAGTGGACTGATAGATAACTAAGTTCTGAGGGGACTAAAAACCAATTCTTATTAATTACAACATGTCAATTTTGTCTAGATATAAGTACTAGTTGGTGTATACTGAGTTGCCATCTTACTTAGATTTGGTGGTTGTATGCTAATTACATAATAGCTCATACGTAGTTTCAGTATGTTGTGACTACAAAAAAAGGCCTCTGGATATGATGTACCATGCTACTTCAATAAGAACAAATGACACATCATCACGGTCTACAATCTTCACACTAATGGAATAAATAATCACATAGACACTTTGTTTTATGAGCATAGTGCACATGCTAAGCACATGCATAACTTATAATTGTACAATCACTAAATTAGAATTGGAATTTGAAACTCAATGTGAACGTTGTGCTTTATATTCACATAGCATACTACAAAATAGTACATCAAACCCTGATATCATGTTAGAAGGAAGTATCAGAATGGTCTTAATTGTTCATTCCAAAATACTTTGTCGTTCATATTTACAGAGAACATTACAAAAGAGATAGAAAAACTTAATATCATATTAAAAGGCTAAGTATCATCTTCATGTTGGATCTTCAAGATTCTCAATTGGATGACACTTTTGTACTTTTTATCAACTTGTGCTTGGAACACTGGATGCATGTCAGAGAGCTTATTTTGCTATTTTTCAATAAGATTATATTGCTCCTGCATGTTACAAAAATAAAGTATGAGTCTAATCATGGTAAGAAGATACATTACTTATGCTTACCATAGGATCAAGTGTCATTAGAATGTCAGGATCACATGCAAGAAGATGCTCTACTTATTTTATAAATAAAGTAGATAATGTTACATTAGTACAATCTTCTAGTTGAAGATTGAGAATGCACCTGAAAAAAACATAAACATATATGATTTGATATATAGAGAAGTCAACTCTAGCTAAATATCATATTTTTACCATGGTCTTACAATTGATTCTTGGCAACAGAATTGACAAAACTACTTCGTATCATATGTTGTGTTGGTTTTCTTGTGACACTTATTGTAAGCCATGTGCCAAAGATCTTGTTGGGTTAAGATAGTTATTTTGGTTGGTTTTATTAGATATATACTTTCCTATATAAATTTGAAAAGTTAGTGTCGCATGGAATATAAAAGAAATTGAATGTATGTTGTAGAAAACTATTCATTACCTGATTTGTGGAAGCTAGAACCTCTGCAATTGGTTCAATCATAAGTATTTTCTTATTATACTCAATTATAGAATCTTCAACTACATCAGAATGTGCTATTTTCCTATATAAAAGTTTTGGTTTCAATATGTCTTGTAAATTAACAATGTATGAAGTAACATAAATACCATTCTTGTAGTTCTTTGACATTTGGAATATCAAGATTTATCAATATCTTTGTCTCTCTACCACTTGATAATGTTCTTTTTCCTATATGCATATTATAAGTGAATGAAAAACTATAAGTGAATAATAAAATTAGTTGAGATTGATAAGTTTTACCATAAAAATTTTGAAATTAATTTTTCTACAACAATGATAAGCTTATTGTTCGCAAGTTGTACTAATAGTTCATAGTGGTTTGTCATGAAATGCCCCCATGTTGATAAATGCACGACCTGCAAGCTGTATAAATGGATAAGATAAGATAAAAATCACTTGTTTAATATTCAAAAAACACCTAGATTTAAACTTATGAAGTATCTATTAGGAGAATATCCCAAAAGGTGACACCCTATTGATCTAGTTTTCTCTTCGTTTCTTGCTTTGGAAGAACTTTCATGACTCTGGCAATTATATCTGCATAATTTTTTCCTATTAGCATGATCTTAGTAAAATATATACATATATTTGTGTAAGTATAGTGGAATATTTAAATGAAGTGAAATACCACATTGTGGTGGAATTGTTTCCAACTTTAAGAAATCTGCAAGACAAAAGTTCTCGAACTTTATTGCCTCTTCATATGTTATATTTTCTTCGTCTCTTTCCACCATTATAAAAAAATTTAGTATCATCTGACATTTATGATTTGTTGGCTTGCCAAAATAATACTCAGATTTAAGCAAAGACAATGTAGCTCTTGAAATGTAGTAACTTTCATTGATCACAAATTTGTCTCTAAATCTTTCAATGTCATCATTGAACATCACTGCTTGTATTTTCATTCCTTAACATGTGGGGAGCCATATTTGATTATTTGTTGTTCATAGAAAAAAGATAATTTAAAATGTGATAAATCATACCTTTTCATCCATGAAGTATAGTCTCCAATATGAATGTCTACCATCTTTTGATGATGCAAGATTTGTCATGTCAGTAACCTTTACCTTCACAGTCCAAAATGGAAGACTTTGACTTATCTCATGTAGTACTTTGTAAGCTTTTCCCATCCTTTAAAAAGTGCAAACATGTCAATGGATATAAGTTGTAGTACATGATATCATAAATGTTTAACTTACATAGGGTGTAATTTTTATACCTGAGCTATTCCGGCAGCATATAACATTTCACTTTGCACTATATTTCTTATCAATGTGCAAGTATTTTGCATGAAAGATGGTTTGATTAGAAATTTAAGATCCATTCCTAATTTTACTCTAGATAAAGCCACATAAAGTTTACCATTAGAGAATACATTTTGAGTTAAATATATTCCAACTTTGTCTGAAGTTTGTCCCTAAGCCTTTTTAATTGTCATAGAAAAACATAATCAAACTGGAAACTGCAATCTTTTAAGGAAAATGGTAATTTCTCATGATCTTTCGACATCAATGGAATTCTTGGTGTGAATACTCTTTGTCCTTTCCTATGCCCCACTAATATTTCATCATGGATGATATTTTTTTTTGAAGCTCTTGCAAATAAGTCTTGTTCTATTGCAAAGACCAAAAAAGGGATCAATATTTCTATGTAGCATAATTGGTCAATTTCTTTTAAGCACCGATTTGTGAGGAGGAAGCCCAAAAGGAGTCAATGAATTCAGAAATTCTTCTTAGAATTGATTGGTACAATCAATAGATGAATCAAAGCTAAAGAATTCTTTACTTTCTCCTAGAAATCCTTCATTCAATAACTCATTTATTTCATCAACAAATTCATTTTTTGTAGTCAGAATTGCAAGATTAGTAAGCGAATACATCATGTCCTCATTAATAGTAAGTTGTGGAAAGACTGCACGATTAATTCATTCTTTGAAGATATTTCATATATAAATTGAATCACCATGTACTCAGGAATTTCAATTTGATCCCCAAGTATTGTCTTTGATGTACCATTTCCAACAGAAAGTAAATATTTTCTAAAAGAGGTATCTGACATGGTTCTCATGTTTTTCTTTGTTTGTTGGTTTTCAACATGTTTCCATAGCTTTAATTTTGTAAAACTTGCTTCAACTGTATGCTCTTTTCCTCCTTGTGGTACAATAGGTAAAATTTGTCTAAAATCACCACCAAAGACCACAATTTTTCCTTCAAAAATAATGTGTTGCTTGTCAATTCTTGTAATAAGAGATCTAAGTACTCAATTGATTATTTTTTTGCCATGGATATCTCATCCCAAATGATAAGTTTAGTTCTTTGAAGCAGCACCCAAACTACTTTGTTTTTAAATATTACATACTTTTTGTTCGTCACTATTCAATGGTATTTTAAACCTTGAGTGAGCAGTTCTACCAAAAGGTAACAAAGATGCAACTACTCCTGATGATGCAGTTGCAAGTGCTATATGTCGCCGTTATCTTATCGTAACAAGTAAAGCTTGATATAATAATGTTTTCCCAGATCCTCCTAGACCATCGATGAAGAAGGCTCCTGAATTATTGTTGTTCACTCGATCGATAATGATGTGATAAGCATAACTCTGATGATAGTTTAGTTGTGAAATCGCTAACAAATCATCATCATATACAACTATTTTGAATTCTTCTTCAACTTCTTCATATAATCTTTCTTGTTCATCTTGAACGACAGATGGAAATTGGACGTCTGATAAACTTTTCCTCATTGAATCTAAACACATGTTGATGTGTTTTAGAGCATAATTATATGTTGTTTCACATTTCTCTTCATGCAGTCTCAAAAAGTCTTCACTCATCTGATTCTTGTATTTTTTTCCAAAGAGTTATAGGACTAATTGATGCACAAAAGACAATTATAGTATAAAATAGTTGTCGTAGACTTGAAGGCATATGAAATAACTCAGCCTCATCAAGACATTCTTCAATGTTATTGTTGGTATCCAACAAACCCATTTTTTCAACTACTTCTTAGAATGTGTTGTATCGAACTCCATTTATAGTTCTTAAATGATCAAAAGATTTAGCACCTTTGACATGATTCAATAAACAATACAAGTAGTAGCATTCACCTTCAATTGGTTTTGTAAAAACAACGTGACCAATAGAATACCCTTCTCTCCTTCTATTCCAACATTTAGATCTTTGATCCCATACATAATGCTTAGGAAATTCCTTGTACATATACTTATGAGATTCATCATCAATATTATTTATTCTAAAATATTCTGTAAGCATTGTTTTAGAAAAATTCTCATTGTGTACAATGGTCGATAAATCTTGGTTTTCATGGAATATAACGGTGTGTTTGTCCTCAAGATGCAATTGCAGACTTGTAACAAATGGATGCATTTCATTCAAAGGAAAATGATAAATTATCCAAGCTACTTCTTGTGGAGATACCCATCGTCCAGACAAAAATTGTGCAATCTCATCATGCATATCACTAGATTGCTTGTCATCCACTTGGAACAATACACGATCATGCCCTTTGTATATGCACTTGTATAAGTACTTCACTGCTTTAATTGAAGAACATATTTCGACATTCATATGTCAATTAAATTTTGCTAGTAACTACAGATTGTAAGGAACAATCCAACGATTATCAACCACTGTGGACCCAACTCTTTCAAGTTGATAAGTCTCCCTTCCTCTATATAGAGGGTAAGAATTCTTTGTTTGAGTTGTTATGGTATAGAAATCCTTAGGATAATGTTTCTTGCACTTTCATTTTGCATAAAAATTGGCTGGGTTCAAAATTCCACATGGACCATGGACCATATGTTTTAAAACCATGGTATATAGATATGTGTTGGAGTGTTTTTCATGTATTTTAGCAGATATGTACTGATTATACACATCAGGTGTAGTTATCTTTGACCTTTTTCCAGTATAATAAGAAAACGTGTATGTGGTAGTCCTCTGTTTTGATATTATATCACATAACCATAAGAAATAACATGTCCAAATATATATCTTTTAAAAAGATCTACTTTTAAATCTTCTAATTTTTCTTTAGATATCCTAGCAAGTAGATCTAGTCTATTTTGAGCTTCTTCAAATGTTGATAATTCTTGCTTTACTTCAGACCATGACGGATTGCATGTAACAGTTAGAAAGATATCATGTTTTCCATATTTTTGAACTAATGTCATTGCATCAAGATAACGTTGTCTTAGATATCTTGGACCACCAATAAAAGAAGCTGGAAGAATAACTCTTTTTCCAATTGCAACACCACTACTTTTGCCTTGATTAAAACCATCAACAATTCCTTGATATAGGTCTGCTCAAATCTTTCCTTGGTCCCATCTAATGTAGTCCAAATGGCTAGTTTCAAGCTTAATGTACATATCAACTATGTATTACTGACGAAGTCTACCAGAGTGCAATAGAATAGATTTATCATCATCTTTAATTTGCAACTTGTAACAGTAGTACTCACGATAGGACATTGTTTTCCTTCATTTTTGTTTACTTTCTAGAGCTAAAACATAAAAAATGACATTTAGTAATATATATTATAGATTAAGTAATTATATACTCAAGCTAATATGTATCTTACCTCTTTCTTCTAATTGAAAATTTTCAGCTACATCATTGTAGCAAGATAGATCAAGTGATGAACCATTGATCATCCATTGACCAGCCTTTTTACCTTCTCATGGAATTCCTTCGTGCCAATCGGTATCACCATGTGGAAATAATAATGGGTATTGTAAAGGATCATAACATCCATAATAATAATTAACACAATGGCTACTACCTGTGTGAGTGTAAACACGAACGTCCCTTTGAAGGTTTACACTAGTAGTGTTTTCATCATCATTTTCAATCCATATTGCAACTACTTATGATGAATTCGGGGCATTCTGAACTCCTTGATGAACATTAGGGTTTGACATGATATATATTTAAACATTATCAATACTGTCTAAATCCCTTAAGCTTCAAAAAAGTTTGAGTATGGATTCTTTTGTAGTATAGTAACCAATCTTTTCACCACATCTTCTCTTAATCTTGATGACTGGTGTAGTCTATGCTCTATCTCATAACCAGTGTCATAAAAGTATAATTGTAGATGTGATGGTTTTCCATCTTCAAGTATTATCCTATTTATGAAATGATATATATGTCCTTGAACCTTGAAAGTATATATTCCTTTGTTTCTTTTTGAGAGTATTCTATCTTCATTAACACCCATGGATGTAAAAGTAAAAGTATTGTTGTATGTTCTAACACACGGTCTGAAGTTAATAGATTCTTTATCATATGAGGTGTATAGATGATGCAGTTCCAATGGGATATCATTTACTACTAAAGTGACTTCTCCATCATAACAACAAAATGTTCTGACCTCATATGAAAATCTGTTTACATGATAGTGGACACAATGTCTACAGCTAGGAAGTACATATGGCTCTTTAGGTATTAGTAACTCAGTTATGAACCTTTTCATCACATGACTAATCATTTTCTTCATATGTGATGAGCATGTTGAAGAAGAACTTATTTCTTGTTTAGTTGATGTACATCCATCTTCACACATCGTAGAAGGCTTTCGTTGTAAAGAACTTGTTTCATAAATAGTTGATGTAGACCCAACTTCCCTTGTAGTAGAAGATTCTGCTCAAAATTGTTGTGTTTCTAAAATTGGATCACCTAACTCTTGTACACATACTTTTCTTATTCTTTTTAAAAGTTCATATGGGTAACTATATACCACCCTATTCTATTCTCATGGTCAGGGTTATATGATAGGGGTTAGAGACTACACCCTAGCTCTTAGGGTTTCCATATCCCTTGACCCCTTAGGGTTCTTCTAGACCAACACTAGATCCATCTAGAGTTTACCCTCATAAGGAAAATCCCATTACATAATTTTCTTCTCTTTCTTTATCCTTATTTTTGCATCACATGTACATTATTATTCTATATTACAAGTACATTATTATTTTCACATTTACATGTACACCAATTGGTGGAGGATGTCTTAATCCTACTTCTTCTCAAAGAACCTAACTTGAGTGAGAAGGGAAGTTCCTTTTATGTTTTATAAGTAGGAGGATGAGAAATGGATGAATCAAGATGAGAAGAAAACTTGAAGGTATTTTACTTCGAGCAAGAACCTCCAACTTTGGTCAGGTAGGATGCACGAGCCAGGGAGTCCTCATAAGCCAACTAGTATTGCAAAGAAAACTTTTTCTAGCCCCCAGGTCGTGGTCCATTCTAGACACCATCATATTTAGAAAAATCCCTAATCATTCCCTCATATTTCTACAAATTACTTGAAATTATGAACTATTACATATTATTTGACAAAATGTAAGGGTCTAATACTAAATGTAACGACCACATTTTTTAGTAACCCCCCAATTATAGAAGGCCAAAAATATGAGAGCCATTACCTACAAATTTTTACCTAAGGATCTTGATTTTAATCAAACAATATAAAATAGAAGATAATATCATTCATTTCAAAAATTATATACAAGATGCTTACATGAATGTCCTATCCTTAGGATAGTACATTGTAGAAGAAATAACTAGCTAATCCTCCTATTATATCTTTACTGCCTTCATATAAGGTCCATCTTTATCTTCATGTCCTTTATCATGTATATCAATTTATACCTAAAACGGCATGAAACAAATACGCAATCAGTATGTTGTCGTACTGGTACGTGGGGTGCATTCAAAATGTGTAATTGAATAACAACATATATTCCAACAAATACTTGTGAATATAAACTGCCATTTTCTTCACATAGTCTTTCTTTTATGTGATATTCATAGTTGCATTATGATTGCACAAAACTAAGTAAACATGCAAGTGTTTATTTGCAATCTATGCGGAAAAATCCAAGAAAGACACATGAAACTAAAGCGATTATTCTTAGGTGTAACCATGTACCTTGATGGTGATCCATGTAGATTATCCCGCAGATTACACTTCAATTACTTTCAAGAAATCCAATCAACAAAGATGAATCTAGGCAATCATATCATATATGAATGTATATAACCCAAAAGTGTCAGCAATCATATTACACAAACTAAACCCTATTTGGTCCTAGTCTAGGATTTTGTCTCCTTGGTATCAAGTTATCATTTAGATTATACTTCCATACCCCATGTCCCATGTTTGTTTATCTAATGACTTAAGAACCCTAATTCATATTAGGTGTTTCCATGATGATTATATCTATGTTATTGCAACATGAAAACATATATCAGATTAGCATCATTAATATCATGGTAAATTAGGATAATTAACTCTAATCATTCATATTCATGAGTATTCACATTAGAAACCTTAATTATCAATATTATGGTGATAATCAGGTTAAATTCCCATTATGTTCAAAATTGTAATATTATCTCTCAAGAAATATATTTAACATGATTATGGTACAAACATAGGGCTTTATCTTCTTTAAATGCATATTAATACTAATGTTAGAACAATAAGCCTAATTAAGTTTCAATTATATTTTATTCGTTTGGCTCTCATTTTTTTGATCAAAATGATATATAGTATTGCTATAATTGAATAATCCTTGCAATTTCCAAATTATTTGCTAGATGTTTAGTATTATCAAGTACATTACCTCTTAATTAAGCAATTTGGCAGCCCCTCACTGGCTAGAACAATTGGGCCTAGCAACCACTCAAAAAGGTAGTTTGTGAACTAACTACCCAAACCAGTGCCTCCCTTAACCCGGTCGATTCCTGCCAGGGTTGTAAGTGGGGATCCTTTGCATTGATCTTCTTGACCCGTTGTCTCTACATGACTCAGAGCCCCTAACACATGTGATGTTGTCATAGAGAATCACCTAATGATCCCAGTTTTGTAGTTCCAAGTCTAAAAAAAAGTCATTATCTAAGGAAAAGCATATGGATTCTAGACTATTATTTTATCTCTCCTTTTGGAAGATCCTTTAAAGCAATTATTCCATGATAATTCATTACAACCTTTTCCAATTCATATTTATTAATTGTGATGTCTTTTATATACAAAACTTGTTTCTTCAAGCATCTCATAAAAATAATTACCATTATGTTATGCAATATTCTTTAATCTAAAAATTTAAGAATTCTCTTTGTTATCATTATTATTTTCACATATACAAAAAGAGAAACTAAAATATTCTTATTTGGTGCCTCAACCATGGCGTTACCAATATTGGCTAGATAATTATCCCATATTTATCTAAAATGCCATATATCCTATTTCTTTTGGCAACCTAACAATTATTTTATTTGTCATAATAAAAGGACATTATTATTAATTCATGTACAAATTCCTTTTATCTATTTAACTTGTGCCACAAGCACCCACGCCATAAAGGCAATCCATATTGTTATTCCCCTAATAATACCAATAGGGTATTTATTTATCAAAACATGTTTTGCACTTATATCATTCAATTTTAGCAAAATTGAGGATATAACAACTAGGGCAGTAATTCTCCATTTCTCATCCTCTTCTTGGGATCCTTACCACTTTCTATGGACTTGAGAAGGTGAACCCATACAAGCATGTGAACTCTTGATGTGATAAAGTGTATTTTTTCACCCTTCAATTTCTAAATCTAGTTCTATATTTCTTATACTCAATAAACATAAATTAGGAACCAAATATTCATTTTTGAGAAATTTTGGATAACGGTATGATTTGAGAACATTAGTGACACTAAATGGAAGAATTTGATATCATTGTATACCTTGAATACATGAATTTCTACTTATCTTTTTTTGGTAATCTTTAGATTCATTCTAGTATCTACCATTATCCATTAGATCCCAATTTTGTTGCATATTTTAGACCATATTTTAAGCCTTATATCCAAATTTTAGCCCAAGTGGAGCTTCCTAGCTACTTCTATAAATTCTCAAAGAATGAATGTGAAAACACCTATTCTCCCCTTTGTTTTCAGCCCTTTTGGGCCAAATTTTCCCCTTACTAGGCCGCACACAGGCGCCCCAACCCACCCAAGGCAAGGGATCTGACTAGTAGGTTGTCCCCTACCTCAGGCGACTAGGGTCTCCACCGCTTCCCAAGTAGCGACGGGCAGATCCCATCCTGATACAACTCCATTTTAACTAATTTTGTTCTCTTTCTTCTTTTCTTTAGATTCCGCCCCTATTAACCTAGTTTGCAGACCCAAGAAACCTGATTACATGAAACTTCTAGACCCATGGCCGCCACCATTGAGGTTTATACTCTGCAATACACCCGAAACCCTAAATCTAAACTTATAAAAAAGAACCCCCTTGAGTCTGTTTCTTGCCCACAAACACAACCAAAGCCACAAATCATTCTCTTGTGCTTATAGAATTTTCCTCCAAAGTTCTTCATAAAGATAAAAGCAATGTCAATGAGAACATTCTCAAGTGAAAAATGATGGCAAGAATAAGAAAGAATGCATACAACAAATTGCTATATCATTTATAGTATTCAAACTCATAGTTTTGAAACCCGAACCGACCTGGAAGGTTAGGCGTCCACCTAGCAAGTTTTGTGGGTCGGGTGTAGCTGAAACCCATTTTTGGCCAAGACCCAGAGTTGACCCAGTGACCCATTCGGTTCAACCGACGAACCGGTGACCCCGCCCTCGAGTCAAAGACCAGATCGATTTTTGTTGGTTTTACTTTTCCTTCCCTAAGTGATCATTTGACTAGTTTTAATATCCTTTCATGCAGTCCCAAGTATTCCATACATTGATGTATTCACTTATTTAGTATTTTATCACATGTTTTAAGTATTACAAGACCATTTATATACTTCTTTATGAATAGGTATTTGGTCTGGTATATTGATGTTTCATAATTAATCATCTCATGGTTTCATATAGACATACAATAGATTATGTTCATATACATTCACCTATATAATTATATATATGGACATATATATTATTGTAACATACATGCTTATACATGTATGTATATACTGATATTATGTATATGTTGGCGTGCTGACGTCAATAGGTCAACTGAGTCAATGTAGTGGTTGAACCAGAGACTCGTAACCCAGGAAATTTTTCAGACCGACCTCTAGGCCGGGTCTAAAACTTTGTTCAAACTATGATGATATTTTGATTTAGAATATATGTAAAATCAGTACTATCCATTCCATATTATAGAGAAAACTAAGTTATATAAGTGATCATGTTGAATTTCATGTGATGATCGGATTAGGTTTTCATCCATTTGATAAGTGGTTCCTCACATTTCTCCTCAAATGCAACATAGATAACTTTTTATGGAGCTATCTTTATAACTTATAATTAGAAGACTCCATTGGAGTCCATCATCTTCCATCAATCACATGAATCTATAATGTCAAGTAGAAAGCTCGTCTCTAAGTGGAGCCTCAAAATTAGAGAGGAGATACATAAGCAGTATGATGTTAGGTTCATACAACCAGAGTCTTACCCAATGTGGTAGCTAATGTTGTTGTAACATACCAAATTCTAGAATTTTGTCTTTTGACCCTATTTCCCATCTTTTCCTTTCATTTCTATCCTTCTTGGCCTTTTTGTTCAATTTGTAAAAAATATAATGGTTTAGTGAACATTTATTCACTAATTGTACCAATGGAAGGGTTTATGCACAAATACCTCAATGAAAGCTTAATTACCATAACTAAGTGATCTAAACCTTAATCTAACTTTTTTATATGATTTGAAAACATAAAATGATCCTAAGTTTCAAATTTGGTTCGATTTGGATGTTGTTTGTGCAAGTTATGCAACTATATGTACATTCTGGACTTTTATGCAATTTACCCAATTGAGAGGTTTTTCTTGCAAATTATCACCTGGATTTTAATCCTTAGATATTCCCTTACCATTAACGAGATTTTAAACCATTGGAGAACCTAGTTTCACTTTGGTTTGATGGTATTTCTTTCCAAGGGAATTATAGGGATTACTCTCTTTATAAAGATGCTTATCCTTGAAAGCTATCAACCAATGAGGTTATTTCTTTCTTGAAAAACGGTAGGGATGGCCTAGAAGTATCTATGGGCTCTTAGGACTGACTTTTGATATGCATGAAGCCTCTATGAGCTGTCCTCTTGCATGGCCATCAATCCCTAGGCTAAAGACACATGGAAAGTCCCTTAAGACACCTCATGCTTCACCTCTTTCTATATATAGCCATGTATACCCCTTCCCAACTCACAATTTGAAAACTCTTGCTCTCCTTTTCTTTCCTCTAGCTTAGAGAATATTTCCTTTTGTATTTGGCCACGAAGTTTTTGTCCCAAGTTAATAGAGGGAGCCTACCTTGGTGAAGAAGGCTCCTAGGGCTTCCAAATTGCTCTATTAGGGTTTCTAAAGCTCCTCCTTGGTGAATTTGACCAAAACTAGTAAGTTGCCTCCCTTCCTTCCCTATTTTCATACTGTTAGTATTCCTTACACCCTATTACAGGTCGTAACCATGGAATTCCATGGTGAAACCCCACCTAGAACCCTAAAACACCTCATCTCTATGCTCTTTTGCTAGGGTTTATCACCTCTAAGTTGAGAAGGTGATCTTTGTCCAAGAAAGGAGCTAGGCTTGGAGCAACCATACCTTATAAGCTCGGATCCTTGCTGTTTGGACCTTCTTATCTTCCCCAGAGGCGAGTTTCATAACCCAATTCTCATATATTGCTTGCTACATGCTTAAAATTCATGCATCTATGTTTAAAATCGATGATTTCCATCTCTATTTACCATGTTCATCTAGGGTTTTGGTTTCTTACCAGTTTACCTTCTCTAGAAGATCTAGTTTGGATAAATATTAATCTAAAACCATGATATTAGGTCGAATGGTGTTTTCCCTCCCTCTCTCTCTCTTTGCTTATCTCGTTTGGTTTGATGATGTGTCAGTTTCTGATTGGCCGAATTTCAATAATTCATAACTTTTGATTCCTTTTTCCAAAAACTAAAGTAAAATACGTCCTAAACTCAAAAAAACATTTTATTTTCAATAATAATATTTACAAGTATTGGTTTTGAGTTTTTTCAATGGTGGTTTTCTAGAAAATGATTTAATCACTTAAAAACCACCAAAAATACAATCTAAATCATCGTAACTCCAAAATATGCAAAATTATATGTTTTCTTAATCAAAAGAACCTAACTAAGTCTATGGTGATGTTTTCATAGTCTAAATCGAGGTTTTGCTATAAAAAGTAAAAATATGGGTTTTCTCTACCTTAATGCATATATATCATTCTAATACATGTATACAAATTGAAAATAGGAAAAATTGACCTTGGACTCAATCAAGTGATGAAAGTGGGTAATATGAATCATAATGAAAGGTATGTGCTATGTATGTGCAATCTCTATTTATGTATGTGCATTCCTTACACCCTATGTTGGGATAATTGCAGCCGAACCCTATATTTCCCTAATGAGGCTTAAATGAACCTTAAATCTTCCATTATTGAATCCTAATGTTGTTCATGCCTCAAATTAGATTATAATTTCTTCTTGTTTGGGTCTTATACCCCACTGCCATGCTTATTGAATATTATGACTTCTCTTGCCTTGAATACTTTTCTAGCATGTGGATTTATATTCTATTTAATTTAAAGTAGCGGTACTTATGTACAACCACCCACAGAGGGCATGTAAATAATTGCCCTGGGGAATGTCTTATTCTCCCCATAATATTGTAGGTGACTGGGAATGTCTTATTCTCCCCTCACCTAAGTTTAGAGGTCTGGTAGGTGCCTCAACCCTGCTTAGTTAGGTAGATATAATTATCTTACATGCAAATCCTTTTTGATATAATTGTTAATGGAAAGCTTCTTTGATATATAGCCTCATACTCTTGTTATCTTCATCATATGATGAACCCTAACCTATTTTTATTTACTTTACTTATCTTGATATCCTAGACTAGTTTTGTGACACATACTTTTCTTCCCTTTCCCTTTTTTCCGGGTGTCTTCCCAACCACCCAGGTGTTGATCAAGGTGATGGACAAGACAAGGAAGATCATAGCTTTTGGCTTGGACTCAGTTGATGGAGATGTTGCTTGGAGACAAGATTGTAGTAGTCTAGACTTCCCTCTATCTAGATCCTGATTGTGTATCTTGATGTAAACCCTAATGGGAGAATTTGATGTATTTTTGTAATCCTTTTATGAAATTGAATATAGTCAGTTTTTTTTATTCCGCTGCTTTCTAATGGTCTTTTGTATACCAATGTTTAATAAATTTGGAAAATTTATGCCCATTCCATCGTACCTCTGAGAGTGTTTGGAATGGATGTCAATTCTTCAAATTTTTAGTAAAGGGGTGATTTCACTCTCTTACAGTTGTACTTGTTCGTAAGAAAGAAAAATGTGTTAGGGTGCATTTTGATAATAGGAAACTTAAAAGAACATTCCAAAGAAATATTTTTTCAGTTCCTTGAATTGTAGTCTTTGTAAATAACACTATAGACATGATCTTCTTTGCTTTTTTAATTGATTGTCATTATGCAATAAACTTGTTTTTGTCCCTATTAGGGAGAATATTACTTTCATCATTGCGTGAGGAGTTTTCTTTTAATCTATATTGTATTTTGGTTTAAAGAACGTTGGCTCTACATTTCAATGAGACATATTATACGTTTTTCATTATCTTGTGCTCAAAGAAATTGATGTGCACGTCGATGATAGGATGGCCAAGTCTAAATTTCCAGATGATCAAATAGCATATTTAAAGATACTCTTTAAAAAATTGTTGAAAACACCTGATATTTTGACTGATCCTTTATACACTTTTATTCATAATATGTTTTTTGTATATTCATGGCATACATATAAATACATTAAATCCTCTACATGAAGACTGCCAATTAGGACATAAAGTCATATCTATTCTTTGATCAATGTAGCACATCTCATGCATGTCATTTCTACGTCTTCCTTCAATAACTTATCCATGCACATCCTAAATGAATGAAACCATCCAAGCATGGTCCAAAGAGGAAAAGGGTCAGTAAAACGTTGATACTAAATTCCTATCACTGAACTATTATAAAATATGCAACAACATGGTCTGTATGTAATATTTATTTAGCTAAGAACTATTTGGTGAAGTTATTCTCGAAATATGAGGATTACAATCACCAACATTCCCAAGGTCCAAGATAGAAAAATCACAACAAACAAATAGCATTTATGCAAGATGATACAACATTCCAGATTATCCACCATATATTAAGTATACACATTTTTTTAAATTATTCAAGATATTCCAAAATAGCAAGGTAAAAGTTTTGATATCATAATTGGTTACCTTCCATATCATATATTTCAAGATCTAATCATCTATGAGAGAATAACAACTTTAGCGTAATTAACTACCAACCAATAATTAAGGAACAACTAGTCCATTACCCACTGCTCAGCATGGTGGGACATACCAAACCTAATGTGAGCCAAAATTCTATAGGTGCCAAGGCCTAAAAGGAGTAAAAAATCCAATAGATCAAATATAATGAAACTTTAATATTGAACATCCATCAATAGTGGTATCGACCTTAAAGAGGAAAAAGAGGCTTTAAAATGTTTTTGCTAAGAACTATTTGGTGAAGTTATTCTAGAAATATGAGGATTACAATCACCAACATTCCCAAGATTCAAGTTCCAAGATAGAAAACTCACAAGAATGCTCAAATAGAATTTATGGAAGATTGTTCAATATTCCAGATTGTACACAAGATATTACGTATATAAAAAAAAATCAATTATTCAAGATATTCCAAAATAGTAACATAAAAGTTCTAAAATCATAATTGGTCACCTGTCATATCATAAATTTCAATGTCTAATCATCTATGAGATAATGAAACTTTAGCCTAATTAACTATCAACCAATAACTGGGGGACAACTAGTCCATTACCCACTGCTCAGCATGGTAGAACGTACCAAACCTAAAGTGAGCCAAAATTCTAAAGGTGCCAAGGCCCAAAGTGAGTCAACAATCCAATAGATCAAATATAATGCAACTTCAATATTCAATAATATTCAACATTCATCAATAGTGGTATCGACCTTCAAGAGACAAAAAGGCGTTAAATAGTTTTAGGTACACCACATTTACAAAAATCCATGCATACAGACCAAGAGAGAAAGATATAGCACAATAATGAAATAGATAATCTACTACCATAGTTATTTATTATATGGGAATTCTTTTGAATTAGGATACTAGTGCTTTAGCCATATTACATAAGGAGACTTCTGCAAATGCAAATGCAGTACAATAAAGGAGTACTTTTAGTGAATATAGAACTAAAAACACACCTTGTGCATGCTAGTTATTCAGATATTGGATTCAAATAGAAGGACGCTCATTGAGACACACTTTCTGTTCTATCCAATTGAGTATGCCCTCTATTTCTCTGAGTATAATGGTTGATTTTTTTACTCTCTCCTCCCTTGCACCAAACTCGCCACTGCAACAATGAGACAGAATGGCACGAGGCAAACTAAGCAAGCAAGCTCCCATTGTGTCGGCCAACGTTTGAGATAAGGAAAACAACAAGCCATTCATGTCGTTAGTTTGTGAAATGTGAATAATCATCCATTTGATCTTGTACAAGCAATCAGCTGCAATAGCCTTTAGGGGCCACTGTCCTGGACCGTCATTGCGAACTTTGTATACATGATCTCTCCATACTTAGTATTTGCTTGAGATTTTTCCTCCACCAATTTTCTTATCAAATTCCACACACATCTATACCCTACTCAAGACTTTTTGTTGTGTATTTGGGAAAAACCCAATTCTAGTCTCTAGCTTCTTGAACCTCCCATCTCCTCTATTCATATACGAAACTGCACCTATAAATATGGGCACAGAGACCTTTGTCGCCCTCTACTAGATTCTCCTCCTCTCAATTTCTCCACATGTTGTTGGTTTGGTCATTAACAATCGGGATTTTGACTTTGACATCATGAAACTCTTCTAGACCTCAGTGGCATCAACAACTCAATTGACAGATCTGGTGAGTTCACAAGACCCTCTTCCTTCTTTCCTTGTATTCACTTCGAGGAGTTAACATGTCCTACAGATTCACCCAAATTGGCACTCTCCTGCTCGAGATTCTTCACAACCACAGAGTGGGTGAGACGTTGGGGATGAATCCCCTTCACAATTTCTTGGTTTTACCCTCTCCTCTCCTCTTTTCTTTGTTTTTCCGTGCATGGGCATTTTTGTCATTTGACCTTATTCTCCTTTGCTTTTGACAGAGCTGACTGGCCACTAATCATGTGGCATTGCTACTCCCAATTGCACCATGTCAGTGGTCCAACCCTCTTATTCTCTCTCTCTTCCTCACTCACGAGTTTGATTGCTGATGTGGAATTTCCTGATTAGCCGATTTTGTAAAATTCATATCTTTTACTCTACTTGTCCAAAAATTAAGTAAAAATATGTTTCAAAATCGAAAAATGTGCTATTTCTAATAAAAATAGTTTGAGAGTCTGACTTATATGTTTTTGAAGAATGATTTTTGAGAATCTAATAAATCATATAAAAGTCCTAAAAATTTTAACTAAATCATATAAACTTCAAAATTGACAGATGAATATGTTTTATCGATCAAAAAAACATAAGGAGTCAATTGAATTTTTTTGACCAAAATATGAGTTTTTCTAAAAAGGTCCAAAATTAGGGATTCTTAACATTAATGTGCATTATGTACTCCAATACATGTTAGTAAATTCAAATAGGCAAAGTTGAACTTGGGATCATCTAAAAGTAGTGAAAGTTGGTAATTGGACTCAATAAGAGAGGTATGTGCATCCTTACACCCTAAGTTGGTATATTTGCAAACCAAACCCTATGTTTCCTAATGAGGCACTATATGAATCCTATTCTCTCTATTAATATTTCTTTTGCTATATTTACCTCAAAATCAGTATTGATACTCTATTTCTTGGGTCTTGTACCCCACTTCCATGTTTCAATTATATGATGCTTCCACTTGCCATAGTTTCTCTTTAGCGTGCTGGTTTTATTAGACTATTTAGGTAATGTAGTGGTACTTTTCTAAAACCACCCATAGATAGGGTATTTATTATTTTTCCTCTGGAAATGTGTTCACTCTCCCCCATATAAAATTGTTGTAGGTGACTGGGAATGTGTTACTCTCCCCTAACCTATAGATTGAGGTATGGTAGGTGCCTCAACCCCACTTAGATAATCTAGTCAATATTAATCATGCATGCAATATTTTACTTTTTTCTTGTTATGGAAAGCATCTATTTGATTATGCATCACACTCTTGACTTTCTTTGTTCTTGATGACCATACATCCTTTATTATCTTATGTTGATGTTATATTGTTCTTATTCTTTATTTTGGCACATACCTTGTTTCCTCGTCTTGTTGGGTGATCTCAACCATGCAGGCCTGGGATCAGAGTTGCACAACAGGATCATGAAGGACCAGCCTAGGATTAGGATAAGGAGTACATGGTTTTGAGAATGGACCTAACTCATGAAGATGTTGCTTAGAAACAAACTTGGTATGGTTTAGATTTCCCTCTAGTAGATCCTTATGATGTAATATCCATGTAAACCCTATATGGAAGATGATGTTGTACGTTTTTAATGTTGATTATAGTCATGTTTTGTATTCCACTTCTGCATTTTGGTCTTTTCTACACCATCATGTGAGATTTGAACATTTTACACCTATTCCATCACACCTTTTGAGTGTGTTTGGAATGGATGTTTTATTCTTCATATTTTAGTAGGGAATGGATACTGTGTTAGATCCCACTCATTATTCAAGTTACATTGGGTTAGAATATTCCATATAGCCAAAGAACCTTTAAGCTACCTCTGTCTTTCACACTCATGAGGACAAAAGAACATTGGGCTTATTTTTCCTTAGAACATCCCAAGGTCCTTAATTTTACTGACCACATCACCATCAAGGAGAATAATGTCCTCCATTTCACTATCAAAAGTAATATGTTCTTTGGCTAAGTTTAGAATAAGATTAACATGCCTTAACTTGGTAGTCAACCAATTACCTCCTTTGTAGTAGATGTTAACTTTCACCAATTTACCAAAACCACTATTTGTCATATATTTATAAGGAACGATATCCTCACAAAAACATCTGACATCAACCCTGGGATCCCTCCACAACAACATGTTGTTTCCATTACCCACCAAGTAGTAAACAATTGGGGACATTTGATCTTTGAACATAGCTAGCTAATTATCATTGTGTATAGAATAGGAATTAACCATGTGATCTTTGAGAAACTCCTTATGATCAATATTTGTAGAATAGGAATTAACACCCCATGATTTGGGAAAATCATTGATAGCATATTCACTCATGAAGTCTCCATAAATTCTCATCATCGCCAGCTTTTCCCCTCTTCTCCTATTCTCCCAAGTAAATCTAAAGATGTTGAAAATCATCTCAATACATTTTGTGTTATTAAGAAAAGATTTAAAGTCATGTATGAATCTATATGTGTTGTGATCCGTGATGAAACCATTATTGCATGAATGTCATAAGAAAATCTTACCTGTACATTTATCACATGTCTAAAAAACTCATTAAGATTGTTGTGTAGAATTTTTTTTGTTTATATTGTAGTATTTTAGAATTACTTTAGTTGTATCATTTCCTATCATTTTTAGGTATAAGCCATTATTTTTTTTAATGATTCTAGTTTTATGGAAAATAAAGTATGTGCATGTTTTTTTTTATAATGAGGAACCCCTCCCGGGATCGGCCACTATTGGACCCCACCCAAGCAAGGGTAAACCCTAGAACCAGCCGTGTACTTGGGGGCACCGCGGTAGACTCAGTAATGTGGGGCCTTTCTTTGCACCCCAAGGGTTTTCACCTAGAGTCGAACCTGGGTCCCTTCATTGAGGATTGCCGAGCCGCACCACTTGAGCTACTCCCTTGCCCCAGTATGTGCATGTTTTAGTGAAAGTTAATGTATATTTTCACTATATTCAAAGATATAGAGTCTTTTAGTAGCACCTTTCTGATTCAAAACAATTTTGCTATAATTCTCTTAGAATGAATTAATATTTGAGGTAAGACATCCATGTGTTGTATGCTCATTTTTTTGCATGATCACAAGAGTATAGTTATTTGATTGATATTAATATTGTACCTACATTAAATGCATAAATAGTTGTACCAAAGTCATGTTTGTATATAAGTATTATAGACAACCCATGATTTTTTTTTGGAAAATTTATGGTAAATATATTTCCCAACCCCTAGAATAGGGGGAAAAAGTACATGACTCACCAAATGTGGTGCTTACAAAGAAAAGCCATTAAGGCCATAAGCTAGCTCAACATTGAGCTTACAATAAGGACCAATTTCTAATGATTACAGGAGATAGATCGGGTAGCTTATTTTTATAGTAATCATACAACTGTTTAATCTCATTTTTGAGCTTACCAAAGATGACTAAGTAGTCAATAGATGGACTACCATGTATTCTGCAATTTCTTTCCATTCAAATAAGATGGACACATCCAGTAAGAGTCGATAGCTCAAGGGTTCTGTTATTCTTGGATCTATTACCTAAGGAACTTAAGCAATCAACTAGCTTGTATGATGTTCAGATATTAAGTTTCAGCTGGGAACGACCCCACATATATCTCCAATAGTTACAACTATCGAAAAGATGATCACCTGATCCCATTTCAAGAAAGCACATGGGGCAATGGGGATAAGAAGTAGTAGTCCATTTCATGATTTTGTCCATTGTAGGTAGTAGTCTTTTAAGTGCCTTGAAGGTGGTAAGACTCCAACACAGTTTATGATAAGACAACCATAGGTTGGAATAGATATAATTGTTGTTCATGGCTTGGCAACAATTGTCCCATAAGTTGGCAACATTCATTTGCGTGTAAATCATGTACTTCTCCAACAATTTGTGCCAAATAGTAGAGCCTTTATAACTTGTTTGATTGACTAGATTTGTGCCATATCTTATCGTCATCTAGGAGCTCCAGGTGCTTGTACCATGCAAAAAGCTTATGGATTCTCTTTAGGGTATGAAATTTAGCAAGGTCTTCAAGCCTTTTAAGTCTGAGACCACCTTCTTGTAAAGGATATGATAGCTTACACCAACTAGATGGGTGAACCGAAGAACTCCATAAGAAATCAGACATGAGGATTTCCATTCTAGATAGAACGGTTATAGGTATCTCACCTTGTCTCAGACAATAGTTGACTAGTCCCATAGCATAGTACTTAATCAACATGATGTGACTAGCCATAGAAATCTTAGCTCCCGACCATCTAGATATCATGTCCCTCAGCCTATCAAGACATTCATCATAATGCTTTCTTTGTAGATTGCCTCCTGCCATAGGAAAACCTAGGTATTTGGTGGGCCATTCACCTCTCTGGATATCGAGACAATTGACCAAGGCAGTTTTGTGATGACAAGAACTTGAAAAGAAGATGTGAGTTTTTTTAGCATTATAGTTCATCCCAAAAATACGACCACAATCCGATAGAAGGGCTTTAAGACAACCCATTATTTAAATAGCAAATTGTTTCATAATATTTAATAAGAGGAAGTGTCAACTTATGATAGTGTTTGATATTTATCTAGATATTATTTGTAACATAAAAGTGTATATCTTTCGATTGATTGATTAGATTTTCACTAAGAAATTCACGTGGAAGACAATTAATAGAAAAACATATTGAAACAATAGTTAAACCTAGTTGTCCAAGAACAAAATAATAGGTGTTGTAATATAAGTTGAAGAAAAGTTACAATTAAAACAAACTAGTGGGACATTAATCCTAGATACCTGACAATAAGTTGTATCTATATTGAACACGTTCCTCCACTAAATAACACTAAACAATGAAAGTTTTGTTGGATCTCATATCTATGTCGTCGTATCACAAGAAATAGATGTCCAACACTGCCCCACAAAAAATCAAGCATGATGTATCTAGGGCATCATCAATTATAATCATAGAGGATTTGACTTTTGTCCCATTTATTTCAATGACTTCGAGGGATACTCCCTTTATCCCCCATCAAACCAATATAGGTTGTGTTGGATCTCATATCGCCAACATCTTTGTCAAATGTCAAATGAAAGTGAAACAATGATGTTAGGAAGATATAAAAGCTCCATATACTAAACCAACACGTGCATTACAGTCCTTATATTCTTTTCCACCACCATTAACAATGCAGGCTTACCACCTCACAACAGTACGCCTCTCAAACAATCTTCTCAAGGTCGGGCCACCCCCAATTAAAGATTCAAAAATAAAAAAGGTCAATTCGACAGTGGTGAGTACATTAAATCTATCTTTGTCCATGTGTGATCACTATTTTGCTGAGCCCAAAGCATGATAGATGTAGTAGGAAATATGTCTAATTAGGCTGAGTTAACTAGTTCCCTATCAAGGTGGCTAGAAATTCTCCTCATTGTACTCCTCATATTATGCCAAGTTGTTAGCCCCCTATCATATTCAATTCAATTATATTAGCCACATCACAACCCTCATTAAACCTACAGAGAGATGAATCCAAGATGGGAAGGCAACCACCTTCTCATACGACTGCCTGAAGTAGTTGAAATCACCAACCACCATTTTAGGAAGCTCATGTTGTGTTGTGTTCTTCAGATTCTCCCACAATGTTATTCTGTAGGTGTCGACATTCAACTAAGTTTTTAAACAATTGATATGACACGATGAAAGCCTCCTTGATTAATGTAGTTGATGGTCATCATTTGGTCCATTCCATGTATTTATTGCACGTCCTAAATGGAGGGATGCCACTCCACTGTGATGAGACCACCCTCGACATGCTCGTATTTGGAAGTGAACACCCATCCACCTTGATAAAAAAAACCTCTCACCCTATGCTCCATCTCCCTCTTGACTATCATCTCTAGATAAACAGCCAGAGATGCAATGCAATACTTGATGATCTATCAAAACCATCTCAATTTTCCAGGATAAGACACACTTCACACATTCCAAGTGAGGATGTTCATATCAATCTTCTTTTTTTAGCAGCCCCACATGGGGTACCACCTCCCCTGACCCTGTTGCACTTCTCCACTGATGAAAAACTCCTAGTCGAGAGTATGTCTTATGTTGTTAGTAATCATCTCCTATGTTTCTTGATCTTCTTGTATTGAGAAGAAATTTCACTTCCATGTATCATATATACTCTCATCGTGTTGTCTTCTTCATGATGAACTTCACCTACTTTAATTTTCCTCTCCTTCACCCATGTTCAAGTTCTCACATATTTTTGGGTTCTCTATCCACTGGTTAGCATTTTTGTATTCAACATGTATCCACAGGTTTAGGTCCTTGTTTTTTCTTGAGGAGTAAATTTAGATGATTGATTTTGTCTGGTGGTGTTTGGTCTATATTCATTTCATATTGATCACATCATAATAAACTGTCCAATACCACAATGACTACATGTAGTGGTGCTGCATTTTTCATCTTTTATACATGCTATAAGTGGTTATTAAACTAACGCTGACCCTTTTCAATATCTGGGTTTGGGGTTGATAATAGGCACTAGCCAAAAATTATCCAGACAAAGTTGAAATAGTAAGAGATAGTTAAAAGAGGACCAAAATGGAGTTGAATGCAAAAGGATACATGTAGGCTTCTAGATGATGACTTTGGGATATATATGGTTCTAGATTAGATTTTTGTTAAGATCACTGAATCTAATGACAAATAGATTTGGAATTTTTGTTGATGAAACCATATGGTTGCCATTTATTCTAGTCATTTCCATGTTCCAATCTTGGTATAATTTATTCTTATCAATATAGTTATATCCTTGATGATTGGATGATATCTCAAGTAACAATGCAAATAAACAACTTATTTTCCTAACATTGAGTCACAACTTGATACTCACTCTCTTAATTGATGTTTCACCAACCATTTCATTTTTTATTTTTTGCCTTTCCCTTTTGTACAATTGTAGATTGTTTGTTATCTAGTTTTTTTTGGCTTGGACTTGTGCGTAGACACTCATAGGCAACAATATGGGGCCAGCTATGGAGTTTACAGCAAAGCTAAAAGAGGAAGTGGTATACTTAAATTAACTTGATAGTGCATGTTCGAGAGATTACAGAATTCTCATGATCTAGCTTTTGAGGTGTATGAGGCTTGCATACATCTTAGAATTGGGTGATGACCTGTTGATTTTGCTAGTTGGTAAATTCATGAGATTCTACAGTTGATACAGTTCTTAAGGTGTATGGGGGACTTGGGATATTAAGAGATTTGATCTTTTGTGTGATAGCTTTATTAACTACATATCACATCCATGAGATTCTAGATGTTGGATTTTATGGTGCACCATGTCCAATCCAATCTTTAAGGTGTACTATGTTTTCAATAAACTTAGTTTTAATATTTAGGTTGTTATTTAGCAAAGCTTTGATTATTGATCACTAGATGATTTTTGGTCTTGTATTGAAGTGAAAAATTGATGAATGCATATTCATCTTAGTTTTAGTCACCATTTTTGGCCCAGTTTTTGATCAAGTCCATGCGTCTCCATTGTAGGATTGAACATTGCACTATGTGCACCAGTGTAGGAGGTGTAGGGGACGGTGGTCCCACTAGTCATCAGAAAAACATCCTCATCAATAAGAGGATTCATCAGTGCAGGCCATTCGTCCCTCAGCAATAGCCCCCCCACCCCCCATGCGGGGATGGGTTTGATTCATGATGATCGCGATTGTGACCAAGCAAAGGAGGACTGTGACCTACATGGACCACGACGATAAAGGGACCATGACCTGCATGGAGATCATGACCGACCACAAGCTGAAGGGCACCACGATCGAGGTCCACACCTACTTGACCGCGATGCTAGAAGATGCCTACACCTCAACCTGAAGGAGATCATGACCGACCACAAGTTAAAGTGCACCATGATCGAGGTCCACACCTTCTCAACCGTGATCACGATGCTAGAAGATGCCTACACCCTAACCTGAAGGAGACTGTGACCGTGATCAATGCTAACCGCGATTGTGATCATTGCTTGATCGCGACTGCTATCTTGTCCCTCCACAACCTAACTTCGATCGTGATCGGTACCACACTACAACCGCGGCACGCCAGTGCAACTACAAAACACCACCACGACTGTAGCTAAGCAAAGAAGGACCGCGACTATGACCAAGCAAAGAAGGACCACGACCGTGGTATACAACCTCGGTCGCAGCCCGCACCTCGACCGTGGCCAGTACCTCGACCGTAGAGTTAAGTCAGTGGCATGCACTTATAAATAGGCCACCCACCTATCTTATCAAATCATCTCTTCCATGATGCTGGGAGGTTGCTGCTCTGTGCCCATCCCTCAGGAAGATGATCTCTGCCGCCAAGGACTACCTTCGTGGAGTTCTTACCTCTCCTCCATCTCTACCCCATCCATATCTATCTTCTATACATGAGAGTGGTGGGACTTTAGATCTACATATCTACTCCACCACCAGCCACCTACCGCTTCTTATCCTACGAGAAAGTGCATGAGAAGAGAAGGAAGAATGAGAGAGAAGATCTGCCTCACCTACCTTGGTGTTCTCTCCCTCCTCGTTCTAGATTTGCCCCGACATCATGTAGAAGATCATTTCTCCATCGAGTTCTGGTCACCTTCTTCACCATGACCATGGAAAAATCTTCCCTCTCTCTTATTTTTCTTGTTTCTATCATGAAGAGTGAGTAGTCCTCTTCATTAGGGTGCGGGGACTAGCCCCACTGCCCATGCTTACATGTTCATCTCAAAACATTCCATGGCTTGTATATAACTTTTCATCTCGTGTTAATCATTTGATGCATGCTTATGGACTAATCACCTGCCTTGCATGATCTATTATAACCCTTTGTTTTGTGAGAACTTCAATACATAGGTTTATTAATATCATTTAATATGGTTTATGCCTTGATGATAACTTCTAAAAGATATCTTCAGAGTAGTAAGTGTGTGATCTACAGGTGACGAGACATCTGATGCCTATAGGTGATGCTTGTGTGAACCTAACTTCCATACAGAGGGTTTGCAACTCCATTTGAATGGTTTTATCTTTCCTGGATGTGTTTTGGACATATTTGCATGTGTAGTGGTGGTGAAACTAGGTTCCACCCCAGTGATTCCCATCATTAATCTAGATCCAATTTTAATACCGCTCTTTTGCTTTCCTTGCATTTAGTTAAACTAAACCCAATCAACTCTTTGTTCTAAATATTAGTCTTAGTTGAGCTAGATCTGAATAACAAGATTCTTAAAAATGTTGTCCTTTGGTATTCGATCCTTAACTATACTGTGATAAGACACATCTGCTTGCGGGTGGTATTATTGCACAAGGTTTTGGTAAAAACTCAGGGATTTTAGCCCTGGGTGATTTTGTTAGTGCAGTAAAAACCACATTAAAAACATATATAGAGCATCTAGCTATCATGAACAAAGCCTTTAATGAGGTGAAACAACTTCTTTGGTATTTTTGTGTTTTTATTATCATCTCAACATCAATGTTGTGGTGGCCAAAATATCATGAGTGACTACTCACTGCCAAAAAGATGGGGTTTAGCTCATTGTCTTTAGTGTCTTATTTTTCAATAACTGAATGTTGATTGTGGCTTTTTCCTAGATAGATTCAGGGTGATAATGACTCTGATGTTGATTTTGTGATATACATTGATCATGTCAATGAGATACCATGAATCAATAACTTCTCATGACTTGTAACCCAAGATTCCTTATAAATTATGCATGTGCCTTAATGTGGTTAATGTCCAAACCTTGACTTAATTGTGATCTAATGAATATGTTGATACCTAGATCTCTAATCTTGCATGAATCTTTCTCTAATGATATTCTAAGCTATCTTATGTTGTGATATTAGTAACCTATTTGTGTTTATGACACATAATCCAAGTATAAGTCATCAATACACTAGTGATGGAAATCGTGCATGATAATGACTCTAAATGACTAGTTATGACAATGTTGATGTGGCATTATTTTTCTTGCTCAAATCTTATGATTGCTCAATTTAGGATATTGAAACTCTAATCGTACATCACTGATCTATTTGTTATGTGTCATCCTAAGTGCTAATGAACCCATGATGTACTATGTTGCTTGATAATGCTTATGCATGACCTAGTTGAGACTTTGAAATCAATGATGGAAGATATGATGCCTAGATCTGGGTGACACATCCAACCACTATGATAATGATTAATGAGACATAATCTTGCTGGTGTTAATCTAATTATACTCATTTTTAATGTCAGGATCTTATGATGACCTAAATTTCTAAGATCTAGTCCAACTTGGCACTTATGGTTCTCTAATCAATGGTTAACCTTGTACTCTATTCACAAGGTATGTTTTCCTCTTGACCCTAGTATGATATCGGCTTTCTTGTATGTATGCTCGTATAAATGCTTGACTACTTACTTACTTGGTTGAGATATTGTTCCCATTATTACTACTTCGATGTTAGAGTATTCTATGTTGACAAATCTTGAATGTAATATACAGAAAGCCATGATGCAATATAATGTTGACATAATGGATAAAGGAACTTCAAACAAGCTTTGTACAAAATGATGTCGTTAAGTGTTCTCTCTTTGTTTCTTCTTCTTGATTATGATCATGTTTCTAGCCAAGCAAGTTTTGTATTACTCCTAAACTGTTTAAATGCCTTTTCATAACATACTTAATGCTTTAGCATTAATATGTTCTGTTTATCAAAATTTTAGGTGCTAAATGAAGATCTACTGCTTTGAAGACTCTAAGATCAGACATGAAACACCAATGAGTATGCTCAAATCTAGAAATGGGTACATATCTTGTATCTCCCAGTTTAGTACCTTGTTGTCTTGTCATTACTGCTTTTACATATATACTTCCTATGTGAAATATGTTATGAGATCTATTCTAGGGACTGACGCTCTGGTCCACTTGTATTTTTCTATGTAGGTACTAGGAGTGTGGACTTAGGGTAATAAATGGATTTGTGATAGCACCACGCTAGGGTGTGCCCACGCTTGGTCGATCAATCTTTTCAAGTGTGCTACTTATTGAAAACATCTTAGACTTAATATTTATTGAGGGATTATATATATACATATACATATAAATATCAGGTCACCACATACATGTAGTACGTATTATAAACATGTTATAACCACAACAAAAACATGCAATCAGAAATATACGAGCAATGGTAATAGCTAGTCTTATGCAATTCCTTGGAGACATAAGGAATTGCTACCACCTAAGGTCTGCATCATATGTACAACCTGTTGTTGGTGAAGATCCATGCTCAAACCAATCAGGGTTGATCGGTTTCTGCAATTGAACAAGTCGGATCACCTCTTGGTCACTCGATCAGGCTGTTGAAACGGTTGTCTGGTCTCAAGTTCAAGCGATGTCCGAACTCCATCAGTCAATCGGTTGGGCCACCAGTTGATCACTCCATTCTGCTGTCATATGTCCTCCTTTGTCTCCAGTTGATCGGTTCGTTTCACAAGCCAGTCAGTTTGTATGGTGTTGAACATATTCTCTTGAAGAAACATAAATTAAAACTATCCTATTTTAGATTACATTGTGAAAAGGAAAACCTTAAGTTTCATTCAAGGGGAAATAGAAAGAAGAGAATTAATTTACATTTGAAAAGGAGGAGAGAGGCTCAGTATGCAAATCGAATACAAATAAGAATAAACAACCACAACCATGCAAGCACACAGATCTAAGATTATTGGCTATAACCATGCTAACATCCACCATCAAAATATTTTTAGGGCGATGCATATGGATTGCATATATATATATATATATATATATATATATATATATACAGTTAGTTAGTTAGTTAGTGGTACCGTATGTGGTATTTAATTAGATATGCACACTAACCAGTTTAATATTCACATTGTATGTAATAAAACAAATCCAATCATATTGATTTAAATCTAGATACACCAGACATGGATTTGATACCACCATAGGGAAATCAGGCAACATATGAGGTAGCAGAAACAAAAATTTAAAGCTCGATTCCCCTTAATTGCAGGATCTCATCAACAATGATATATCCAAGAAGGAAGGTAACTAGAGTTATGCCTAGTCCTGGAGCAAGTCCAGTGACAACTCTTGTTGCAGTAGCATGCTTGTTCTCCAAGTAGCACTCGATCAGTCATCCACAGTAGCCTCCTAGTGTATCATGATGGATGACAGTTGACGACATCCTCCTAGAGACATACAAAAGCCTTTTGCCTCTAGATTAGTCCATGTAGACCACCAGGAACTCCATGTTATGCTAGAATAACCAACGAGAAGGAGTTGTCCCTTTGAACATCAATATGCTAGGATTGATTTTCTCTCCCACAATTGTCTCGCTCATGCTATCCCTCCCATTATCTAGTAGGACTTGCTCAGGCTCTCTATTGGTTACCACAACCAAAGAGGAAAACAATTTTTAAAGATAATTGTCATGTCTGAGAAGCTCCCGGTATCCCGCTATTTATAGGAGAGGCCAAGGTCATAGTTGCCAATATGTGCAGGAGTTGAAAGAACTGAATCATGAATTTTTTAAACTTGTGCATCGTGAACCAGTCATTTTGCATAGCCAATTGGTTGTTTTGTATGCAAACTAATTGCTTCACATAGAGGACCAGTCTTTTTCATGTAGTTTCTTATTCTAAATCAAATTGGTAATCAGTGCCATATTAATGATAAACATGACATCAACATCAATCCTTGTTCCAGCTAAATTAGCAATTGAACTGAGTGATCCATAAGGTGAACTGGTAGCTTCACATAGTTAAATGGTCATTTCACTTTGTGAGACAGTCGTTTCACAAGTAAAATGGTCATTTCACATGTCCAATTTAGGAAAAGTTCAACCAATATTGATTCCAATTGACCTGACACTCCAACTGATCGATTCAACACTTGAACGGGGTGCTTTAGAGTGCAGTCAGTCAATTTTGAATCTCAGTTGTTTAATTGAATACCTAAACACCTTTAGTAATCAATCTAAAATTCATTCATGAATATACTTCTATTCTAAGCATATCCTATGTGTGTGACCCTATAGGTCCCAAATTATGTTGGCAGTGAATGTCCATAACTAACTTCTGACATCATAAACAATGAGAGGTATATAGGAACACATCATTGCTACCCAAGTAGTTTGGAAAGTTGGAGAAAAACTTCAACCTATAATCTGTGATCAGTCTTATCGTGATCATATAGTTCCTTTGTCTCTGATATCTAGAGTGAACTTGAGGCATGGAATCACGATTCTCTCAATGTTCAATCTATGTTCCTTGAACTAGAATAGACTATCTAAGATGCACATGAGCTCACATATCACATATTGAGTCACATGAGTATGGGAACACATTTCTCAGTCTTCCTTATTAAGAGGCATGATATCAATATTCTATAGAAGGGACAAATCCCATCTATATCATTCACACTCAATCCCCATGTGTCACAGAGTACACATTCATCACCTTTATGACAACCCTTGTTCAAGGTTGTGTTGGATGATGTCAAATCCAACAAACAACATGTGATGAGTGTAGTGACTTTAGGCCTAAGAACCACAATCACCACTATCACTATAAGAGATGATTCTTACTACCATTCCATGGTATCCATGTGTCAGTCTCAAGGTGGGTCTATCCGATATGATGTTCTCTAACATGTACCAATGCGCTTGACTTGATATCACATATAATGACTAATTAAACTCTATAATCATTCAACACACACTACTATAACATCTTATGGTTGTCTATTTTTCTTCCATAGTAATATCCAACTAGGGACATTACAAGAATGTATTTACTCATCGCATTGTTCAGGTCCTCACCTTAAGACATATGTCATTGAGTAGCATCGTTCTTTAGACATCTACTATGTATGTGTCATTGTCTCATGTTGATGCAAACATAATAGAAGAAATTACCTCAATGGTTATCAAATCAGGTATCGAATGCCACATTCCATTCATCATATAATTAGCTCTCTGGGCATACATACCAACAATCCTCTTGTGTACAAAAATTGAATGATTTAATTAAATGGATTTTAATAAGTAGAAAAGTTAGTTGAGGGGTGAGGTTCCCTTTTCAGGAATCAAGTCCACCCTACTTCCATCTATTCTTGTATATTATGATATAGAAGTGCATGTCTTTCCTCATTTCTTCAAGGGCCTCATTTGGTTGTGGTCATAAGTCAAAATTAGGATATGGAATCTTTCTAAGATATATGTTTGGAAGAGGAAAGGTGAATGTGCTTTTTTCATAAGAAAACTCAAGTAATGGTTCATTTCTCATTATTTGAAGGAAGTTTGGGCATATAGCTTATTTTGGCTTTGTATTCAAATCTGATTTGAGATTTTAAGATCATTCATGTCAACATGGACAAGTAACTAGGTGAGTTTGTGCTTCTTAGAATTCATGAGGATTATAATTGTCCATCATGGGGAACTAAAATATTTCTTTATATCAATTCCCTTTTAGATTCTATCACCAAAAGGGAGTAAAAAAGATCAACATTACGTTACCACAAATTTTTAGTTTTTAAAGAATCAGATTCACCGAAATCAATACCTTACAAAGACTTGATGTAGATTGGGTTTTAAAAGGGTTTTACCAAAGGTAGAAATTAGAATATTTAATTGGGTTTAAAAAATATGGGCTTACCTAGATGGATATTTTACAAAGGCTTGATGCAACTTGATTTTTGAAGAAGGTTTTACTAAAAGGTAGAAATTGGAATCTCCAACCTATTTGGTTTTAGGTAATTGGGTAACCAAGATTAAGACCTTATGATGGATTTTAATATCTTGAGATATCAAAAAATGTTTTAGTGAAAGGCCAAAACTATAATCTAAAAAATATTTGGGTCCATGGGTTTATCGAGATCAAGGCATTGTCCATGAATGATGTAGCTTAATTTTTCAAAAAGGATCTACCAGAAAGTGGATGTTTGAATCTCCAACCTGAGTTTTGAAAATATGGGTTTAACTAGATCAATGGACTTAGGGTGTCTTGATGTAATTTGGGTTTCCAAAAATGTTATACCAAAAGTCACACATTAGAATTACCAACTATTTGCATTTTGACAAAAGGTTTACCTAGGGGTTCGAAGTTTGACAACATTTTTACGCTACCTTGGGTTTTAAAATAAAATAAGTTTTCCAAGGAGTCAAAATAATGACATCATTTAGACATTACCTTTGGTTTTGCAAAAGGTTTACCTAGGAGTCAAAAGTTTAGCAACATTTTGATGCCATCTTGGTTTTTGAAAAGGATATACCAAGGAGTCTAAACTTTTATGATATTTCTGTGTCACCTTGGGTTGAAAAAGTTTTACCAAGGAGTCAATTTTTTGGAATCCTTTTGATGCACTCCTGGGTTTTGAAAATATTTATCAAATGATCAAAAGTTTGACACCATTTTGATGCTATCTTGGGTTTTGAAAAAAAAAATTACCAAAAAATCAAAAGTCTGACAACATTATGATGTTGACTTGGTTCTGTGATAAGGAGTGAGTATGATTCTTGTACACACTTCATAAAATAAGCATCTCCCCATTTTATCCTCATGAAGTTAAGAAATATATCCCCAACCTCCACACACCTTTACCTACATTAGGTAAATTGGGTGCCCTTAGATCTTCTAGGGGTACAATATATTTCATTCCGTATAGGTCTATGGATTCATTAGTTAGGGGGCCTACCCTAAATATACCTCTTTATTATGGTGTTGCAATCAATTGTATGTACAAGGAAGTGGATGTATTTGGGGCTAAGGATCTCTTTTATGCACTTGCAACACTATTGATGTCATAGTGTCCTTCAGACCATGTAGTGTTAGTGTTTCTCTTCCCTACTTGCCATCTTACGAGGTGGAGGGTGCAAAATGTAGAGTGTTCATATTTTAAACCCAGCTCATTTCTAAGGATTGATATAGAACCCATAATGTATCCATACAATATTAGCATGAATTAAGAGAATTCAAACAAAGAATGTAATGAACCAAAAGTTTGAACAATAAAAGAATAATTTGTGTTATAACATGACATGTTCATTTCTATCTATCTAATAACACATTAGTTAAGATATGAAAAAGTGATCATAAGAAAGTAAAGTTCTTGAGAACCTACACTATAAGCCAATGATATGTTATTATTCATGTTTGTAAGACAAGAGAAGTTTCCACAAAAGGCATATAAATTTAACAATGGTTCACCAAGAAAAAGAGCAACAAGGAGTCAAGTTGATGGGGTGATGATTGCAGGAACTAACCAAAAAGAGTGGTGTGTGTTTATTTACATAATGGTGTTTTACTTGATGAAGAGAATCAATAGTTTTGAGTTAGATGGAAAGTTGGGAAGTGGTCGCTACCATTCTTCATGTGGTTGGGTATGTGAGACAAAGTGGGTCAAGGTGTATCTGGTTAAAAACAATGAATGTAATGAAGAATGATGGGTAACAATATTATGTAGATGATTATCTGAGAAAGTTGAACTTCAAATTGAAAGACAATTCCTACAATTAAATGTAATCAATGTTCTTACTTAGAACATAATAATGAATTCTTACTATATAACAAGTTATATAAAGAACAATATTAGTTATTATTTTGATTTACATATCATATTATTGTATTAGGAAATTTCTAATATATTAGAAGAAGTTCAATAATGAAATAAATGCTTTTGATTTTGTCCAGATTTGATCAAAATCTTCTATTTTGATCGTTGATCCATTAGATTATTATTAAAAAAATTATTTTGTTACTTTTAGAAGCACATTTTAATATTGAATCCAATTAATAAAGCATATGTACATAGTCTAATAAATCTTAAGACAAAGTGTCATCATTATTTTTCATTTCGTAGGTGGGTACAATATCCTCATTAACTTACAACTATTTTAACATTTTTGGATAAACTAACAAGTAATATTAACAAAACTAGACACTCAATGTTAAAACACTTGAGTTTACTTTTGCATGTTGAATTGGTAGCCACATAAAAAAAATTGGTAGTATGTCATATTTTCACACAAAAAAATTTTACCAGAAATCCAAGTCTCTTTTCCTTATATTTGATACAGAAATATGTTTCATAAAATTCATGTCATGTTTTTCAAAACTTATTTCCATATACCATTGAACTAATATAATATCACATGTACATGAGACATTAGTGTTTGTGTCGAGGTAAAAGATGGAAAGGAAGACAACTTAGTTATAGAGGATTTAAATCAAGAGAGTTTATTGGAATAAGATAAATTTAAAGGAGAAAATTGTTGACTTGAGTGTTATACATTGTCCATATTTTGATAATGAGTGAACCACTCCATTCATATGTATCTAATATGTTTGTTTAAGATTGATTTTAGGCTTTAGGTACATGAAAAGGATGAAATTACACAAGCCCTAGCATATCCAAGTTCAATTCAAAAGCAATGCAAATGCACTTTTATGGAAATCACTCCAAACCACCTTAGAATTTTTTTTTGTAATCATTTGTATTGATGATATGACTTGTAACTAAGATGTGAAAAAATACACTTAATTCTATTATTTGATCACTTTGAAATGATTTTGGAAAGTTTGTTACAACACTTTAATCGGTCGAGTTTGAATGTCGACCAAGCAGTGATGGATTTTTGGAAATGGTTGCATCGATCGAGTTGTACACTCACAGAACTCAACTAACCAACTTACTGACCCATGTTGATTTTAACTGGTCAGTCGAGTTACCTGAGGACAAACTCGACCGACAACTTGAAAATTAGCTTTGTCGGTTAGTGGATCGGTCAAGTTACCTTTATTTAAATTTGACCAAATGTAATATACTAAAAACATAGAACAAGTGATTCCAACCATTGGAGAGTTGTTAGAAACAAAAATAAATCTGTTGCAAGTTGTAAACTGGTTATTTTTCATTCCTAAGTGATCCCACACTCAAAGGAACACCCCCAGATATAAATAGGACCTCTCGGAGTTTGTTACATGGTTTCTCATTCATGCTATCCTTGGTCCTTACTATAATTGAGTGTGCTACAACCCTTTGAGCCCCTGTATCTCTCTCATTTACAAAGCATTTCATGATTATGAGTGAGTTCAGCATGTTGTAAGAGAGCTGCCTCAATGTTACCTTATAAAGCTCTCCATCTTTCCATCTTCCCAATCCCCTTTTTCAAATAGAAAAGGTTGAAGTGATCTTCTCCGAGTGAAGGAGGAGTTGATGTTCTTCTTCAAGGATGAAGAAGGTTTGAAGATCTTCTCTAAGTGAAGCAGAAGGACAAGGTGGAATATTCAAGAAGAGTGGGTAATCTCTGTGAGGCCAAAGACTTGATGCAAGTATTGGTAAGTCCTTGTTGAAGGATGAAGACATCTTGATCATGTGGGTAAGTCCTTGTCTAGGTGAACGACTCTGGTCTTGGATAGGTAAGTCCTTGGATGTAAGGTGGTATTATTGTATCTCTAATAATGGAATATAAGTATACATGGGTTGTAAAGTCCTAGAGGTTGACCTCTCTAGGTAGTTGATTGACGGTCTCCTAGTTTGCATATTGGAACCACTCTAAACACCTTGTCCAAGTGTTTGTTTCAATCTCTCTCATCCTTGCTATGCTTGTTAGATAGGTTTTTAAATTCAATTTTATCTTTTGGTTTCAATTGATATAATTTGAAGGTCTAACTACTCTTGTGAGAATTCTAAAACTCAATCATCTCCCTCTGATCCCTAGATCCAAGAAGTGGTACCAGAGCTTGGATCTTCTCCAAAAAATATCCTATAAGACGAGAAGATGGGTGAGAACTTACTTGGTTCCCTCAAACTAGAGGGAGGGTTCTCCATGCACCCCCAACTCTTTGACGACACCAACTTCCTCTATTGGAAGTGACAGATGTAGTTTTACATTCAAGGGATGAACTTTGATATGTGGAAAGTGATGATTGCACCCCCATAAGGATCCAACTAGAGTTGTATCAACTTGTGATGAAGCAGATCTAAAGAATTCCTAGCTTAATGACAAAGAAATTGGCCTCCTCTATGTAGCCTTCACTCCTTTTGTGTTCAACCGCATCTCCTCATAGGATACAACCTATGAGATATGGGACAATTTGTGCATCACTTATGAAGGAACAAAGCAAGTGAGGGAGGCAAAGATATTCATGTTGAATAGCCTCCTAGAGAGCTTCAAGATGGGAAAGAAAGAAGGAATTTTCGATATGTACTCAAGGCTCAAAATCATCATCAATGGTCTAGCTACTTTGGGACATACTTTGGATAGAGGAGAAATCAACTCAAAGATCTTGAGGTTTCTTCCAAAGAGGTAGGAGTGAAAGGTGACCTCTATTAAAGAATTAAGAAGTCTTGGTGATCTTACAACCAAGGAGCTTATTGGAAATATACAAACTCATGAACCAAGACATGACAAGCAAGAAAAAGAAGCAAAGCAAGAAGAAAAAGAATCAAGTAAGATCAAGGATAGTGCCTTCAAAGATGAATTGGAGGCTCTTATCATTTCCAGACCTATCCCTCCTCCTCAAGTGAAGATGATGGACCTAGTGGGCATGAAGCAATATTCTCCAAGGAAAAGCACTTCAAAAGAAAGAAATCTTCTTCATCTACTCCAAGGTGCTACAAATTTGGTAAAAAAGGACACTACAAGAGTTAATGTCCTAAGGCTAGAAACTCAAACCACAAGAGTAATCCAAGAAGGAGGAAGAGTACAAGAAAGATAGAAAATACAAGAGGATGGACAAGAAGGAGAGAAGGCACAAAGACACAACTCATGCAACTTGGGAAGGATCATCACCTAGTGTCTAAAGATCTGATGAAGATGGAGAGTGCCACCTTGCACTCATGGTCTCTACAGGTGAAGATATTGGTGTGGTAAGGAAGGTAAGTTTGTGTGAGTTAGATAAAGAAACTCTTATTGACATGCTTGTTACTACCCATTCTTCTTATTTCTAATGTAAATCTGAAAGGAAGAGGTTGGGTGAAATTATTGATGACTTGTATGCTAAACTTGATATTCTTGAGAAAAATGAGAAAATTCATCTTGAGAACATTGATTCCTTGCAAGGCCAATTTCTTGATCTTGAGCTCCAATACAATGGAGTTGAAGTAGAGAATGGTACCTATCTTAAGAATATTTATATTAAGTGGCTAGTATGTTCAGAAGTTATTGAACTCATTAACCCACTTGATCATTGATAAATCTTTCAAAATGTTCTTGCAAATTTGTTCAACAATTTTTGAAGTTTGAGAGATTTTTATTTGATCGATTTTTTGAGTTATGTTTCCCCCCTCTTGGAATTTTTGAGCATATATATTTGGTAATTTGTCCTCATTGAACATTAAAAAAAATTGAAATATAAGGGATACAATGCCTAGTAGTACCAAGTAATGTGTATACATCTGTCCTTGAATTCGTAAGTGTAGGAGCTATGTTTTAAAGCCCAAATATATTACAACATCTATTTATTATGTAAATCCCATCATATAGATAGGTTACCAGAGATAGTCTACATGATTTTTTCCTAAAATTTTATCCATTAAAACACCATGCCCATATATTTCATTTGATTCCCTTTCAGCCAATAGTGCAAAATGTGCTAACCCTAGATTGTCTCCCTACCCTACCCCTCATAAGTGGGGTGGGGTGGGGTTTGGTGTTGGTCGGATACATCACCAACGTAATTAGTGGCATGGTTCTTATGTAGCGTTAAAAATGTCACATCAAAATTGGGTGCTTCTTTGTTTGTTCTATAAATTTGTTTACATATGGAACATACAACACTCTTACCTAGGCAACAATTGGAATTTTATGAACATGTGCAAGAAGTTGGTGTTCCTTAATCTCTTTTGTTTTCCACTATAACAAGATATATTGGTTCTCCATTAGTAAAAAACAAATCTAGTCCCTAGGTTTATGTACTAAAACTATCCCTTGTATGTTTTATCATATTGAAACCATATAGTTTATCAATATCAGGTAATTTGAAATATATTTTGATTTTGGATTTCAAGGAGTAATGCTATTTCCTAGAAAAAAGAAGAGAAATATATGTTCTATGATACACAACCTTCATATTGAGAGAGCATGGGGTATGCAAGTGCACATGTGGCGATCTTTGTATTCTATTTGCAACAATCGAGAGAGGTTTATGTAGGGTATCTAAAAATAATTTACCATAGAGTCATTTGTGGTTTTTTGTTTATATAGATGTGTATTTGAATGAGAAATCTACTTTTTCACTGAATTGTTATTTGTAGTGTAGTGAAGTTGGCTGTGATGGATTCTTTGATGGCTATTATTGGAATCATTACCCAAGAAATTTGTTGGATATCACACTGATTACTATCTCATATATGGTTATTGTTAATGTCACTTCATTTGAATTATTTTATTCACAACTTCAATGTTTAATGGTTAAATTAAAGTGGTTCATATTCATCTAAGCATCCTTTCAACAGTCTCAAAGGTGTTCATTGGATAAACGAGTGATAAATGTTAAAATGTAGATATATTATATTGAAATTTGTATCAATTAAAGGGAAAGGGCCTTGTCATCCCTTACATGATGAAGATTGTTTTATGTGAAATAAAAACATTTTTTACAAGAGAAATATGTTTATTGTTGTTTTGTCTTATTAACTCAATAAGTTTATTAGAATATCATTTATTCCTGATTGAATCCACAAGTATATTATTCCATAATATATAATATATTTGAAGGTTAAAACCTCATTGAAAAACAAAAAATGCACCTCAAAATGTAATTCATGAGCTAGTTGGTATATTTGTGGAAGCCCTAGAACCTCATTAAAAGTTGTGAAATTAGCATTTACAAATGTATTTAGCCAATATGTCTTTTTTGAAAGTCCAAATACTCCTTCAGAAAAGTCTTTATGAAGGCTAGAGTCTCTCATCAAAGTATTTGTGAAGAGGGCTTTTTAAAGTAGGACTTTTTTTGAAGGAACTCCTTCAACAAAAATTTTTGAAGGATTTAATGCACATGTTTGAAGGACTCATCCTTCACAAAGACATAGAAGACCCACATGAGAGAAACTTTTGAGGTTCAACATCAATGCATCCACATAAGGTGTTCAGAAGTTCAATGTCATTATTAAGTCAAAGTATGGTACAACAATGAACAAGTTCGAATCTTAGTCCAACATACATCAACATTTTATGATATGGGTTAAGCATGAGGATTTGAAGTTAAGGTTTAAGCATTGAAAAAATGATATTTAGCATATAGGTTCATTTTATGTCATTTCATCAACATAAGACCATTTAGTGTGTAAGAATGGATAATTTTTTAATCATGATACATAAAAGTGTTCAAGAGACCGATATTAGTCCAACAATAATGTTTTGGACAAAAACATCAAGATCATGCATTCAAAAGGATAATCATCTTAAAAGATTTTTAAAAACATGCATTCTAGTATATATGTAGAAAACAAATAGGTTTTTGTTTCTAAAACCAGTTTCATTGGATACATCTCATCAAGAAGATGTAAATTCATATATCATATGCCATATTTGGCTAAAGGATGTGCAAGATATAATTTTTGACATTTTTGCATCAAAACTCTAGGGAAAGTGAATAAAGTGTTACCATGACATTTATTGATCAATCCCAAGCGTCGAACCATGATCCAAGGGCCACTCCAGACTGCCTCCAGCTTGCCTCGTGCACGGGCGTGGCCTTCTAGGATTGGTTGTGCCCAACTCGACCTCAAGTACCTGGCCTCCTGTAACCCTGGCTAGCCGCCCTCCTATGGCTCTGGGTCACCGTCTAGCGTTGCGGTCGCCAGCGTGCCGCAACACATGTGCAGTGTGGGAGTCACCCATCGCGGTGGTATGACCTTGTAGCTCACTAGAGCAGCAAGTAGGAGGGGTGATAGATCCCTAATTAAGATCCCAAAGTGGTCTCCTAGCTTCGTATGCCCTCCCTAAGTGTGGGTGTTTTGTCAGATGAAGCAGTGATGGCATAAAAATGGAGTTTGGAGCTAGGTAGAGAGGTGGCGGCTAGGGCTTTAGAGGTTGAAGATGAAGATGGAGAAGGACCTAGGGGTCACGAGGAGCAAAGAAAAAGGGTGGGAATGATTTGAGGAAGGATATTTATAAGAAAAACTAGGGTAAGATGGTGAAAAGAGGGCTCAAGTGGTGGTATTGGTGGAGCTCATCCGTGGTAGGTGGTGGTCAGCACCCAGTGCGCTGGTGGCACATACCGAGATAAGGGCAAGAAGAAAAATCATTAGATGGGGTCAAGATCTGAGGGCGTGAGATCCATGGATTGATGTTCATCATCCACAAAATAAAGGTAAGTGATTGGTACATAGGTTATGATCTGTATCGCCAAGGAAAAGGTGGGGGGAGTGGGCCGCTCCCAGCTTTGGGCCCATTAAGGCTGAAAACAAGCTAAAACATTTATAAAACAAGGATTAAATTACCAAGGTTCCAAGGGCCATAACTTTGTCTAGGATAATCCGATTGGAGCAATTTTTGCATCGTTGGAAAGATAATTGAATTCTCTACAAACATATATAAGTGAGAAGAATTCATTAAAAGGGCTCGATTTTGATTGAAAGAGTATTATACATAATAAGCATGTCACTTAGTTCAAAATTCAAATTGGGATCATATGTGAGTACAAAATGATGTTTAATAAAAATCCATTCAAAAATTGAGCATAATGTGACTTAAAGTCATCAATGTGATGGTGAGGGAGGTTGTTGAGTATAATAGAGTATCTAAGGAGTCAAGATGTGCATAAATTGATTAAGAGATAAAATCCAAGTTATCACAGGTGCGTAGTCTATCTTGTAGAAGTGTGATGGTAGATATGTGGGTTTTCCTTAGTAGGGTGCATATTCCATCATGTTGATTATGGGTCCAAATTAACTAGGTGATCTTAATAGGATTAAGTTCCTAGAAGCATGCATATGGATTGTGACAAAGAGTTGTGCACATCAAATATCCAAGAATTGCATGGGATGCAATTGGCAAATGTTTCCTGCCTTAATAATTGGTTATGAACGCAAACATTGGCTGGGTATTAACTTAACTATTTTGGGTTTTATATCACTAGAAGGTTATAAGTTGCAATCTTCCAAATTGGTAGTGAGGTATATCAATTTGAACAAAATAGTAGGGGACAGATATTGTCAAATTTATCAAATAAATTGATCAAAAATGTTTTGACAAAGTTGCAAAATTCTTTTGTAGAATCTAATGGCAAACATAAATATGTTATTGTTCTGATTGGTCCTTGATAAGGACAAAATTAACAAGATAAACTTCATAACTGGTTCAAGACTTTGAATAGTGTTCTCAATCATGAGTTAAAGCTCTATGTCCTTAAAAGACCAGAGCCAGAGGAACCCACTCCAAATGCGCCTAAGACTGAAATGGAAGCTTACTTGAAGCATGCCAATGATTTCGTAGACATTAAGTACCTTATGTTATGTTGTATGAACTATGAGTTGCATGAGAAGCATGGAAAACATGGACATTCTCAAGATAGTAACACATCTTACAGAATCATGTAAAGTAAGAAAGGTATAATGTTTACAAAGCATTATATGAGTGCAACTTGATAGAGGGAGATCCAGTAGAGCCCCATGTGCTCAATATGATTGGGCATGTGGAAAGACTAGGATTTATTTTAGGTCAAGATTTGTCCACATATATGATTCTACAATCGTTTCCTGAATCATATAGTCAGTTCATCAAATGCTTGACAAGTTGATTAATGTTGAAGCAAGGAAGAAGAAGGACAAATCCTTGATGGTGATCAACAAAAGTGAGTCTAAAGGAAAAGGCAAGGCCAAGAAGAGTTCTGAGGCTAAGCTGAAGTCCAAGTCTTCAGCACTCAATATATGGAGAGGGGTAAGTGCAAAAGAAATTTGTCCTTTTCACTTAAATAATAAAGGAAAGAAAGTGTGACACACTGATCACACTAAACAAGATAACTCAAAACCCAAAGTGTGTGATCAATTACTAAGCACCAGATTATCGAACAAGACAATAAACTAAAATCAACCCATATAACCATCACAAGAGGAAACATTTACATAAATGTCCATAACACTTGCATAGAAACATATACCACATCAGGCATTTACATCTTTGTCCACCATCCTTAGACACTACTTGTATACAAATGACATGTTCACATGTACATGCCATATATATACATCCAAGGCATACTGCTAAAACACATGTCGATATACATCATCTACAAAATACAACCCTCCCAGGACCTAAGAGTACATGGAAGACACATATGAATCTACTACTATACAAGCAGCTTATCCAACCATCTGAGTTCACTGATCTCCAAGTTGCCCCTCCTTAACAGCAAGATCTATAACACATCTTCCTAAAAAGGTGTGGAAACCATGAGTGTGAGAACCATGTCCTAGTAAGAGATATAACTCTTTGCCAACGGTTATTGGAACACATCCCAAAATCGGTTGATCCCATGAAGAAAACCCATTGGTTGACACTATGACAAGTACAATTAGTTGATCACCTAAAGAAGGCCATCAGTTGTAGGGTCCAGGAACACCATCAGTTGTGACACTCAGTGTCACCATCGGTTGGACCATCAGATCATGAGTCAAAGAATCCATTGTATGAGACTCAAACAACCATTGATTGATGACCTCGACTAGCCATTGATTGTGAGGCTCAGTGAGTCCATCAGATAATAACAACAAGTGGGAAAAAGTTGATCAAAAGATAAAGGGAAACCATCTTTTGCTAAACCAACAAAACCATCAATTTATGCTTCACATATAAGAACTAAAAACCAACAAATATGGAAATCCTAATCATTGATTGTTTAGGGGAAAGAATGCCCATTGGTTGAGCTCAAAAGAAAGCACCCATAATAGCAACAAAGGGACCACCATTGGTTTTTATACAAAAGCCAAGCAAAATAACAAAAGAACTAGACAATTGGGTTAAGGACCAAGGTGGAAAACAACCTTACAAACCCTAAGTAACCATCAAACAAGAGGTAACAAGAACCATCAGTTGGTGTTTAAACATTGTTGGAGTGATGTTAAGGATGATATTACTTGTGCTATTCTTGATTTCTTCAGAATAGGTAGACTGCTGAAAGAGGCAAACAAAACATTTATGTGTCTTATCCCTAAGAGTAATGATACTGAAGAGTTGAAGAATTGGCGTCCCATCGCTCTTTGCAATGTTATCTATAAAGTCATATCTAAAATTATGACTAATAGATTGGAGGGTGTGCTTCCCTCGCTTATCAGCCCTAATTAGTGTGCTTTTGTGAAGAATAGAAGCATTAAAGATGCAATTCTGTTGTCCAATGAAATCATTCATGATTTTAATAGGACACAAAGTACTCCTAGAATGTGCATTAAAGCGGACCTTACTAAAGCTTATGATTCCATCAATTGGGATGCTCTATTTGCTATTTTGAGAAAGATGAACTTTCCTAACTGTTGGTTAGTCTGGATCAAGGAAATTTTCTTCACTACTTCTTATCAAGTTCTGTTTAATGGTGAACCTCTTGATTCTTTCTGCCCGAGTAATGGTGTGAGGCAAGGTGACCCACTTGCTCCCTATTTATTTGTGATTGTTATGCAATGTTTTACCATCTTGATGAAGCAGGCTGTTGATGATAAGAAGATCAATCCGATTAGAGCATCTGCGAACTTTAATGTTTCTCATCTCATTTTTGCGGATGACTTGATGATTTTTTCTGAGGCTAATGCCCATAATGCTCAGAACATTAATTCTCTTTTTGAAGACTTGAAGAATTTGACTGGCTTATGTCTGAATCATCTAAAAGCTTAGTTTTCTATAGATGTAATGTGGACAAGAAGGTTATGAAAGCCTTTCTTAATATTGATGAAGGAACCTTGCCTCAGAGATATCTTGGTGTACCTTTGTTTATGGGGAAGCTCAAGAAGAATTTTTGCGCTACTTTGATGGATAGGATTAAAAATAGATTAGATGGATGGAAATCTAAGCTTTTATCTATGGCTGGACGGTTGGAGCTTATCCAGTCAACTATTATGGCGATCCAAAGGCTCTGGTCTTCTGTTTTTCCTTTGCATTATGCTATTGCAGATGATATTGAGAAGTTTTGTAGGAAGTTCTTATGGGGAGGTTCTGATGTTATAAGAGGTGTTCACCTTGTGAAGTGGAGAAGCATTACTCGTCCCAAGGAGGAAGGTGGTTTAAATATTATCGCTTTGAGGTCTTCTATCAACTATGTAGCTATTGTCAATTTGTGGAATATTGCTGCTAAGAAGGATAGTCTTTGGGTCAGGTGGGTTCATGAGAGGTACCTTCATAAGAGTTCAATTTGGGCTCTTAATATTCAAAGTTCACATTCCTGGCTCATGAACCAACTGATCCGTGTCATAGATCTTCTGGTTCCTCACCTAAAGTTTTCTGTTGGTGATGGTAATCGCATTAGTTTATGGGGTGATCCTTGGTTGCCTGGCAACAAGTTCCTGATGAATGTCATTGGCCCAAAGTTGGTTCTCAGTCTTGGGATTCCGCATGGTGTGCCCTTAAATCATATTATCAAGAATGGTAACTGGAGTATCCCGAACAACAGAAGGAATGTCCCTATTCTGAATATGTTGAAGGAGAGCTGTATCATTTCAGGAGGTTGTGATTCAGTGAGCTTCAAAGGAGTTTGTTCTCCTAGTTTCCATCTTATCTATGATACTATTAGAGAGAAGGGTGACAGTTCTGAGGTGTTCAAATGGGTCTAGAAATTCAACAGCCCGAGGAATTATCAGATTCATGCGTGGAAGGTAGCACACCTCAAGCTGCTGACTACTGATTATATCATGAAGATGGGTATTTCTTCTTCGTCTATGTGTTTTCTATGCAGAAAGGATTGTAAGAATGTGGCTCATGTGATGTTTGAATGTCCTTACTCTAAGGAGCTATGGGCTAAAGGCCATTCCTATGGCCCTTCTCCGAGTTGCTGCGAAGATTTGATCAATTGGTCGAGTAAAGACGCTCATCTATGCGCCCTATTGATTTTATATACTCTCTGGCATGAAAGAAATCGTCGTGTTCATGAGAACAAATATACAAAGATAGATGTTCAGTGGCTCAGGTTACAAAGTACCTTAAGCCTTTTAAAGAATTAATTCTTGTACAGAAAGGTTATAGTTTTTTCTGTTTGTTGTTTCAGCTAGGTTGTTTGCCTACTGAGTTTTGATCAGCTAACGACTTTTCGGCACTGATCTTGTCCTTTACCTTTTTCCCAAAAATACAAAAAGACACAGGAGAGTTTTCACCCCAAAAAAAAAAACAAGAACCATCATTTGACAAGAAAGCATACCCTATGGATTCGTCTACCATAGAAAGGTTGAGCACAAGGTTTATAACACATCCAAGAAGATAACTCATCCAAGAAACAAGCACCTAAGCTCAAACCCGATGCAAAGGTAGTGTCCTTTTCACTGAGAACTTAGTTTTAGAGAAAGATCTAACACATGCAAGCTACTAGTAAGTGATAAGCATGGGGAAAGTTATATAACTTTCCAGTAGGAAGAAGAACAAGCTCCAAACAACAAGGTATCTCGAGCACAAGAGGGAGGAAACCCTAGCTTAGCACTCCATGCGGCCAAGAAAGCTTCTTTTCCAATAAAGAGAGCAACCCTAGGTCAAGGAAGCAAGAAACAAGGGTTCTTTAAGCTCTAGAGAAAGATCCACCATGGAACACCATGGACACGACCAAGAAGAAGGAAGGAGGTAGGGTAGTAAGGAAAATGAAGAGAAAGAGAGATAGCTTACTTGCTTAGGTCAAGAATAGAAAATGAAATGTCAACAAGGTCCAAAAGAGGGAAGATCCAAGCTTTGAAATCACATACAAGAAGCTCGGCCACCTTATTCTACCTTGGTCACCTTCTTCTCCACTAGAGCAAGGAGGACAAAACTCTAGATGCAAGGAAGAGAAAGAAGTCTAGAAGGATCATTTGCATGGAAGGTAGGAGGTTTATATAGCTATGGGAGAGAGAGGAGAGAAGGTCTAGGTGTCCTAGCATGTTATGTGATTTACAGGAATATAAGGAGCATGTATAACAGTTAACTTCCATTTCCATATGACATAATAACTAAGTAGATTAGGAAAAACTAATACAACATAAGCAACTAACAACATCTAATGTGAAGCACATTTAACCCTGAATAGATAATGCTACACGGATGTATTATGTCTTTTATTCTACCCTTAGGAGTTTGAGTTGTATCACCCAAATTCCAACTGACCACTGCTTGGTCGCAATCTGTTCCATACAATATCTATGATGACCCAGACTCCAAGATCTTCTCCACCCTACTCAGTCAGTTCGAGTCTACACCGCAGTGACATATAAGTCAAACTTCAAAATAGAAACATATAGCCCTGTAAACAACTAGTCCACCTTGGTAAAGATCACGACACTAGAAACTAGGGTATTCAAACTGAATCAATGATGTACAATCACAATTGTCCTCCAATCACATCATATATATAATCATCGAGACCCGACCATAGTCATTATCAAAAAGATGGCTAGGCATGATGCAGTCATTCTCCCTAAAACACTTGGGGTCAAGATGACAAGGACATATAGTCAGTTGCACCTCACATACTCAATAGTATGTACTCTAAGTTTCCCTTGGGAAATACTCGTCTCACAATCTAGAAAGTTCTGACACCATAATGAATCTATGGCAAAGGGCACTACATGATTAAGGTTCCAATTTATTAGTTATTTCCAATTGGTTGAATTATGGTTGCATCAAACAAGTGGAAATACAAAACCCTAATTCGTCTCGAGCAAGCATTTAAGGTATGACAACACTAGAAGATATAAAATGTAAGAGGTATGAATCTTGTCACATCACCGCATGATACCATTTCATGTCATGTAAAAAAGAGGATTACATCTCTAATAGGGCTCACACCATGTCAAAAGATCATTAAGATCATTACATCATATCCTCCTGCATGAACGTCATTATCTTTCCATGCCTTAGCAAAGGCTCAACCACCATGACCATACTTGTGATACACATGTTTAGCTTAAAGTTTTATTAAGATGTTCACATCAAAACACATCAAGGTTACAACTATATTTAGAGTATATTTCATCACCACATATGTTACACAAGGGAGATAAGCATAATCAATCACCATTATTGTATTACCATTAAGAATAGATTCAACAAGCTTGATTAAGTTTAATCAACTATAACCACTTAGTTGTATTAGGGGTTCGTGTATCGAGGTAAACTAGATTAACATTACACATAATCTCATTATGGTGATCATAAGTCCTCATTCATATGAGGGCAAACTTAAGACTACATGATTAAAAGAAAACCTCCATCGGATTCAACATCATTATGGACCAAACCAACATACACACGAATCACCCACCAAACCATTGGAAGAGAGAAGGTAAAACCATTGGTTGTAACACAAGCAATCATCTTAAAAGAACATTATAAAATCATCAAGTTGTGGCATTAGTTGAGTCACCATACCATCTAGTCAATACATTTCTTAATAACATTTAAAGAACAATCGTTTGATGAAACCCTATGTCACTGGGTGGAAAACCATCGATTGGTCACCCCTTCCAAGAAAACCATCAGATCAAAGGATCCCCAAAAGAGAAAGCCACCCACCTAGCACCTCTAAGAAACACCATCAGTTTTCCCCACCTGATGATGACCATCAGTTGTCATACATCCAGGGGAACCATCGGTTGATGGCCTCTCAGGGTGGCTCATTTGTGAGGGCTAAACCCTAACTCAACCCTAGAAAGGGTAACACCACCGAACCAAGGCACACAAAGGTTCCCCAAGACACAAACAACTCAAGAATGGTAAGTAAACATGTAAGGAACATAAAGCATGTGACAAATTGCAATAAGAACCTTAGATATGGGTAAATTGTAGAAAATTCTTAACATGCACAAAGTTGCACAACTTGCTCAAATAGTATCCAAAATGGACCTGACTTGAAACTTAAGCTTGTCACATGATATCAAAGCATGTAACAAGGTTAGATAAATGTTTTAAGCACTTAAATTAGGTAAGACAGCATATTTAACCATTACGCAAGGTCTGGAGTCTTACAGAAAGTGCCACCATTATCACCTATCTGGACATTGGAAAGGAATTATTGTCTTTATAGATGATATCAGGAAGAAGAAGGAGATAGAAATCCCTACTTTAGGACCTGAGAAGAAGTAAGCTAGAAACTTTGTGGAGAAAGAGTTGCCCCCACTACAGTTGAAAGATGTCATTCGTGGGCATGAAATAGAATTAGTGAATTGTTATTATCTAGCTGCCATTAATGAAAACATCATGAATCTTGTATGGACAATGATGTTTATTAAAGATAAGATCTTGTATGGAAATGGCCTATGTCTCACAATATATACATTATAGTTGTAAAGACAAATTTGTTTGACACATATACTGAATGACTTGATGACACACACAATGAATGCCTATAGCATTGTTATCAATGAGAAATGCATCTCTAGAATCCATATGATGGTTATCTAGACTCCTTTGGTTATTGAACCAATAGAGACATGCAAATCTTATTTATAGGGAAATATGACAAAAGCATATTCACTAGATGTAGTGGGAGAGTGACTATTCTATTAGGGCTCATACATACAAATGTATATAGACCATTTAGAATAAATGCTAAAGGTAGTTACTTGTACCTCATTATATTTACTGATGTTATCAGTTGATATGAAAGTTTCTATTTAATGAAATACAAGTATGAGACTCTTGAAGTTCTCAAGGAGATTATGAATGAAGTACGTAACAAATTTGGAAAAATTATTAAGATACTTTTATGTGATCATTGTTTGAGATATTTTAAACTAAGAGTTTGAGTACCTTCTGGGAGTCCATGATAATGTATCATTGTGACTCCACCTAAAACACAATGATAGTGTATAAAAAAAAAGGAATCACACCCTATTGAGTTATACTGTGATTATCAATAAATCTAGCTAACTTTTCAATTTCCTTTAGGGAACATGCTTTACGCTAAACAATGTACCATCTTAAATGGGTTCAAGAGACACCATATGAGACATGGCATGAGAACTGTCCAGATATGTATTTTATAGTTATTAGGGATGAATGCTTAAATAAGAAAATAGTTTCTTGAAAGGTGTTGTCCAAAAATGACATAAATGTTATTTTATTAAATACTACTCTTATCCCAATCCAACAAAAAAGTGTTTGTTACCAAGATATGTTGTATTTCTAAAGGGAATTATATTCCAAAGGAATCAGTGGGAGAAAAGTAGAACCTAAAATGTTTCAAACCAACAAGAAAAGCATTGAATCTAAAGGGGTACAATAGGAACAAGAAGAATCACACATTGTTGTGGAATCTCAAGTTTCTTGAGTAACACAAAACTCATAATTCTACTAGAACACACCTTGAGTTTGAAAGATTATGTTATCTTATCACTCAAAAGGTGGTGAGTTTCTCATAGATGATGAGTCAACAACCTACCTAGAAGCTATTCAGGAACCAAAGTTTGAGAAATGGCTTGAGACCATGAGCTTCAAGGTGGAGTCCATGTAAACCAACAAGGTATGACCTTGATGGATCCACTTGAAGGGGTAAAACCCATAGGTGCATTTGGGTCCTTGAAAGAAGACCAACATGGAAGAGTAGATTGGTTACAAAGAGATTCAAACTAATTCAAGGTGTTGAACATGATGAAATCCTTTCACCAATTGCCATGGTCAATTCCATCAGGATAATGCTTGCTATTGTAGCTTAATGTGACTATGAGAGTTGACAAAATGGATGTTAAAACTACATTCCTTACTGGAATATTGTATAGGACGTGTACATGACAGATCCTAAAGGTTTTATAAATCCACATAATGCAATTAAATTCAATAAGCTACAAAGGTTAGTCTTTGGATTGAAGCAAGCATCTTAGAGATGGAATTTTAGTTTGACAAGATATTCAAAGAGTTTGACTTGAGTCCTAATGAAGATGAAAATTGTGATTACAAATGATTTAGTGGGAGCATATGTATATTCTACATAATGATGGGGAATTACATCCTTATACTACAAATATTAAAAAATCACAAGAAAGTACCTCTGTGAAGGGTTTAGGCAAAGCATCCTATATGATAGGAATTGAGATATATAGAGATAGATTTAGAAAGCATCTTGACCTAAGAAAGAGCATATACATTGGCAAAATGATGAATGGGTTCAGTATGTAGGACTCCATGAGAGAAAACTTGTCCATGTTTAATGGAGTTATTCTCTCAGGAGCCTAGTGTTCTAGTTCTTATGTAGAACATGAACACATGGATTGATGACATGAACATTCACTCATCACATTATCTCGTATGTATTGAACATGACAAGAAGATATATACTTATATATCAATCTCATATTATTGAAAATGATTAGACGATATCTGTCAGATCCTAGTGAGGGTCACTAGAATACCATAAAAACATTTGTAAGTACTTGAGAAGCACTAAAAGGATTAGTTACATATATATGGTAATAAGGAAGAGTTGGGTATAAGGAGTTACATTGATGCAAGATTCCAAAATGACAAATAAAATTAAAGATCACAATTTAAATTTTTGTTTGATCTTAAAATGAGAACTGTACGTGGGAAAGGGTTATGAGCTAGAGACAGTTATTTAAATTCTACAATAGAAGTCAAGTATCTTGGTGTTATGAGAACATCAGAGGATATTGTATGGATCTAGAAGTTCATATAGATGAACTTGTGGGAGGTTCCAACCATTAATGACTCATTAGAGATATTGTGACAATAATGGATCTACCGGATAGGAAAGGAATATCAGATGCATACTACAACACTTCCATCTCATACAAGATTTTATACAATAAAGAGATGTGAAACCAGCAAAATACTGACTAGAAGAAAATGTTTCTAACTCTCTATAAAAGTGCTTACACAGTGGAAACATGATGGACATGTTAAGATCACTTGGAATAAGATTCTTGGGTGATTTGATCTTAGTGCAAGTGGGAGTTTATTGGTATGTATGCCCAGAGATACAATCATATGATGATTTGAATATGGCATTAGATACCCGATCTGGTAATGATAAAGGTAATTCCATCTATAATGTTTATCTCAACATGAGATGATGACACAAACATAGTAAATGTCTAAAGATTGATGCTACTCAATGAAATATGTCATCAGGTTGAGGACTCAAACAATGAGATCATATGTATGAGTACATACATTCGTGTTATGTCTCTAGTTGGATATTATTGTGGAAGAAAAATAGAGAACAATACTACATAAGACTAGAGTGTGTTGACTAATGACAGAGTCTCATTAGTCATGATATGTGATATCAAGTCAAGCACACAGGTGCATTTTAGAGAACAGTGTATCAGAGAGATCCACCTTGAGAGTGACACATGGATACCATGGAATGGTATTTAGAATCATCTCTAATAGTGATAGTGATGATTGTGGTTCTTAGACCTAAATTCACTACACTCATTACATGTTGCTAGTTGGACTTTGACATCATCCAACGTGACCTTGAATAAGAGTTTCCATAAAGGTGATGCTCGAGTACTCTATGATACATTGGGGATTGAGTCTGAGTGATGTAGATGGGATTTGTCCCTCCTATAGGAGATTGATATCCAATCCTATTGATAAATGAGACTGAGAAATGTATGGCCATAATCATGTGACTTAATATGTGTTATGTTAGATCATGTACATCTCAGAGAATCTACTCTAGTTCAAGGAACATGGATTAAATGTTGAGAGGATGTCATTCCATGCCTTGAGTTCACTCTAGATTTTAGAGATAAAGGAATTATATGATCATGCTAACACTAATCATAGATTGTAGGTTGAAGTTGTTCTCCAATTTTTCAAACTACTTGGGTAGTAATGATGTGTTTCTATATATCACTCATTGCTTGTGTTGTCATAAGCTAGTTATGGACATTCATTAACAAAGTAAATTGGGACCTATAGGGTCACATGCATAGGGTACACTTAGAATAGGAGTATATTCATGAAATATGTTTAGATATATTATTAAAGGTGTTTAGGTATTCAACTAAACAACTAAGGTTCAAAATTGACTGGCTGGACTTTGAACCGGCTGGTTCAAGTGTTGAACCAATCAGTAGGAGTATCAAGTCAATTGGAATCAATATTGGTTGAACTTTGCCAGAACTGGACATGTGAAATGATTGTTTCACTTGTGAAATAACCATTTCACAAAGTGAACCGACTGGTTCATCTTCTGGATTTCCCAGTTTAGTTACTAATTCTATTGGAAAAAGGATTGATGTTGATTTCATGTTTAGCATTAATCAGACATTGACTACCAATTTGATTCCGAATAGGAAACTACATGAAACGACCAGTTCACATGTGAAACAATATGTTCTCTATGTGAAATGATCAATTTTCCATGCGTAAGTTCTAGTAATTCATGAATTCAGTTATTTTGACTCCCGCCCAGATTGGGAACCTTGACTCTGGCCTTTCCTATATATAGAGGGGTATTGAGGGTTTCCCAGAAACAACAATTTGCATTGACAATTGTTGTCCTCTCCGGTTGTGGTAACCATTAGAGAGCCTGAGCAAGTCCTACACGATAAAGGGATGGATTGGAAGACGAAGACAATTGTAGGAGAGTGAATCAATCCTAGTAGATTGATGTTCGAAAGGACAACTCCTTCATGTTGGCTGTGGTAGTGAAATGTGGAGTTCCTGGTGGTCCAGGTGGACTACTCTAGAGGTGGGATGTTGTATCCTGTCCCTAGGAAGATACTGGTGACAGCAGTACGTGGTGCTACACTATGAGGCAGCCACTGAAGACTGCTCGAGTGCTGCTTGGAGAAGAAACATGCTACTACAACAAGATTTCTCATTGGACTTGCTCCATGACTAGGTATAACTCTAGTTATCTTCCTTCCTAAATACATCATTGTTGGATGAGATCTTGCTATAAAGGTAAATGGGCTTTAAATGTTTGTTTCCAAAGCCTTATCTGTCACCTGATTTCCCTACAAGGATGAGTAAAGCCTCCTGAATATGTGTAAGGGTAAGCAGTCAAATGTTAAATAATTCCCTATGCAGTTACCTATAATTTAAATTGGTTTTTTTCATTCATTAGGATACATAACCCATTCACCTAAACATTATATCAAGACCATTCAATGAATCATCTTCATACCTAACTTCCCCTTGTGGAAAGGACAACTTTTTAATTTCATTGCTTCCATCCACTCAAATCCATCATACTAGTTAGAATTCTAATCTCATCTCCTTGCCATGCAATGGTAATTTTTTATTGGTTTATGTCTTTGCTTCATGCATTTCAATATTATTTCATCCTTTCCACACAAGGTGAAATTTTAGTTGCTGTAGATTCTGCACTCTATTCCAAATCGGCTATTTAAGTAAGGGGAATTTTTTATGTACAAAAGTAATGACCCGCATAACTTTTTACTGAGATCCAACGACAATAATATAATATTACTCAAATAAAAAATTGATCAATCACCAAGTAACCATCTTTACCAAAAAAACTTGCACAAAAGTCAAAGATTTACCCCAAGTTATAACCACATGATAAACTGCATAAAGCTTCATTTGTATCCACATGTATCTTTACAAACATTAAATTTTAGTGACCTTAGTCACCCACTAATCACAAGAAATGCACCAAACATTTTAATACAACATAAACATATATACACATGGAAACTCAACAAAAAGGTGAGTCATAAATGCAACCAATTCAATTAACCCCACTTGAACCTGAGAGTACACAGATGCCTCAAATACACAACATAAGAAGAGATCTATCAACTTCCACGCTACCATTGAATAGTCAAGAAAGGATACTCCTTACTTAAAATTTGATCACACTACTGGAAACCTAAAAGATGTGGATAACCATGGGGGTTAAGACCCTTGTTCCAATGATATGATACAAAAATTGATAATATTTATTTCTTACGAGTATTAACAAGATGAATTTAACTTGGATTATTTACAATTAACAACCTCTAAAATAAGATATAGTCTATGATTGGTGTAATAACGGTAATCAAGTAGTACTTGTAATAATAGTAGAAAAATCAAATCATATAAAGTAATTAACTAAGATATTCATAATAGAGTTAGTATAAAAAACTTGGTCACTTTCTTAATCATAACTCATGGGATTACCAGTTTCCATGGGAAGCCTCAACCATAAACATCTGCCAAGTACCTTACACACATGTTCCAAAGACACAAACTTTGGTCACTAATACATGCACACATGTGTCAGAGACACAACCTTCGATCATCAGATAACAAGCATGAGTTCCAAAACACAACTTTAAATCACCACATTCGAACACATAGGTGCCAAATACACCATATTATGTCACTAAAAACTTCAATAAGTGATAAAGGCACAACCTTCAGTCACTACACACCAACACACAAGTGTTAAAGACACATCATTCGATCACCAACAAACTAGCATGATTGCCAAAGACAGAACCTGGCACACCCTTATTTTTAGAACCTAGTAAGTACATGATTAAGTTATTAGTTAAATTAATACAGGACTGATTTATGGTTACAAAAAGGTTCCATCCAAATTTCATGATATTTGGATATAAGGGAAAATCATGTAGAAAAGGGTCATTTGTGAATCTAGTCTAGTTTTGCAATATCCTCAAAGGTTGGGAATGTCATATTTACTTTGATGATATGAGGTAACAACAAAATTATAATAATAAAAGAAGCATGGTGACTCTAGTTAATGGTGTGAGCCATAGACATAGTTTAGGTCTTACAATCAATAAAGCAATGTAATATTAATCAAATGTATCATACAAAGCTTCGATTGAGGAATAATGTCAGTTTAAATGTAAATTTTTTCAATTGAGAATATCACTAAGCTTATGGATCCATTGAAATACCAAGTAATAGGCCATGTGCCCTAGAACACTATGCAAGCCAATTTGAACCAGTCACAATTTACTTGTGGGTCCTTAGAGTACAATATTGGGAATTTAGTATTTTGTGTTCATCATAAATATTCAAAATATTTTTCTTATAAAGATAATTGGAATATAAGATTATAGAGAAATTTTAGATAATTAAATTTAATAATTATTCTATTTTTACTTAAAAGGTAGGTTTGGAGCATTTATCCCATTAGTTTTGACCTAATCTCTTTCTAAGGAAAGATATGGAAATATAATGTTAATTCCAAATTTGGGATTCAACAAGGTTATAATATGGCCTTGAGAATTATTTGTAAAATCTAGACTTTCATCAAAAACAAAAAAGGGAGGGAGAGCATCACCTGGTCCATTGTGGACTGGGGAGCACCCACTATTATAGATATGATGTATGTCATCAATTTTTCTTTCAAAGGAAACTGAAGACATAAGGTGTCTCTTGGTTCTTCAAAGAAAATTTCCATGACTGGAAAACTTAAAAAATCATGGGATGTGATATGTTAATCTCGTCGATTTTACTTTGTGAAAACAATGATAGAGAGCATCCTGTGAAAATACAATTTCTCACAAAATTTTGAGAGAGCTTTCACTTCCCTCTAAAAAACCTATCTCATTGGTTCCTAATAAAATAACCAACAACATAGAAGCATAACTCTTAGACCCTATATCGTTGGTTCCTCATACAATAACCAACGAGAAAGGTTATGTATCAAATGTCCCGTGAAATTATTGTCCTTCATGATTGGATAATCTCATTGATTTTTTGAATGAATCTGATGACGAAGGTGTCGTTGGATGCATCATTAGTCATCGATTTTGTTGTAGCTGACCAAAAACATAGGTTCACATGACCACATTCTTTGTTAGAAGTTTTTGTAAAAGAACCAATGATATATTTTACAAAGTTGGTTGTTTTATAATAACTAATGACAAATATTTTACTTCAACCCAGTGAGAAACTTGTCTTTCCCCTTTTTCCCCTACCCACAAGGAACCCCTCCAACTTCTCTGACCTTTGCATTATTCTTCCACCTTCGATGGTCAGAGCTCCTCTACTATTGCTCCAGTCTGCCACTATTACTCCTCCATTCAGTCGTCACTACTCCATCTACCTCCTCCAATAAGTGTAGTTGTTTCTCCTCTGCCTCCTCTAGCCGGTGCCACTAGTGCTCATCCTACATTCCATTGATGTCATTACTCCTCCTCCATTCTAGTACCACCGCTACTCTTCCATTCTTTCGATGCCACTACTCCCCCTCCAATGCACTGATGTCGCTTCTGGTCCTCCTCCTCCAGTAGGTGTAACTTCTTCTATTGGTGTTGCTTCTTCTTCTGATAGTGTTCCTCCTTCTCCCCCTGTTGGCTCTACCTCTTCTGTGTATTCCTCCTCCTTGCCTCTTCCCGTGATTCCTCTTTATCGAAGTAGAGGAATCCTCCACCTTCACCCTTTTCCCTTGCTTGGGTGGTTAGAGTGTGAATTTTGGTATCTCCTCCACCTTCTTTTAGTTAAAAACAACCAAAATTCCTAAATGTCTGAATTGGTGCTCTAATTTTCATGTATGTATGTGTAATGGGATCTCTGTCAATTGATGTTTTGTATGGATTTTGTGATGAATATTCCTTTCCCTACTTTCATGTACACTACTTTCATTAATATCTATGATAAGTTCATTGTTTAATGTTAGCAATTAAATATAAGAATGGATAAATGATCGTACCTATGAATTAATACTTTTTTAAAGACAAGTCAGGAGGCAATCTTATTCATCCCGCCCTCCCCTTATGATATCAAAGTACAATCACTTATTAAGTTTTCAAATTCAAACATGGTAGTACTACTAACAATACACATGTCCCTAACTAGGAGATCTTGGATCTCGATAGGTGGGAGGATGTACGCAATGTACACCTTAGGAGTTTTTTGGTGGCACTTGGCCAGGTTGTCAGTTGCTGCATTCCCACTTCTATAATAGAATTCTACCTTCTACAGTTCTTCAGGGAGAGCAGCGTCCAGCATTGGGTTGAATCCCAGCTATGTATGGATGAGGATATGGCAGTGACATGCTTAACCGCAAGCTAGCATATTTGGAACTCGAGGAATAGAGAAATATTTAGAAATGAGAAAGTTAGCAGTGAGAAACAACTTACCTATATAAGGAAGGAGGTCAGAGACCATCTGGAGAGTTTCAAGAAGGAGAAGGTGGAGGATAAGCTCCCAAAGAACATTAGGTGGATCGCCCCATAGGATAGAATGATCAAATTCAACTGTGACGCATCATCAAAAGGGACATCCAACTATTGCACGGTTGTAGTCAGGGACACCACTGGCACATGGATGGGGGAGTGAGCTCAAGAACCTCTGCTAAAGATGTGCTAGAAGAGGAGCTCAATGCAATTGAACTGTCCATGGAGATCACAGAGTATTTCAGAGTCGAGGCTGCTATCTTTGAGATTGATGCAAAAGGTGTTGTGGACATGATACAGTCACCTACAGAAGATAATCCTCGGTATGCAAAGACCCTCAGCAGGATTAAGATCCTGATGAGAAGACGTTGGAAGGTAGAATTAATACTTTGAAATTATTATGAATTGCTCTAAATTAACTTGATTTACATTGAAATTGATATAAATTTACCTTATTATCCCTAAACCCTAAAATTCTAAAAAGTAAACTCTAATTTGTAAACCCTAATCCCTATACTATGTTGACCTAGAAAGCTATTCGAGATTTAATCATTAGGAGTAAACTTGAGATAGTCCCTGATCTGGGTATGTTCTTGAGCAGTACATATCACTTAGGATTTAAGTGTATAATGTGTGTTTTATTTCAATGAATTTTGACAACATTTCCCCTTTTTCTCTGGGTACATATGTAGGCAGGTATTTTCCCATCTACATCGATGTACTTAGAGAACTGTGGGGGAAACACAACTAAAATTTATTGAAATCGAACATGCATTATAAACTTGCTAGTATGATGAAGTGCTCAATAATGGGATAGGTGGTGCGCATTCATCAATGTGATAGAAAATAGATGATTAGGGATTAACTCATATGCTAATAGACAAGAATATACAGTGAGAAAGTGCTCTATGCAACAAAATAATTGATTTTGAGATTCTAGATAAGTTGCAAAGAGAAATGGTCATTACCTTATGCCAACTTGAGCAATATTTTCCCCCTTAATTCTTTGATATCATGGTGCATCTGGTTGTCCATTTGAATAGGGAAGTGAAAATGTTGGGGCTAGTTTTCTTGCAATGGATGTATCCTTTTAGAGGTACATGAGTGTTTTATTGGTGTTGTTTGGAACTGTTGTCGACCCGAAGGGAGTATCATTGAGTGCTATGTTTCTAGGGAGGTTATGGACTATTGGAATGTCTTTTTGAGTTGCAACAAAACTCCTACTAATATTGTGAATACTAATAGTAAAGGTATTTCAGGAGAATGATAGATAGATATCAGTTGTGAGCAGTGGGAACAATCACACTTATATGTTTTACACAAAATTGATGATGTGAGTATTTATATCTATGAAAAGACCAATAAGCTCAAGACAAAATATCCCCGAACTAGTTCAATGTGGCTTTCTAGAGAGCATAATTGGGCATTTATTAGGTGGTTTAAAGAGAAAGTATTTATTAAACTATCTCAAACACCAAATAATGTTACACAACTATCAAATGGCTTGCGTATAATCCAAAGAGGCATATTATATCTTATGAAGGGTTTGAAATAAATGGATTTCCATACTACACAAAACATCAAGATAATAAGAGTGTCATCCAAAATAGTGGGGTCACCCTTCTAGCATCTTTGTCATATTTTTTATCTCCAAGGATAAGAGTCCAAGTGTATGAAAGATATCTTATTACGGTGTCATTGAAGACATATGGGAAATTGATTAAATACATATTAGAGTTTTTTTTATTTAGGTATAAATGTGTCAATAAAAACAATGGAGTTGTACTTGAGTAACACAGTTTCATAATAGTGAATTTTGAGTGGACAGGAAAAAAGGATGAACCATTCATCATGGCATCAGATACAAAGTAGGTATTCTATATTAACAATCCTACAAAAGAAATTTGGTGTGTCATTTATCATGGGAAAAGAAAAGTCATTGAATATCCTATTAATGAAGAAGAGTACTATGACAAGTATGATGACTTTAGATCATTCTCTGTGCATAAGCATATTGTGGTGGTGAAACCCAATTCCACCCCAATGTTTTCTATTATTAATCTGGATCCAATTTTATTCCATCTTTCACTTATTTTGTAATTTGTTTATCTCAATCCAACTGCATTGTGGTTCTAAATATTAGTCTGAGTTCAAACTGGATACAACATAGTAGGATTCTTAAAAAGATTGTCTATTGGGATTTGATCCTCAACTATACTACAATAAGACTTGTCTAGTTGTGGGTGACATGATTGTATGTTTGTTTTGGAAAGGTATAATGAAATTATTAGTGTGATAATCTCTACATCAATCATAGAAGAAAACAAAGTGAAATTTCACAGTCACCATCCCAAAAGTGTTAAATAACTAAAATGGAGGTTAGATCTATTCATTCTCTAGTTTATTCTCACTCGAGCAAGATTAAGCTCTAAACCAAGAAGCTGGTTAAGATGACAAATAAGGAGATCAACCTAGCATAGTTTTTTTAAATTTTAATGGTTGTAGTGAGCTATAGTAGTCAAAGACCATTGCTTCTTATCTCTTCTCTTTTAGTGGCATGTCTTCTCCTCTTTCTTCTGGTATATTTGTTCTTTGTTTGAACATGAGAAAGTAGACCTACTCACTAAGGCATGGTGAGTTGACCCATTACTCATACACTATTTTGTTATTATCAAACTTGATTTTTCTCATATGGCTTATTTGGTATCCGTTCAATTGTTGTTTGCTATCTGAATTGATCACTCCATTAACATTCTTGATATAATCCTAAGCGTAGAGACCATAAAACTTAAGATTAGATTACTAAATGGATGCATAAGATTTGTATTCAATCACTACATTGCAAATCGAGGGTAATGAGACCTCGAACCCACAAGGAATTTCATTCTTGTAAATTTGCATTCCACACAAAGGGGAATTCACTCAGTCCTACTTCAATTTTTGAGAATTTAATTCAATTGTAATAATTGGATATGTACATAGGTAGTGACGGTGTGCATTGCAATACTTATTATTAATTTAATTTTACCCTTAGGTTAACATGTTTTTCCTTTCAATCTTTAATTCACCTTTAGGTAAAATCTTTCTCAAACAATTGAATTAAATATTGTTCTTAACAGTTGGTTCAAATTGATTCTTAATCATGTTCTCTCTTGTGTTGGACCCTTTTTTGTATTATGATTAACATGTTAGCTTGCAGGCAATTTGATTGTTATTTGGGTTAAGGTTTAAACTCTAGGGGTCCCTTTCCCTAGTGAATTTTTTTGTGCAAACATCTCGCATTAATAGCATCCATCTATTGGAAGTGGGTACGGAATAGTTTTACACAAGATATGGAAATTACAAGATGGCTTATAGGAATATGAGACATGCCTCTTTGTACGTAAAAATGGACCAGAATGAACAATTGGCTGAAGTAAGGAATAATTGTTAGTCCCTAAGTTGAAATTTAGCATTGTTGGGAACTAGACAGATATTGGGAAGTGGAAATTCTTGAAATATAGTTATAAATGAAGGAGTATAACATATTGAACATGTTAGATAGAGAGAGATTTAGGAGAAAAATATACCCTAATTTCATGCCCAAAATAATATGGGTCATTCATTCTTATATCCGCACAAAGAATAATATCAGTAACCATCATCTTTTCCCTACATGGGTACTACGATTCTTTCCATATGTGGATATGGCATAGTTTTCTTCCAGCAAAGCTATCCTCTTTTGTTTGGAAGCTCTAGGTCAAAGAGATTTCCACAAACTCCATGATTTGTGCTTGTAAGATTCAGATGGCCTCCAACTGTGAATGTTGCATCTCCAAAGTGGAGGAGACCACAAACAACTATTTTCTTAGAGGAGAGACAACACATAGAGTATGTTTAGAGTGGAAGATTGTCTATATTGCACTAGCTTTACATCTTATAGATTAGTGGTGGCAAAAATTAGTCGCACTTGGGAAAAATCTGATGAACATAGTTGATTAGGAGTAGCTAGATAGTTTTTTTCATTGATCATTCTTTGGACCATTTGGAGAGAGAGAGATGTAACTATAGATATAAAAACAAGAATGTGAACTATAGTCAGATTTGGGAAAAAACCACAAGTATCTTTAGAATCACAATGCAAAATAAAGAGGTTTGTGGGACCAAATGAATTCGAATCCATATGGAAGCTTATTTGTCTTATGAGTGAGATTAGACTATAATAATATGCATATAAAGAAGTCTTATGGAATAAATCAAAGCTTGGTAATCCCAAAATCAACAAAGGGATATCAACCTGGAGACTACAACGATGGGGTCCATGGTGGCATTTTGAAAAATCATGATGGACATGTGATGAGTGGTTTTACGAGACCTAGTAGGAGGTCTTGTGGAATAGCTAGATATTTGGTTTTATGGAAGTAAAAAAGGTAGTGAAATTAATAAAAAAATTCTCCACATATCCTACTAGAAGATCTTGTCAATAAGAACACATTTGGAAAGAGGGTCGGCAGGATATACCTCATCATGGAGCAAGTCCAGTGATGTCCCTTCGCAAGGTGATGTGTATCTCCACACGTGCATAGATGATTATTGTCCATCATCCGATGCATTCACTCAGCATATGCATATCTACTTTGTCCACACATATGGATTGGAAATCCACGTCGTGCTTCTTAAGCTTGTGGGATGGACTTCTTCTTGATGATGTTCTAGTGTTGCAATCTCTCTCCTTATTTCTCTCTCTTTGAGATGATGACATCTAGGTTTTATGTACAAAGTGTCACTATTGAAATCCAGCCATCATGCCCCTATAAATAAGAGAGGAAAGGAAGTAGGGTTTCCCAAAACCCCATGGAAAATAAAAGGTTGTCATTGCATTTAAAATGAGCCGCTCGTGAACTATCAAACCAATATTTTGCAAGAAACTAATTAACCAATTAATCATATTTATTGATTAACTAATGCTCATTATCTATCTCTACTCAATTACTTAAGATTAGCTAGCCGTGTTAACAATTTAAATATAATTAATTGGTTTAAACATTTTAACCAATTAACTCAGATTATGTTCCAATTTTATTCTATTAGATTACCTAAGTGTTATAGTAGTTTTGATTCGGAACTTTTAAAATTACATCCACAATTATACTCTTATTCCAATACATCCTATCTGTGTGACTAGGTAGGCTCTAAATTACATTGGAAGGGACATTCATAATCATATTATGATTTCACAAGCAATGTTTGGTATCTAGTAAGACTTCATTGTTACCCAAGGAATTGGAGAAATTGGAGAACAAATTCAACCTACAATTTGTGATTGGTGTTATAATGCATGTCTAGTTCCTTTGTCTCTCATATCCATATTGAACTCAAGTCATGGAATCACCATACTCTTCAACATTCAATCCATGTTCCTTGAACTAGAGAAGACTATCTAAGATATGTGTATGGTCAGTATCACATATTCACTCACACTGGCATGGCCATGCATTTCTCAGTCTTGCTTATCAAGTTTCGAGGATATCAAACTCCTACAGGAGGGACAAATCCCATCTACATCACTCAGAGTCATCCCCATGTGCTACAATGCACCTAAGCACTGCCTTTATGGAAACCCTTATTCATGATCATGGTGGATGATGTCAAACTACACTAAACAACATGTGATGGTTGTAGTGATTTCAGGTCAAAGAACCACAATCACCGCCATCACTGTGAGATATGACTCTAACTACCAATCATGCTTTCCATGTGTCACTCTCAAGGTGCATCTATCTGATACACTATTCTCTAACAAGTATCTACTAGCTTAGTTTGATATCAGATATCAGGACTAATGAGATTTTATCATCAACCAATGCACACTCTAGTCTTAATTGTTATTGTTGTCTATTAGCCTTGCACAATAACATCCAAGTAGGGACATAACAAGAATGCATATACACTTTACATCTATATGATCTCATTGTTTAGGTCCTCAACCCGAAGACATACTCCATTGATTGATGTCATTATTTAGACATTTATTATGTTACATCATTATCTCATAATTAAATAAAACATAATAAATTGGAAGACTTTCTTTATTATTAATCAAATCATTTACAAGAAATGTCATTACAATCATCACATGATTGACTTTCTAGGCATACATACCAACAGACTCCCACTTGTACTTAGAACCAATCACCCATGAACTTAATCCCAAGTGATCTAACATGACCTTCATGCTTCTGCTATGAATGTGATTTTGTCAAGGCATCAACCACATTGCTCTTGGTTGGTACTCTGCTAATCTTTGCATCTCCTCACTGTATGATTTCATATATGATATGGAATCACCTTTATATATACTTGGATCTCTAATGCGGCCTAGGTTCCTTAGCTTTAGCAGTAGCCCCATTGTTTTCACATATAGCTCAATTGCATCATTGATGCTTGGAACCACCCCAAGTTCTGAGATGCACTTCTTGATCCAAATACCCTCCTTTGTTGTAGTGAATGCATCAATATACTCAATCTCCATTGTAGAATCCACAACTAACTCATTCTTGGAACTCTTCTAGCTTGCAAATCCAATATTGATGTAAAACACAAATCTAGACTGTGATCTATAGTCATATTTGTCAGTTTGAAGCTTACATCAGTGTAACCTTTTATGACCAAATCTTCCTCTACACCGTAGAAAAGTAACGGATCCTTTTTTCTTCTCATGTACTTAAGGGTGTTCTTCACAACATTCCAGTGAGCTTCATCAGGATCTTACTAATATCTACTCGTCATTGATAACATTGTACTTTACGAACTTTCTATATACATTGTACACCATTTTAGTATAACTTTAGTTAACTTTTCACATAATTTCTCTATCTTTTTTACTAAAGCCTTGTTTAAATGATTTCAGGAATCAACACAACTTAGGTCATGATTTTGGGAACCGCGACTGTGATTCCAAAGCACCAGACATCTTGAAGCCTCAGACAATAAGTAGAGACCGCGACTGCGGTTATTCAAAGATCGCGACCGTGGTTATTCAAAGACCACGACCGCAGCTATGATAAGAATCACAACTGTGGCTATAGGAGGACCACGACCAAGCTGGACCGCGACCAGAGAGGAATAAGACTGAGACCACGATCGCGGTCTTGCCCTCACTTAACAGAAAAATTGTGACCGCAGTTCTAAGTTAGTGGAATGTGCCTATAAATAGCGCACCCACCTGTCTTATCAAAAAACAAGGAGGGGAGATCAGATCCCGAGGCCACGAAGTGTTGTTGCATTCCAGACTCATCTCCGACCATCCATCCATTAGTCTTGGATCTCCAAGGGCAAAAGCAGAGGAGAGAGAAGATGGATGCCCACCCCTTCTTCGAGAGGAGAAGGCCATCCATGCAGTAGATCCAGATCTGAAGAAGTAGTGTGTAGTATCATGTTCCTTCTCTTCGAGATCTATCATTTCGTCCTGATGTACCCCTTTTCCCCCTTCGTGGTATCTTATGGATCTGTCTTTTTGTAACATATTGTCCACAAACATGAGCGGCTAAACACCTTAACTTGGGTTGGGAGTAGCCACTAAGGCTCTCCCAACATGTATATTGTCTCTTTTTTTGTATATACATATTCTTATCAAGATTATCTCCATGCACTGGTTTTAATGCTTCACTTTTATGCTTAGCTACCATCTTGTGATGTTTGATTGTTGATATCTTGAGAGAGTAATATCACTTTTATCCCGTTTCATGGAGTGGTATGAATGCACAAGAGTGCTGGAATGCTAAAGCTTTAACCATATGCTTTATTGTGAGGTTTTTGAGTTGTCATCTCAAGAGAGAGGCTTCTTTTAGACTTAGATCTATCCTCATATCGAGAGAGAGTGGAATAGACATTTGAATGATTGCTTATAATCTTGATATGGGTATGCAAGAGAGAGATATAGTATTACATGTTGGTGAGGTGCTTTAGTTGGTGAACCCCAACCCAGATTTTCCCCATATACTTGTTTACAGTTTGTTTCTTTTGCTTCTTTTTGTTTTACTATTCTTGTTTATATTCTACCATTCCTTAGGGAACATCTCTTTTTCGACTAGAGTATAAGAGTGTTTGATTCCGAGTTCTTAACACGACCAACCTTGTCCCTATGTTCGACCCCGATCGCTACATCGGACCCCATTTATGGTTGCGGGGGCCTGAGAGTTAGGTTATCTCTTTAAAAGTCTGACTACTTTAATCCATTCCTTTTAGACATGCGATTTAGGCTGGTCAACTCTTTGGCACCATTGTCGGGGATAAGGCAAAACGGTTCTATTAAGAACATGATTCCACTTATTATACTCCCGTGCCTCAAGCTTAGCAATAAGCTTGACAACACAGTGAATTTAAGCTTTATAACCTAAATTTGTGCAGAATAGTTCGGTTTACCAGTTCAGTTTCCTAACTTGATTGTATGATCTATTCAGGTACCCAAGAAGAAGAGATTTGTTTAACTTAACTCCCGCTCATCATGCCACCTCGTGTGGAAGTTCCCCTTTTATCAAACTAGTGGAACGTGAGGAATGGACAACACCCACCCCCTCCCGAAACAGATGAAGATCGAGGTGGTCGTTATAATGATGGCCATTAGTATCAAGATAAAGAAGAGAAACATGAAGAGGATGACCATAACCACGAGGAGCATCGTCATCATCATAGGCACAGAAGAAACCATAACCACCAAGAGTGAAATCGTAGGGACAATGCCAGCAAAGATGACGAAGAGGAAGAAAGGACTCTTCGGGAGTTAGCAGCTACAAAAGCCAACAACTCAAGATGTCATGTGATCATCCCAAGGTTTGATGCAGTGAACTTCGAACTGAAGCCAGCTGTAATCTCTATGATCTAGAACAAAATCTTTTGAGGGAGTTCAAAGAACGATAACCCTTATCATCATCTCGACTCTTTTAAGAATATCTATGACACCATCAAGATGTGGGGAGTTCCGCAAGAAGCCATTTACTACAAAGGTTTCATTTTCTCCTTAGAGGACAAGGCACTATCCTGGTACCTTGGACTACCACGTCAAGCTTTGAATGGATGGAACACATTGGCAGATGCTTTTGTGAATAAGTTCTACCCCACAGAGAAGACTGTTCATAACAAGAAGAAGATCACGTCTTTCATGTAGAAACTAAGTGAGAATTTGCATGAAGCCTGGGAAAGGTATCAGGAGTATCAGAGAGACAGCCCTCACCACAATTATAAGAACGGCTTCCTGATAACAACATTCTACAATGGTCTAACTCCAGACGAGAGAGTCTCGCTAAATGCAGTAGTAGGAAGTGACTTTCTCAGTAAAAAGCCCAGTAGATCCAAGAAGATCATAGAAAACATGGCTGAGTTACAAGTTGGGACTTATTATGACAGGATCGATAGAGGGTATTCTAATAAAGCCACCAATAAAGGGTCATCGATTGAATCAAAGGCTCTCGAAGCAATCACATCTCAAATACAAAGATAACCACTGATGTCAGACAACTGAATGAATCAAGAGGGAAAGGAAAGAAGCAAATTGAGAAGGTGATGAAATGTGCCACTTGTGGAGAAGGTGGGCATGGAATAGATAACTACATATACACCCGACCTAGAGAATCAAGTGAAAGCGAGTCTGAAGAGGAGGAAGCTAAAAAGGTCTCTTATGCCAACTTCAAGAGGCTGGATCACCCAGGTTTTAGTTATGGCAACAAAGATGCTGCGGAGAATTCGCATCAACTGAATAATCCACCCAAGCAACCATCAGGTTTCGAGAAGAGAGGCAGATAAGGTCAGTACACCAAAACAAGTACTTTCCAGACAAACAAAACCAACTATCAAGGTTAAGGGAAGTATCAAAACCGCCAAGCTACAAGAACAAGTCAAGGACAAGGACAAGCTCAAGAATAGAGTCAGGCAAGGAACAATAGTCAACCTGACTTAGTGGGCCAACTATTCGATTTTGTCAAGAGACAGGACACAATAAACAATCAACTAGCACAAAGTGCATTGTCCAACTCTGGCGTCCTAAATACGATGCAGGTCCAAATAATGGATATGCAAACACATCAATGCCAGATAGACCAATAGCTCACTCAGTTGGCTGAGCTGGTGAAGAACCCTTAAGGGAAGATACCATCTAACACTGAGTCTACCAAGATGGCGGTCCTTAGATCGGGAAAGACAGTAGAGCGCTCTGAGGTGACAAGACTTGAAGAATCGGAGCCACATATTATTACAGAGAAATCAGTCAAAGGAAAAAACCAACAAGCTCAAGTTAGAGAATCAGTTGCTGTGGAGGACATATTTTCCAAAAGGAGTCAATACTCCCCGAGATTGTCATTTCCGTACAAACTCATAAAGGCAAATCTCAAAAAGAGGTATGAAAAGTTTATGGAGTTGATGAAAAAGCTCGACCTCGATGTGCCATTTCTGGATGCTTTAGAAGAAATGCCAACATATGCCAAGTTTTTTGAGGACCTAATCACAAAGAAAAGAAGAGGAGGAAGGATTGGAATAGTGCACCTTGCCATTATGTCAACTGCTTTCATAAAGGAGGAATTACCTACCAAGAAGAAGGAACATGGAGCCTTTACTATACCTTTTGTTGTAGGGGATAACATATAAAGGAAAGGTCTCACTGACTTGGGGGCTAGCATCAGTCTTATGCTTTTAAGCCTCACACAACGATTGGGACTGATTGATATGGTCAGGACCAATATGAGAATCGAGTTGGCAGACCATACCTTCAAGAGGCTCGTGGGAGTAGTTGAAGATGTTCTGATTCACGTGGGAAGATTCTTCATCTCGTGTGATATTGTTGTCATTGGCACTATTGAAGACCCTAAACGCTCTATCATCTTCAGACATCCTTTCTTGGCGACCGGGACGGCACCGATTGATGTCACTAAAGGCATCATAACTCGGAGGGTCGAAAACGACCACATTGATTTAAAGGTAAAAGACGCCATGAAGGGACCATCCCTTCTCAAATCTGCTTACTTCATCGACAGCTACAACCAATATTGTGAAGAAGTAGAAGAAGATACAACAATAGTAGACCCTCTCATGAGGGTGTTAAACAATCATGATTCAGAAATCGAAGACCACGAGGTTGTTGAGATCCTCGACTACCTAAATAAAGACGAAGAAGATCTAAGCGAGGAAGAGGAAGTTGTCGTGATAGTCAAGTATGCTTCTCTAGAACTAACACCAGAGGAAGAGAAGGCACCTAAACCCAAACCGGAACTGAAACAGTTGCCAGAAGGTTTGAAGTACGAATTTCTTGATCGTGAGGAGAGAAACCCTGTTATAGTTAATGCTAGACTTCTTAAGGAGCTAAAGCTCCATAGGCAGGCTATAGGCTATTTAGTGGATGATATCAAGGGACTTAACCCTGTTCTATGTATGCACCACATAAATCTGGAAGAGTCAGCAACACCCCTGGTTCAACCCCAGAGGAAGCTGAATCAAATGTTAAAAGAGGTTGTAAAGAAGGAAGTCATCAAGCTAAGAGATGCATGTATTATTTACCCAATCAGCGATAGCAATTAGGTGAGCCATATTCATGTTGTACCAAAGAAAGGGGGGATGACAGTTGTGAAAGGTGATAAAGGAGATGAAGTAGCCGTCCGGACCATCACCGGGTGGAGAATGTGTATAGATTATCGAAAGCTAAATCAGGCGACGAAGAAAAGATCACTACCCGCTTCCCTTTATCGACCAGGTTCTAGAAAGACTAGCACATCATGAATATTTTTTCTTTTTAGATGGTTATTTTGGGCTTTACCAAGTCCCTATCCTACCTGATGACTAGGAAATGACTACCTTCACTTGTCTATATGGTACATATGCTTTTTGAAGAATGCCATTTGGATTGTGCAATGCTCCTACAACATTCCAACATTGCATGATCTCGATGTTCTTAGATTTTCTAGAGGACATTGTGGAGGTCTTTATGGATGATTTTTCTATCTATGGAAGTGATTTTGATGGTTGTTTGAAAAACCTATCGTTGGTCCTGCAACGCTGTGAAGAGAAGAACTTGGTCCTCAACTGGGAGAAATGTCATTTCATGGTGCAAGAGGGCAGAGTCCTGGGCCACAAGGTCTCAATAAGAGGAATTGAAGTAGATGTCAGCAAGGTCAAAGCTATTTGTAGACTAACTCCACCTAAGTTCGTGACTAGAGTGCAAAGTTTTCTTGGTCACACTAGTTATTATCGAAGATTCATAAAGGACTTTTTGAAAATTTCAAAACCCTTATCAAATCTGTCGATCAAAGATGCATAATTTGATTTTACAAATGATTGTTTGAAGGCTTTTCAGACTTTAAAGGAAGCAATCATAATCCCACCTATTCTTCAAGCTCTGAATTAGGAGCTACATTTTGAGTTGATGTGCGATGCTAGTGACATGTCGTAGGGGCAGTCCTGGGGAAGAAGAAGGACAAGAAACACCATGTCATCTCCTATGCCAGCCGCACTCTTGACGAAGCGCAGGTAAATTACACAACCACTGAGAAAGAAATGCTCACTATCATTTTCATATTTGATAAGTTCAGGTCTTATCTAATTGGGGTAAAAGTAAAGGTCTACACTGACCACATAGCAATAAGATACCTAATGCAGAAAAAGGACACTAAGCCTAGGTTGCTAAGGTCGGCTTTGTTACTCCAAGAGTTCGATCACAAGATCATTGATAAGAAAGGGGCAGAATATGTAGTTGCCGACCACTTGTCAAGGATTGTCATCGAAGACAAGAATGAGCCACCCATCAATGATAACTATGTAGATGAGGCTTTGCTCATGATAGAAGTTGAAGAACAAAAATTGTCATGGTTCACAGATATTTGCAATTATCTTTCTTGTGCGGAGTTACCCCCATAGATAATTTACCATCACAAAAATAAACTATTTTTAGATATAAAGAATTATTATTGGGATGATCCTATGCTCTTTAAGAGATGCTCTGATAATTTGTACAGAAGATGTATTCCTGAGGAAGAGGTGTCTGACATTCTGAGGGAATGCCATTCGTCACCCTATGGAGGACATCTGGGAAGTGAAAAGACCGCCACTAAAGTCCTACAATCAGGCTTCTACTGGCCTTCACTATTCAAAGATGTTGCTGCTTATGTCAAATCTTGCAAGGAATGTCATATGATAGTGAATATTAGGAAGAGAAATGAAATGCCTATGGCGGAATGGGTTGAAGTAGAATTTTTTGACGTATGGGGAATCGACTACATGGGCCCATTCCTGCCATCCCAAGGGTATAAATACATTCCCGGTGCTTTCGAATATTATTCAAAATGGGTGGAAGTTGTTGCCACCCAAACATGTGACTCCAAGGCTATTATAAGGTTGTTTGAGAAAACAATTTTCCAAAGATTTGGTGAACCACAAACTGTTATAAGTGATGGAGGATCCCACTTTGGAGAAAAGTAGTTTAAAAAGTTGCTGAAAAAGTACAGAGTCAGACACAAAGTTGATACACCCTACCACCCGCAGACTTCAGGGCAGGTGGAAGTGTCAAACAGACAACTGAAGCAAATTCTGGAAAAGACTTTTAGCAGAACAAGAAACCCATGATTCTCCCTTATGACCGCGACCGTGGTATTCTCTGAAGTAACAATAACTGTGACCACGATCAAAACTATGACCGCGGTTCCTATTATCTACTTTCTAAAAATTGAAATCTAACTATCCTGTCAATGAAGGTAACCTATCAATTAATGATATTTGTGCCCATAACAATGTAGATAATCTTCAATATACCTTATCAGGACCTAATCTCCTTTAATGCTTTAAAATTTGTAGAATGTCTTCTCCTACCACAAGCGACCCAATATACGAGAGAGCCACATCCTTGAAGGAAGTGGAGAAGATTGTCAAGAGCTTGTCAGAAGCTCTGGAAAGGAACACCACTCTACCAGTGCCAAAAAGAGTGGAGATGCATCTAAGGCTAGAGAAGTATCGAAGGATACTGGGGGAGCTACCACAAGAGGAGTCCCTGAAAGAAACAGAACAAATGGAGGAGATAGAGACCTCCGAATACCGACCAGAAGAGTCGAGGAGTCTGATGCATGGGAAGAAGCAAAAGGCTGCACCGAAGGAACCAAAGCCCAGCAAGAAAGCAAGGGAAGAAAAGGCAGTGGGAGAAATCTATGTGTAGAAAGGGGAGCCACCATTCGTGCCCTGGGACCTAGTACACCAGTCTGCCTATGACTGGATGTCCCTGAACAAAGAATGCAGCCCGACACATTACTTCAACATGGAGGACTTCAAAAAGATGGGGATCTACGATAGGACGATGAAGTTCCTGGAGGGCGCAAATCTCCGCACTATTTGCACGCCTAAAGTAAAGTCCTACAGGAGGCTGAGTTTGGATTTCTTGTCTTCACTGATGAAGGTCGCCTCCAGTAGTGAGACACGAGCAGCAGGAGGTGAAGACTACATGCTCCAAGTATGTCTAGGGGGTGAAACTCACATGGTGACGGAGGAAGACCTGAACAGGATATTCACAGCAATATAAGAAGAAGCCAAAGCATGTTAAGCAGCTCCAGGAGAAAGAGAAGTTGCTACATATGATAGAAATACCATGTGGAACAAGTTGACTGGGGAGGAGAAGCACAATGCTAAGAACTCCAAAGCCTCCCAAATCACCTCTTGCTTCATCAGAATAATGCAGAAGATCACCGCCTTTACCATAGATGCCAGATCGGAGACTGGGACAGTCAACAAGAGGAACCTTTTCCTCATATGGTCCATTATCAACAAATGACCGGTGAATATAGGTAGAATTCTTATCATAAGACTGTCGGTGGTAGTAGGCGGTGACATGAAAAGAAATTCTACTTTCTGTATGGGCGGTCAAATGACAATGATCGTCGATTACTTGCTGGAAGAAGGAGAAATTCAAAAATATAAAGAAATGGAGGGACAACAAAGCATTGACATCAATTCCCTCACCAGCATGGGAATCCTGAATTAGAAGGGGGAGAAGGTATATTTCAAGCACAAAAGATCAAAGAAACCACTCCCCCTGCATGACATGGTGTTCTACGACGCCCATAAGCTACGGCCAACTCTCAACGACATCGAGAAGATGAGCTATGGGGCACTGCACGCCAGCATACCGGCAGATTCAGCACCCACAACAGGGGAGAGAAGTGTCCCAGCCCTAAAAACAAAGAAGAAGAACCAGGAGCTGAGAACGAAACTAGCGGTGGAGAAAAAGAAGACTGAAGCCACCATCAAGCCAGCTGAAAAAGAGATGGCCACAGAATAACCTCTAGGTGAAAAGGATGTAGACCCCACCTCTCCCAAGCCATAAGAGGAAAATACAGCTATGGAGGAAGTGGCGGGGAAGGGCAAAGCTACATAAAAAGCCCCACAGCCCACCAACATGCTGGAGGCGGAGCCAGAAAGACAAGGATCTTAGGACATACCGGAGGTGGATGTAGAGAAGGGCCAATCTGGAGAGATGCCCTCACTGCCACCACCTAAGCAACCAGTCGTGTTGAGCTCATCGACAGCATGCATGGAGCAGCAACTGCACCAACAGCAACGGCAAGCACCCTCTTTCAGGGGTGCCCTGGGTACAAGGTTTGATGCAATGTGGGAACACATGCATCAAACCAATACTATAAATGAAAAAATTTCTACATCTTTGTCATCTCTAACAACGCATGTACAAGCATTGGATGACCAGATGGAAGCATTCTCGGACTTTATCCAAGAAGTTTTAAGCTATCAGTGGAAGATGATGGGGATGCTAAAAAAAATGGAGGAGGAGATGACAATCCTGCAGAAGGAGGGGTAGGCCATCCGCACTGACAACGAAGAAATGCGTCGGGATTACGAAGCGGCGATGGTTTCCCTTGAAGAAGAGCACCAGGGCATAAACAAAGACTGCCGAAAGCTCGACCAGGAGCATGAAGAACTTGAATCCTGATGAGAGAAAAAGAGAACGAAGCACCCAGCCAGCCCGACATGCTCTTTAGCCATCCCCTCCAGCCATGACGACAACGTTGGGAGGCTGGGCACTGGAGGGGGCACAACAAAAGTCGGGATCACAAGTAGGAAGGCATCTCCTGTTGTTGATCCAAAAGGACCCAGCCAACGGAAAGGTCGAGAGAAGCACACAACATAATTAAAGGGGTTCGACCTCAACTGTGACCCAAAGGAAGTAATGGATGAAGCTACCAACAAAGACAAACATCAGGCTGAACATCACCTCTCCCCTCTAGCACACTCTCCAACTCTAGAAGAGAAGATTGCACCTGCTCATTGGGAGGAGGTGATCACAGAGCTCAGCTCATCCAGAGTAGAAGATCTAGACAGGATGATTGTTGAGCTAGGGGCTGGGCTCGAAGAAAGTAATGATTTCCTCCTCTTCCAACCTCTTGAAGAGCACCACTACTACATCTATGATGGGAAGATGGTGGAAGCCAAGTTGGGATAGGCCTCTGAGGAGAGTCACATCAAGGACAACGTCGCTGCTGAAGCCTCCTCAGAGGAAGCTGGACCATCATCCATTGTACAACCTACGAATAAAATTGTTGAACAAGTGGCAAGGGATATGCCAACGATACAAGAAGCCTCGGCACCTATGGCACAGGAGGCAATGTCCGAGGATGAGGATGGAGGGCTAGTAGCCTTATTCACATATGAGCCTGCCAGGGAGAGACAAGCTAAAGACATGATAAAGTTACCTGTAGCAGCTCCCCCTCTCTCATGCAAGATGAAGGACATGGACATGATAGTTGTATCGCGCATCTCCTGTAGAGATGTCCATGTCCTGGTATTTGTCCTCAATGACAATCTACCCAGGTCAGACATTCTGTACAACAACAAGGGTAGATGTTTGTCCAGAGATGACTTCCAGAGGGTTTTCCTAAAGAAGGCGAAGGCGCAAGTACACAAAAGAATGTTCAAGGTACTTTGTGCCACCCTCCTGGAAGAGTTCTTGCACCCAGGCAAGCCACAGCCGGTCTTCAATGGGACCACGCATCTGGCAAGCCTTCTATATAAAGAAGAATACATGGCGGCAGAAGTGTCAGAGCTAAAAGCAGCGGTCTGGAGGAAAATGACCAGAACTATTGTGCTACCCATCAAGAATGCAAAGCATTGGGCACTAATTGTCATCGATTTACATAAACGTAAGACAACGGTGCTCAACTGCTATGCAGTTGAAATGGATAGCACTTTTCTCTTATAGAAAAGGAATGACGCCAGGGACGCCTTGAAGATTCTGATACATCTACAATGAGTTATCAAAGAGGTGAGCAAAAAATTTCAAGGGTCCTGGAAGTTGTTCTCCATAAAAAAAGGTTTCCCAAGAAGAAACTGGTTCAGGAGATTGCGCCTTCATCGTTCTACGCATGATATAAGCCATCAACAAGGGCATCCCCCTAGAAGATCTAAACGTGTAAGACCTGCATGGACTGCGGGTTGTGTATATCATGGAAGTCATCTCAGATTGTCAGTTCTTCAATGATCCGGCAATGCCCGCAGACGCCATACCCCACAGGCTTCACATGGACATTCCTCTTCCCGAAAAGGTAACTTGGAGGGAACAACTCAAAACCATGTGGGTCGATCCGTCTGAACCAGCCAGAGCTACAGCTTGGAAGGCGGGCTGGAGTGCAGAGGCTAAGGAAGTTGTGAAGCAAATCGTCAAAGAACAAAAGTAGTCTTCAGTGGCAGTAACTCCTGAAGTTCAACCTGTAGAAGAATAGCCCGCCGAAGTAGAAGCTGAAGAAGAAGAGCTGGGGAACGATGGACCAGATGGGCCGGCAGGAGAAATCACACCTTCTTTTGAGAACTTTGATAGATGGAGCTACTTCAGCCTATCAATGGAAGAACTGATGATAATTATGAGTTCTCTGAAAGAAGACGACTCACCGGGAGATGTCATCTTTCAACGAGATGACATCTGTGTATTAAAAGAGGACCTCCGCGAAACATTGAAAACTGGAGGGTATCTTTTTGTGAACACAATGTCGGTCTACCAGGCATTACTAGGGGACTCAATGCCAAACTCACACATGGCATATTTCCTACTGGTAGATGACATCCTAAAAGATAAGAAGACAAGAGAAATGGAGCGGCTACAACAATGACTTGAAGCAGCCACGCTAGAGCACATCTTCTTGCCAATTCTTCATGATAACCACTGGACTTTGCTGCATGTCAACCTTTTAAAAAGGACTGCAGTTCTGTATAACAGCTCTGATGCAGCCTTTGCGCTCAACAAAAAGACCAACATCACAATAGCAAAGTCTCCTACATAAGAAAAGGAAAATACCTACACCAAAGCAATTGTCGAGATGATAAGGCAGTACTATAGAGGGTATGTTATGAAAAAAGGCAAGGACTTCAAGAAAACTCAATACTGCCACAGAAGCCCTCAGCAAGTACCCCTATCCAATGACTATGGGTTCTTCTACCTGTCATGGATGGTAGCCATTTCCACTATTGACTTCAAGGTGGAGAACATGCAGTACGAGCAATATCATGCACAAAGGGTATCTATGCAAGCATGCTCCGCGAATCCAAGCGGGCATTCCCCAATAAATAAGCAAATAAAGAAGGCTCGTTTATACATCTTACTTAAATTTTGACACCCCGGGACAGGGTGTAGGATAAGTTTGGGGGGAGGAGTCATAAATGGCCCACAAAGGTACTTGTACCTTCCTTTTTCATTTACTTCCTTTTCATTCACTTTTCCTTTTATTTCTTTAACACCGTCAAAAATTTTGAAATTTTGTTACAACTAACCTTATAGAATCTCACTTTCTCTCGCTAAAATTTCTAAATGTAGTGTTCCAGCCCTCTGAGAGAGAAGAATATGAGCAACATACACAAGAATGCATGAGTAAAACAACAGTCATAACAATACTGCTATATCTCATTCTTACAATAAGACATTGTAAATGTAACAACCTTAACTCATGAAATCCCTGCAGACTAGAGAACTTCAGTCATACTCCTAAACAACCACCCCCACCTAAAACTTTTATCCAGAAAATCCTTATCTCTATAGAAAGGAAAAAGCTTCCCTATTCAAAACGAATATCCAAAATAGGCTTGGCCGCCCAGAAAATCAATCAAACTCTTCAACCCCAAACCTGAAAGGAGAAATAAAAAGCCAAAAAAATAAAGAAATATATATATATGAGAGATGTGCCTCAAAAGATGTCAAAATTTTCTACCCGGCTGGTATATTGTTGCACTCATGTATGCAGATATGTCGTGCCTGTAAGTAGAAACTTGAAGCCAAGATCACACACCTCCAATCCTGAATGGCACAAAACCACCTGACTTAAAGTCAGAAGCCCAAAAAAGGGCAACACTGTTCTTACGACAGTTGTGGGTGAGAAGTTTAGGGGGTAGAGGAAAACACCTAAAAGTCTTAAGCCTACCTATACACATTAGCATAGGGCCCGCTGAAAATAAAGAATAGGTGTGAAAGCTACCCTTCGAAAAAGATTTGGCATTAGTACGGGCATTAGTTAAGGGTAGGGGTGATGAGTTGAGAAGGAAAAACGTTTTACAATAGAAGGTTATGACAGATAAAATGAGGTTACGCAACTCCGGTTAAAGGGGGAAGATTGAGACCTAAGGGATTGAATACATACAACAACAGTCTTGATGCAAGGATGAGATATTTCAGTCATGCTATTATGTTGTCTTTTAAGCTTGTTCATTCTTTCTCTCTCTGAGTTCTTGAACATGCACTTAGCCTAAGGACAGGCTTGATTCTAAGTTTGGGGGAGTTGATAACATTGTACTTTATGAACTTTCTATATATATTTTACACCACTTTTAGTATAACTTAAGTTAACTTTTCACATAATTTCTCTATCTTTTTTACTAAAGCATTGTTTAAATGATTTCAGGAATCAAAACAACTTAGGTCACAATTTTGGGAACTGCGACCGTGATTCCAAAGCACCAGACATCTTGAAGCCTCAGACAATAAGAAGAGACCACAACTACAGTTATTCAAAGACCGCGACCATAGCTATTCAAAGACCGCGACCGCAGCTATGACAATAATCACGACCACGGTTATAGGAGGACCGCGACCAAGCTAGACCGCGACCAGAGAGGAACAAGGTAGAGACCATAATCACAGTCTTACCCTCACTTAATAGAAAAATTGTTACCACAATTCTAAGTCAGTGGAATGCGCCTATAAATGGCACGCACACCTGTCTTGTCAGAAAATAAGGAGGGGAGATCAGATCCCGAGGCCACGAAGTGTTGCTGTGTTTCAGACTCATCTCTGACCATCCATCCATCAGTCTTGGATCTCCAAGGGTGAAAGAGGAGGAGAGAGAATATGGGCGTCCACCCCTTCTTCGAGAGGAGAAGGCCATCCACGCGATAGATCCAAATCTGAAGAAGTAGTGTGTAGTATCACGTTCCTTCTCTTCCAGATCTATCGTTTCATCCTGTTATACCCCTTTTCCCCCTTCGTGGTATCATATGGATCTGTCTTTTTGTAATGTCATCATGTTGTCTACAAACATGAGCAGATAAACACCTTAACTTGGGTTGGGAGTAGCCACTAAGGCTCTTCCAACATGGATATTGTCTCTTTCTTTTGTATATACATATTCTTATCAAGATTATCTCCATGCACATGTTTTAATGCTTCACTTGTATTCTTAGCTACCATCTTGTGATGTTTGATTGTTGATATCTCGAGAGAGTAATGCCACTTTTATCCCATGTCATGGACTGGTATGAATGCACGAGAGTGTTGGAATGCTAAAGCTTTAACCATATGTTTTGCTATGAGGTTTTTGATTTATCATCTCGAGAGAGAGGCTTCTTTTAGACTTAGATCTATCCTCATCTAGAGAGAGAGTAGAATAGATGTTTGAATGGTTGCTTGTAATCTTAATATGGTATGCAAGAGAGAGAGAGATAGTATTACATGTTGGTGAGGTGCTTTAGTTGGTGAACCCCAACCCGGGTTTTTCCCATATACTTGTTTACAGTTTGTTTCTTTTGCTTCTTTTTGTTTTATTGTTCTTGTTTATATGTTGTCGTTACTTAGGGAACATCTATTTATCCCTTTTTCGACTGGAGTATAAGAGTGTTTTATTCCGCGTTCTTAACATGACCAACTGTGTCCCTGTGTTTGGCCCTGATTGCTACATCAGACCCCGTTTATCATTGTGCGGGCCTGAGAGTCGGGTTATCTCTTTAAAAGTCTGACTACTTTAATCCACTCCTTTTGGACGTGATATTTAGGCTGGTCAATCATGCTCAAGGCATATGAGACATTTGGACGAGTATATAACATTGTGTACATGATAGATCCAATTGCAGAAGCATATGGAATCTTATCCATGCTCTCCCTTTCTTCACGAGAATTCAGACATTGATCTCTAGATATGGTAACACTAGGAGAAATGGGTAGGTTGCCTCTCTATGAGTTAACCATGCTAAACCTCTTCAAAACTTCAGTAATGTATGTTCTCTGACTTAGTCTAAGAAGCCTTCTATATATATCTATGGAGATTTTAATTCCTAGGATGTAGTGCGCTTCTCCTAAGTCTTTCATATAGAATGTATTTCCTAGCTAATTCTTTGCCATATGTAAAGTATGGATGTCATTCCCCATCAATAGTATGTCATCCACATACAATATGAGGAATACAATCATGCTTTCACTAACCTTCTTGTAAACACATGTTTTATCTTCATTTTGACTAAAGCCAAACTCTTTGACTACTTCGTCAAATCGAAGATTCCAGCTCTGATATGGTTGCTTTAATATATATATTGACCTTTATAGTTTACAGACTTTATTTGCACCCTTTGAATTTAGGAAAACCCTCAGGTTGTGTCATATACACATCCTCAAGAAGATTTCCATTAAGGAATGTGGTTTTAACATCCATATGAAAAATCTCATAGTCATGATAAGTTGTAATGGAAAGCACGATCTGGATGGACTTAACCATGCAACCGGAGAAAAGGTTTCATCATAGTCAACACTTTGAACTTTTTTGAAACCATTTACTACCAGTCAACCTTTGTAAGTTTGTGCATCACCATCCATGTCAGTCTTATTCTTGAAGGCCCATTTGCACCCTATGAATTTTACCCCCCTTTAGGTGGATCAACCAAGGTCCATACCTTGTTGGTGTACATGGATTCCATCTCAGATCTCAAGGCCTAAATCCATTTCTCAGACTCTGGTCCTTTAATAGATTCTAGTAAGGTAGTTGTCTCATCATCAATGACCGACTCATTGCCTTCTTGAGTCAGTAGATAACCAAATCTATCTAGTTCAAGGTGTTTCCTACTAGATCTGCAAGGTTCATGTGTCACATAAGGAGTTTGTGATTCCAAAATGGACTGTGACTCTCTATGTTCCTCTTATATCTCTAAAAGTTCAATGTTTTCTTGTTTGTCTCGAATTTCTCCGAATTCTACTTTGCTCCCACAGATTCCTTTAGAAATGAATTCATTCTCTAGAAATACAACATCCATGGAAGCAAACACTTTGTTTTCAGTTGGGTTATACAAGTAGTACCCCTTGGTTTCTTTGGGATAACTAAAAGAATAAAAATTATTTTATCTACAGGTAAGCTTTTCAGGAAACATTTTCTTGACATAAGCTTCACTTCCTCAAACCATCATAAAATACATTTTGGGATGCTTCCAAGTCCATATATTATATAGTGTCTTTTGAACTAATTTATAAGTTACATGGTTAAATGTACATGATGCGATTTCTAGAGCATAACCCCAGAAAGAAAAATGAAGATTGACAAAACTCATCATTGATCGTACCATATCTAGCAATATGTGATTCCTTCTTTCTAATACACCACTGTGTTGTGATGTTTTAGGTAGAGTCCATTGTGATATGATACCACAGGCTCACAGAAGATCCTCAAACTCTTAGCTTAAGTATTCTCCACATTGATCAGAATGAAGTGCCTTAATATATTTACCATGTTGGCTATGTACTTCATTCATAGAATCCTTGTACTTTTCAAGAGTTTCTGACTTATGTTTCATCAAGTAAATATAACCATATCCATTGAAATCATTAGTTAAGTTAATATAGTATTGATAAACACCTCTAGCATTTGTTCTAAAAGGTTCTTATACATCAGTACGTATGACTCCTAATAGATCACTAGCCCTCTCCCTATTACCAGTACTGGGAGTTTTGGCCATCTTGTCCAACAAACAAGACTCACATGTCTCTATTGATTTGAAATCAAAAGAGTCTTGATAACCATCTTTATGGAGTCTAGATTTGTGGTTCTCATTGATGTTCCCTAAAAAAAATTCCAAAGATACATTTTGTTCTATTTATCAAGTTTTAACATTTTGGTATTTTATGTTATAAACATTTATCTTAAGATCTAATAAATAAGGACCATAGGACATCGGGGAACTCGTGTAAAATATTTCATCTTTTTTCATAGAACATTGACCATTCTTCATATGAAATTCATATCCATCATCGTCCATCAAAGATATAGAAATAATGTTTCTATTTATTGAAGGTACATAATAGTAGTTCTTTAACTCTATTACAAGACCCGAGGGCACAGATAAATTATAGGTTCCAACTGTAGTGACAGAAACACTTGCTCCATTTTCAACATGTAGTTCAACCTCACCCTTTCGTAAAGGCTTACTTCTTATCAAATCTTGCATATTCGAGTATATGTTAGATCAACATCGGGTATCTAGTACCCAAGATGAAGAAGTAGACAAATTTATCTCAACTACATATATACATGAAGTGGAGATCTCTATCCCCTCCTTCTTCCTCAGCTCCTCTAGGTAGAGAGGGAAATTCCTTTTCCAATGTCCAGGTTGGTGATCGTGGTGACAATTGCCTCCCTTGTTCACCCCTCCCTTTACTTTGAGTGTAGAAGACTTGGGCTTCTAGCCATCTTTAGAACTATTCTTAGATTTTACTTTGCCCTTAGACTTCCCCTTGCCTTTTTTGATCATCATCACATATTTGGGTTTTTCCTTCTTCATTTGTGCTTCAACAGTCCTCAACATGTGAAGAAATTCTGACAAGGGCTTCTCATAATTGTTCATGTTGTAATTCATGACAAACTGGCTATATGAATATGGAAATGACTGTAGAGTCACATATGTTGCCAACTCTTGACCCAAGGGAAATTCCAGTCTAGCAAGGTTCTCCACATATCCAAAAAGCTTGAGCACATGTAGACCTATTGGATCTCCTTCTACCATGTTGCATGTAAACAACGCCTTGGAGACATCATATCTCTCTTATTTTTCCTGGTCTTGGTACATGTTCTTAAGATGTCTTACCATCTCAATCACATCCATGTTTCCATGTTGTCTATGTAACTCATAATTCATAGAGCATAGCATCAGGCACTTGACATCCACATCATGTCAGAGTGCTTCTTGTAAGCATCCTTGTCATCCTTAGGCATAGTGGGAGTAGGTTCATCTAGCTTTGGTGTTTCCATGACATAGATCTTGCAATCCTATGTGAGAATAATTCTTAGTGTTCTAAATTGGTCATGAAAATTATTCACATTTAACTTGTCCTTCTGAAGGACTGGTCGCAAGGAAAATGTCTTACTTGTCTTCATTGATTCTACAAGATAAATTTGCAATTTGTCAAAACAATTTTGATTTGATTTGAGTAAAATAAAATTCTAAAGATATTTACTTAGGCTTTTAATTATTTAGTGCTCCCACTATTTGGTCAAATTGACAACCCTCAGTTATCAATTCTGAAGATTGTATTGTACAATCTTCTAGTGAGACAAGATCCATATTTCATTAAATCATGAGTTAGATTTGGCTGGTCACTGACAACCTGATTATTTAGTTAGGAATGTCTTTCCAATTGCATCGAAATGCAACTCTTGCATAGATGGTGTTCACATCTCTTTGTCATAATTCATCTTCATTCCTCTAGGCACTTAATCTCATTAAGATATCCTAGTTAAGCCCAACCCAAAAGCCAGCATGATAGATATGCATCCTGCTTTAGTAGTTCTACATATCTACCATCACACTTCCACGAGATGGATAGTTCACCATACTTTGGCATAACCTATTCTTAGTCGATTAAGTTTTTCATGTGTATTTCTTATGGAAAGCATCTGGGGCTTAATATTTTATTTGAGGGATATATATATACATACATATCCAAACTCCACATACTTATAATATGTATCATATACATACTATATCCTCATATCACAGTCCATAGACATGCAATCCACAAACACATACACATTAGTAATGACCATACTATTATAATCCTTTGGAGCCACAAAGGACTGATATCCACCTATGATCTTTTGCACCTCATGCAACGACAACCTGTGAATATCACACAGGCGCTCCTTGGTCTTGGATCTTCGAGTTTCCTCTCCATGGATGCTCCTTAGAGTTGGATTTTCAAGTTGCCTCCTTATAGAAATTCTTCTAAAACTAAATCTATTCCTATCTCTATTACATTATGTGTAAAAGGTAGAACCTCGAGATACATTCTAGGGGAGTTTTGAGGGAATAGAATTAATTAGATCTTGAGATAATGGATGTGGCTCAAGATGCAATCTGAATACTTATACAAAGGATCCATGCACAATCATTTACATCCAAGCACAAGATATACAACCATTCAAAATATTCATATTAGGGGTCCTAGGCCATAACCATGGATGCAATCACCACATTAAATATTTTTAAGGGTGACATGTATGATATTATAGGTATATATATATATATATATATATATATCATATTCCGTTTAATGAGGGACACTCTCCATGAAGCAATTTTTGACTCACACAGACTATGCAGGGTACACAGGGGAAGCACCCTTGTGCGGGTATCCCGGGGAATCAATTTTAGGTCTCCATTCAATTGTTGTTTTATATCTGAATCGATCACTCTATTAGAATGTTTGATATATTACTAAGTGTAGAGACCATAAAATTTAGGATTAGATTAGTACATTAATGCATAGGGTCTATTTGCAATCACAAAAGTAATCCTATATAATGATTGAATCATGAATCGTGGGTAATGAGACCTCGATCCCTTGAGGAATTTTGTTCTTGTAAATTTGCATTCCACACAAAGGAAAACTCACTCAATCTTTCTTTAATATATGGGAATTTAATTGAATTGTAATAATTAGATAGGTACATAGGCAACAATGGTGAAACCTAGACATCCCAATGCTTCTTATTAATGGAATTTAGCCCTTAGTTTAATCATCTTTTGCATTGCAATATGTAATTTTCCTTTAGCTATAATCTTTCTCAAACAATCTGAATTGAATGTTGTTCTTAAAAAATAATTTGGAGTGATTCTTAATCATTTTGTCACTTGGGTTGGACCCTTTTTAATACTATGATTGACTTGTTCACTTGCGGGCGAGTTGATTGTTATTTGGGTTAAGGTTTAAACTCTTGGGGTTCCTTTCCCTAGTGAATTTTTTTGTGCAAACATCTCATGTCAAGAGCATCCATCTATTTCAAGTGAGTATGTAATAGTATTCCACAAGTTATGGAAAATAAAAGATGGCTTATAGATGAGACATGCCTCTTGTATGTAAAAATGGACCAGAGACTACATGAAAAATTAGCTAAAGTAAGGAATAGTTGTTAATCCTAAGTTGAAAATTAGTGATTGTTAGGAACCAGACGGATACTAGAAATTGGAAATTCTTGAAATCAAGATATAAATGAAGGAGTAGAACACATTGAATAGGTTAGAGAGAGAGATCTATGAGAAAAATATACCATAATTTCATGCCCAGCATAATATGGGTCATTCACTCTTATATCCGCACAAAGAATAATATCAGGAACCAACATCTTGCCCCTACATTGGGACTATGACTCTTTCCATATGTGGATGTGGCATAGTTTCCTTCCAACAAAGAGAGCCTCTTTTGCTTGGAAGCTCTAGGTCAAAGTAATTTCCACAAACTCCATGATTCATGCTTGCAAGATTCAAACGGCCTCCAACTGTGAATGTTGCATCTCCAAAGAGGAGGAGACCAAAAACCACTATTTTCTGAAAGGAGAGACAATAGATAGAGTCTAATCTAGAGTGGAGGATTGTCTAGATTGCACTAGCTTTACATCTTGTAGATTGGTGGGGTCACAAGTAGGAGCACTTGGGGAAAAGCCGAGGAACTTAGTTGATTAGGAGTAGCTATAGGGTTTTTTTCATTGATCGTACTTTGGACCAATTGGAGAAATACATGTAATTGTATATATAAAATCAAAAATATTAACTATAGGAAGATTTGGGGAAAACCACAAGCATCTTTAGGATCATAATGCAAAATAGTACCTATAAAAGGTTTGGGGGACCAAATTAATTTGAATCCATATGGAAGTTTAGTGGTCTTACGAGTGATATTAGACTAGACCGATGTGCATATAAAAAGTCTTATGGGATAAATCAGAGCTCGGTAATCCCAAAATCAACAAAGGGATAACAAACTAGAAACTGCAACAAAGGGGTCCATGGTGTCATTTTGAGAAATCACGAGGGACATGTGATGGGTGGTTTTACTAGACCTAGTAGGGGGTCTTGTGACATAGCAATCTATTGGGTATTCTGGAGGCGATAGGCACAACGGAAACAACAAAATATTTCTCCCCATACCCTACTTTTAGATCTTATTGATAACAACATATTCGGAAAGAAGATGCACGGGATGTAGCTCATTGCAGAGCAAGTTCAGAGACGTCCCATTATGCGGTGATGTGTGTAGCCCCTTGTGTGCACATACGATCATTGTCCATCCTTTAAATGTAGCCAGTCAGCGTCTGCATCTCTACTTCATCCACGTGGATGGACTAGAACTCCATATCTGATAACACTTTATTTTACGTACTTTTTGTATATGTTTTATACCTCTTTTAGTATATCTTTTATTAGATTTCCCCAAAATTTTACCATCCTTTTGCCTAAGACCTCACTTACATATCTTTCTTTGGTTTCAGGTACATTTACAACCCAATTCACAGTCTTTACCTAGACTGTGACCCACTCATTCAACAATGAAGGTCGAGGTCATTCTACGTTCAATCAGACTGAAGCCACGATCACTGCTAAACCGCAACCACAAGGGAGGTCACGATCAGTACAAGGGTACCAATAAAACTAGGGACCACAATCTATTTGGAGACCGCAGATGCCAAGTTCGACCGTGACACAAAGAAGGCCGCAATCTAAATGGGGTCATGATCCCTGCAGACCGTGACCGCGACCAAATGGGAGACCTCAACCTCGATCTCAACCTCTGCAACACAATGTATGAGTCGACCTCGACTGTGAGCCACATATAGACTGTGAGCCACGTCCAGGTCACGACCAAGTTTAACCGTGAACAAAGAAGGAATAAAGAGCAGACCGCGAATGCAGTCTCACACCTCCCCAACCCAGACTGTAACTGCGGTCTAGGTTTAAGTCGGTGGAATCTGCCTATAAATAGGCCACCCACCCATATTGTCAAATCATAAGATCATAGATTGGATCTCAAAGACCACGAAGTGCTATTGCATCCCAAACCAATTCCATTCCATCCCATCCACCAATCTTAGATCTCTAAAGGCGGAAGTTGAGGAGAGAGAAGACTAAAGACTCCTTTGAGAGAAGAAGACCGTCCACGCCATCGATGTGCTAGATCCAGATCTGAAGAAGTAGCATGTCGTATCATGTCCCTTCTCTCTCTACCTAGATTTATCATTCCATCCTACGGTGCTTCCCTCCTCACTTCATGGATTTTCGTGTATCTATCTTTTTGTAAAGCCGTTATGTTGTCCGCAAGCATGAGCAGCTAAACACCTTAACTTAGGTTGGGAGTAGCCACTAAGGCTCTCCCAACATGTATATTGTCTCTCTTTGTTAAATATATATATTCTTGTCAAGGTTATCTCCATGCACCTATTTTAATGCTTCACTTGTATGCTTAGCTACAATCTTGTGATGTTTCATAGTTGATATCTTGAGAGAATAATATCGCTATTTTCATGTGTTATGGAGTAATATGAATACATGAGAGTGTTGGAATGCTAAATCTTTAACCATATGTTTTGCCTTGTGGTTTACATGTGGCCATCTCGAGAGAGAGGCTACCCTTAGACTTAGATCTATCCTCATATCGAGAGAGAGTGGAATAGAAACTTTTGATGGTTTCTTATAATATTGATGAGAATATATGAGAAAGAGAGAGAGAGAGAGAGACTATGTTGCATGTTGGAGAGAAGTCTTCTTAGGTGAAACCCGGTCTGAGTTTCCTTCCATATTATTTCATCTTATTTTAATTTTAGTTTATTTTGTTACCTTTATTTTCCTATTCTATCTTGGTTTGAGTACCATTGTTCCTTATGGGACACCTTTTTAATATACCATCTTTATCTAGAGTATAAGAGGATTAGATTTTGCGCGCTTAACACTATCAACCTTGTCCATGTGTTCAACCATGATCGCAACATCGGACCCCGTTTATCGTTGTAGGGGCCTGAGAGTCGGGTTATCTCTTTAAAAGTCTGACTACTTTGAATATGCTCCTTTTGGATGTGTGATTTAGGCCGGTCAAATTTTTGGCGCCGTTGTCAGGGACAAGGCAAAACGGCATTGTTAAGAACTTCAGTCCACTCACTATACTCCCGTGCCTCAAGCTTAGCAATAAGCTTGACCGCACCATTACTTTAAGTCTGCTACCTACGTTTGTGTAGAATAGTTCGTTTTAACGTGTCCAGTTTACTAACTCGACTGTGTGGTCTATTCAGGCACACATGATGAAGCAGACTCATCCAACTTTGCTCCTTAAACTCGAGATATCATGTTGCCTCGTGTGGATGTTACTCCCTCTGGAGACAAACAGGATGCGAGGAATCAACATAACCCACCACCACCAGGCTCAGATGAAAATAGAGACGAATGTTACAATGACGATTGTCAATGTGAAGAAGACCACAGGGATGAAGATTGTCGTTATGATGATCATCACGAAGAATACCAATGCGACAAGGAATGATGCCATAGACATCAAAGAAGACATCACCGTAACCATCATGACAATGAACGGGAGTGTGATGGTCGGGATAGCGATAGTGAGGATGATGAAGAGGGGAAGACCCTTAGAGAATTGGCAGCAACAAGGGCCAATGAGTCTAGTTGTCCGATCATCATACCAAACTTCTATGTCAAAAATTTTGAGTTAAAATCAGTTGTCATCTCTATGATCCAGAATAAACCTTTTCATGGGAACTCAAGAGAAAACCCATACCATCATCTCGATGCTTTTAAAAATATTTGTGACACTATCAAAATGAGGGGAGTCTCACAAGAGGTTATATACTGCAAAGGATTCAAATTCTCTTTGGAGGACAAGGCTCTATCTTGGTACCTAAATCTCCCTCACCAATCTATAGATGGGTGGGGACCCTTGGAGGATGCTTTTGTTACTAAATTTTATCCTATAGAAAGGACAATCTGCAACATGCAAAAGATTACCTCTTTTGCACAGAAGCCGGAAGAGAACTTGCACAAAGCATGGGAATGTTTCTAGGAGTACCTTAGGGATTTCCCATACCACAACTATCGTAAGGGGTTCCTTGTGACCACTTTCTATAATAGGGAAGTGATTTCCTTTGGAAGAATCCAAGCATAACCATAAAGATAATAGAAAACATGGTTGTGCTGTAAGCAGGCATAGACTATGATAGGAATGACAGAGGGCCAAGGTAGGGGTTGAAGGACCATCTATGGAAGCCAAGACTTTAGAAATCATAATGGCACAAATTCAAAAAATAGCAACTCATGTAAAATAGTTGAAGGATACTGGAGTTAAGGGCAAGAAACATACTGAGAAGGTCATGAAGTGTGTCACCTATGGAGAAGGAGGAAATGGGGTTGATAATTGTATCTACACTAAGATAGAGGCAAGTGACGAAAGTGAAAGTGAAGAAGAGACACGGAACATTTTCTACGCCAACTTCAAGAGTCCATACCATCCTGGTTTCAACTACATAAATAAGGATGCAGTCAAGAATCTACACCAACTGAGCAACTCACAAAAACCACTGCCAGGTTTTAAAAAGAGAAGCATACAAACTCAGTATACTCAGAAAACCAACTATCAAAACAACAAGAACAACTACTTAGGACAAGGTAAGAATCATAATCATCAATGAGCATGACCGAGCCAAGGACCGAACCAAGGACAAGGAAAGGGTGACAGCCAAAAAAACTTAGTCACCCAACTATTTGATTTCATAAAGAGGCAATCAACAGTGAACAATCAACTAGCCCAAAGTTCTCTAGTTAATTCTAGCATCCTAACAACCATACAAGTTCAGATGGCAGATATGCAGACACACCAATGCCAAATTGACCAACAACTTGTGCAATTGGTAGAATTGGTAAAGAATCCCTCAGGAAAAATTCCATCAAATACGGAAATTGCAAAAATGGCTACCATCTGATCTGGGAGGATACTAAATAATTATGGAAGTGGGGACAACAATGAGGAAGGAAAAGATGAGGAACCACAACATGATAAAGAAGTTACTCCTAAGAAGTCTACCGATAAAGGAAAGTCTGTTGAAGAAAGCAAAAGGAAAAGTGGAGAAGTAAGGGATATGGATCCTATTGAGGAAATCTTCATGAAGAAAAATCTATATGCACTAAGGGTCCCATTCCCATACAAGCTCATCAAGGCACAACTAAAGAAAAGATACAAAAAATTTATGGAAGTAGTGAAGAAGTTGCACATAGATGTTCAATTTCTTGATGCCTTAGAGGAAATGCCCACGTATGCAAAGTTTTTAAAGATGTCATCACAAAGAGAACAAGGGGAAACCATGTTGAAATAGTACATCTAGAAAACATGTCTAGTGCCTTTGTGCAAGCTGAATTGCTGACTAAGAAGAAATATCTCGGAGCTTTTAACATCCCTTTTTGTGTTGGGGACAACCTTAAAAGGAAAAGTCAGACTTGGGAGCTAGCATTAGCATCATGCCCCTAAGTTTAGCTCAAAGACTGGGATTGACCGACATGGTCAAAACAAACATGAGGATTGAATGGGTAGATCACATGTTCGAGAGACTCATTGGTATAGTTGAAGATGTCCCTATCCGTGTGGGACAATTCTTCATCCCTTGTGACATCGTTGTGATAGACACTGTCGAGGACTCGAAGTGTCCTATGATATTCAGACGACCATTTTTGGCAACTAGTAGGGCTTTGATAGATGTCACCGAAGGCATCATAACTCTCCATGTTGGAAATGATCACATAGACTTCAAGGTGAAGGACGCCATGAAGGGACCATCTCTTTTCAAGTCGGTTTACTTCATGGACAGCTACAACCAATACTGTGAGGAGGTTCAAGAGGAAAAGGCCATAGTAGACCCCCTGATGAGGGCCCTGGACAATTTAGATCCACTGGTGGAAGACCCAGAAGTGGTTGAAATTCTAGATTATCTTAATCAAGGCAAAGAAGATCTCAGTGAGGATGAAGAAGTAATTGAGACTGTAAAATATGCTTCTTTTAAACAGTCGAGCGAAGAGCAAGAGGCTCCCAAGCCAAATCCAGAATTGAAACCACTCCCTGAAGGACTGGAATATGAATTCCTAGATAGTGAGGGAAGAAATCCCATCATTGTTAATGCAAACCTAATGGAAGAGCAGAGGGAAAAACTCCTAAAGAGTCGAGGAAGCACAAAAAGGCAATTGGATACTCTATCGAAGACATCAAGGGAATTAACCCATCCATTTGCATGCATAGGATAAATTTAGAAGAATCTACAAAGCCACTAGTTCAACCTCAAAGAAAATTGAACCAGATGCTAAAATAAGTAGTCGAGAAAGAAATATTGAAACTACAGGATGCAGAGATTATATACCTGATAAGCGATAGCAACTGGGTAAGCCCCATTCATGTAGTGCCCAAGAAAGGGGGAATGAATGTAGTGAAAGGATATAATGGTGTCAAAGTATCCACAAGAAGTGTTACATGCTGGAGGATGTGCATAGATTATAGAAAACTGAATTCAACCACAAAGAAAGACAATATTCCCCTACCATTCATTGACCAATTCTTGGAAAGACTTGCCCACCACGACTACTTTTATTTCTTAGATGAATATCCTAGATTTAATCATGTTCCAATCCACCCTGATGATCAAGAGAAAATGACATTTATGCACATCTATGGCATGTATGCTTTTAGAAGAATGCCTTTCGGGCTATGCAATGCACCAACAACTTTCCAACAGTGCATGATCTCTGTGTTTTCTGATTTTTTAGAGGATATAGTAGATATTTTTATGGATGACTTTTCAGTATATGGGACTGACTTTGATGATTGCCTAAGAAACTTATCCTTAGTACTATAGAGATGCGAGTAGAAACACTTGGTCCTAAATTGGGAAAAGTGTCACTTTATGGTCCATAGCGGTATTGTCTTAGGACATAAAATTTCCAAGAAAGGCATCGAAGTGGATCTAAGAAAAATTGAAGCTATCTCTAAACTCCCACCACCAAAGTCTGTAAGTGGGGTAATAAGTTTTCCAGGCCATGCTGGATACTATAGAAGGTTCATCAAGGATTTCTCAAAATTCTCAAAACCCCTTTCGAATTTGGTGATCAAGGACACAATTTTTGAATTCCATGACAAATGCTTAGAAGCTCTCGAGACCCTAAAGAAAGCTCTGACTTTTGCACCTATCCTATAAACCCCAGATTGGGAGCTACCATTTGAGATAATGTGCGAAGCTAGTGATTATGCCATTGGTGCAGTCCTAGGAAAAAAGAAAGACAAAAAGCGTCATGTCATCTGTTATGCCAGTCGCACATTAGACGAAGCTCAAGTGAATTATACACCACTGAAAAGGAAATGTTGGCGATTGTTTTTGCGTTTGATAAATTTGGGTCATACCTTATAGGGTTCAAGGTGAAAGTGTGCACTGACCATGGCGCTATACGATACCTTATGCAGAAGAAAGATACCAAGCTAAGGCTGCTACGATGGGCTCTGATGTTGTAGGAATTTGATCATGAAATAATAGACAAGAAAGGAAAGGAGAATGTGGTAGCTAACCACTTATTTAGAATCATTTTCGATGAGGAAAACCAATTGCCTGTTAATGATAACTACGTTGATGAAGCCTTGTTGATGGCTCAATCGGAGGAATAGAGATTACCATGGTTCGCTGATATTTGTAACTATTTGGCTTGTGGCTAGCTGCCACATGAGATCATGCACAACCAGAAGAAAAAGTTTTTCTCTGACATCAAGAACTATTATTGGGATGATATGTTACTATTTAAAAGGTGTTTTGATAATTTGTATCAGAGATGTATACTTGAGGAAGAAGTTCCGTCAATCCTGAAAGAACATCACTCTTCGCCTTATGGAGGGCACCACAGTGGAGAGAGAACGGCTGCGAAGGGTACTCCAATCTGGGTTTTACTGGCCCACCCTATTTAAAGATGAAACATCTTTTGTAAAGGCATGTAAGGAATCCCAACTCACTAGTAATATCAGCAAAATAAGTGAAATGCCTATGGCTAAATGGATGGAGGTGGAGATCTTCAATGTTTGGGGGATCGGCTATATGGGCCCTTTCCCATCATCAAAAGGATACCAGTACATCCTTGTAGCCGTCGACTATGTGTCCAAGTGGGTCGAGGCAGTAGCAACTCAGACTTGTGATTCTAAATCAGTGATCAAGCTATTTGAGAAGACCATTTTCCCATGCTTTAGAGTGCCACGCACTGTTATAAGCAATGGAGGATCACATTTTGGAGAAAAACAATTTGAGGCGCTATTAAAGAAATATGGGGTAAAGCATAAGGTTGCTACACCCTATCATCCCCAGACCTCAGGGCAAGTGGAAGTATCTAATAGGCAGATAAAACAAATATTGGAAAAGACAGTCAACCGTACTAGGAAGGACTGGTCTATGTAAAGCTAGTTCAATATGGTACTCAGAACAAGATGGTCGGGCCCATTTTCTATAGTAAAGATATACCCATCAGGAATGATGGAGATTTCAATAGAGAAAATAGGAACTTTCAAGATTAATGGTCATAGAGTGAAGAGATTTTATGAAGATGAAGCTTTTGTGTGAAGATCTAAAATCAACTTGGAGGAACTCAATCAGTCACTAGTAGAGAGGAATGAGGATTTGTCACACTCAACTGAGAGATCTAAGGAATGAATAATTATAGAGTCGAGCTAGAGACTTTAAAATAGGCGCTTATTGGGAGGCAACCCAAGTTTTTGTTGTTTCTTTAAGCTTTTGTTTTCACTACTTTTTAGTTTGATTAGTTTCCTTCTCTAGTATGTTTTGCACATATCCTATCCTTTTCTTTTGAAAAGATGAATTGATTGAAGAAACAAGTTTTGTTTTGGTCAAGTGCTCTAGTCGCGGTCTAGACCGCGGTTGCAGTGTTAACCTTACTTCAAGCAAGATTGTGCAGTGCCGACGTTTAGTCTGTTGGACAGCGACCAGATGTTTTCGTTGAGGAGAAGAGGTTGTAGGTCATGATTGTGCATTGAACACACTATGGTCACGGTCATCCCTCCCCTTTAGGATCAACGGATCATGGTCACCCTCTTATATATATGCTAAAACCCAAATTTTGTGGATTCCTTTCACTTCTTGCTTTCTCGAGCCCGAGTTAAACCCTACGTCTATGACGAATTGCCCGACCGCGACTGACCTCCACCACAGTAGCTGACTCGACATCGTTCCGACCTTCCCCATTTCATCATCTCGTCCATTAAGAAAGGTAATCGACCAGCCCTATTTTTCCTTTTTACCGCAGTTTCCATGATTCTCCACTGTCGTCGCTATCATTGCTAGTTTTGCCTTACAACCTCGATCATTTTCTGATTTGTTCAATCATCTGCCTCCTATCGAGCCGCCGACATTGATTCTATCCGGCCAAATCCCCATCCGCCCTAGGTAGTGCTTTTGAACAGATATTAAAAACCAAAGATATAATAATCGGCACAACCACCCGCCGTCAAGTGTGTCTACAATCAAGAACCTTCGACCTCCACCATGCCCACCTGCCCCCAATCGAACAGGGATAAAAGGCAGTGGAACCGTTAGACCCGTTAGACCATGAGTCGCTGTGTGCATCAACAACAACTGCGACTGCGGTCTATACATTGATCTAACCTAGTTGCAGTGCTCCCTCAACACATGAGTATAAGGTTCATACTACAGGTCGTGGTGTTGAAGACCTTTGCCTGAAGTCATGGTCCCCTAGACCGTGACCTGCCCAATTCACCGCAACCTCCTTCAGAGACCGTGACCACGGTGTCCCTTGGATCACCAAAAGACCGCGGGTCACGGTCCCTATAATTGAATTTGAACTTAAAAAATCTTCCTAGATAATTGTAAGAAGATTAATCAATGTTAAATCAAATATAAACTGATCCATTGTGAAAATTTTGCAAAATGTCTTCTCCCATGACCAGCGACTCCATCCACAAGAAATTAACATCTTTGAAGGAGGTAGAATAGATAGTGGAAAGCCTGAATGCGGCCTTGAAGAAAGACACACAACTGCCAGTAGAAAAAAGGGTTGAGATGCAGTTGAGACTTCAATAGTACTAGAGGATCTTGGGTGACCTAACACCAGAGGACTCTCCACAAGGCACCAAACAATCATAACAAATAGAGACGACAACAAGAAGGAATAAAGAAAGCATGTTTATACGTCTCACTCAAATTTTGACACCCCGAGATGTGGTGTAGGATAAGTTTGGGGGAGGGGTCATAAACGGGCTAGAGAGGTACATTTATTACCTTTTTACCTCTCAAAAATTTTAATTTTTTTTGCAAAAACTACCTTCAAATTCAGAATCTAACCTTCTTTCTTGCAAAATTTTCAAAATTGTTGTACTTTCATCCTCCTAGAGAGAAATAAATGAGCAACCTATATATATATATATATATATATATATATATATATATATATATATATATATATATGAGTAAAACGAGAAATATTGCAATACTTCTTTACCTCATTCTTGCAAATAAGATGTTGTGCATGTGAAAACCTTAACTCGTAAAACCCTCAGAGACTAGAGAACTTCACCTAGCCATAATCCTGACCAACCACCCTTACCCGATGTTTTGATCGGAAAATCCTTATCTCTGTAGAGAGGGAAATAGCTACCCTTTTCAAAGCATATCTTAAAAGAGGCTTGGCTTCCCAGAAGACCTCTTTAGAATCCCTCTCACCCAAGCCTGAAAAGAGATGTAAAAAGCCAAAAAGGAAATAATAATAATAATAATGAGAGTTGTGCCCAAATAGATTCCAAAAGTTTCTACACGACCGGTGTATTGCTACACTCATGAATGCAGATATGTCATGCCTGTAAGTGGAATCTTGATGCCAAGCTTACCCACCTCCAATCCTGAATGAAACTCATAAAACCACCTCACTTAAAGTCAGAAGCCCAAAAAGGGCAACACTGTTCTTATGACAGTTGTGGGTGAGGAGCTCAAAAGGAAGAGGAAAACACTTGAAGCCTTAAGCCTACCCAGACACATTAGCATAGGGCAAACTGAAAATAAAGAAATGTTGTGAAAGCTACCCCTCAAAAAAGATATTATATTAGTATGGTTATTACCTAAGGGGAAGGGGTGATAAGTTGAGAAGGAGGAACCTTTTACAATTGAAGGCAATGACAAGAAAATGAAGTTATGCAACTCTAGTTGAGAGGGAGGAATGAGACCTCAAGGTTAGAAAACATACCACTACAGTCTTGATGCAAGAATGAGATATTTCAGTCATGTTATGTTCTATAATTTCCATCACATAAGTCTTCTCTTTCTCTCTAAGTTTTCGAACCTACACTTAGCCTGAGGACAAGCTTGATTCTAAGTTTAAAGGAGTTGATAACACTTTATTTTACATAATTTTGTATATATTTTATACCTCTTTTAGTATATATTTTATTAGCTTTCCCCAAAATTTTACCATCTTTGTGCCTAAGACCTCACTTACACATGTTTCTTTGGTTTCAGGTACATTTACAGCCCAAGTCATAGTTTTTACCTAGATCGTAACCCACTCATTCAACAATGAAGGTCGAGGTCATTTTGTGTTCAAGTCAGCCTGCGGTCAGACTGAAGCCGTGATCACTGCTAAACTGCGACAACAACAGAGGTCGCGATCAGTACAGGGGTACCAATCAAACCAGGGATTGTGGTCTATTTGGAGACCACAGATGCCAAGTTCAACTGTGACTCAAAGAAGGACACGATCCAAATGGGGTCGCAATCCCTACAAACTACGACCACGACCAAATGGGAGACCTCGACCTCGATCTCAACCTCTCAAATGTAATGCACGAGTCGACCTCGACCGCGAGACACATATAGACCGCGAGCTATGTCCAGGTCATGACCAAGTTTAACTGCGACCAAAGAAGGAATAAAGAGTAGACCGTGACCACAATCTCACACCTCCTCAACCTAGACCGCGACTGTGGTCTAGGTTTAAGTTAGTGGAATGCGCCTATAAATAGGCCACCCACCCATCTTATCAAATCATCAGATCATAGATCGGATCTCAAAGACCACAAAGTGATGTTGTATTCCAGACTCATTCCATTCCATCCCATCCACCAGTCTTGGATCTCCAAAGGCTGAAGTTGAGGAGAGAGAAGACTAAAAACTCCTTCTTTGAGAGAAGAAGATCATCCACACCATCAACGTGCTAGATCCAGATCTGAATAAGTATCGTGTTGTATCACGTCCCTTCTCTCTCTACCTAGATCTATCATTCCATCCTGTGGTGCTTCCCTCTTCACTTTATGGATTTTCATGTATCTATCTTTCTGTAACGTTGTTATGTTGTCCGCAAGCATGAGTGGCTAAACACCTTAACTTGGGTTGGGAGTAGCCACTAAGGCTCTCCCAATATATATATTGTCTCTCTTTGTTAAATATATATACTCTTGTCAAGGTCATCTCCATGCACCTATTTTAATGCTTCACTTATATGCTTAGATACCATCTTGTGATGTTTGATAGTTGATATCTTGAGAGAGTAATATCTCTTTTATCATGTGTTATGGAGTAATATGAATACACGAGAGTGTTGGAATGCAAAAGCTTTAACCATATGTTTTGCCTTGTGGTTTACGTGTGGCCATCTCGAGAGAGAGGCTACCCTTAGACTTAGATCTATCCTCATCTTGAGAGAGAGCGGAATAGATGCTTTTGATGGTTTCTTGTAATCTTGATGAGAGTATACGAGAGAGAGAGAGATGATGTTTCATGTTGGAGAGAAGTCTTAGTAGGTGAATCTCGATCTGAGTTTGCTTCCATATAGTTGTTTCATCTTATTTTCATTTTCATTTGTTTTTGTTACCTTGTTTTCCTACTCTATCTTGGTTTAAGGACCATCGTTCCGTAGGGGACACCTCTTTAATATACCATCTTTATCTGGAGTATAAGAGTGTTAGATTTTATGCACTTAACACTGCCAACCTTATCCCTGTGTTTGACCCCGATCGCTACATCGGACCCCGTTTATCATTGTGGGGACCTGAGAGTCAGGTTATCTCTTTAAAAGTCTGACTACTCTAAATCTTCTCCTTTTGGACATGTGTTTTAGGCCAGTCAATATCACACTTCTTAAGTCATTAGTTAGGAGTAGTCTTTTTCTTGACAATGTGCTAGCGTTGTCATTTCTCTCATTATCTGTATATTGGGGACAATGATGGCTAGGGTTCACAAATAAGAGTGTCACTATTAAAATCCAGACGTCATGGCTCTATAAATAGGAGAGGAAAGGGATTAGGGTTTCCAAAAATCCCTAGGAAAACAAAAGGTTGCGGTTGCGTTTAAAGCAAGCCACTCCTAGAATATAAAAAAAATAATCTGGAATCAATTAGTTAACCAATTAATCAAAATAATTGATTATCTTATCTTCATCATCTGGCTCTACTCAATCTCTCAGGATTAGCTAGGCGTCTTAACAATTTAAATCTAATTAATTGGCTTAAACATTTTAATCAACTAACCCAGATTATATTCCAATTTTATTCTAATATATTACCTAAATGTTTTAGTTATCAATTTTATTTAGAACATTTCCAATTATATCTAAAATCATACTCCTATTCCTATACATCCTATGTGTGTGACCTAGTAGGCTCCAAATTACGTTGCAATGATATTCATAATCATATTATGATTTCACAAGCAAAGATTGGTATCTAGAAAAACTTCATTGCTACCTAAGTAATTGGAGAAGTTAGAGAACAACTTTAACCTACAATCTATGATTGGTGTTATAGTGATTGTATAGTTCCTTTGTCTTTGATATCTAGATTGAACTTGAGACATGAAATCACCATCATCTTCAATGTTCAACCCATGTTCCTTGAGCTAGTGAAGACTGTCCGAGATATGTGTAAGCTCAATATCACATATTGACTCACACCATCATGGCCATGCATTTCTCAGTTTCTCTTATCAAGTGGCAATGATATCAAACTCCTTTAGGAGGGACAAATCCCATCTACATCACTCACACTCATACCCATGTGTCATAGTGCACCCAAGAACCACCTTATTGCGAAATTATTCAGGATCACATTGGATGATGTCAAAGTACACCGAATGACATGTGATGAGTGTAGTGATTTCATGTCAAAAAACACAATCACCACCATCACTATGAGAGATGACTCTAACTACCAATCATGGTTTCCATGTGTCACTCTCAATGTGGGTATGTATGATACACTATTATCTAATAAGTATCTATGTGCTTGGTTTGATATAACAAATCATGACTAATGTGATTCTGTCATCAACCAATATATGATCTAGTCTTAAGTTTTATTGTTGTCTATTAGCCTTCAATGATAACATCGGACTAGGGACATAACAAGAATGCATATACTCTTGACATCCATATGATCTCATCATTCATGTCCTCAACCTGAAGACATACGTCATTGAGTAATATCATTCTTTAGAAATTTATTATGTTACATCATTATCTCATAATTGAATAAAACATAATAAATTGGAAGATTGTTTTTATTAGTAATCAAATTATTTACACGATGTGCCATTGCAATCATCATATGAATGGCTCTTTGGGCAATACATACCACCACCAACCACCTAGATGTGATTGAGACTGGCCAAGAGATCCTCAAGAACATGAATGAACACCATGAGGTTATGATAGAAGTAGACAATTATAGAGTCTATATGATCTTAAAGGGTCACCCCCTTAGACATACAAGAAGCACCACCAAAAATGTATTGATTCCTTGCACTATAGAGACAAGTCATATAGGATTTTGTACATAGAAGCTAATAGGTTGGCGTGTAGACTCACATAGTATGGCGTCGGTCTCTTAGATGATACACCTTTGGCCGACCAACAATAGTGCCTTCTTTGGTTCGTGGGGTCGATAGACTGAAAGCATGGTGTATAACTTACGTAAAGAGATCAGACTACTAGATAGACAATGAAGGGATGTTCTATAGAGACTACACAGACAAAATGAATAATAGGGGAAAGGTGGGGTGGTTGAGGATTCTTCTTATAGATGTGTTGGTTGTTGGGGTGGGCTTTTTTATTATTTAGGGACCCACAATCTTGTAATCCCTTTTATTTATAGCCCATTGGGTAAAGCAATGAAAAGAAATCCCTCACATTTAACTAGAAAAAAACTTCTTTGAATTTGGAAATAATGAATTATAATAAAGTGGTTGTTCTGAATCATTACTCAAAACAATAACAAATGATATGATCACACATGTAAACTGATCATGCACTATTATCCAAGGGTGAATGGTGGTATTGGAAGATTTGAGAAATTTTGCCTTTTTGGATAGTTGTTTTTAGATGGTTGAGAAGTTTTTCCTTTTTGAGTGGTGGTATTAGTAGGTTTTGGAGGGTGATGTGGAAATTGCATTATAGGGTAACTATGGGTTGACATGAGTGATGGTTGGAGAGAAACAATTAGTGGGAGAGAGGAAGAAGAGAGAGAAATTTATTTTGCATATAATTTTAGTCTATGAGAATTTTTTGAGACTACAGATGACATTATTTTGAGAAAAAAATGATATAAAGTATAAAGTCATTAATATTGAGTGGTAGGTGGAGAAAATGTGATGAAAAAAATGATTTGTTTATTACTTCTAATCCTTGATGAATTTTCTAACAAAATAAAAACTATTGGATTCCTGAAAAAATGCAGTACACCAAGATCAATGTTGATTTACTTTAAAAAAATGATATAAAATATTAGGGAAGTAATGGAAGGAGAGGAGAAAAATTAGGAGGGATGTAATGTTGAATGAGGAGGGAAGTAATATAGGGAGAGGAGAAGAATGATGAGGGAGTATTGAAGATTCTTGTGAGGAGGGAAGTAATAAAATGAGAGAACTGATGAGGGAAGTAATGGAGGAAAGGGGTGATGATGAAGCATATGAACATGTCTGGGTGAATATTTTGTACTAATGGGTGCATATCAACATGTTTGAGCATATAAAGATTAATTAGGTTTGTATCAACATGTCTTTACATGCATTCCACACTTGTGTAGAATTTTTCTTCTGAAATGCACGCGCAAACATGTTGATAATCCACTTGTGGCTCGTATCACCTTTTAGGGGCATGTATCAACATGTTTGAATGTGTATACCCATTTGTGGACTCATATCCTCATGCAGGTGACCATGTTAGCCTCACTACCTGCACACTTATACTAATTTATGGGCACGTAACCCCTTTTATGGGTGTGATCAACATGTTTGGGTGTGGATACACGATGTGTATCAACTTTTATGGTGTGTGTAATGCCATTATGTGTGTATATCAACATGTTTAGGTGTGTATACCCATTAATGGATGTATCCTCATGTAAGTGATTGTGTTAGCCTCACTATTTAGGTACTTATACCAAGTTATGAGTGTGTAACTCCTTTTATTGGCAAGTATCAACATGCTTGGGCACCGATACATAATGTGTGCATGTATCAACTTTTACGAGCGTATAAAACCCATGTTATGGGTGTGTTTCATCATGTTTGGGCCCTTATAACCATTTTTGGACATGCATGAATCGTCATTTGTAAGCACCTATTCATCATTAATAGAGACACCAACAAATATCAAAAATGTGCCCAGAATGTAATACTCAAACTTTAGGGAAATAAAGGCAATTATTGAAATCAGATTCAAACCTAGGTCAAACCATTTTGAAATTTCTGCTAAATCAATTGGAGGGTCAAACATGGGTCAATGGGTTCAAATTTGAACCATAGGAAGATTAGAAGATCTACAACATTCTATGTAATAAGATTTTAGTTTTGCATACGTTTGGTCCATTATTACCTATAATGTCCATTAATCTCAATTATAATGCATTTAAAGGGTAAAATAGTCTAAAACTATTTCTCTTGTTGAATCCTCAAGTCAAAATTCAAAATATACATTAACCATTCATTCAAGAGTCATATCACACCTCTTTATTCTCTTTATGAGTAAATTTCTTAAAAGAGAGAGTAAATAATGATCTTTTTATCTTAAAAGCCATCAAAAGAAAACAATACTTCTAGTCTAAGTCATTTAATTCAAATTTCAAATTCCATGTATCTTACTCTTTCTCTTTTTTCTCTTTTAGATTTCTTTGGAAGAAAATAAAAGGAAAAATCAATTAATATTACTTTTCAAATAAATGTAGCATATTATAAAGGAAAAAGGTGTCTTTGAGTTCCTTTTTGTTTCCTCTTGCCTTGATATTCTAAGAGCAACATTATTTGGCCTTTTTGTATTAAGACCTCAAACAAATTTTATTTAGGGAAAACCACATTAAAATTTAAATAAACACTAAAAAATTCTAGGGTGTTACATTTCTACCCACCTTAATTAAATTTCATTCTCAAAATTTATTAAAACTACCCACCTTAGAAATTTTCATATCCAACATACTAATATTATCATGTGAATCAATAGTTTCAAACATTTCTACACAATAAAAGTTTGAAAAGAAAAGGCATTACACTAGTAGACTTCTACTCAGTCTTTTCATCATCACTATCTACCATGGCAAAGATTCTAGCCTTCCTCTTCTCCTTAGTTGCTTGATTGATGTCAGGCTCCTTCTTGTGAACCTTGGGGTATTTAGGTCTGATGTGGCCTATCTCTCCACATGCATAACAAACTCCAGTTCCAAACCTACATTCTCCCAAATAGTACTTGAAGAACTTTGCACATTGGGTCTTTGCATTCTGGTTTGCAACAACTTGAACTGGAGCCTTCTACTTCTTGGCATTGTGATGGTTGTAGTTGTGGTTGTTGTGGTGGATCTCCTTCTTCCATGCTCTTCTTGGATGATGTTCTAGCTCTAGGGAAGCATCTAGGGCACTTTGGAGGGTACGGTGTCCACGTCCTGATAGCGCAAAACTAAGGTCTGACTTGAGACCCCTAATGAACTTCTTAGTTTTGCATCTTTCATCATTGTCATAGCCATACTTCTGTAAGATCCTAAACTTCATAGCATATCGGGTGAATGTCATGTCCCCATGTTGACGAAGGTTGTGAAATTCTTCTTCCTTCTTCTCGATCATGGCCTTGGATATGTAGTGGTCTTTGAAGGCCTCACAGAAATCTTCCCATGTGAGTGGAAGAGCATTAGCTTCACAAGAACCTAGTAGGTTCTCCCACCAACTCCTAGCAGCACCCTTCAGCATGTGTGTCCCAAAGAGAACCTTTTATTGGTTGGGACAATCTAGGTCATGGAAGTAGTGTTCCATGTGTTACAACCAACTATCAGCCTTTCCAACCATGTCCACCTCTTCGTCTCCAGCAAAGGAGTCAGGATTGATATTTAAAAATTCAACTAGGGAAAGCCCAAGGTTGACCCTAGGGTTTCCCACTTGGTCTTCTCCTCTTCCCATGTCAGTATCTAGAGCTCTAACAAGGATATCAAAGGGCACCATGGGGGTTTCTTGATGTGGAAATTCTCGACATTATCCTACACTAACTAATTCATCTTCATTCCCACCCATGGCTATATTTTCGTTGTCACCCTTCCTATTAGGATTCAACAATGTGAAAAGCCATAAACTACATGAGATAATGAGAAAAGTCCGGTGGCCAACCATATTTTGGCTCTAATACCATTATTGTATCAACCCCACTTGTACCATTCAGAGCGGCATCACATATATTTATTCACATCAAGGGGTATGTTACAACCATTATATTCATTGCACAAAATAGAGTTTAAATAAACCATCTTAGGATAATAATCACAATTTCTCATTCTCAAATCTTAACAAATTTTACATGTACATAAACTTAGAAAAGTAAAAAGTTTCTATAAACTAGGTATGGTTGGCACCCCACTGATGCTTTTCTCCTTGATGGTCCTTCAGATTGGTTTTCCACATTACATGGTCTTTCCTCCTTAGCTAGCTTTCAATCTACGAGCGTCACACCCCCAACCATGCAATAAATCAAGTGGTAAGTGGAATTGAACAAATTATATTTTAACTAAAACTTCAAAATTGAAAATAGACATTTAGCATTGAACATTGAAAAGACATGTAATTTCTTTTAGGTCACTTTCTTTTATCTTAACCTACATAAGTATCCTCAGGTTGCACATATGTGCCTCTTCTCTTATGCATCAAAGTACCTCTTCTCTTATGCACCAAAGTGCCTCTTCTCTTATGCACCGAAGTGTCTCTTCTCTTATGAGGAACTTATATAAGACTACTTTTAACATTTTTTCTCTTAAATCTCTTAACATTACTTTGGACTTTATTTGTAACTTTATCATTAATGTTCATGAATGTGATACAATATACAACATAAAACTCAAATCGTCATAATTTTACCGACTTTAGCAATTGGAACATTAAACAGTATAAACATAACATTTAATTAAATTCTCATACACACATATATATAAAGCAAACAATTTAACTATGTTAAATTTTATAAATCAACCAATTTAACTATGTTCAATTTGCATGGAACACTTACCTTTTCACTTGGAGAGTATCTTTTCTCTCTTCCTAGGTTTAGTAAGCCCTAAACACAATATTCTTGGGGTCTGATAACCCTAATTACCCTATTTAAATTACATTTCGTATTAATATACATTTTATTCACAACATTAAACCCTAATTTCCATTTCCCATAAAACCAACATTTGATGATTTAGAAACAAACTCTAAAACCTTGATATTTGGATTCTTCTCAAAAAACCATTTCCAAAACATATTTTTCTCATTTTCTGAGCATTTGATAAATTACTGTGAATTTTAGAAGATCATCCCAAACAGATGATAGGAATATTCACATAGGTGATATAATCTATTGGGAACTTGGGCCTATTTGATGTGGTCCAATCATGGATGGTCGTGAAAGAAAGGGGTCTCATTCGTGTTCAAAGGTGAAGTCAGGTAGGAAAAGACCAAATGCCCTTGCAAATCAAATGGTTCGATTGAAAACACGGGGGCACTCATGTCATTTAACGATCAAGTTTCTTCCCCTTCACAGTCTGTGAACAATGGCCAGGACACAGTAGAGGCATTGAGGTGAAATCACATGATTCTTGATTGCTTATTTCAGATCCAAAAGTGAGAATGAGTTCTCCTCATCGCCCTAAAGACAACAAGCCCTAGTTCAGGTTATCTCATGCCCTAAAGCACCAAGAGCTTCTCCTGTAATGGCAAAGACTCAACTGGATGACTGGGTGATGGGAAAGTGTTATCAACGGACCATCAATACAAGTAGGAAGACACTATAGAATTAAGCTGAAAGTCAAGGCATGGATGTGAGGAGGAAAACGGCCCAAGAAGACACCTACAAACACCTCCAAATAGGCAGAAATAGGGGAGAGGATCTCAAAATCCCAAATGAAGAAACTGGCAGGGAGCACATCAACTATGGTTTATAAAATGTTCTAGGAGTCAAGGAGAATCCACGAGGGTTGTTTCCATGGTCAAAACCCCACTGTGTTGCCATGGCGGCCAGTGCCGGCAATGACCCCCCAATTTCCTATAGAGTATAACATTTGGGAACACGGAAAGGTAAACTAATGATACAGAAATGAAGAGCAATGGTCAAGGATGCTTACATGACTTGTGATTTGGTCAAGGTGAACGGATCCTAGAAAACAAAGCTATCTTTGGTGGAGAAGAAACATGAGCAGGACATGGAGTTCGGTGACTCTAGCGATGGAATTGGTTAAGGATGAGTGAAGCCTAGAGTTCCTTTTTGATATATGGTGTGTTATATAGATGTGTGAAGCCCTGGAATAGTGCCTAGAGCTTGTGGTTGTGAGAGGGGTGAGAGCCCAATTTGGGTGTTTCCTCATCTGATCAAAATGGGAGGCGAGTGATATCTTGTTAGGTTCAGGAGACTGAGGCGAGGTCATCTGAAAAAAGATCTCACAAAATAGATGCGAGGAGAGGAAGAATGAGGCACATGATGGAAGGCTCATTACTTTGTTTACTACCCATGATCTGAGCAAAGGTAGAGGATGACTCTCACGTTATCGGATCAGAATTGATCCAAATAGAGTCATTGGATCAGCGCACGAGAAAGAAAATGAACTTCAAGTAACACACAACTGAATGTAATACCCGAACTTTAGGGAAATAAAGACAATTAATGAAATTAGATTCAAACCTAGGTCAAACCATATTCAAATCTCTCATAAATAAATTGGAGGATCAAACATGGGTAAAATGGGTTCAAATTTGAATCATAGGTAGATTAGAAGGCCTAGAACATTCCTATGCAATAACATTTCAATTTTTCATATGTTTGATCCATTATTACCTATAATGTCCATTAATACATCTTATAATGCACTTAACGGGTAAAATAGTTTAAAAATTGTTTCTCTTGTTGAATCCTCAAGTAAAAATTCAAAATATACAATAACCATTTATTCAAGAGTCACAACACACCTCTTTATTCTCTTTTTGAGTAAAGTTCTTAAAGGAGAGAGTAAATAATGATATTTTTTGTTGGGTTTTTCATGGTCAGAGTAGGCAGCAGAAATAAAAAATTTACTTGACCATAAAACCCATAACCAGCAGATCGCATCAATATTTATGTAATGGGAAGGATGGTTTTTGTGAGTTATACCTAGTCTTGAGGCTTGCTCAACGACTATACCTCACAGCAAGTGTGGTCTTCAACCACCTGTCTTCGACAACGTCTATGCAGCTCCTGGTCTATACCCGAACTGTGGTTGACTGTCCTACTCCTGAGCAGAAGAAGTCTCTCGCCTCTATAGATAGTCCACATGGACCACGGGGAAATCTAGTCGTCCCGAAGAATGGACTACAAGGATTTTTCCCCTTCTATCAGCATACTAGTCACCGACACATTCTCCCACAATCAGTTGCTTTTCTGTAGTTGTCTTTCCCTCATTGTTCCTCCCTAGATTGATAGAACTTGCTTGGGCTCTCTCGGTTACCACAACCAGAGAGGACAAAAACTTTGCAGAGCAACTGATGTTTTGAGTTGTGTCTCTGGAGAAGCTCCATGTACCCCTCTATTTAAAGTAGAGGGCAGGGTCAGGGTTCCCAGTCTGTGCAGGAGTAGAAGGGTCTAGAATTTCCATGAGCAATTTTCACTTCGATAGGCGAACCGGTCGTTTCACAATTGAAACGGTTGTTTGGCAAGGTGAACCGGTCAGTTCACTTAGTGAACAGGTCATTTCACTTCCCATATTTGCCCACAATTGACTTTCTTTATTTGTTTCTAATTAATGCAAAGATTAATTCTTGTCCCAATTGAATTGAACAAGTGAAATGGAAAAAAATTTCTCACAAACCGGGACAATCCAACACTACTCGTTTGGACAAGTAAACCGAACGGTTCACCAGAGTGAACCGGTCATCTCACTGACCATGAGCCGATCGGTTCACCCAATGAACTGGTCGGTTGGTTGTCCAAATTATGTAGAGTATAGTCAATTCAGTTCTCAATCAATCTGACACTCTAATTACTTGGTTCAACACTTGAACTTGATGATTTTGAGTCAAATATTTTAATGTTTGATTGAATACCTAAACACTTTAGCAATCAATCCAAACATTATTCATGGATAAACTCCTCTTCCAGGTTAATCCTTTGTGTGTGACCCTATAGGTCCCATTTCACGTGGGCAATGAATGTCCATAACTAGCTTATGACATCACAAGCAAAGAGCGGTACCTAGTCGCACATCAATGCTACCCAAGTGAAAAGGAAAGTTGGAGAACAACTTTCAATCCTACAGTCTATGATTTATGTTCCAGTGAATGTATAATTCCCTTGTCTCTAATATCAAGAATGAAATCAAGGCATGGAGTTTTCATCCTTTCAACGTTAATTAATGTTTCTTGAACTAGAGCAGACAGTCTGAGATATGTATGACATAAATATCATATATTGATTCACATGTATATGCACATGCCTTTCTCAGTCTCACTTATCAAGTGGCCTTGACATCATACTCCCTTAGGATGGACAAATCCCATATCTATCACTCACAAACTATCTCATGCGTCAAAGACACCCAATCATCATTGTTATAACAACCCATGTTTTAGGACTGCGTTTGATGATGTCAAAGAGTACCCAATCACATTCGACGAGTGCAATGATTTCAGGTCTAAGAATCACAATCACCACCATCACTATGAGAGATGATTCTAACTATCATGTCATGGTTTCATGTGTCACTCTCATGGTGAGTCTGTTTGATACACTGTTCTCCAACATGTATCTGTGTTCTTGGTTTAATATCATATATCATGACTAATGAGACATTGTCATCAACCAACACACACTCTATTCTATATGTGTCATTGTTGTCTATCAACCTTCCACAATGGCATCTGACTAGGGACATAACAAGAATGTTCATACTCTTAGCATCTGTATGATCTCATTGTCCAGGTCCTCAACCCGAAGACATATGCCATTGAGTATTGTCATTCTTTAGACATTCATTCTACTCTATCATATATCTCATAATTGATTGAGCTAGAATAAATTGGAAGCTTGTATTTGATATTTATCAAATCAAACAGAACATATGCCAATCCAATCATCATATGATTGACTCTCTGGGCATACATACCAACAGACTCCCACTTGCGCTTAGAGACAATCACCTTTGAATCATATTCTTAGTGATCTCTAAACACTAATCCAGTGAGTTAGCAACACTTTGCTTTAGTCGGTATATTACATGTTTCACATCTCCTCATTGTACGGCATTTCATATGAGGAGTTGTTGTAATATGCTATCGGATTCCTTTCCTAACAATTAGCTCCATTGTTTGACTTAGTATTTCTACTTTGTCGTCAATGGTTGGAATATTTATAAGTTCATCTATATGAACTTCTAGATCCATATAGTATCCTCTATTGTTCAAAACACAAGGATACTCGACATTCCTTTTAGAATTATGCTTTTAATTTTACTCAAAATGTTTCCATTTAACAACATATATTCACTTTTATATCTTAAATATAACTTTTAAATTTTGCATATTGCGATTATTTTTCTATCATTTCAGAAGCTTGCATCAGTGTAACTCTTTTACACTCAACTCTTCCTTTTATTACCATGGAACTAATCCTTTAATACTTCATAAGTACTTAAATAAGTTCATTATGGTATTCCAGTGACTCTCACTAGAAGTAGACAGACATCCACTCATCATGCATATTACATACGAGATAATTGGATGAGCATATCAAATTGTCATGTCTAATACATACAAGATGATGAATGCATACATATTTTCTTGTCATGTCCAATACATACAAGACAAGGGGATGATTACATACATGATAGAACCAATTGCAAATGCATAAGGCATATATCTATGTGTTCCTATTCTTCATAAAAATTTGGGACACTTGGCATCTGAGAGACTAACTCCATGCAACATGGACAAGTTTTCTCCCACTAAATCTTTTCATACTGAATCCTTCAGCACATACTGCCAATGTATGCTCTTTATTTAACATGTAAAGAGACTTTTGAGAACTACCTCTATAGATCTCTATTCCTATCACATAGGATGTTTCTTTGTATTCCCTAAAGAAGGTATTTCCACACCAATTTCATTCTATTCCTCATCATCATGTGGAATATGAATACGCTCCCACTAAATCTTTGTAATCACAGATCCTTTCTTTATTTTGACATGTCATTCAAACCTTTTGACTATATAATCAAAGTAAAGACTCCAGTTCTGAGGTTCCTGTATTTAATCAATCATATTGATTAATCTCTTGTAACTTGTAGACTATATTTGCATTAACGGAATTATAAAACCCTTTAGGTTGTGCTTCGTACACAGACTCATGTTATTCCTACTAGGAATGCGGTTTTGATATCCATATGCCAAATTTCATAGTCTTCAAGTTCCAATAGCAAGCATGATCCTTTATGGCCTATAGCCACTGCAATTGGTTAAATAAAATCATCAGGTTCAACACCTTGAACTCACTTGAATTTATCTCAACCAATCAGCTCTTCAAATGCCATCCATGTCAGTCTTAACTCTTAAGACCCAATTGCACTTATGGGTTTTAACCTTATAAGTTCTACCATTAAGGACATACCTTATTTGGTTCACATGGGAGTCATTGTGGATCTTATGGCTTCAAGCCATAACTCAAAATATGGTTCCTCAACATCTTCTAGATTCATTATTAGCTCATCATCATATGACCAATTCATCACCAAGCTCAAGGTGTTTTCTACTAGATATGAGGTGTATCTGTTACATAAGGAATTTGAGAATCCACAACACTTGTGATTCTTAATCTCCTTTTATACCTTTACTTAGTGTAAAGCATGTTCTTTAGAAGAATTCTAGAATATTAGTTATTTGTTTGATGATCATGCTCTTACTATTTAGAGTACGATTCCTTCTTTTATTTAGACATCATTATGCCTTAATCATGAGTTCTCTATGATACGCTATCATAGTTACTCACAAGGTCCTCAAACATTTGGTTTAAGTATCTCATTCATTGATCATATCAAAGAATTAATACTTTTACCAAGTTTGTTCTTCATTTATGATATTCTTGAACATTTCAAGATATTCATATTGTTATTTCATTAAATACCATATCTGAAGTATTAACATTTATTCTAATAGGTATGTATATACATCAATATGTATTATACCTAATAGAATAGTCATTTTCCCACTACATCTAGTGAAGATTGACTTGTCATCATGCCCAATAAACAAGACATTCATATCTCCTAATGGTTCATTAACCAGGAGAGTCTAGTTTATCCATCAACATGGAACCTATAGATGAATTTCTCATTCATTTGTTTAGATGATAATGCTAATTTATTGTTTGAGTCATCAATAACTTTTAGGTATTATTTATTTTATCTCATGCATATAAAGTACCACAAGATAAATAAGGCCTTTCCATAAAAGATCATATCTTTGAAATTGAAACATAAACTTTTATTGATATACATCCTTGTCATTACAAGATGTAGAAATAAAATGCTTCTATTTATTGGAAAAATGAAATAGCAGTTCATAACTCTATTACATGCCCTTTGGGCTGAAATAAACTAAAAGTTACTACTATCTATGGCAGCAACACTTGCTCCAATATTGATGAGTGTTCCTTCTTCGTCCTTTCATAAAGGCCATCACTTCTTTTTAGATCCTGCACATCATATATGTCAGATCTATATCTTGGTATCATATACCTAAGATAAAGAAGTATTTTAAGTTTATTTCATGATATATGAGGTGGAGACTTCCATGCCCTCCTTCTTCTTCTTTAGTTCATCTATGTAGAGAGGGAAATTTCTCTTCTAATGCCCTAGCTCATGCCAATGGTGACATTTGCCTTCCTTGTTCACCCCTCCCTTGGATTTGAGAGTTGAAAATGACTTGGGCTTCTGGCTAGCATCAGAACCTTTCTTTGCTTTGCCCTTGCCCTTGCCCTTAGACTTTCCCTTCTTTCTGCTAGTCATCATCACAGATTTGGGTTTGTCTTTCTTCATATGTACCCCAGCTGTCCTCAACATGCTCAACAACTCTGTCAGTGGCCTTTCAAAGTTGTTCATGTTGTAGTTCATAAAAAAACTGACTGTAGGATTCTGGCAACGATTGTTGTATCACATCAGTAGCCAACTCTTAGCTCAGAGGGAATCCTATTTGAGTTAGGTTCTCCACGTACCCAATCATCTTGAGTGTGTGAGGGCATACTGGATCTCCTTCTGTCATGATGCACTTGAACAATGCCTTGGAGAAATCATATCTCTCTTGTCATTCTTGGTCTTGATACATGCTCTTGAGATGTTGAACCATCTCAATGATGTCCATGTTCTCATGTTGTCTCTACAACTCATAGTTCATTGAGCACAACATCAAGCACTTCACATAATTGGCATCCTTAGTGTACTTCTTGTAAGCATCCCTTTCAGCCTTTGGTGCAGTGGGAGTGGGTTCATCTGGCTCTGATGTATCTAGGACATTGAGCTTTTGCTCTTGAGTAGAACAATTCTCAACATCCTAAATCAATCGTGGAAGTTGTTCCCATTTAGCTTGTCCTTCTCAAGGACCGATCACACCGAAAAGTGGTTGTTGTTGGTAGCCATTTATTCTACAAAAAGGAAATTTGTAATTTTAGTCCAAAACTCTTTTGATTTGATTTGATTTGAAAAATTGATGATATAATTAGGTATTTAATTAATTATCGCTCCCACTATTTTGATCAAATTAATAGCCCTCACCATCAATTTAGAAGATTGCAGCGTACAACCTTCTAGTGAGCCAAGATCCAAAACAATTGAGTTATTATCCGGCCAACGCCAGGGTCCATAATCAATTATTAAGGTAGGTAACATTTACCAATTGCATTATATGCAATTATTGGATAGATTTCATGTGTAACTCCTTGCCATGTTCATCTTTATAGCTCAAGGGGCTTGATCCGATCAAGATCACCTTGTTAAGTCTGACCCAAATGCCAACACAATGAATATGCACCCTGCTAGGGCAGAACAACATATTCACCATCACACTTCCATGAGATAGACGGTGCATCATGCTAGGGCATGCCCACACTTAGTCGATCAAGCTTTTCATGTGTGTTTCTTTTGGAAGGCATCTTAAAATTAATATTTTGTGGAGGGGATTTAATATGCTTATATAGGCATATACGTATCCAATCACCACATATATAGCATGTATCATATAGTTATATCCCACAAATGAAAACATGTAATAACGATACAACAATGATTATAGCCTTCCTATTGTAGTTCCTTGGAGTCACAAGGAACTACGGTCATCTAAGGCCTACATCACATGTAACCTATTGTTGATGAAGATATGTGCTTAGGCCGTTCTGGGTTGATCAGCTCATCCTATGACTAATTGGCTCGCCTCCTGGCCGGTCGGTTGGTTGTCACCAACCGATCGTCTAGCTCCTCCAGACATTCAGTTTTCCCAGTTGTCGGGTTCCTCTCCAGGCCACCAACTACTCCTCAGTCGGTCATCTCGATCCATCAAGTGGTCATCTTCAGTCTTCGTCATAACAAGAAATAAAACTGTCCTACTTTTAAATAATCTTTGTGAAACCTTGAGTTACATTCAAGGGGAGAAAAGGTAGAAGAGAATCTCAAGTTATCTCGAGTTACTTTCGGAATGGAAGAAGAGGGCTCAATGTGTAGACCGAGATGCAAACAACCATAACCAACCACGCACATGCACATAGGGTTTATAGGCCATAACTATGCTACACATCCAACATCAAAATCATTTTAGGGTGACGTGTATCGATTGCATATATACCATATCATATATGTATATATTAGTTTGGGATCATGTAGTATTAATCGGATATTCACATTATTCATTTAAATATCCGCATTGTATGCAATAAATAAAAGACGGTAAAACCCAAATCTGATCATATTAATTATCCCAAAACATAGAGTATTGACATGGCTCTAATACCACTATTGGGTTTTGCATGGTCGGAGTAGGCAGCGGAAACAAAAATTTACTTCACCATAAAACCCATAACCAACAGATTGCATCAATATCTATGTAATGAAAAGGATGGTTTTAGCAAGTTATACCTGGTCCTGAGGCTTGCTCAATGACTATACCTCACAGCAAGTGCAGCCTTCAACCACCTATCTTCAACGACATATGTGCAGCTCCTGGTCTTGACCCAGACTGCGATTGACTGTCGTCCTCCTGAGTGGCAAAAGTCTCCCGCCTCTATGGATAGTCCACACAGACCACCGGAAACTCTAGTCATCTCAAAGAATAGACTAGAAGGAGTTGTCCCCTTCTGTCAGTGTACTAATCACCGACACACTCTCCCACAATTAGTTGCTTTTCTATAGTTGTCTTTCCCTCATTGTTCCTCCCTGGACGGGTAGAACTTGCTTGGGCTCTCTCGGTTACCACAACCAGAGAGGACAACAACTTTGCAGAGCAATTTATGTTCTGAGTTGTGTCTCTGGAGAATCCCCATGTACCCCTCTATTTATAGTAGAGGGAAGGGTCAGGGTTCCCTGTCTGTGTGGGAGTAGAAGGGTCCAGAATTTCCATGAACAATTTGTACTTTAGCAGGCGAACCAGTCGTTTCATAATTGAAACAGTCATTTGGCAAGGTGAACTGGTTGGTTGGTAGTGTGAACCGATCGTTTCACTTCCTAAATTTTCCCACAATTGAATTTCTTTATTAATTTCAATTAATGCAAAGATTAATTCTTGTTCTAACCGAATTGAACAAGTGAAACAAAAAACTTTTTCTCACAAATCGGGACAACTCAACACTGCTCGTTTGGACAAGTGAACTGATCGGTTGACCGAAGTGAACTGGTCGTCTCACTAACCATGAGCTAATCAGTTCACCCAATGAACCAGTCAGTTGGTGGTCCAGATTGTGCATAACACAATCAATTCAGTTCTCAATCAATCTGACACTCTAATCACTTGGTTCAACACTTGAACTTGATGATTCTAAGTCAAGTCTATTGATTGAATGTTTGATTGAGTACCTAAACACTTTAGTAATCAATCCAAACATCATTCATGGATAAACTCCTCTTCTAGGTCAATCCTTTGTGTGTGACCCTATAGGTCCCATTTCACATTGGCAGTGAATGCCCATAACTAGTTTATGACATCACAAGCAAAGAGCGGTACCTAGTTGCACATCAGTGCTACCCAAGTGAAAAGGAATGTTGGAGAACAACTTTCAATCCTACAATCTCTGATTGGTGTTCTAGTGAATGTATAATTCCTTTATCTATGATATCCTGAATGAACTCAAGGCATGGAGTTGTCATCCTTTCAACGTTCATTCATGTTTCTTGAACTAGAGCAGATTGTTTGAGATATGTATGACATCAATATCATATATTGATTCACATGTGCATGCACATGCCTTTCTCAGTCCCACTTATCAAATGGTCTGGACATCATACTCCCTTAGGAGGGACAAACCCCATATCTATCACTCACAGTCTATCTCATGCGTCAAAGCCACCCAATCATCACCATTATAACAACTCATGTTTCAGGACTACGTTTCATGATGTTAAGGTGTACCCAATCACATTTGACGAGTGCAATGATTTCAAGTCTAAGATTTACAATCACCACCATCACTATGAGAGATGATTCTGACTACCATGTCATGGTTCCATGTGTCACTCTCATGGTGAGTCTGTCTGATACACTGTCCTCCAACATGTATTTGTGTGCTTGGTTTGATATCATATATCATGAATAGTGAGACACTGTCATCAACCAATACACACTCTAGTCTTTATGTGTCACTGTTGTTTATCAACCTTCCACAATGACACCTGACTAGGGACATAACAAGAATGTTCATACTCTTAGAATCTGTATGATCTTATTGTTCAGGTCCTCAACCCAAAGACATATGTCATTGAGTATTGTCATTCTTTAGACATTCATTCTGCTCCATCATATATCTCATAATTGATTGAGCTAGAATAAATTGGAAGCTTGCCTTTGATATTTATCAAATCAATCAGAACATATGTCAATCCAATCATCATATGATTGGCTCTCTGGGCATACATACCAACATTTTTATCTTAAAAGCCATGACCGGCCTAAATCGCGCGTCCTAAAATTGGAGGCGGATTTGAGGTAGTCGAGCTTTTACATTTATAACCCGAATCCTTCTAGGCCCCCGCAACTTTGCTTACGGGGTCGAAGTAGATATACAGGGTCGAACACAGGGACAAGGGTGGTAGTGTTGAGAACCCAGAATCGACACGCTACACTCCGGCGGGTATGAAGAGATAATAAATTCCCCGAGGGGAAACAACAAGATGTCACAAACAAAACAAAGGAAACTATCTCCAACTGGAGCTACAAGAAAGATTTAAGGTTTTAGTCATTTAGCAGTTTTTAGGGATTTTCATGCAACAGAAACAGAAAGATAAAACTAGAGCTAGAGCAAGGTACAAAGGATAAGACTTCAGTAAAACAAGCGGTAGTAGTAACATCATGCACCCCTCCTCTCAGAGCGGGTACCTCTAACCAAGCATCAACACCCCTCTCGAGGTTGCTGGACTTAAGTTAGAGTGGAATGTTACTGAAACAACTTCGTTCCAGGCACTCTCGTACTCCAGAATCGGACCAAACACTAGAGCCACAACACAACTCTCAAAGTTGTTGCGACGGGAAAACACGATTCGGTAGCTAAGAGAAACGCGATCCAAACATGCAAGCTAGAGTTCAGATATCAAACATAGCAGTCATCCAACATTTTGCACCAAGCATAGAGCAACAAGTAATTAAGCTTTTCCGTTCCCATAAACATTAAAGGTCTTAATTACAGTGCATAAGTAAAGAATTAAATGACAGAATTAAAGATAGATGTCGCCTTCTTGATGTAGAAGGACGATAGGCTACTGCGACTCTCCATCCCGATACCGGTCAGGGTCCTAGCCTGATACAGCAGTGTCAGGTGATACACCCTCTCAGGCGGCACACCGTGATGGTCGACTGTATTGCTCAAGGACCCTGGCCGATACGCTCGTGTCGGGCGGCACACCCTCTCGGGTGGCACGCATGACTGGCGAAGTGTATCGGTTTCGATATCGTGTCGGGCATGGAGCGATGCGTCTAATGTCGAGCACTTGTGTCGCTCATCCACGTCGAACGATATCGACCTGTAGTGTCGCCCGGGACGATCCTAAGTGAACCATCCCCTCCCTCTCGGGACGGGGAAGAGCTCACCTAGAGTTGCCTGGCACAAACACTCAGGCACGATACTTCTGCTCTCACAGCTTCCTCCGAAGATTTTGCTCAGTGTTCCGAACTGTGTGAACTGTGCGAGCTGTCTTTTCGGCTTCCTGTAGCTGCTATTTATGGGCAGCGGTTGGGGGAAGTTATGGTGCTCGAAGCGCCACGTGTCCTCCTTATTCGCGGGTCGGTGGGCAGCCGATACGGGTATCGCCCGGAACAGGGGTGTCGGCTGTCGGTCACGTGACGGGCGGTGCCTACCGGTGGGTGGTTGTGTCGTGCGACAAGCTTGGGTTGTCGTGGAGAACTTGGCTCCCTGTCGGGTAGAAGACGTGTCATCCATCAGTTTCTTCTTGTGCAGCATCCCCTTGTCGTGCGTCGTTGTGTCGCTCCACCCTGTCGGGCAGAGGTCGTATCGGGCGTCAGGAAGGCCGAAAGCAGGTGGAGCTTATTTGTGGGCCGGGATGGCCTTATTGACGATAAACGTACCAAAATGAGGAAAAACTCTGCAAAAAATGGAAATATTGGACTAAGAGTGTGATTTGGCCAATTATTGAAAAAGTACTTATAAAAGAGAGGAAAATAGCAGAAAAGAGCAGTTTTGATAACAGAATAAAGGGCAAAAACATCACAAAAATTGGTGTTATCAACTCCCCCAAACTTAGCATTTTGATTGTCCTCAATCAATATTTAAACTTTATTTAGTGATGCTTCTTCTGCTCGGAGTAGCTTTCTGTTCAAAAGGTGAGACAAGAATCGCAATGCCTTAGAGATAATGATGTCTCACTACGAACAAAAGACTTTGTTTTTCCTGCCTTATTGTTTAAGTAAGATTCTTCTCTACATCTTCGGCGAGACTTTGTTGTATGATTCCGAAGTTAGCTTACACACCAAACAACTTTATTTTTGGGGTAAAAAGTTGTGTACAGGGTAGGCTAAGGCTTTTTGGGGTTTTTCTTGTTTCCCATCAGTCCATCCAGGTAAGGGTCCGTTAACGGGCAAGTGGTCCCTGCAGTCCAAGCTAGTTGGCTTTAGAGCAGTGATTTCACATCCTACGTACCACTGCCCCGGATCTACCATGCCTAAAGATGGGTACTTTTGGAAAACAAGTGTGTATATATATATATATATATATATATATATATATATATATATATATATATTTCTTTTATTGGGCACAACACTCATGCTTTTATTCACACTCATAAGGCTTCTTTCTCTTTTTGGGATTTCATTGGGTGAGGGACAACAAAGAGATTTCTGCTATTTGGGCAGCTTTTTCCTTCTCCATACTCGTCTCTTAGCTGTTTGTGAGATTATTATATTTTTTGAAATTTTTGGTATGGAAAAACATAATCTTTTATTCGTTTGAGGCAACATTTATCAAAAAGATATAACAGAACTTGTATCTCGTTAAGCACATAGAAAACAAATGTTTGCAAGAAGTCGCAACAGGTTTTCACTATTATAGCAACTTTGTACATATGCATGGGAATAAAAGCAAAATTTTTCAAAAAATTTTATATGATCATGACATTTTATACGAGCATGGGTACATACACATGATAAAGAGCAAGAATAAAATGGCACAAAGGGTGGAGGTGAAGAAATTTTTTTATACCTCCTTCACTGGTACATGGGTACCCCCCCAAACTTACTCCGCACTCTGTCCCAGAGTAGCGAAGAATACAAGGTGAGGTCATGTTAGCCCAGTGAAGGTTATCTAGCGAGTTCGCTTGTGCCTTGTAGAAGATGCAATATGCTTCTTTGCTGCAGCCATTTTATTTCCCCAGTTGGAAGCAGCCGGAACAAGTGCAAAGCTCTCAAGAAGGAGGCTCAAAGATTGTGCATGGTAGATAGAGAGCTCTTGAAAACACTTGTGGATGCTTCCCCCCTTTTTAAGAGGATGGAACCGAAATGCCCAGACTTAATCCGGAGGCCATCGGGGCAAGACTTGTGCTGTCTCTGGAGATGGTCCTAAACCACCACACAAGACAGACTATGATAAGGAAGTGATCATTTTTGGGGTTCTGACGTTTCTGTCTGACAGTTGTTGCTTCAGCTGCGGCCGCAATTCTGATTCTTGTGCCTCATTTGTCAGCTCCGCCGGAGGTTTGCCTTGTATGATCCATACCTGTTATCCAGTTCATTAACCATGTTAGGTAGGAAAAACAAAAGAAACTCGATAAAACTTGGCTTATTTCAAAATCCGGGTATCGTCCATCTAAAGAAAGCTCGAGACGATACAGGATTGGACGATACGAAGAGAGATGCGCGGCACAACACACTGCCTGACACGAGTATGTCGGGCGATAAGGTCGCCAAAAGGCATCCGCCCGATAGGACGTCTCAGAAGAAAACTGTGTCGTCCGATATGGCGTATCGGGAAAACACTATCGATCGTTGTCTCGTGCTTAACTATGTCGGGTGATACACAAAAATTGACTAAGCTCGTAAACTCGATAAGCAGCGTGCGATATGAAAACCCATGTCGGGCGATAAGTCTGTCGGGTTATACCCTTGCTCATAGGAGCCATCGCCCGATACAAGGGTGAAGGCAATCTGGCCGATACGCGAGCAAAAGCGGATTAATGAAAGATGCGGGTGGCTAAAAAGAATAAGTGGGATGGCCCGACACGGTAAATCCATCTTACTATATATAGCAAACTCAGCTGGGGGTAAATCGGGCAGTCCTGGGGCGCGCATCGGCCGTTTGAGGCATGTCGGTCCCGAGACGACGGTCTCGTCAGTCTAATTAAGGGCATCTATTCCCATGCACGATACGGTCGTCGCTCGGGAATACCATCCGTCACGGCCCTTGCGGTGCCCAAGAAACTGCAGCCCGATACAAGCGTGACCGCGCGCCAGCTGAGCTGCTGCTTGACACGGCATAAAAGAAGGCTGCTGAAACTAAAGCAAGGCGGAGAAAAAAGCAATTGACGGGAAAAACATCATCGGTTTAGGGTAGAGTCCCTGACCTCAGACAGAATTACTCCTCAATGCTTTGTAAAATGCAGTGATGGCCCATAAAACAGAAGAGTCGGTACGCTCGGTGCGTGCGCTGACTCGGGCCTTATTACAATCCATAAAGTTTATTTTTACAAGTAATAAGAAAAATTCGTCCTACTCTAGGAAACAAAGAAAAGCCCGGGATGCCTCCCGAGGAGCACTGAAGTTTGCATCGCCAGCTCGACCGGTGTAGGATCATTTTGTTCGGCCCTCGAATGTACCCATATCTTGCAGGTTGATCTCTGCTCTCCTGACAAAAGCTTCATCCTCATAGAACCTTTTCACTTTGTGCCCATTGACTTGGAAGACTTTGGTTGGATCGTCCTTGTTGTAGAGCTCCATCATTCCTGATGGGTATATCTTCAATACAGTAAATGGTCTTGACCATCTCGTTTGTAACTTCCCAGGGAAAAGACGAATAGAGGACTTGAATAACAAGACTTTATCCCCTTCGCTTACATCATTTCTCCTGAGGTGGGCATCATGCCACAATTTTGTCCTCTGTTTGTAGATTTTTGCATTTTCGTAGGCGTTCATTCTCAGCTCTTCGAGCTCTTGAAGCTGCAAAAATCTCTTTTCTCCTGCTTTGTCGAGGTCCATATTTAGGAACTTGATTGCCCAAAGGGCCTTGTGTTCCAATTCCAAAGGCAGATGACAGGACTTTCCGTAGATAAGCCTGTAGGGGGTGGTTCCAATGTGTGTTTTGTAAGCAGTACGGTAGGCCCAAAGCACGTCGTCAAGCTTCATAGACCAGTATTTCCTCGTTTGGCTGACAGTTTTCTCCAAGATCTGCTTGATTTGTCTGTTGGAAACCTCTACCTACCCTGACGTCTGTGGGTGGTAGGGTGTAGAGATCTTGTACTTCACTCCGTACTTGCGCAGGAGTGCTTCAAACTGTTTCTCTCCAAAGTGTGACCCTCCGTCGCTTATAACAGTGCGCGGTACACCGAAACGAGGAAAGATGTTCTTTTCAAATAGCTTGATTATCGACTTGGCATCGCACGTTTGGGTGGCTACGGCTTCTACCCACTTCGATACATAGTCCACCGCCACGAGTATGTATTGATACACCCGTGATGGGGGAAATGGTCCCATGTAGTCGATCCCCCACACGTCGAAGATTTCTACTTCGATCCAACTTGCCATCGGCATTTCATTCCTCCGCCCTATATTCCCTGTAGACTGGCATTCTTTGCAAACTTTTACGAATTGTGCAGCATCCTTAAATAAGGAGGTCCAGTAGAAACCTGACTGTAGCACTTTTGCAGCTGTTCTTCCGCTACCTAGGTGTCTACCGTAGGGGGAGGTGTGGCATTCTTTCAGGATGTCCACAGTCTCTTCCTCTGGGATGTACCTCCTGTATAAGTTGTCAGCGCATCTTCTGAACAAGAGAGGATCGTCCCAGTAGTAGTTTTTAGCATCCGCGAATAGCTTCTTTTTCTAATTGTACGTAATATCAGGAGGCAGCTCCCCACAAGCAAGATAGTTGCAGATATCTGCAAACCATGGCAATTCTTCTTCTTTAGCTTCTGCCAACATAAGAGCCTCATCGGCATAGTCATTGTTGATTAGTGGCCCTCTCGGTCTCTCAGCCACTATCCTTGATAGGTGGTCGGCGAACACATTTTCTTCTCCCTTCTTGTCGATAATTTCATGGTCAAACTCTTGGAGCAACAAGGCCCACCTCAACAGTCTGGGCTTTGTGTCTTTCTTTTGCATTAAGTATTTTATGGCCCTGTGATCTGTGTATACCTTGACCTTTGCTCCGACGAGATACGACCTAAACTTATTGAACGCGAAGACGATCGCGAGCACCTCCTTTTCAGTTGTTGTGTAGTTTACCTGAGCCTCGTCCAGCATGCGACTAGCGTAGCAAATCACATGGTGCCTTTTATCTTTCTTTTACCCTAGGACTGCTCCAACCGCATAGTCGCTAGCGTCGCACATCAGCTCAAAAGGTAAACCCCATTCTGGCACTTGAAGGATAGGTGGTGATATTAAAGCATTTTTCAGGGCCTGAAAAGCACTAAGACAATCGTTAGAGAAAATAAATTCAGCATCTTTTACCAGAAGTTTGGACAGCGGTTTGGAAATCTTCAAGAAGTCCTTGATGAATCTTCGGTAATATCCGGCGTGCCTGAGGAAGCTTCTCACTCCCGTCACGGATTTCAGTGGAGGAAGCTTAGATATTGCTTCAACTTTTCTTACGTCCACCTCGATCCCACGCCTTAAGATCTTATGCCCCAGAACGATGCCCTCCCTTACCATGAAATGGCACTTTGCCCAGTTCAGGACCAGGCCGCTCTCCTCACACCTTCGAAGGACCAATGACAGATTCTTCAGACAGCTATCGAAGTCCTTCCCATAGACTGAAAAGTCGTCCATGAAAACTTCTACGATATCTTCTAGAAAATCTGAGAACATCAATATCATGCATCTTTGAAAGGTGGCGGGGGAGTTGCAGAGTCCGAAGGGCATCCTTCTGAAGGCGTAAGTGTCGTAAAGGCAGGTGAATGTTGTTTTCTCCTGATCGTCGGGCAAGATGGGTACCTGGTAAAATCCTGAAAAGCCATCAAGGAAACAAAAGAAATCATGATGCGCTAATCTTTCAAGAACTTGGTCAATAAAAGGTAGTGGAAAATGATCTTTTTGGTAGCCTGATTTAGCTTTCGGTAATCGATGCACATCCTCCATCCGGTGACGGTCCTAACCGCCACCTCATCGCTCTTCTCACCCTTAACCACTGTCATCCCGCCCTTTTTGGGTACTATGTGGATCAGACTCACCCAATTGCTATCACTGATTGGGTAAATGATCCCCGCATCCCTAAGCTTTATTACCTCTTTCTTGACGACTTCCTTGAGCATCTGGTTCAGCTTCCTCTGGGGTTGAGCCAGAGGCTTGGCAGATTCTTCCAAATTGATGTGATGCATGCATAAGGCGGGGCTAAGACCTTTGATGTCCTCTACATAATATCCTATAGCCCCCCTGTGGAGTCTTAACTCCTCAAGAAGTCGATCCAGCAGGCTTCTCGGAAGATTGGCATTTACGATAATGGGGTTTCTCTCTTCTTCATATAAGAACTCGTATTTCAGACCTTCAGGCAACGGTTTCAACTCAGGCTTTGCTCTGGATCCCTTTTCTTGAGGCTCCTCTTCGAGAGAGGCATACTTCACGGACTCCACCACCTCATCCTCTTCGTGCAGATTTTCTTCAGTCAGGTCAAAAAGGTCGAGATACTCTGCAACTTCAGGATCTTCGAAGTCAGAATCCTGACAGCTTATAGCCCTCACAAGGGGGTCCACTATCTGGATGTCCTCCTCTATCTCCTCGCAGAATTTATCGTAGCTGTCTGTGAAACACACGGATTCTGACAAGGAAGGACTTTTCATGACTTCCTTCAACTTGAAGTCCAGGTGGTTGTTTCCGACCCTCAGCGTGATAATCCCCTCAGAAAAATCAATCAACGCCCTTCATGTTTCCAAGAAAGGACGTCCAAAGATGATCGGGAAGCGGGGGTCTTCTGCTGTGTCAACGACTACTATGTCGCAAGGAATGAAGAAGTTACCGACCCTGATCGGCACATCATCAACAACGCCGACTGGTCTCTTGAAGGTATGGTCCGCCAGTTCAATCCTCATATTGGTATGAACCATGTCGGTTAAACCCAACCTCTTCGCAAAGCTCAGGGGAATGAGGCTGATGCTTGCCCCTAAGTCGGAAAGACCTTTTCGCTCGACGTTGTCCCCGATGGCAAACGGGATCGTAAAGCTCCAGGGTCCCTTCTTTTGTTAGGCAGGTCAGGCTTCACGAAGGCTGAGGAAGCAGATGCTAGGTGCACGGTCTCAACCCTTCCTCCCCTTCTTTTCTTCGTGATAAGATCCTTGAGGAACTTGGCGTATGTCGGCATCTCCTCCAAGGCGTAAAGGAAGGGGACTTCAAGATGTAGTTTCCTGATCGAGTCCAGGAACCTTTCGTGACGCTTTTTCAGATTTGCCTTGATCAGCTTATAAGGAAACGACAGCCTGGGAGCATAAGGATTCCTCCCACCAGATAGCTCATCGGAAGGCTTCTGTGCAGGCTCTCGAGCTTCTGCTTGTCTTCCTTCATCCTCAGCTAGAATCGCACTCTCAGGCCTTGGCTCAGGCTCTGGCCTGGTTTCATCAGTGCGCTCCACCATCTTCCCAGACCTTAGTACTGCCATTCTGGCAGTTTCAGGGCAGGAGAGTGTCTTTCCTGTAGGGTCCTTTCTCAGAGCGGCCATCAGGGCCAATCGTTGATCGACTTTATGCTGGTGCATCTGCAGACTCGCCATCTGGTGTTGCATGGAATTCAAAGCTCCAGGACTGGCTAGCGCTCCCTGTGCCAGCTGGTTGATGATAGTGTCTTGTCTTTTTATTTAATCGAACAACTGACCAACCAAGCTGGGTTGGTGCGAAATCCATTTCGACCTTGACGTTCACCCTCAGACATAGATTTCTCACAGTGAGACATGGTGTCTGAGCTCGATGGAACTGATCGCCGTTCTACAGAGTTCCTGAAATGGCACGAGAAATCAACTTTAGAAAATAGAATTATTTATTTTGTGCAAAGAGTAATGATAATAAAATAACTAAAGCAAAGAGTGTTGTTAAGCTCATTTCTAAGCTTGACGCACGGGAGTGTAGTTGGTGGATTTGGATTCGTCAACAGTGTCGTTTTTTCCTTGTCCCCGGCAACGGCGCCAAAAAGTTGACCGGCCTAAATCGTGCATCTTAAAATTGGAGGCGGATTTGAGGTAGTTGAGCTTTTACATTTATAACCCGAATCCTTCTAGGCCCCCACAACTTTGCTTACGGGGTCAAAGTAGATATACGGGGTTGAACACAGGGACAAGGGTGGTAGTGTTGAGAACCCAGAATCAACACGCTACACTCCGGTGGGTATGAAGAGATAATAAATTCCCCGAGGGGAAACAACAAGATGTCACAAACAAAACAAAGGAAACTATCTCCAACTGGAGCTACAAGAAAGATTTAAGGTTTTAGTCATTTAGCAGTTTTTAGGGATTTTCATGCAACAGAAACATAAAGATAAAACTAGAGCTAGATAAAGGTACAAAGGATAAGACTTCAGTAAAACAAGCGGCAGCAGTAACATCCTGCACCCCTCCTCTCAGAGAGGGTACCTCTAACCAAGCATCAACACCCCTCTCGAGGTTGCTGGACTTAAGTTAGAGTGGAATGTTACTCAAACAACTCCATTCCAGGCACTCTCGTACTCCAAAATCGGACCAAACACTAGAGCCACAACACAACTCTCGAAGTTGTTGCGATGGGAAAACATGATTCGGTAGCTAAGCGAAACGCGATCCAAACATACAAGCTAGAGTTCAGATATCAAACATAGCAGTCATCCAACATTTTGCACCAAGCATAGAGCAGCAAGTAATTAAGCTTTTCCATTCCCATAAACATTAAAGGTCTTAATTATAGTGCATAAGTAAAGAATTAAATGACAGAATTAAAGATAGATGTCGCCTTCTTGATGTAGAAGGACGACATGCTACTGCGGCTCTCCTGCCCGATACCGGTCAGGGTCCTAGCCCGATACAGTAGTGTCGCGCGATACACCCTCTCGGGCGGCACACCGTGATCCGACTGTATTGCTCAAGGACCCTGGCCAATACGCTCGTGTCGGTCGGCGCACCCTCTCGGGCGGCACGCATGACGGGCAAAGAGTATCGGTTTCGATATCGTATCGGGCATGGAGCGACACGTCTAATGTCGGGCACTTGTGTCGCTCATCCACGTCGGCCGATATCGACCTGCAGTGTTTCCTGGGATGATCCTAAGTGATCCATCCTCTCCCTCTCAGGACGGGGAAGAGCTCACCTAGAGTTGCCCGGCACAAACACTCAGGCACGATACTTCTGCTCTCGCAGCTTGCTCCGAAGATTTTGCTCAGCGTTCCGAACTGTGCGAACTGTGTGAACTATCTTTTCAGCTTCCTCTAGCTGCTATTTATAGGCAGTGGTTGGGGGAAGTTATGGTGCTCGAAGTGCCACGTGTCCTCCTTATTCGCAGTTCGGTGGGCTGCCGATACTGGTATCGCCCTGCACAGGGGTGTCGGCTGTCGGTCACGTGACGGGCGGCGCCTGCCAGTGGGTGGCTGTGTCGCGTGACAAGCTTGGGTTGTCGTGGAGAATTTAGCTCCCTGTTGGGTAAAAGATGTGTCGTCTGTCAGTTTCTTCTTGTGCGGAATCCCCTTGTCATGCGTCGTTGTGTCGCTCCACCCTGTCGGGCAGAGGTCGTATCGGGTGTCAGGAAGGCCGAAAGCAGGTGGAGCTTATTTGTGGGCCGGGACGGCCTTATTGACGATGGTGATAACCTCTAATTTTGGGATGTTATCTTAGTCTTTTCTTTAGTTTTCCACACTCTTTCTTAATTAGAATTAGATATAATACATAAATATTCCTTCTTATTGTAAATATACCATTAGACTAACTTTTCCTCTTTTTACGTGCAGAAAAAGACACAAAAAATAATAAAAGACTCAACTAGCCTCAAGACCGCATGAGCTCAAACGGTCCCAAGACCGCATGAAGCCAATCAGTCCCGAGACCGCATGGAGGCACACGGTCCCAAGACCGCATGAAGCCAATCGGTCCTGAGACCGCATGGAGGCACACGGTCCCAAGACTGCATGAAGCCAATCGGTCCCGAGACCGCATGTAGTCACACGGTCCCAAGATCGCATGAAGCCAATCAGTCCCGAGACTGCATGGAGTCACACGGTCCCAAGACCGCATGAAGCCAATCGGTCCCGAGACCGCATGGAGTCACACGGTCCCAAGACCGCATGAAGCCGATCGGTCCCGAGACTGCATGGAGTCACACGGTCCCGAGACCACCTGAGTCCAAACGGTCTTGAGGTCCAAACGGTCTTGAGGTCCAAACGGTCTTGGGGTCCAAACGGTCTTGAGATCCAAATGGTCTTGAGGTCCAAACGGTCTCCAAACCGTTTGGACTTCACTTAAGGCCTATAAATAAGACCCCAAGGGTCCTAAAAAAGGCATCAAGTTTCAGACGTCCAGAGGCTGCCTCAATCACTCCAGAGCACATCCGACTTCCATCCTCTTCCCAGAGGCTGCCGGTTTGAGACCCATACTCCATCCTGAAGCTACTTTCTCTCTCTCTGCCAAAGAAGGTGGGAAGAGGGAGATCCCGTCATCGCGCAACCTGTGAAGCTGGTGGACCGTTTCTCTCTCTCCAAGGGGTTGACTTTCCTCTCTCCTTTGTGGGGATGATGCTCTCTCTCTCTTCTTGCCTCCTTCTTTGTCCTAGTTATGAGTGGGTAGTCTCTTTCACTAGGGTGCGGGGAGTAGCCCCGCTACCCATATTTTCATATCATGTAAATGTAATCCATAGTTTGTAATATAGAGTTGTTATCTTTTCAGTTCAACATCAAACGCTTAATGAATGCTTGTTGCTTGATCACCAACTTGTGTTATCTTTTGTCTTTTAGTATGAATTGTCTACGTTTGTACTATTAGATACAAAATCCGTTTGTATGTTGGTTCTCGGTGTATGTATCCACCATGCATCTATTTCGGTATCTAGGAGTGTCTTTCAAGAAGTGGAGTATACTCACTCCCATCGTTGTACTTTCATGCTATGAAATGGAATCAGTTGACGTGTGGAAGTACATCTTTGGTAAGTCGAGGAACACACTTTGAGAAGGGAATGATGCAAAGAAGTTGACCATTCGTTCGGGGATGGCTGGCATTTCATCATTCCCACACTTCTTGTAGTTAGTTCTCCGAAAGGAAACTAAATCTACAAAGATACTAACTAACTAAAACTCTTATTGCAGGTTATGTTTTATTTTGCATGTGTTGATCCATGTGTAGTGGCGGTGAAAAACCGATCACACCCTAGTGACTTTTATCATTGTTTAACTTCTTTAAATTTACTTGCTTGCTTTATTTTACATGTTCTTAGTTTATAAACAACAAAACCAACCTTTCGATCTAATTACCAACTAATAAGTGATTAAGTGAAATTCCAACGTTTTCTATCTTGTTGTAACCAACAAGACCGTTGTCCCATGGATTTGACCCTTAACTATACTACGATAAGACTTCCACGTATCTTAGCATACGTGGGTGGAGTTCTCTATCTAGTATAAGCAAGGCTAAACCTAAAGCTTTACTATCTTTAGGATTTTTAGTTGGTGCACACAATTCCACGCAAGTGGAAGATCCATCAAAAAATTGGCGTCGTTTCCGGGGACAACGGAACGTTTTAATTTCATTTAGTGTCTTCCTAGTTGGTTAGGGTTTTACACTTTATTTTTAATCATTAGTCTATATCTTTCTGAAATCATTATATCTCTGCCATCATCTAAAAGGTGTTTTCTTTTCTCTACTCAGGTAGAAAACATGTATGCAATCATCGCATAACTGTAGATTCTCCCCTGATCCAGAGTACGACTCTGAGGTAGAGAGAAGCTTCCATCGCCGCATTAGACTCAATCGCCAAAGAGCCAGGCAAATGGCTGAAGATCAACGTCAGGCTGCATTGGTAATGGAGAGGGTCAATGCCACCATCGCTGCTCAAAGGGCACAACTCATCGCTGATACTTGTGCCCAGATTCAAGCGGAGATTCGCACTGAGGAACAGGCCTGTATCAGAGCTGAAAATGAGGTAGCAACCCAAGCTGCTCAGTTGGAACTAAGGAACAAGCAGCTGAGGGATTATGTTGTCCCAAAGAACTATGAAGACAACCATCCGGTCTGACCTCTGATCATCAACATTCCAAACTTTGAGATCTGGACCCAATGGATTCAGATCATGCAGGGTATCTCATTCTCTGGAGGTTCTGGAGATGACTGCATGGATCATCTGAAAAGGTTTAAGGCACTGTGCCGCCTGGTCCCGCAAGCCGGAGTCGCTTTTGATGCAATAATGCTTCATCTGTTTCACTTCACTCTGTTTGGGAGAGCTCTGAGTTGGTATAACTCACTTGACAGGGAGCCAATAATCACCACCTGGGCTCCCCTGGAAGAAAAGTTCTTAGAGAAGTTCTTTCCTCCTTCATTGACTTACGAGATCAGGGGACAGATTAATCACTTCTCTCAACTTCCAGGAGAATCCCTTGTTGAAGCATAGGAAAGGTTCAAAGAACTTTTGCGGAAGTTCCCTCATCATGAAATCTCCCAGAACCAATTGATAGAAACTTTCTATAGGGTAGTGAGTGATGATATCAAACAATTTTTGGATTCCTCATCTGGAGAAACTTTATGAGAAAGAATTATGAGGATGCCTGGAAAATAGTCACACTCAGAGCTGAGAATCAGTCCAACTGGGGATGATCAGCTGGCAAAGGAGTCCTCAAGGTCTATAAAGCTGAAGAATCAATAGAGATGAAAGAAATTGCTGAAGCCTTGAAAACCATAGCTCATAAACAACAAGCTCTCGAAACTTCTCTTGGAGAATTTGACAAGATGAAAAATTCTCAGGTTCAACAGGTCAAGGCTGCCACATGGACCTGTGAAGCCTGTCATGCTTCTGATCATCCAACCCTTTCATGTGGAATGCTTTACAACGTGATGATGGATATGCATCCACCACCACAACAGTATGAACCTATCACTGACCCATCTGAAGAACAACTGCCAGAACAAGTCAACTCTATCCATTCCATCCCTAGACAAGTCTATTATAATCCTAATCAGCCAAGGAACCACCCAGGATTCCAATATGGGAACCCTACTGGGACTGCAAATCCGCAACACCAGACGCAGGGAGGATCCTCTAGTAGGTTACCACCTGGATTCCCAAGCAACTTCAATCAAAATCAAGGGAACCCCAGGAATAACTTTCCGAGATCCAACTACCCCAGGAATCTGTCTGCCTACTATCAGTATAATCATCCTCCTCTACACCCACAACTGCACCCTCAGTTGTAGCAACCTCAGCTAGTACTGCCTCCGCAACAACCTCAACAAGGTCAACAACAACTCCCTCAGAAGAATACTCCTTCTCAGCCGGAGGATGAGATGACTTTGATAAGGTAGATGTTGTAGTCACAACAGACTGTTCTTGCTAATCAACAAGCTCAACAAAAGGCAGTAGAGGCTCAACTTTCCCAAATTACTGCACAACTGAAGCTTCCAGCATGCATATTTGCCGGGCAGCCTGAATCGAATCCTAGACACGGACAGAACACGCCTGAACAGTTGAATGTTGTTACTATGAGATCTGGACGTACCCTTCATGAAACCACCAGGATCACCCTTGATGATGATAATACACCTACCTTTATGATACATGAAAGACCGAAGCTAGGAACGGAGAAGTCCACAGAGAATGCAAAGGGAAAAGGAAAAGAACAAGTGTCCATAGAGCCGGAAATCTTACAGTATAAACCAAGGATCCCATATCCAGGAAGACTGTGAGAAATGAAAATGGATACCATGTTCCAAAAATTCAAGGAGGCTATGAAGAAACTTTACATCGATATCCCACTCCTTGATGCCCTCTCTGAGGTATCGGCTTGGGTAAAATACCTCAAAACTTTGTTATCAAGGAAGTACATCACTGAGGAACAGGAAACTGTCAAGCTTGCCCAGACCACCTCTGACATCATCCTCAATAAAATGCCAAAGAAGAAAAAGGACCCAGGTTCCTTCGGAATTCAGTGTTGCATTGGAAATTCATCTACCAAAAAGGGATTAGCTAACCTAGGAGCCAGCATATCCATTATGCCCTATTCTATGTGCAAACGATTAGGTTTCACCGAATTGCTGCCTACAGCAATGACAATTCAATTAGCTGACTCCACCATCACCGCACCTTTGGGTATCATTGAAGATATTCCAGTAAGGATAGGCAAGGATGCCTATGTCTCGTGCGATTTCATCATCATGGATATCAAAGAAGATCTGAGATACCCGATAATTTTCGGAAGACCTTTCCTTGCTACTGCCAGGGCGCTTATCGATGTTGAAGCAGGTACCATCATTTTAAGACTTGGAAAAGAAGCAATTCAATGCCGGGTTCTTAACAGCATGAAAGGCCCTAGTATTCAAGAGGAGGTCTTTCTTCTAGATGCAATACAACAAATGTCTCAATTAGAAATATCTGAGCCAGCGGACGAGTTAGAGAATGTCCTAACCAACCCAGAAGTCGAATTCTTTGCAAATGAGTTGGTTCAACAATGTCTACAACACTTAGAGAAGGCCGAAGAAGCACCGATGGCCACCTTTGAAGAACTCAAAGCTGTCACCATTACAGAAGCAACTGAGCCACCCAAGGCTCCTGAGATGAAGACTCTGCCCATGGGACTCAAACATGCCTTCTTGGACGAAGAAAAATTATGCCCGATCATCATTAGTTCCACCTTAATAGAAAACCAGGAAGTAAGACTTCTGGATGAGCTGAAGAAACACAAAAAGTCCATTGGATATAAAATAACTGATCTGACAGGCATAAATCCTGCCCTATGCATGCACAGACTACCCATGGTCGAAGAATTTAGGCCATAACGCGAACATAAAAGGAAACTGAACCCTAATCTCAAAGGGGTAGTTCGCCTGGAGGTCCTCAAATTACTTAAAGCTGGCATAATCTACCCTATCTCTGACTCCCAATGGGTCAGCCCTATCCATGTCGTTCCTAAAAAAGGAGGCACTACTGTCGTGCTTAACGACAAAAATGAGTTAGTACCCACCAGGACTGTAACAGGGTGGAGGATGTGTATCGACTATAGGAAGCTGAACAAAGCCACAAGGAAAGATCACTACCCTCTACCCTTTCTCGATGAAGTCCTGGAGCGTTTAGCTCATCAGAAATACTTTTGCTATCTTGATTGTTATTCCGGGTTCTACCAAATACCCATACACCCGGAAGACCAAGAAAAAACTAACTTCACCTGCCCATTTGGAACATATGCTTTTAGAAGAATGCCATTCGGGTTGTGTAACGCACCCGCTACGTTCCAAAGATGTATGACTGCCATTTTCGCAGGATTAACAGAAACCATAATGGAAGTTTTCATGGATGATTTCTCAGTTTATGGAGTTTCTTTTGATAATTGTCTAATCAACCTTGGACAAGTTTTACGACATTGTGAGGAAACAAACCTTATACTGAATTGGGAAAAATGCCACTTCATGGTAACTGAAGGTGTCGTCCTCGGGCATAGAGTTAGTGACAGAGGAATCGAGGTCGATAGAGCAAAAATTGATGTTATCTCAAAACTATTGCCACCAAAAGATATAAAGGGAGTGAGGGATTTCTTGGGTCATGCGGGGTTCTACAGAAGATTCATTAAGGATTTCTCAAAAATAGCAAAACCCATGACCCAACTCCTGACCAAAGATACTGAGTTCATCTTTAACCAAGCCTGCCTGCAAAGTTTCTCAACTCTCAAAAATGCTTTAATTTCTGCACCTATACTGAGAGCTCCAGATTGGTCGCAACTTTTTGAAATCATGTGCGACGCTAGCGATTACGCCATAGGGGCAGTGTTAGGACAGTGGATCGACAAGAAACCTTATGTAATTTACTACGCATCTAAAACACTAGATGAAGCACAAAAGAACTACACTACTACAGAGAAGGAGTTCCTGGCTGTCATCTATGCATTTGAAAAATTCCGCTCCTATTTGATTGGATCCAAGGTTGTCGTTTACACCGACCACTCCGCCATTCGATACCTAATTCAGAAGCAAGATGCTAAACCCAGACTTATCCGCTGGGTGTTGATGCTTCAGGAATTTGATTTGGAAATTAAAGATAAAAGCGGAGTGGATGACGTCATAGCCGACCATCTGAGTCGCATTGAAGTTGAAGATGAAGATAAAATCCCTATTCGAGATTCCCTTCCAGACGACCAACTAATGAAAGTTACTTATGGATTCCCTTCGTATGCGGATATTGTCAATTATCTAGCTACATGAATCATTCATCCATCCGCTTCCTACCATGACAAACGGAAATTCCTCCACGACATAAAGCAATATTATTGGGATGAACCTTACCTATTTCACCTTTGTGCTGACGGACTTTTCCGTCGCTGCTTATCGGAAGAAGAGATCACCCCCGTCCTAGAGCATTGCCATTCAGGACCCACGGGGGGGGGGGCACATGAGTGCAAAGAAAACCGCTATAAAAGTTCTGCAATCTAGTTTTTTCTGGCCAACCATAGCAAAGGACTCCTATGATTTTGTGAAATCTTGCAACAAATGTCAGTTTTCTGGTAACATATCCAAAAGGAACGAAATGCCCCTCACAATGTGGCAAGAAATTGAGCTATTCGATGTGTGGGGGATAGACTATATGGGCCCTTTTCCTTCTTCCTATGGTTTCTCGTACATCCTGGTTGCGGTAGACTATGTCTCGAAATGGGTTGAAGTTGTACCCACTATATCCAGTGATTCCAAACCAGTTATTCAATTGTTCAAAGATATCATTTTCCCCAGATTTGGAGTCCCCAGAATTGTCATATCAGATGGCGGGACCCATTTCCTGGAACGAAGTTTTGAAGCCCTATTGAAAAAGTACAGAGTCAACGACAAAGTAGCAACGCCTTACCATCCACAGACCAGTGGTCAGGTTGAGGTATCGAATAGACAACTAAAGGCGATCCTAGAAAAAACAGTCAACAGAAACCACTCTGACTGGTCAACCAAGCTTCCCGATGCCCTTTGGGCATACCGAAGTGCTTATAAAACACCAATCGGGACAACCCCATTCTGTTTGGTATATGGGAAATCCTGTCATCTTGCAGTAGAACTGGAACACAAAGCTTGGTGGGCCATCAAACAGCTAAATTTCGATCTTAAAAGTGCCGGAGAAAATAGACACCTCCAGCTGCAGGAGCTCGAGGAGCTCTGAATGACCGCTTATCAAAGTGCCAGGATCTATAAGGAACAAACCAAAATGTGGCATGATGGTCACCTCAAAAGGAAAGACATCGCCGTCGGCGACAAAGTGCTCCTTTTTAACTCCAAGCTCAAATTGTTTCCCGGAAAGCTTCGAACAAAATGGTCCGGGCCCTTCACCATAAAGCATATTTATCCAACTGGAGTTGTCATAATTGTCAACAACAACGGAGGAGAAAGGACAGTCAACAGTCATCATTTAAAAAAATACTACACTCTGACAGACAAATTGCCAAGACAAACCATTGAAATCAAATACGCCACGCCGACAGCATAACAATGTCGCACCTTTGTCGAGCCAGCGACGTAAAACCCAGGCGCTACTTGGGAGGCAACCCAAGATTTCAGCTTTTTCCTTTATTTTCCATTCTTTTAATTACCTTAGGTTTATCTTCAGAAAATTTAAAAATTTCACATAACCAAATCAAACATAAAAATATAAAAATCCTTCCGACCTTAACCCTCCCAAACGGTCCTGAAACCGTTTGACCTAGAGATTTTGTAGGGTCAACCCCCGATCCCTATAAATATAAACCCTACCCCCTCCTTCTCCTCTCTTCGACTCTTGAGTTTTCTCTGACCTTTGCGCAAGAACTATTCCATTGCCTCTGCTTTCCCTGCTCCCACGCGCCTCACCTCCGTCGACCTCGCCTTCGCCCTCCGCTTCACGGTCGTCATCTCTGCTTCCGGCTGCAAGGTAGTCCAGCCACAACCAACCTGGCCAGCCTTTTTCGCTTCCGCAACCCTCTTTTCCGCCGTCAACAACTTCGGTGCCGCCGCGGCATTTCTCCTTCTCCTTCGCCGCCTTCGTCCTCATTGTCGCCGGCTCCGCCGCGATCCTCTCTATCTTTGTCTGTATCATCGTCGACTCCTTCCATCGTTGCCTTCGTTTTTATCACTGTCGACTCCACCTTCTCTTTCGCTGGCGCCTCCGCCTTCCTTTCGCTGGCACCTCCGCCTTCCTTTCGCCGGCGGTTACCTGACGATACACCTACCAAACGGTCTTGAAACTGTTTGGGACCAAACGGTCTTCAAACCGTTTGGGACCAAACGGTCCTGAAACCGTTTGGAACCAAACGGTCCTGAAACCATTTGGAACCAAACGGTCCTGAAACCGTTTGGAACCAAACGGTCCTGAAACCGTTTGGAACCAACCGGTCTTCAAATAGTTTGGCTTTCCTATATATATATACATAAAACCACATAAATACAAATAAAATCTAAATTTTTCTAAACACGTTGTTTTAACTCATGATTTCCCATTTTGCAGATATGGCATCACCAGCAAAGGAGGCCACCAGATCTGAAGACGCTCAAATTTGGACCAATGAGCAACTAAGGGCAGATCAGGCCAACCTCCAGAAGATCGTAGACGACTACAACAGGACTGGAAAGGCCCCGCCAAATATCAAAATGATGCAAGTCTTGTGCGACCTTGATCGCCTCAACAAGTGCCTAGCTGAGGCACCTGAAGAACAAATTGAAATCTCTTCTGATGATGATGAAGGCTCGGAATACAAGCCAAACTCCGAGGAGGAATCCCCAGCCGAAGAACAAAAGGGGAAACGCAAGGTCCAGGAAACTGCAACTGGACAACCCTCCAAGAAACGAGCCAGAAAGCAAGTCCATCCTGCCACTGTAAGGGAGCAAATCCTGGCAGGAAACACTCCACCAATCACCACCTCCGCTACCACTCCCGCAACCATCACTTTCCCCACTTTCCCTCCCGTCACCACTGCGGCACAACCACCAGAAAACATCTACATCAACACCACCCTATCCACCGACAAAACCCTAAAACCTACTAAGTACGTCTGCTCCAGCGTACTACTTAAGATGGGGATCCATGACCAAATTTTCAACATGCTAGACAAAGCCAACCTTGCAAGGTTGTGTTTAGTACCTGAGATCTCATATTCTGAACCCACTACTGAATTTTTCACCTTTCTTACCAAAGAGCCCATAGACATCATGGATAGATCACGGGATGGAGGTGATAGAAGGTTGGTCACCTAAATCTTCGGCAACAAGGTTGTCTTAACAGAAAACATGTTGAACGAAGTCTTCATCGACAACCAGAAGCAGCTAAATCAAGCCAAGGCTGTGGGAACTGAGCACCCTAATTTCAACAGGCACAAATTTTGAAAATCTCTGACTGGGCTCCCCACCTATGATGCTAAGACATGCAAGGCATCGAACATACATTCTGGACTTGTGCGCACCCTACACAAAATCCTCACAGCCGCACTCTTCCCCAGGACAGAAGGAGGAAACATTATAATCTTGGATCTCTTTGTTCTCTGGTCCATTCTCAACGGATTGCCAGTCAACATTGGACTACATATGATCAAGAAATTATCTGCTTACGCCCTGGTGAAGGAAATTTGCATGGGAGGTCATGTCACTTCCATCATCAAATATCTCAAGATGGACAGACCTCTACCTCGTTTCACACAAATAAAGGGCGACGTCCTTACTAATGAACAAACATTGAAGAACTCCTTCATTATTAAGGAAAATGATGAACAGCTACATTACGTCTTCTTCCCTACAGTAAAGTCATCCAGAACCCTGCTACCGCTCCCGGAATTCGCAGACTATGACAAAGAAAAGCTCCTCTTCACTATCGAGGAGCTTACCAAACTCTTAGCTACGGTACAAGCACCAACAAAGAAAATAAAGGTGGGGCAGACTAAACTCAGCATCAGCGCCCCGACAGCCAGCATACCAAAAATTCCTGTGAAACGACCTTCCACTAGACTTTCATAGAAACAGCAGTTATCGGGGACACCAACTTCCAAACCACATCCAGAAGACAACCCCCTCCCCGAAGATCACATCACCACCTCATCTTTAGACTCCTTCATTATGAGTCTAAATGCTGAGCTAACCACCACCACCTCACCACCCTCCACCTTTCCACCATAAACCACCCTTCCTTTTTTCCCCACAACCACGCTACCACCCGCATCCTCTTCTTCACCCTTTTTTCCTTCGGGCTCACCCTTCTCCACCCATACACTTGACTTTCCCACTTTCCCCTCCACCTCCACAATCTCTCCCCCATCACTATCACTTCCACCACTTTCACCTGAAATACCACCACCTTTCACATCCACCACCACCCCGACACCGCTGGTGACCCCATCCATAGTCACCACGCAGTTCGCGGCACCATAAATGTCTCTTTCGCAAGACACTACCACCCTCCCACGCAGACCCCAGCCATCCCACCCTTCCACCTCTGGCGTCCCCTTTTCCAATATCGGCGAGGAATTCGGACGTCAATTTGACATCATCTGAAACCTCCTCACCGATCCTTCTAACATTCTACATTCTATTTTTTCTTGTGTGCAGGGATTATCCAAACAGGTGGCCATGATCGACGAACAGAACCGCGCCTTGCCCAACATCCTCCATGGTTTTCAGCAAAGACAAGATGAGGTGGCTAAGCAAGTTGATCACATCAACAACCACTACAACAACCTGCCTGAGCTGGTCCTTGGAGCGAAGCGCCAACAAGAAGCAACGGCTAAGCAAGTCGATGAGATCTCTACGTAGACTCAACCTCTGCCCGAGACTCTCCGCGAGCTCAAGCAGCAACAAGCAGCTCTCAGCACGCGCTTGGACACCATCAGTAGCACCCTCACACAGCTAAACAATCGCCAAGAGGAGTCAACTAATAATGAAATCTGGCAACTACGTGCTCAAGTAACAGATCTTACAGCGCGTCTCCTCTCCGCAGAGGGCCACTATAACGACCTCAAAGAAACCCACGACGCACTGCTCGAAACACACGAGCATGTGCAAGTGGCTTTCGATGAGTTACAAGCCACCCATCGGCGGTGCAAAAAGACCACAAACAAAAAGCCAGTTGACAAGGCAGTGGTTGACAAAGATGGTGATAGTGACGACGACGAAGACTCTGATTCATCTGCTGATTCGAATAATGATACCACCTCCTCAGGTGATAAATTTGACGATGGGGAGGACCCAGGCCAAGCAGCAGAACCTTCTCAGAAAGGTTCCGACAAAGGTCAACAAGACGGTGGACATCACCTCAAGTTCCCCCACAATGATAATGTAAACATGTCATATGGGGACCGATTCCTGGATTATTCTGCTCTGGGGTCCATCAGGGAGTCTGCTAAAAATGTGGCTTTCACTGAGTTCCACCACTGTCTATTAGGAACCAGCGCAAGCCCACCCGCAGCAACCGCTCAACCTTTCTCCGCACTTGACCCATCAGTGCCTTCCCCCCATGAACAGGACGAGGCAGAATGAGTAAGCTTAGACACAGATGAAGACCTCGATTCTGCCTCTGACTCAGAAGACGATCTACAAGGCTATGAAGAAGCCTTGGTACAACCTTCTTCCCCCCCTCCGCAGAACCTTCCCCCGCCGCCACCACTACCACACAAAATGCACGATTTGCATATGACGGCCATCTCCACATTAGATGCTCAGGACATCTTTATACTGAACACCATTGTCGACGATGCAAAAGCGGGGGAGGACATCATCTACTATAACACCAAAACTAACCGCAAGTTGACACGAGAAGACTTCCACAACATCCTGCGACCACGGTCCACGATGCCAATGGAAATCTTCTGTGTCCTTCTTGCCAACTATATCGAAGTGTACAGAAGCTCTAAGAGGCAGCAGCCAGTTTTTAACGCCTCACCTGCTCTATCTATCGGCCTTTTATACAAAGATATACGAGTAAAATCCATAGAGCGGCTGCGTGCCGGTTTAGCACGGCGGGCATGTTATCTCACAGTGCCCTTCCAAGTTTCGGACCACTGGCTTTTTATGATAGTAGACACCGAGGCTCGGGACGCCAAGGTTTATAATTTTTGCGGCACTGAGCTACCTGCCGGTACAATAAATTTTGTTGGTGAAGAAGCAGGTGAAGCACAATGCATACCTTTCCGACTTCTCAAGTTAATCTGGGCTGCGCGCCCATCTCTCCGCCAAGACTGGAGCCAACCCTGGTTCCAAATTATCAACCCACATGTTCAAGCTGCTGAGGGATCTGGGGACTGTGCTTTTTGCACCATCCGTCACATCCAAGCACTGAACCAAGAAATCCCTTTTGCTGATCTAGTCGCTGAATATTTTCACTCCTTGCGAGGACGTTACGCCATGGAGCTCATTTGTGATAGAATGTTCTTCAAGGATCTGACAATGGCACCGGATGACGTCCCTCGTTACCTTTTTTCAGCAATACAACGGCCGCAGAGGCGACCTTTCCGACAAACTTTGAAAGAGCTGGAGAAATCCAAAGCAACAGCCACAACTCCCGAGCAAAGAAAAAGTGACATAGATCCTTTTTCTGCCATAAAACCAACTTTCCTGGACTTTGACCTCAGTGCTTGCAAAGGTCTCTCCGACATTGAACTATGTCTCATCATGTCGAGGCTCTCCGCCGAGAAAGATGAACTCGTATTCATGTCTGGCGACATTCTAATAATGGCAGACACGCTTCGAGAGACTATACAGTTTAAAGGATCTCTCACCGTCAGCTTAATGGCCGCTTATCAATTTCTCCTCGGCCAAAATAACCCCACAACATATATGGCATCACCATACATGAAGGATGATCTTTTAAAGCTAAAGAACTTCAGAACAACTGAAGTGCTGATCTCCTTTCTACAACACACAATGCCGAAATTCATCATGCTACCCTTCCTTTATCACGAGCACTGGATGCTCCTGGCAACAAACCTACCAGAAGGAACAACTGCAATCTATAACAGTTCCGACAGCCAGTACAATCCACGACAGAGGAATTATGTCATGACACCAAAGACGCCCACAGAGGTAGTAGCAAAGGAATGCGCTGACAAATTAATCACCTTTTTAAGTCAGCATTCACGAGCTTATGCCAAAGAACATTTTCATCGCCCAACCTTCAACCACAAATGTCCACAGCAAATTCGCCAGTCAAATGACTGCGGCTTCCATGTCCTCTACTGGATGTACACCATCATGACCCTTCAAAGACCAGTAGAGGATATGACAGATGTGGACTACCACGCCCTTCGTGGAAAGTTCGCTGTTGACCTACTCCGCACACACGACGCAAACCAAGGATTAACAGAAGCCTGATGCCCTTGTCCTTGTACTTCCCATCCTATCACCTTGACACTCTGCGGACAGAGTGAGTGATAAGTTGGGGGGGAGTACACTGTACAAGGGCGAGGTATCATCTCTACAAACCTTTTTTCTCAATTCTCCCTTATCTTTATTTTTGTATAAATTCTTTTACACTTTTAGTCTTTGTTTTTTGTTTTAGATTTCCTAACTTTAAATCCCACTCATATAGAATAGCATCCCTCTTGGATCAAGATCAACCCATGCTGACTTAAGAATCCAGTAGTCCTCAAGTATAAGAATAATAATAGCATAAAGGCATGTAACGGTGAGTTAATAAATTTCCTTCTCGCTTGACTTTCATGATTTTGCTTCAGTTCTACATCACACTCTTCAACAAGTCAATATCCAAGCCGAAGCAAGCCAAATATTCTCAAGTACAGGATGGAAATCAGTGAAATCCAAATCAAGGAACCTCGCAAGTGGACCACCAACCAGAAAGTAATTGCATGCTGGGAAATTCTAAGAACAGTTTTCTTCTTTTTAATAAAAGAGGCTTGGCCGCCCAACCAAAAACCCAAATATCCAAATCCCAAGCCTGTGAGTTTTCGAATAAAAGCTAAAGTGTTGAATAAAAACATGAGAGTTGTGTCATGCATAAGGACTTATATGAAGAACCGATAAAGGTCTCACCCGGCCGGTACATTCAGCTGCCCTCATAAAGGCAGATGTGTCGTGCCCGGTAGTGAGATCCTAAGGTCTCCAAATATATGAAAAGGCTAATAAAGGGCTCGCCCGGGCGGTACATTCAGCTGCCCTCATGAAGGCAGATGTGTCGTGCCCGGTAGTGAGTTCCTAAAAGCATAGATAAACCCTCTCCCGCTAAAAGGGAGAGTTACACAAAAGCCCTTAGCCAACCCTCATAACCACTCTAGTTTCCGTTAGGTTTTCAAAAGAAGTACAAAGATGATTAGAGTCAATGACATGCACATAATAACATCAGGAAAAAGGTGGTCCCAATACGAGCTACGTGATTTAGAGGAAACCTGAGATCTGCACAACTCTCTATACCTGAAAGAATTAAGGCAAGCAGAAGCTCTAATATGACCTCAGGAGATCTCTGATTTAGAACTGAAGCAAGGCTATGGAAATCTTAACTAAATAAAATCACCTCACCTTTACATGCCTCAGCTCTATCTAGCTTGAGGACAAGCTAGACTCTAAGTTAGGGGGGTGATAACCTCCAATTTTGGGATGTTATCTTAGTCTTTTCTTTAGTTTTCCACACTCTTTCTTAATTAGAATTAGATATAATACCTAAATATTCGTTCTTATTGTAAATATACCATTAGACTAACTTTTCCTCTTTTTACGTGTAGAAAAAGACACAAAAAAATCATAAAAGACTCAACTAGCATCAAGACCGCATGAGCTCAAACGGTCCCAAGACCGCATGAAGCCAATCGGTCCCGAGACAGCATGGAGGCACACGGTCCCAAGACCGCATGAAGCCAATCGGTCCCGAGACCGCATGGAGGCACACGGTCCCAAGACAGCATGAAGCCAATCGGTCCCGAGACCGCATGGAGTCACACGGTCCCAAAACCGCATGAAGCCAATCGGTCCCGAGACCGCATGGAGTCACACGGTCCCAAGACCGCATGAAGCCAATCGGTCCCAAGACCGTATGAAGCCGATCGGTCCCGAGACCGCATGAGTCCAAACGGTCTTGAGGTCCAAATGGTCTTGAGGTCCAAACAGTCTTGAGATCCAAACGGTCTTGAGGTCCAAACGGTCTCCAAACCATTTGGACTTCACTTAAGGCCTATAAATAAGACCCCAAGGGTCCTCAAAAAGGCATCAAGTTTCAGACGTCCAGAGGCTGCCTCAATCACTCCAGAGCACATCCGACTTCCATCCTCCGCCCAGAGGCTACCGATTTGAGACCCATACTCCATCCCGAAGCTACTTTCTCTCTCTCTGCTAAAGAAGGTGGGAAGAGGGAGATCTCGTCATCGCGCAACTTGTGAAGCTGGTGGATCATTTCTCTCTCTCCAAGGGGTTGACTTTCCTCTCTTCTTTGTGGGGATGATGCTCTCTCTCTCTCTTCTTGCCTCCTTCTTTGTCCTAGTTATGAGCGAGTAGTCTCTTTCACTAGGGTGCGGGGAGTAGCCCCGCTACCCATGTTTTCATATCATGTAAATGTAATCCATAGTTTGTAATATAGAGTTGTTATCTTTTCAGTTCAACATCAAATGCTTAATGAATGCTTGTTGCTTGATCACCAACTTGTGTTATCTTTTGTCTTTTAGTATGAATTGTCTACGTTTGTACTATTAGATACGAAATCCGTTTGTATGTTGGTTCTTGGTGTATGTATCCACCATGCATCTATTTCGGTATCTAGGAGTGTCTTTCAAGAAGTGGAGTATATTCACTCCCATCGTTGTACTTTCATGCTATGAAATGGAATCAGTTGACGTGTGGAAGTACATCTTTGGTAAGTCGAGGAACACACTTTGAGAAGGGAATGATGCAAAGAAGTTGACCATTCATTCGGGGATGGCTGGAGTTGCATCATTCCCACACTTCTTGTAGTTAGTTCTCCAAAAGGAAACTAAATCTACGAAGATACTAACTGACTAAAACTCTTATTGCAGGTTATGTTTTACTTTGTATGTGTTGATCCATGTGTAGTGGCGGTGAAAAACCGATCACACCCTAGTGACTTTTATCATTGTTTAACTTCTTTAAATTTACTTGCTTGCTTTATTTTACATGTTCTTAGTTTATAAACAACAAAACCAACCTTTCGATCTAATTACCAACTAATAAGTAATTAAGTGAAATTCCAACGTTTTCTATCTTGTTGTAACCAACAAGACCGTTGTCCCGTGGATTCGACCCTTAACTATACTACGATAAGACTTCCACGTATCTTAGCATACGTGGGTGGAGTTCTCTATCTAGTATAAGCAAGGCTAAACCTAAAGGTTTACTATCTTTAGGATTTTTAGTTGGTGCACACAATTCCACACAAGTGGAAGCTCCATCAACGTACCAAAATGAGAAAAAACTCTGCAAAAAATGGAAATATTGGATTAAGAGCGTGATTTGGCCAATTATTGCAAAAGTACTTATAAAAGAGAGGAAAATAACAGAAAAGGGCAGTTTTGATAACAGAATAAAGGGCAATAACATCACAAAAATTGGTGTTATCAAGTCATCAAAAGAAAACAATACTTCTAGTCTAAGTCATTTATTTCAAATTTCAAATTCAATGTCTCTTACTCTTTCTCTTTCTTCTCTTTTAGATTTCTTTGGTAGAAAACAAAAGGAAAAATCAATTAATATTACTTTTCAAATAAATGTAGCATATTATAAAGTAAAAAGGTGTCTTTGAGTTCCTTTTTGTTTCCCCTTTCCTTCATATTCTAAGAGAAACATTATTTGGCCTTTTTGTATTAAGACCTCAAAGATATTTTATTTAGGGAAAACCACATTAAAATTTAAATTAACCCTAAAAATTCTAGGGTGTTGCATTTCTACCCACCTTAATCAAATTTTGTCCTCAAAATTTTATTAAAACTACCCACCTTAGAAATGTCCATATCTAGTGCAAAACTTCCAACATACTAATTTTATCATGTGAATCAATAGTTTCAAGCATTTCCACACAATAAAAGTTTGAAAAGAAAAGGCATTTCACTACTAGACTTCCACTCCGTCTTTTCATCATCACTATCTACCATGGAAAAGATTCTAGCCTACCTCTTCTCCTTATGTGCTTGATTGACGTTATGCTCCTTCTTTTGAACCTTGAGCCAGTTAGGTCTGATGTGGCCTATCTCATCACATGCATAACAAGCTCCAGTTCCAAATCTACATTCTCCCAAATATTACTTGGAGCACTTTTCACATTGTGTCTTTGCATTCTGGTTTGCAACAGCTTCAACTGGAGTCTTCTGCTTCTTGTCATTGTGATGGTTGGAGTTGTGGTTGTTGTGGTGGCTCCCCTTCTTCCATGTTCTTTCTGGATGATCTTGTAGCTCTAGGGTAGCATCTAGGGCACTTTGGAAGGTACAATGTCCATGTCCTTATAACACAAAACTGAGGTCTAGTTTGAGACCCCTAATGAACTTCTTGGTTTTGCGTCTTTCATCATAGTCATTGCCATTCTTCTGCAAGATCCTGAACTTCATAGAAGATTGGGTGACTGTAATGTCATCATGTTGATGAAGGTTGCAAAATTCTTCTTCCTTTTTCTCGATCATGGCCTCAGATATGTAGTGGTCTTTGAAGGCCTCAAAGAAATCCTCCCATGTGAGTGGAAGAGCATTAGCTTCACAAGAACCTGGCAGGTTCTCCCACCATGTCCTAGCAGCACCCTTCAACATCTGTGTCCCGAAGCAAACCTTGGATTTGTTGGGAAAATCCAGGTCACGGAAGCAATGTTCCATGTGCTACAACCAACTCTCAACCTTTCCTACCACGTCCACCTCTTCCTGTCCAGTGAAGGAGTTAGACTTGATCTTTAAAAAGTCAACTAGGGAAAGCCCAAGGTTGACCCTAGGGTTTCCAAGTATTCCCACTTGGTCTTCTCCTCTTCCCATGGCAGTAGCTAGAGCTCTAACAAGGACATCAAAGGGCACCATGGGGGTTTCTAGATGTGGAGATTCTCGATGTTTTCCTACGCTAATTGATTCATCTTCATCCCCACTCATGGCTATCTTTTCATTGTCACCCTTCCTCTTAGTAGCCATCACTGTGATCGACATAAACTACATGAGATTATGATAAAAGCTTGGTGGCCAACCATATTTGGGCTCTGATACCATTATTGTAACACCCCACTTGTACCATTCAGAGCGAAAACACATATATTTATTCACATCAAGCGGGATGTCATAACCATGATATTAATTGCACAAAATAGAGTTTAAATAAATCATCTCAAGACAATAAATACTATTTCTCGTTCTCAAATCTTTACAAATTTTACATGTACATAATCTTAGAAAAGGAAAAAAAATCTATAAACTAAGTATGGTTGGCACCCTACTAATGCTTTTCTCCTTGACAGTCCTTGAGCTAGGGTTTCCACCTCAGATGGTCTTCCCTCCTTAGTTAGCTCCCAACCTACGGGCATCACACACCCATCCATGCAATAAATCAAGCGGTAAGTGGAATTGAACATATTATTTTTTAACAAAAATATGAAAATTGAAAATAGACATTTATCATTGAATAGTGAAAATACATAGAATTTCTTTTAGGTCATTTTCTTTTAGCTTAACCTATATAAGTGTCCTCAGGTTGCACATATGTTCTTCTTCTCTTATGCACTGAAGTGCCTCTTCTCTTATGCATCGTAGTTCCTCTTCTCTTATGCACCAAATTGACTCTTCTCTTATGGACTGAAGTGTCTCTTCTCTTATAAGGAACTTATATAAGCCTACTTTTAACATTTTCTTTCTCTTAAATCTGTTAACATTACTTTGGACTTTATTTGTAACTTTATTATTACTGTTCATGAAGGTGATACAATATACAACATAAAACTCAAATCATTATAATTTTACCAACTTTAGCAAATGGAACAGCAAATAGTATAAACATGGGGAAGACCAAAATGCCCTTGCAAATCACGAACGAACGCACAATGGTTCGATTGAAAACATGGGGGGGGGGGCACTTCCCCTTCCGGCCTGTGAACAATTGCCAGGACACGCGTCGAGGTGAAATCACACGATTCTTGATCGCTTCTTTGAGAACCAAAAGTGAGAATGAGTTCTCCTCGTCGCCATGAAGACAACGAGCCCTGGTTCAGGTTATCTCGTGTCCTGAAGCACCAGGAGCTTCTCCTGCAATGGCGGAGACTCAACTGGATGATCAGGTTATGGGAAAGTGTTATGAACGGACCATCAAGACAAGCAGGAAGACGCTGTGGAATTAAGTCAAGTCAGGGCATGGATGCGAGTAGGAAAACAGCCCAAGAAGACACCTATGAACATCGAGAACTGGCGGAAAAAGAGGAGAGGATCTCAAAATCCCAAATGAAGAAACCGGCAGGGAGCACATCAACTATGGTTTACAAAACATTCTAGGGTCTAGTTTGGCCACCTACTTCTTAAATCCCGGTAATCTGGTACAGGGCGCCGTAATTTTTTAGTAGCCGCGGGAGGCGAGTTGCATTCCACTCCTGGACTTCACTGTTAATTGGTAGGGAGAACAGATGCTACATCGCAGCAAACTGGGCAAAGTGCTGGCATTTGCCAGTACCGCCGATTATGGCGTGATTGAGAAAGCTGTCATTCGCTGTTACAGAACTTACGTGACGGTGATCATAAATTCCACGTATAGTGTGATGGGCTGTCAATTATTATGCTATTATCGGGATTCCCGAAATCAGCGGCCAAACTAGGCCTAGGAGTCAAGGAGAAACCGCGAGAGTCATTTCCATGGTCAAAACCCACTGTATTGCCATGGCGGAGAGCCCCGGCAATGACCCCCCAACTGCCTATAGAGTACAGCGTTTGGGGACACGACGAGGTAAACTAATGATACAGAAATGAAGAGCAATGGTCAAGGATGCTTACAACGCTCGTGATTTGACCGAGGTGAACGGATCGCAAAAAATCAAGCCACCGTCGATGGAGAAGAAACGTGAGCAGGTCTTGGAGTTGGGTGGCTCTAGCGATGGAATTGGTTAAGGAGGAGTAAGGCCTGGAGTTTCTTGATGCTATACGGTGCGCTATATAGATGTGTGAAGCCCTGGGGTAGTGCCTGCAGCTCGTGGCTGTGAGAGGGGGGAGAGCCCAATTTGGGCGTTTCCTCATCTGATTGAAACGGAAGGCGAGTGATAGCTTGTTAGGTTCGGGAGACTGAGCCGAGGTCATTGGAGAAAAGATCTCGCAAAATAGACGCGAGGAGAGGGAGAACGAGGCACGCGATGGAAGTCTCATTACTGCGTTTACTACCCGCGATCTGAGCAGAGGTAAAGGACGACTCTCATGTCATCGGATCATGAGTGATCAAAATAGATTCGTTGGATCGGCGCGCTAGAAAGGAAATGAAATTCGAGTAACGTGCGACAGAATGTAATACCCGAACTTTATTAGGGAAATAAAGGCAATTAATGAAATCAGATTTAAACCTAGGTCAAACCATATTCAAATTTCTCCTAAATCAATTGGAGGGTCACACATGGGTCAAACGGGTTCAAATTTGAACCATAGGCAGATTAGAAGGTCTATAACATTCCTATGCAGTAAGAATTCAGTTTTGCATATGTTTGATCCATTATTACCTATAATGTCCATTAATCTCAATTATAATGCATTTGAAGGATAAAATAGTTTGAAAATTATTTCTCTTTTTGAATCCTCAAACCAAATTCAAAATATACATTAGCCATTCATTCAAGAGTCATATCACACCTTTTTATTATCTTTTTGAGTAAATTTCTTGAAGGAGAGAGTAAATAATGATCTTTTTATCTTAAAAGCCATCAAAAGAAAACAATACTTCTAGTCTAAGTCATTTAATTCAATTTCAAATTCCTCGTCTCTTACTCTTTCTTCTCTTTTAGATTTTTTTGGTGGCAAATAAATGAAAAAATCAATTAATATTACTTTTCAAATAAATGTAGCATATTATAAAGGGAAAATGTGTCTTTGAGTTCCTTTTTGTTTCCCGTTGCTTTAATATTCTAAGAGAAACATTATTTGGCCTTTTTGTATTAATACCTCAAAGAAATTTTATTTAGGAAAAACCACATTAAAATTTTAAATTAACCCTAAAAATTCTAGGGTGTTACAACACCCCTCCGCCCACCCAGTTATTGGGATTAGAGTGGACACTTTATTCCATATAGTCAGCAACAATTAAAGCAATAAAAATGAGAGAAGTAAAAGAGTGAGAAAATATTTTTGTCCATAACTTTCAATTTGGAGTATATTTTTTGTTGAAATACTTTCCAACAAGACTATTGTTGGCATACTTTAGAAAATGATAATATGAGAGAAATATAGTCTCCGTATTTTAGGGTATCATACACATATTTTGGGTGCAATACTCATATTTTGAGTACAATATATCATCTAGTAAATTTTCATATCGTATCTCAGAATAGGAGTAATGTACCTCAAATCACCATGTACTGTACCCATTTTATTTATCTACCAGAGTATATTACATTATTTTGAGGTTATAATGCACATATTTTGAGGTACATTACTCTTTTTATGGAGGTAAATTACTAATGTTTTACTTGTTGAACGTATCATACCACAAAACATGAGTATTATACTCATTATAGTACAAATATTTATTATACCCAGTTTGATTTTAATATTTTACGTAATGCTTAATCTGAGTACAATGCCTAAAATAGTGTAGATATTGTACTTTTTATACTTTTATCCTCTCTGGTTATATTTCTCATATTAATTTTTTTTGGAATATGTCAACATTAGTCTTGTTAGAAATTATTTTTATGATGGACCTAATATTTTTATTTTGATAAAAGTTCTTTACTGGTTTAAAAATTATGTGCAAAATATTTTTCTCTCCTATTTTTCTCTATTTCATAACGTGTTCATTTTTTTTTCAACAATAGTATTGATCACGCCGAAGCCGCGTCCGTGGGAGAATGAGTGGATTCCAGCTCATCGAATGTCTAATTTAGTAGTAAGTTTAGCTTGCCTACAATGCAAGTGGATTGACTATTGCATCTCTCTTCTCCCACCCTCTCCTGGTCCTTGGCCCCCAATACCATGAAGTGTTGATTCAGTCGTTCAAGTGAATATTAAACCCTAGAAAATCAGCAGCTATATATCATGAATAATTCTAAACGTAACCAGAGGCCAACCCGTTTGCCCACCCATATGCGGGAGAGTGGGCAGTCCCCCCTCATTTACTATATCATTTATTTTCATATGCAATAAATTATTTTTAAAACATGAGAGAAGTAGAAGAGAGAAAATTTTGTCAATAACTTCTAATCTAGAATGTACTTTTTTATAAAAAAAAGTATTAGATTTCTTGTAAAAAATAGTGTCCAACAAGACCAGTGATGACATACTTAAAAAAATAGTAATATAAGAGAAATATTATATCTGTATTTTAGGGTACCATACACATATTCTAGTACAATTTTCGTGTTTTGAGTATAGTACCATCAATAAGTCCACATTCATATTGTACCTCAAAACATGAGTAATATTATATCCATATTTTGAGAATTTTTATGAAATAAAAAAAAGCATTACAATCCTTATAAATAATACTTTTCAACAAGACCAATGTTGATATATTTTGGAAAAAGAATAATATGAGAAAATATACTACTCATGTTTTAGGTATCATGTTTTAGGTATAATACTCGTGTTTTGAGGTACTGTGCATCAACAAATACATGTTCATATTGTACTCATGTTTTGGGGTACAATACTCATGTTATGTATTGTATCTCTCTTGTTTATTTGTGTTAGTACCTTCAAAATATGAGTATTTTACTTCCAAAATATGAGTATTTTACCTCCACAATATGAGAGTGTTGTACCCCATAATGTACTTAAAAATATAGGTATAGTTGGGAAATATGGTACATAGTAGGCAGTGGAGTTTAAAATTTTATTATCATATTCCACATAAATAGTAGATCGTGTCAATAACTATAATGCAGGAAGGATGGTTTATGTAATATACCTGGTCCTGGAGCAAGTCCAGTGACAATCTTCATTGTTGTAGATGTGCAACTCTGAATCCTGGTTGTACTGGGACTCATTTGACTGCTGCATCACCTGGTCTACACCACGGACTACAACCACGAATGTTGTCTTCTTCAGCAACTCCTCTTATCACGGACTGTTGGTTGACGTTGTCCTCCAAACGGTAAACAATGGCTTCCTGCCTCTATGATAGTCAACACAGACCTCCTAGAACCCATTTCATCCTGTTGGACTAGACAAGAAGGAGTTGTCCCTCTCCGTCAGTGTACTAGTCACCGACTTGCTCTCCCACAATAACAACTCTCAGTTGTTCTCTCCTGTATCTATCTCTCCCTTTTCGAGTATAGGACTTTCCGAGGCTCTCGTGGTTACTACAACAAGAGAGGAAAACAAGTTATTAGAGGAAATGATTCTCAGTTGTCTGTGTTGTTGTTATACTTTGGGAAGCCTCTAGTGCCCCTCTATATATAGGAGGGGTTAGGGCCAAGGTTCTTAGTCCCCAACATTGCAGGACTAAAGGGGGAGTGGAAAGGACAAGTAGATCTTGAATTTTCACAACTTTTCTGGAAGTTTCACAACCTGCATGCAATGAAGCAGTCGTCTGAGATGTGAGACGGCCATCTCACAAAGCGAGACGGTTGTTTTGAGCTTTCCCAATCAGATACAAATTGGCAAATCATTTCTTAATGTCATACATTAATTTACTTACACCCTAAGTATGTGCAATTGAAACCAGTTCAGGAAAACTCCAAAACTTTCATTCATTCCAATCGAGCCATCTCATACAAGAAAGATGCCCGTCTAACTCACCCTGACAGTCATCAAGTTTGAGTCGAGCTAATCGGTTCAATAGCTTGAACTGATTAGTTCATGGAGCAAAACTAAGCCAATTCAATTTTTGATCTGCCCGACAACCCAAATGGCCATCTCAACATTTGAGACGCCTGTCTGGCTAACCAAATGGACATTTCACCCAATGAGATGGTCGTTTGGCAGTTCCATCAACCAATATGTCCATATGTTGTGTGAATTGAGTACCTAAATGCTTTAGTACTTAATTCAATTATCATTCAAGATCAAACTCCTCTTCTAGATGAGTTCGTATGTGTGTGACCCTACAGGTCCCATATCACATTGGCAGTGAATATCCATAACAACCTATGACATCACAAGCAAAGAGTGGTTCCTAGTTGCACATCATTGCAACCCAAGTAAAAGGAAAAGTTGGGGAACAACTTCAACCTACAATTTGTGTATGGCATTATAGTGTTTGTATAGTTCCTTTGTCACTGATGTCCAGATTGAACTAGAGGCATGGATCAGTCACCCTCATTATTATTCAATCCTTTTCTTGAACCAAGAGCATACTGTCTGAGATATTTGTAAGCTCAACATTACATATTGACTCACATGTGCATGGCCATACTTTTCTCCGTCTCGCTAATCAAGAGGCCTAGGACATCACACTCCAATAGGAGGGACAAATCCCATGTCTATCACTCACAATCAATCCCCATGTGTCAAAGCCACTCAATGATCATTGTTATAACAACCCATATTTTAGGACTGCGTTTGATGATGTCAAAGTGTACCCACCAATATGTGTTGATTGTAGTGATTTTAGGTCTAAGAACCACAACCACCACTGTGGCATCTAACTTTTAAAAAAGGATTAACTAAAGCGAAAGCGGTCATTAGCAGCGGAATTACTGAAAATCACTAAAAATTAAAACTTTTTACAAAGTGATCCATATACTAAAAAGCTCTTTCATAAGGAACCAAAGTACTTCAAGTACATGCTGGTTTACTAGTACATCTCTTGTACTATTTCTTCTCGAGAGTTATAAACATCAACTGCCCTGTTAGATCATACATAGGCATCACAAAAATCTCGAGGCATGAAGCCAAAATCTCAAATTGATATAAAACTAACTACTGACTCCTAGGATCTGAGAGTACAGAGACGACACATATGACTCTCTATTTACATGGCATGACAACCAGTGTCTCCACCTGAAGATTCACTGTTGTCCTTGGTTCTGCTGCTACTGCTGTTCTTCCCTTGATGTAGGGTTCCTACCTCTTCTGCGTCTACCTAAAAAGTTGAATTCCACAAGGGTGAGACAATTGAAAATTGTCCCAGCGAGAGAGATAACTCTCTACCAGAAACATTATTATTGCAGCTAATAATATATAACTGAGCAGAAGTTTCATAAGTAATTAACAACAGGTAATTCAGTATATAACAGATTAGAACAATAATGTATATTCAAAACATTTTACTTATAACTTGATAAAGCAGCATATTACTTATCTAATAAGGAGTTTAAGAGCATAAATAACATTTGTCCATTAGACATACTAGGCAAAGTAACAACAACCAAAGATTCTCGTATTTCAACCTTAAGCAAATATTCTACACGGCTGATTACATTTTAAAATCATACTTATTTCCCTGAGGAGACGAGGTATACCGCTCATACTCCAACCGACCATTGCGAAATCGAAATCGGTACCATACATAGGTCAATAGAAGAGTCGGATTTCCATGGCCTCATCTTCCTCAGTCAGTGTGAGGACCAACTGCAGGACATCTTGTGTCTCTGCTAAATAGCTTTCCAGGGTATACTGGCAACTTCACTATTAGAGTTACAGTGGCATGATGTACTCTCTTCGCAATCGAGAGATATTATATTTATCTCACATTGATTCAGCATTAAGATCATCGAGAGATTAATGGTACATCCATCCCGGCATTCGGGAGATTAGTGATACATCCATCCCATCACATATAATGAAGGATTGAGAGATTTAATGTTTATCTCACATCAATTCCTCCATTAGGGCATAAGGATATTCACACCCATAACCCCCACATACTCAAAAGTATGCCTCTAGGAGTTCCCTTAGGAAAACCTGTTTCACCATCACCTAAACTACTGACGATGATGGATCTGTGGTCAGGGATCTACATGATACTATTTCACTTGATTATTTAAGTACATTACAATATTCTTTTAGCATCAAGCATGTTTTCAGTCATAAAACATTTTAACATTTGCTACAAAGAAGGAATATTGTTTCTATCAAGTTCTTTTCAAAGCTTTGCTAAACATTGGGATCTCAATCCCTTATCACATCAGGGTAATCTCATTCCTTGTCATCTCATCATCATGATTATGAAGCATGGGTATTCAAACCCTCAAGTCATCAAGCACTTGTTACCAATTTATCAGGTAACTTAATGTGTTCAGGTTAACTGATCAATGTAAACATAATAATTGCAGTGCAGGTATCTCGCATGGCACTTAAAGCACAATAATATTTCTTGTTACCTTTCACTAGGCAACACAGCATGTTATGGCTCACAAGGTCCATAAAGAAAATTCAGTATTAAAGCATCATAGCTCATACCTGGCTATGTTTACCATCTCATGAAACCTGCATAGTTAGTGCACATGATAACAATTATATCAATTACCAATCAACACTATGTATGTAAGCGCATCCTCACTATTTCCTTATTAGAGCTGAGATTTCCCAATTTATGGAGGGGGGGAGGGAGCGTCTCCTTTGACGCCTCCTCCCCCTGGCTCTTCAGTTATCGGCTTGGTTTCATTCTGTGAGGAGGCGGCTCCGCAGTGTCTTCCTTCCCCTGACCCTAAAACCAGGGCAAGGTGTGGACGACAACTTGAGTGCATCGCTGGAGGTAAGGGTGTCGGTGAGGTTGAATCACAGGTGTCTACTTCTGCTTGCTGGGTTGAAGGTTAGTCGGGAGCATCGCCTTGGTCAAGGGGCTTTTGTGGTTTGGCGCTCGACCTAGTCGACTCTCTCTTGCTCAAGTGTGGTGGATGGAGAAGGCCTTACCCACCCAAATATGAGACCTAAGCGGTGGCTCCGACGATAGGTGTTCAAAGGGGTGGCTTGCCTCTTTCTCACTTGTGCTTTCTCTCCATCGACCGGGGTGGTGACGACCCCTAGGTTTCGACCTCGACGGGGTTCCTATGGCGCCTCAACGCGAGGTTGACTGGTGTCAACTTCTGGCTCGTTTGGATCACGTCAGTGTCCGCGAGGTTCTACCTCTGGGTTCTTCTTCGCATGATTTGACCTTAAGCTGATATGGGCGGCACTCCCTGGTGCTCTGGTCTTCAGGCGGCGGTCCTCTTCTCTCCCTTAGTCGGACGCCCTCAAGGTGCTTGCCGGGTTGCCTCCGTGCAAACAAGGGCAACGGTCTGCCTCTCAGACGGATGGTATGCTGGTGGCTGCTCGGATTCTCTGCAGTGAAGCTGTAGTTGGCGAGAACACCACTATGGTGATGACGAGCAACTTCTTTGGAAGTAGTCGGTTGTTTCTGTTCCTTTGAATAGGTGGCCAATCAGTGGACCATTCAGGCTGAGTTATCCTCTAGTTCACTTGGATCAATGTGGCTGGTTGAAACCCTATCTGGTAACACACACTTGTGGGTTATTCGATTGTTGTGCTCCGGATAGGATGAAGATTGGTTGCTGCATTTAGGTGGCATGTTGGTTCTTCTCTGTCTGAAGGTGTCACCTACTAGGTGCTTGTTGATTCGACCCAGTGCAAACAGGGGCTTTAAGCCTTGAGTGGGTGTCTCATGCTCTCTTGTAGGTTTACCAGGGATCTCACGAGGAGCTTTCTTCTTGTGTGACATGGAGGCTGGCTTCCAGGAAGCAACATGTCAGCTCATCAGGGGTTTAGCCTGTTTTCATGGGTCAGCACGATGTTCCTTAGTTGCTTGTTTGGCACACTTTTAGAAGTGGAGTTTATTGCAAGTGCTTGGATGATCAGCTGCAGGTCTGGGTTCTGACTCCACGTCTTCAGGTTTTGAAATCTTGGTGTTCTGAGATCTTGCTAACTGGATGCTTTTATTTTGGGTTCTGGATAGTGTTTGGTTTTGGACAAGCTAGTTATGCTGTCGGTTTGTTGATTATCTGCTTCCTAAGGCATCATATTTTCAGGAGGTTGTGGATATTGCTATTGGTGTCTTGGTTAGTTAGGTGTTCTCTGGACTGCCGTCTGGCTGGCAGGTCTGTCCCCTCCCTTTCCTTGTCCAGATAGATGGCTCTATAGGGGTTATGTTCTATTTTTGCTTTTGATCTCTGGGTGTCTTACATCCTGGTTGTAATGAGCTTTTAGCTCATGTTGATGTAATGGGGTACTTAGTGCCAAAAGTTTTTGGTATTAATAGTAACACGCTTTTTGGACCGAACAAAAAAAAAGATTTCCCAATTTATATCAAATAGGAATACTCAATCTCATTACCCAGATTTGGGTTATGATTATCATTATATTACCCAAAGTTAGGGTTTCATACAAAACAACCCAAGATTAGGGTTCCACTCATCTTTATCCTATATCAGTATAGGATTTCACTTTAAAGAATTGCATACCTGTATATAGTATCAACTTGAATCAGGTTTCACATCTCATCCTTGCATTAGGATTTCATTTTGACTTTAGCCTTATCTAAAGTTTCACATGACATCACTCTTGCTTTAGGGTTTCACATGGCTTCACCCTTGATTAGGGTTTATCATAACATCATCCTCAGTTAGGGTTTACTATTCACATTCAATTAGGGTTTATTATTAAAATACCCTGAATTAGGGTTTCTTATATCATCACCCTTAATTAGGGTCGTATCATTACCATAGATTGGGGTTTCACCTTTTATTTCCCTCAACTAGGGTTACTATCATCATGGATTAGGGTTTCATTTATCATTGCCCTTAACTAGGATTAGGGCTCATTGACCTTCCTAATTATAGTTCATGATCTCTTTATCAAGGATCATACCCTAATTACACATTCATATATGTTGAAGGTGTTGAGACTTAACCTACACATGATTATCATTACTGTAAGAAGTCCTCTCTCTTTCTCATCCTTTATAGAATGATATCTACATCAGTCTTGATTGGATTAAGTCCACTCAACTTGATTGAAGGGTTGACACCATGTATTATGTTATTACTACCTTAATCATTAACGATTAATCATTCACAAGGTGTTAATCACCCTATCTTATTAAGGGTATAATTACCATAATCACCCTTGGATGGCATCATAAAATAATCAATTAAACAATTGACCTTTAAGCACTTTAATTGTTCATGCGGTTTTAGGGTTGATTACTTCCAAACAGTCTTGGTCACTTAGACCCCAAACGGTCTTGACCAATCAGACCTCAAACAGTCTTGCATGGATAACCTTCAAACGGTCTAAGTCTAACAAATGAAACCGTTTAGCAAAGTAGTTACTTGAAACCATTTGCTAAAGTGAACATTTGAAACTGTTTGCTAAAGTGAACACTTGAAACCGTTTGCTAAAGTGAACACTTGAAACTGTTTACTAAAGTGAACACTTGAAAATGTTTGAGCCTCAACCGGTTTGGGATCGTTTGGTCCCAAACGGTCTTGAGACCTTTTGGACTGAAACGGTCTTGAGACCATTTGGTCCAAACCTCCTCAAAACCGATTGGACCAAAGATGGTCTCAACCACTCAAATTGATTTAGGGTTTCCAAGGTTAGTCCCCTCACCAATTGAATCCATGTAATTACTCATCAATTGAACCTAAGCATCATGCTTCAAATGATATTAAAGAATCATCCTTCAATTGATTCAATCTTCAATTGATCACCAATCAGGGTTTGAACCCAATTGAATTAGGGTTGAAATCGATGAACCTTCAATGTTAGTCATTGTGAAACTATTTACTTAAAAATCATTGGACCACCAATCAAATTGGGCATGGTATGACCTCAAATGGTCTTGAGGTCGTTTGGATGACCTCCAAACGGTCTTGAGACCTTTTTCCCATCACATCATCAAAATCCATGACATCTAATTAGGGTCTGGATCATTGGATTGATCATCAAATCGATTATTGATTACATTTCAACTTAGTATCTTTGGGTCTTCAAATGCTCAACCATACTTAAACCTAGACCTCCAAATGGTCTTGGGTGACCCCCCAAACGGTCTTGAGACTGTTTGGGTGACCTCCAAATGGTCTTGAGACCGTTTGGGCTCAATCACCCAAAAATCTAATTTAACCAAATTGAATTTCAACACTTAACCCGATTAGGGTTTGATGATTGATGGATCTTCAACTAACAAGTCCATTGAAACTAATCAATCATACTTAATGGATCATTAACCATCATGATTATATTCAATTCTCCAAATGGTCAACTGTGATCAACACTCTCAAATGGTTTGATGAAACCGTTTACTCTCAAACAGTTTGAAACCGTTTGCTCCCAAACGGTTTGTGAAACCGATTGAGCACATATATTGAAACCGTTTGGCCTAGAATTTTCTTGGGAAAAGTGTCCAAGATGATGTCATCATCATATTCCTTTGTACATCCAAGAACTACTGCCATTTTCATGGAAATTACAGCAATGAATCAAAGGAAGTTCAAAATAGAACAAAATGAACAACAAATCATGGAGAATTAAATGCAATAATAACTTTTTAGGGTTTAAGTTATATAACCCACCTTCTAATCTGATTCCAAGCTCCAAGATCCACGACTCCAATGATGGATGAAGCTTTTGCAACTGCTCAAGGTCCGTTCTCAAGCTTTTTGAATGAAAAGGTTGGCTAGGATTGAAGAGGGAGTGAAATAGAGAAGAATTATGCATTGTTTTATGATTTTCACCATGAAATCGAGGTGAAAGAAGATCAAGAACTTACCAATAGGTTGGGGGTCATCCTCCAGCTGATCCTAGCTCCTTTGGTCGGTTTGCAAGCAAGAAGAGAAAAGGAATTCCGAAATAGATCCTTAAGTGGGTAGGAAATTAGATATGTATAAGGGAATTCCAAGGAAAGAGAAAATGGAATTAATTCCTTTAATTTCCAAAATTAGTGATGCCTTTTCCCCTCCATTCCTTGTCCACGAAGCCACCTTCATTCACTTGCAAAACTTCTTCATTATCCAAGGATTAAAAGAAAAGGAATTAAGCACCTTAAACATATTATATTAATATCCCATTTTAGTGGATATTTCTTTTTCCTTTAATAATGGGAGTGAGTTATCCATTCCCTTTGATATTTTCGTTGCCTTTACAAGGCACAAAGAATGTACAAACCTTTGCAAATAAATCCCTCAACTTTTGGTTGAAGGGCTCTTCAATTAATATATATCTTTTTGCATTAAATTAAGTAAAGTTCCTTTTATTCTTAAATCTTGATTATTTTAATACCAAGATTCTCTCTCCTCCAAAACAACTCAAATGAGGTGCCCCTCCCATTTTATTTTCTTTACTTGATACCAAGAAACATGGGGGACCCTCTAGAAGTGGTATTTTGCATATTGAACCCTAGGTTTTGGGTAATTTGCACATTACACCAAAACTAGGTTTTAATGCACAAACATTGCTCAACAAGCTCTATCTTGGTACTCAAGCTTTTGGAAACTATACCACTGCATCATACTCCCTCTTATGATGTCTCAGCATCTAAGGAACATATTATCATGTACAATTTGCAAGTTAACCCCTCAACTTGGGTAATTTGCACTTTAGTCCAAAACAAATAAAACAATGTTTCAACATAATTCAAAAAGGACTAAAAATTGAAATATAAGTTCATCTTGAGCCTTAATTACTTTCCAAGAAATATGAACAAGCATCTAATCAACATTATTTAAGCAAAACACCTAAGGTTAGAACATAACCCAGGTCAGGGATGTTACAAATTATCCACCCCTTACAAGGATTTCGTCCCCGAAATCATTAACAGAAACATTTTAAGAGAAAAGAGTAGGGTATTTCCTCATCATTTCTTCCTCTAATTCCCATGTCGCTTGTTCAATGCCACGGTGATTCCAGAGGATTTTTACAAGACAAATGTCTTTCTTTTTCAGCTTTTTAATTCTTTTATCAAGGATCGTTACAGGTCCTTCAACATATGATATATCATCATTTACTTCTACTTCCACAGGTTGTAAAACTAATTCTGTGTCAGGATGACACTTTCTCAACATCGAGATGTGGAACACTAGGTGCAACTTATGCAATTCAGGCGGTAACTCTAGCTTATAAGCAACTTTTCCAATCCGTTCAATGATTGGATAAGGCCCCATAAATCTAGGAGCTAACTTCCCTTTCCTTCCAAATCTAAGAACTCCTTTCCAAGGTGAGACCTTGAGATATACTATATCCCCAACTTGGAATTCTAAAGGCCTTTGCCGCTTGTCAGCGTATGATTTCTGTCTATCCTATGCAATCTTTAACTGTTGTTGTATTACTTTAATATTTTCCGTTGTCTGCTGCACTAGCTCAGGACCCAAAAGTTGATTCTCTCCAGTTTCATACCAACATAAAGGAGATCTACAACGTCTACCATATAATGCTTCATATGGTGCCATGTCAATACTGTGCTGATAGCTATTATTATAAGCAAATTCTATCAAGCTCAGGTGTAGATCCCAACTTCCAACAAATTGAAGGACACATGCCCTAAGCAAGTCCTCCAAAGTTTGTATGGCCCTTTTAGATTGCCCATCTGTCTGAGGGTGAAAGGCTTTACTAAACCTTAATTGAGTACCCAAAACTTTATGAAGTCATTCCCAAAAACTACTCGTGAACTGAGGGCCTCTATCAGAAATGATAGTGGCTAGGACCTCGTGCAACCGCACTATCTCATCTACATATAACTGTGCTAGCTTCTTAGCAGTGTAGGTTGTTTTGACAGGTAAGAAATGTGATGTCTTTGTCAACCTATCAACTATCACCCATATGGAATCATGACCTTTGGTTGTTCTAGGCAAACCAATCACAAAGTCCATGGTTACATGATCACATTTCCACTGCGGTATAGGCAAAGGTTTCATTGTTCCTGTGGGCTTTTGGTGTTCAGCTTTAACCTGCTGACACACCAGACACCACATAACAAACTCAACAACGTCTTTCTTCAACCTGGGCCACCAATACATATCTTTTAAGTTATGATACATCTTGGTGCTCCCTGGATGCATAGCATACATTGAAGAATGAGCTTCTTCCAGTACTAACTTCCTTAAGTCATTGGCATCAGTTACTACCATTCTACCATGATAACAGACTACATGATCCTCTGAATCATGAAAGCCATCTCGTTTCTCACTACCATACTCTGATCTAATATGTTGAACTACAACATCAGCGTGTTGTGCTTCTTTAATCTGTTGTCTCATAGTTGGTTTTATGTGCATCTCAGCTAACAACCTGGCTAACAACGATACTTTAAACTGTACATTGTTTTTCCTTAAGGATATAAACATATCCCTCTTAGTGCATACTAAGGAACTCAACTGTGCTTTGTCTAAGGCTGGTGTTGATGATTTCCTACTTAATGCATCAGCTACCACATTAGCCTTTCCTGGATGATAATCAATTGTACAATTGTAGTCCTTGATTAACTCCATCCAACGGTGTTACCTAATGTTTAATTCATGCTGAGAAAAGATGTATTTTAAATTCTTATGGTTAATGAAAATCTGGATTGTCTCTCTATAGAGATAATGTCTCCAGATTTTCAAAGCATGGACCACAACAGCTAGCTCTGGATCATGTGTTGGATAATTCTCCTCGTGTTTCTTAAACTGTCGAGAAGCAAAAGAAATCACTTGCTTATCCTGCATCAACACACATCCTAAGCCATTCTTAGATGCATCACAGAAAACTATGTACCCCTTTCCCTGCTCAGGTAGCACCAGCATAGGTGCACTTGTCAGCCTTTCTTTCAACAACTGAAAAGATTGTTGACACTTGTCATTCCAGACAAAAGGAACTTTCTTCCTGGTCAACTTGGTTAGGGGTAAAGCTATTGAACTGAAGTTCTTAATGAACCTCCTGTAATAGCCTTCCAACCCTAAGAAACTACATATCTCTGTTGGTGTCTTAGGCTGCTCCCATTGCAGGACAAACTCCACCTTCTTAGGATCAACACGAATACCTAAAGTAGATATTACGTGTCCAAGAAAAGAAAATTCTGGTAACCAGAACTCACACTTGCTAAACTTAGCATACAACTTATGCTCTCTTAGCAAAGTCAAAGCCTGACGGAGGTGCTGCTCATGCTGTTGAGCATCTTTACTGTAGATTAAGATGTCATCTATAAAAATGACTACACACTGATCAAGAAAAGGTCGAAAGATTCCATTCATGAGTTCCATGAATGCAGCTGGTGCATTAGTTAGACCAAACGACATAACTATGAACTCATAGTGACCATACCTGGTCCTAAAGGTAGACTTAGGTATGTCACTCTCCTTGATACGCAACTGATGATATCCCGACCTCAGATCTATCTTAGAGAAGATAGTTGCACCATGCAACTGATCAAACAAGTCATCAATCCTTGGCAAGGGATACTTGTTCTTTATAGTTACTTTATTTAATTGTTTGTAATCAATGCACAACCGCATCGATCCATTTTTCTTCTTAACAAAGAGGACCGGAGCACCCCATGGTGAAGTACTCGGTCAGATAAAACCCTTCTCAAGCAACTCCTACAGTTGCTTCTTAAGCTCTTCCATCTCAGCAGGCGCCATTCTATACAGTGTTTGTGCTATAGGTTGTGTGCCCAGAACTAGATTAATTTCAAAATCAATCTCTCGGGGCGGAGGTATACCTGGAAGTTCTTAAGGAAACACGTCTTCAAATTCCCTAACTATCGAAACTTCAGAAGGATGAGGGCTCTCCATGGTGGTATCTACCACATGTGCCAGGAAAGCAAAACATCCCTGCCTCATCAACTTCTCGGCTACCATAGCTGACACAAGACAGGTTGGAAGAATCTTTCTATCTCCTTGAAAGATCCATGTGTCACTATCATCTGTGAACACAACCTGCTTGGACTCAAAATCCAAGACAACCTTATACTTTTGTAGGGTGTCCATCCCAAGAATTATATCAAACCCATGCATCTCGAGTGGTATAAGATCCACTAGAATGCAATGTTCAGAAAAGAAGAGTGTGTAGGAAGAACACACCTCCCACAACACTGCAGATCCCTTCAAAGGAGTTTCTAGCTTCAAACTCTCTGCCCTATGACCGACTGTCATATTGCAGTCCAGAATCACTCTTTCAATGATGAAAGAATGTGTAGCACCCAGATCAATTAAAACAGATACAACACAGGATATAGACATATCAGAGTAAAATAGTTCCATCTGACCTGCCACAACCTGTAGGTTGACTACTACATCAGGCTGATTCATCACATAGAATCTCGCTGTTGCTTGTGGTTGACTTGGTGCTCGATTACTGGGTGCCGACGATCCAACTTGGGATGATTGTCCACTTCCTCTAGCTCCACTTGGAAACTGTCACCTCTGAGAACCTTGCTGCCTCTGCCTCTGCGGTAGAGTCACACTTGCCTCTCTGGCTCGACAATCCTTCATTAAATGTCCCATTTTTCCGCATATAAAGCAACATCTATTCCCTGGCTGTGGTCGGGATGGTCTTATTACTGACACTGATGCTGAGATATGGGCTCTTTCTGGCGGTAAACTATGGCCTCTACCCCTATTAGACGTCCACTGTGTATGGGTATTGAACCTTGGTGGTGCTATTGGTGCAGAAAACCTCGATTTCTTAAAGCTTTTGGATCCTTGTCCATGAAACTAAGGATATACTTTCTTACTCATAGTCTATCTCTTCTCTGTCACAGACCTCTCTATCCGTCTGACAAACTCTACAAAGGTAGCAAACCTCTCCCTGTTCTCTAATGCAGACACAGGAGTGGTCAAGTCGGCGGTCAACCCCTTCTCAAAATGTTGAATCCTTTCTTCATCGGTAGCTGCCATATGCGGGCAAAACCACAGAAGCTCCATGAACTTAGCCTCGTACTCGCTAACGTTCATTGGTCCTTGCCTTAATCGCTCAAACTGAGAGATCTTCTCATCTAGGAACGTCTTAAGAAAGTATCTAATGATGAATTCTCGTCGAAATACTTCCCACTCGATCTCCAACTTGGCCTTTTTCCCTCCTCTATGGTCCACCAGTGACCGGCACTCCCCTTGAGATGGTACACTGCATGTCTAACCTTCTCAGCTTCTGGGATGTTAAGGATTCTAAAGGCCTTCTCTAGCTCAGTCAACCACATGTCTGCATCTGCTGGGTCAGCTGTACCAGCATATTCTGTGGCTCCAACCCGGTGAAGTCATTCAAAGGTCTTGTGAGCTCCTTGTCCTTCATGGTGGGTAGGTGCCCTAGGTGCAGGTAATGGCATCCTATCTGTCACATGGGTCATTGCTACTATAAACTATAAAACATATCTTGGAAGGCTGGGTTCCCCATATCTTCTTGATTGAACTGGGGTTGTTCAGGTACAGGCTCCTCCCTATCATAATCTCTTGCACCTCCTCCTGGTGCAGCAACGCTGCTCTCGGCAACATGTTCATCATGTGATCCAGACATCTTTAGTTTTTCTTCTCCTCCTATATGAGCAGAAGACACTATCATATAAACTGGAAGACACTAGAACAGACTCAACAACCTTAATCCTATGTCTCTGTAGACTTAGCAAACCTAGAGATCTAATACCACTAAATTGTGGCATCCAACTTTTAAAACAGGATTAACTAAAGAGGAAGCGATCATTAGCAGCGGAATTACTGAAAATCACTAAAAATTAAAACTTTTTACAAAGTGATCCATAAACTGAAAAGCTCTTTCATAAGGAACCAAAGTACTTCAAGTACATGCTGGTTTACTAGTACATCTCTTGTACCATTTCTTCTCAAGAGTTACAAACATCAACTGCCCTATTAGATCATACATATGCATCACAAAAATCTCGAGGCATGAAGCCAAAATCTCAGATTGATATAAAACTAACTACTGACTCCTAGGACCTGAGAGTACAGAGACGACACATAGGACTATCTATTTATATGGCATGACAACCACTGTCTCCACCTGAAGATTCACTATTGTCCTTGGTTCTGCTGCTACTGCTGTTCTTCCCTTACTGTAGGGTTCCTGCCACTTCTGCGTCTACCTAAAAAGTTGAATTCCACAGGGGTGAGACAATTGAAAATTGTCCCAGCGAGAGATATAACTCTCCGCCAGAAACATTATTATTGTAGCTAATAATATATAAATGAGTAGAAGATTCATAAGTAATTAACAGCAGGTAATTCAGTATATAACAGATTCGAACAATAATGTCTATTCAAAACATTTCACTTATAACTTGATAAAGAAGCATATTACTTATCCAATAAGGAGTTTAAGAGCATAAAAAACATTTGTCCATTAGACATACTAGGAAAAGTAACAACAACCAAAGATTCTCATATTTCAACCTTAAGAAAATATTCTACACGGCTGATTATATTTTACAATCATACTTATTGCCCTGAGGAGATGAGGTATACCGCTCATACTCCAACTGACCATTGCGAAATCGAAATCGGTACCATACATAGGTCAATAGAAGAGCCAAATTTCCATGACCTCATCTTCCTCAGTCAGTGTGAGGACCAACTGCAGGACATCTTGTGTCTCTGCTAAATAGCTTTCTAGGGTATATTGGCAACGTTTCTATTAGAGTTACAGTGGCATGCTGTACTCTCTTCGCAATTGAGAGATATTATATTTATTTCACATCGATTCAACATTAATATCATCAAGAGATTAATGGTACATCCATCCTGGCATTCGGGAGATTAGTGATACATCCATCCCGTCACATATAATGAAGGATTGAGAGATTTAATGTTTATCTCACATCAATTCCTCCATTAGGGTGTAAGGATATTCATGTCCATAACCCCCACATACTCAAAAGTATGTCCTCCAAGAGTTCCCTTAGGAAAACCTGTTTCACCATCACCTAAACTACTGACGATGATGGATCTATGGTCAGGGTTCTACATGATACTCTTTCACTTGATTATTTAAGTACATTACAATATTCTTTTAGCATCAAGCATGTTTTCAGTCATAAAACATTTTAACATTTTCTACAAAGAAGGAATATTGTTTCTACCAAGTTCTTTTCAAAGCTTTGCTAAACATTGGGATCTCAATCCCTTATCACATCAGGGCAATCTCATTCCTTGTCATCTCATCATCATGATTATGAAGCATGGGTATTCAAACCCTCAAGTGATCAAGCACTTGTTACCAATTTATCAGGTAACTTAATGCCTTCAGGTTAACTGATCAATGTAAACATAATAATTGCAGTGCATGTATCTCACATGGCTCTTAAAGAACAATAATATCTCTTATTACCTTTCACTAGGCAACACAGCATGTTATGGCTCACAAGGTCCATAAAGCAAATTTAGTATTAAAGCATCATAGCTCATACCTGGCTATGTTTACCATATCATGAAACCTGCATAGTTAGTGCACATGATAACAATTATATCAATTACCAATCAGCACTACGTATGTAAGAGAATCCTCACTATTTCCTTATTAGAGCTAAGATTTCCCAATTTATATCAAATAGGAATACTCAATCTCATTACCCAAATTTGGGTTATGATTATCATTATATTACCCAAAGTTAGGGTTTCATACAAACAACCCAAGATTAGGGTTCCACTCATCTTTATCCTATATCAGTATAGGATTTCACTTTAAATAATTACATACCTATATATAGTATCACCTTGAATCAGGTTTCACATCTCATCCTTGCATTAGGATTTCATTTTGACTTTAACCTTATCTAAAGTTTCACATGACATCACTCTTGCTTTAGGGTTTCACATGGCTTCACCCTTGATTAGGGTTTATCATAACATCATCCTCAGTTAGGGTTTACTATTCACATTCAATTAGGGTTTATTATTAAAATACCCTGAATTAGGGTTTCTTATATCATCACCCTTAATTAGGGTTTCTTATATCATCACCCTTAATTAGGTTCGTATTATTACCATAGATTGGGGTTTCACCTTTTATTGCCCTCAACTAGGGTTACTATCATCATGGATTAGGGTTTCACTTATCATTGCCCTTAACTAGAATTAGGGCTCGTTGACCTTCGTAATTAGGGTTCATGATCTCTTTATCAAGGATCATACCCTAATTACACATTCATATATGTTGAAGGTGTTGAGACTTAACCTCCACATGATTATCATTACTGTAAGAAGTCCTCTCTCTCTCTCATCCTTTATAGAAGGATATCTACATCAGTCTTGATTGGATTAAGTCCACTCAACTTGATTGAAGGGTTGACACCATGTATTATGTTATTACTTCCTTAATCATTAAGGATTAATCTTTCACAAGGTATTAATCACCCTATCTTATTAAGGGTATAATTACCATAATCACCCTTGGATGGCATCATGAAATAATCAATTAAACAATTGACCTTTAAGCACTTTAATTGTTCATGCGGTTTTAGGGTTGATTACTTCCAAACGGTCTTGGTCACTTAGACCCCAAACAGTCTTGACCAATCAGACCTCAAACGGTCTTGCATGGATAACATTCAAATGGTCTAAGTCTAACAATTGAAACCGTTTAGCAAAGTAGTTACTTGAAACCATTTGCTAAAGTGAACACTTGAAACCATTTGCTAAAGTGAACACTTGAAACCGTTTGCTAAAGTGAACACTTGAAACCGTTTACTAAAGTGAACACTTGAAAACGTTTGAGCCTCAACTGGTTTGGGATCATTTGGTCCCAAATGGTCTTGAGACCGTTTGGACTCAAACGGACTTGAGACCGTTTGGTCCAAACCTCCTCAAAACCGATTGGACCAAAGATGGTCTCAACCACTCAAATTGATTTAGGGTTTCTAAGGTTAGTCCCCTCATCAATTGAATCCATGTAATTACTCATCAATTGAACCTAAGCATCATGCTTCAAATGAGATTAAAGAATCATCCTTTAATTGATTCAATCTTCAATTGATCACCAATCAGGGTTTGAACCCAATTGAATTAGGGTTGAAATTGATGAACCTTCAATGTTAGTCATTGTGAAACTATTTACTTATAAATCATTGGACCACCAATAAAATTGGGCATGGTCTGACCTCAAATGGTCTTGAGGTCGTTTGGATGACCTCCAAACGTTCTTGAGACCATTTTCCCATCACATCATCAAAATCCATGACATCCAATTAGGGTTTGGATCATTGGATTGATCATCAAATCAATTATTGATTACATTTCAACATAGTATCTTTGGGTCTTCAATTGCTCAACCATACTTAACCCTAGACCTCCAAACGGTCTTGGGTGACCCCCAAACGGTATTGAGACCATTTGGGTGACCTCCTAATGGTCTTGAGACCGTTTGGGCTCAATCACCCAAAAAGCTAATTTAACCAAATTGAATTTCAGCACTTAACCCGATTAGGGTTTGATGATTGATGGACCTTCAACTAACAAGTCCATTGAAACTAATCAATCATACTTAATGGATCATTAACCATCATGATTATCATGAATTCTCCAAATGGTCAATTATGGTCAACACTCTCAAACGGTTTTGAAACCTTTTACTCTCAAACGGTTTGATGAAACCATTTACTCTCAAACGGTTTGAAACTGTTTGCTCCCAAACGGTTTGAAACTGTTTGCTCCCAAACGGTTTGTGAAACCGATTGAGCACATATATTGAAACTGTTTAGCCTAGCATTTTCTTGGGAAAGGTGTCCAAGATGATGTCATAATCATCTTACTTCATACATCCAAGAACTACTGCCGTTTTCATGGAAATTGCAGCAATGAATAAAAGGAAGTTCAAAATAGAATAAAATGAACAAAAATCATGGAGAATTAAATGCAATAATAACTTTTTAGGGTTTAAGTTATATAACCCACCTTCTAGTCTGAGTCCAAGCTCCAAGCTCCATGACTCCAATGGTGGATGAAGCTTTTGCAACTGCTCAAGGTTCATTCTCAAGCTTTTTGAATGAAAAGGTTGGCTAGGATTGAAGAGGGAGTGAAATAGAGAAGAATAATGCATTGTTTTATGATTTTCACCATGAAATCGAGGTGAAAGAAGATCAAGAACTTACCAATAGGTTGGGGGTATGATGGAGCTAGAACTTACACCGAAAGATTACTCTTCCAATGGAAGTCCTAATATGCACCAAAAACCCTAGAGAGTTGATGTCCTCTCTAGGTTTACCTACAACTGGTGCTAGATAAATGCTCCAACCCCACAAGAGTGTGGAAGCCTTATCATAGTACAGATTTAGGATCAAACCCAAAGGACAACGTTAAGAATCTGAGTGTCGTTTTCTTGTTTCATATCAATCTAAGTTAATCATCTAAGACCAGAAGTTTGATTTGAGTTATTTAACCTAAATATGCAAAAGTAAAGGCAAGAAAAAAAACTAGTTTAATGATTAAAATCTAAGATTAGCAAATGATGATGGGTCACTGGGGTGATGCGGGTATTCGCCACCACTACACATGAATTGTACTTGTACCAAACATAGCAAGACTTGTAAGCAAGATACATGGATGTTGTACAATACCGATGTCTTATAGGACAAGAGTAATGCACACATCCTTCATGGGTTGAGTAACTCTCATCCAGTACATATCTATGTGTCAATGAAGGTATGTAGTCTCCGAAGAGAAAATCTTACTCGACCTCGTGAAACGTGCATCGGAAAACTAACAAGTGAGCGATAATTACCAAATCGATTAGTATCCTTATAGACTATCCCTCTTTCGAGGATATAGCTACAAGAAACATGGGAGTGTTGCAACGTCAGCCATTCCCAAATGAATGGTCAAGTACTTTGCACCACTCTCTCCTCAGAGTGTGTTCCTCGACCTGTCAAGGTTGCACTTTTGTACGTCAACTGATTCCATTTCATAGTACAAAAGTACAACGATGGAGGTGAGTTTACTCCACTCCTTAGAAAGCGTTCCTAGATACCGAAACGGATGTGTGGTGGATACACACACCAAAAACCAAAACTAAATCGGTATTCGAGTCTCAAGAGAAGTCGTAGACAAACCGCAACGAAAGACAATAGATGCATACAAGAACGCGGCCAACATTCAAGCATGTATGAAACGATTTAGTATTGAATCAGAATGATAACATCTTTTTAGTACAAGTTACAAAACACGGGCAGCGGGGCTAGTCCCCACACCCTAGTGAATGGAACTACTCTCTCCTCATAGAGGGAGTAGAAAAGAAAGAGAAGAGAGAGAAAGGAATCATCATCGGAGCAGAAGAGTAGATATGTGACAGCCCGGTGTAGATCATCGCAGTCTCCGGGACTGCTCTGTTGTGGTCGATGACGCCTGTCTCTCTACCTCGATCGTCGTGTCTACCTCTAGGATTGCATGGGTAGAATGAGGTAGAACAATGGTAGAATGATGGCAAAGGTGAGATGGTGATGGAAAAGCCTTCTAGATCTGTCCCCAGTCTGGCAGCTTTCCCGATCTGTGCTCAGACCGGGATCCTGGGGCTGTGGGTGAAATTTGGTTAGAAACTGTGTTCGGGCAGTCCGATGGTGTCCCGGCACTGATCTCAATCTGGCAGCCTTGGGCCGTCGTTAGATAGATCCCTAAGACCATGCCTCTACCCTTCTATCTATAGGCTTGCCAAAATATCTTGGCCCAAGGAGTCACACTTTGTGTGTGCCTTTTGTCCATTCAGTTTCTTATTCATACGATTTGCTCTAATAATGCTCATACGGTTTTTCCATTCAGTTTCAGTGCTTGTGATCCCTTACGGTCTTCCATTCTCACGGTCTTGAACATTCATTAAACGGTCTTGTCCTTTTCTTTTCATGATCTTGTGCTGTGCTTTTCACGTGGACAGCTACTGGTCTTGACTTCATATTGCGTGTGCGTTCTATTGATCATGCACTCTTAAAACGGTTTCGGTGCTTACTCGTCCTGCGCTCACAGTTGCCCATGCGGTTTCATAAGTTCCTGCGGTTTGGTTGCTTATGCGGTTTGCTCCGCAATTGCTCGTGTGATTTTGTGTGCATGCGGTCTGCTCCGCAATTCCTCATGCAGTTTCGTGAGCATGCGGTCTTGCTCCACAATTGCTCATGCAGTTTCGTATGCATGCAGTCTGCACTTCTTTTCTTGGTCTTGCACTGTGCGTTCTCATGCCCATTGGGCCGTGCATTCTTATGCTGCTTCCGTCTTAGCTTCTGCGGTCTTTGACAAAGTGCCAATCCATTCGATCCTTCACGTTATGTGCATGCATGCACTCTTCACGTGGGCCTACTCCAATCGATGTGGTACTTAGATCAGCAGCAAACAGTCTTCTTTGCTGTTACCTCCTCAAACGGTCTTCATGCATGTGCCTGATGCAAACGGTCTTACATGCGTGGTTGGCGAGGGTGGCATGGCTACTGCAATGGTGAAGACAGTGGTGGGCGCTGCAGAGCGTGGATGTGCGGTGGCTGCAGGTGTATGTTGCGTGCTTCAAATGGTTTGCATGCGTGGTTGGCGAGGGCGGTGTGGTTGCTGGAGCAGGTGACCGGGTGCCGTCGTTATTGTTGACGGTGAGGTAGATAACGACGGTGCTTGTGGCAAGCAGGCCATTGTGGGCAGTGATGGTGTCAGCGAGCAGGTCATGGGCGCTACTTGCGTGGGCTGCAGAGCGTGGATATCGACGGCGTAGGTTGCAGGTGCTACTTGCGTGAGATGCAGAGCATGGATGTCGACGGCGTAGGTACGAAGCTTGTGATTGGAGGCAGATGAGCGGGCTCCATTTTTGCTGCTGACGGCGAGGTAGACGACGTCGGCGCTCGTGGCAAGAAGGCCGTCGTGGGCAGCGGTGGTGTGACCTGGGACTGGTGATGGCGGCGGCGCTACTTGGTTTTGAGATCGAGAGAGCAAACAGAAAGGAGGTCAAGACCGCATGGGGGTCGAGACCGCATGGAGGTCAAGACCGCATGAAGGTCGAGACCGCATGGGGTCGAGACCGCATGGAGGTCGAGACTGCATGAAGGTCGAGACCGCATGGAGGTCAAGACCGCATGAGGTCAAGACCACATGGAGGTCAAAACCGTATGGAGGTCGAGACCGCATGGAGGTCAAGACCGCATGAAGGTTGAGACCGCATGGAGGTCGAGACCGCATGAGGTCAAGACCGCATGGAGGTCGAGAACACATGGGAAAACCGAATGGATCAAGACCGAATGGTGGTAAAAACCAAGTGGTTGGATGAAAAGGAACTGTTGGATCTCGATCGGATGGTTAAGAGTGATCTACAGGGAAAAAGGAAAGTGAGTAAGGGGAATAAGATCAAGAAAACTAGAGTAATTAGCACTAGTAAAGCATTATTTGCATGAAACTGAAAAGATACTTAAAATAAACCCAAAGCGAGGGTAGATCAGTTGATATGCGCCACAAAATCCTTAGAATTGGCGACTGAGAGGGTGAATCTGGAGGATTCATCACCACACTGAACTTAAGCATTGCTCGTCCCGAGGAATGAAAAAGCCCAAGACAGTCGCCAAAACGCATGCAAGTTGATCTCATAATTACCTCACCTTTGTGCAAGTGTCAGAATTTTTCATAAAAAAGAGAGAAAAGGAAAATGAGGCGAGACAAAATTAGGGAAAAAACGTCAGAAATCCTTTGAATTGGTGACTGAGGATGAGTCTGGAGGATTCATCACCACACCGCATGAAGGTCGAGACTGCATGGGGTCAAGACCGCATGGAGGTCAAGACCACATGAAGGTTGAGACCGTAGGGAGGTCAAGACCGCAGGAAGGTTGAGACCGCATGAAGGTCGACACCGCATGGAGGTCAAAACCGTATGGAGGTCGAGACCGCATGAAGGTCGAGACCACATGGAGGTCAAGACCGCATGAAGGTCAAGACTGCATGAAGGTCAAGACCGCATGGAGGTCGAGACCGCATGAGGTCGAGACCGCATGGAGGTCAAGACCGCATGGAGGTCAAGACCGCATGGAGGTCGAGACCACATGGGAAAACTGAATGGATCAAGACCGAATGGTGGTAAAAACCGAGTGGTTGGATGAAAAGGAAATGTTGGATCTCGATCGAATGGTTGAGAGTGATCTACAGGGAAAAAGGAAAGTGAGTAAGGGGGAATAAGATCAAGAAAAATAGAGTAATTAGCACTAGTAAATCATTATTTACATGAAACTGAAAAGATACTTAAAATAAACCCAAAGCGAGGGTAGATCGTTGATATGCGCCACAAAATCATTAGAATTGGCGACTGAGAGGGTGAATCTGGAGGATTCATCAGGGTTGTCCTCCAGATGCTCCTAGCTCCTTTGGTCGGTTTGCAAGCAAGAAGAGAAAAGGACTTCTGAAAAAGATCCTTAAGTGGGTAGGAAATGAGATATGTATAAGGGAATTCCAAGGAAAGAGAAAATGGAATTAATTCCTTTAATTTCCAAAATTAGTGCCGCCTCTTCCCCTCCATTCCTTGGCCATGAAGCCACCTTAATTCACTTGCAAAACTTCTTCATTATCCAAGGATTAAAAGAAAAGGAATTATGCACCTTAAACATATTATATTAATATCCCATTTTAGTGGATATTTCTTTTTCCTTTAATAATGGGAGTGAGTTATCCATTCCCTTTGATATTTTCACTTCCTTTACAAGGCACAAAGAACGTCCAACCCTTTGCAAATACATCACTCAACTTTTGGTTGAAGGGCTCTTCAATTAATATATATATCTTTTTGCATTAAATTAAGTAAAGTTCCTTATATTCTTAAATCTTGATTATTTTAATACCAAGATTCTCTCTCCTCCAAAACAACTCAAATGAGGCGCCCCTCCCATTTTCTTTTCTCTACTTGATACCAAGAAACATGGGGGACCCTCTAGAAGTGGTATTTTGCATATTGAACCCTAAGTTTTGGGTAATTTGCACATTACACCAAACTAGGTTTTAATGCACATTTGCACTTTAGTCCAAAACAAATAAAACAATGTTTCAAAATAATTCAAAAAGAACTAAAAATTGAAATATAAGTTCCTCTTGAGCTTTAATTACTTTCCAAGAAATATGAACAAGCATCTAATAACATTATTTAAGCAAAACACCTAGCGTTAGAACATAACCCAGGTCAGGGATGTTACAACCACCATCACTGTGAGAGCTGACTATGACTTCACAGTGGGTCTGTCTGATACACTATTCTTTAACATATATTTGTGTGATTGGTTTGATATCACCATATCATGACGAATGAGACTCACTCATAAACCAACTCACACTCTAATCTTATGTGTTATTGTTGTCTATCAACCTTCCACAATAACAGCTGATCAAGGACACAATGAGAATGTAAATATGTACTCTTAGCATCCATATGATCTCATTTCTTCCAAGTCACGTGATGGAGCCTCCACTTACGTGGAGTTGCGTGAACCACTAAAAATCCTAGAGATAGTTAATCTCTAAGTTTAGCCTTGTGTATGCTATAATAAGATCTCCACCCACGTATGCTAAGATACGTGGAAGTCTTATCGTAGTATAGTTAAGGGTCAAATCCATGAGACAACAATCTTGTTAAGAGTTTAACAAGATGGAAAATGTAATAATCCTACTTATCCAGTTAAAAGTTGATATTTAGATCAAAGAGTTGATTTGATGGTTAAGTTAAAGTGTGGAGAAAGGAAATAATAAGAAAGTAAACTTAAGATTGTAAACAATATTTAGAAACCACTAGGATGTGATCGGGTTTCACCACCACTACGCATGGATCAAGACATACCTCACAATAACTTGGCTTGTAAAGAAAAGAGTCTAAACAGTTAGTATCTTTGTAGACTTAGCTCCCTTTCATATAACTAACTATGAGAAATGCGGAAGTCTAGCAATGCCAACCATCCCCAGACGAATGGTCACTTACTTTGCATCACTCCCCCTCGCAAAGTGTGTTCCTCGACCTATCAAGTTTGTACTTTCATACGTCAACTGATTCCATTTCATAGTATGAAAGTACAACAAAGGAGGTGAGCTTACTCCACTTCTTGAGAAATGTTCCTAGATACTATGTATGGTGACTACATACAACTTGGAACCAACAAACAGTCGATAATCGAATATAGAAGTTTAGACATAGACAATTTGCACTAACAGATAATAGATAACACAAGTTGGAGATCAAGCAACTAGCATTCATTAAATGATTGATGTTGAACTGGAAAGATAGTGTTTTTCTATTGCAAACCCAAGAATTACAATGTATGAAATGAAAACATGGGTAGCGGGGCTACTCCCTGCACCCTAGTGTATGAGACTACTCGCTCATGGAAAGAACAAAGAAGGAGGCGGGAAGAGAGAGGGAAAGCATCATCTCCACTTAGGAGGGAGGAAGGTCGACCCCTTGGAGGAGAGAGCAACTATCTTCACACCTTGTGGTCGTCTTGATGAAGGATCCTCCACTTCCCACCTTCTTATGTTGATGAGAGAGGAGATAGCTTGGAGATGGAGTATGGACCTTGAACCGACAACTTTTAGGCGAAGGATGAAGGTGGAACAGCTCTGGAGTGATTGGGGCAGCCTATGGACGTCCAAGAAGTTGATGACAAAATGAGGACCCCTTAGGTCCTATTTATAGGCTTTCAAGGAATCCTAAACGGTGTTGGGACCGTTTTGGGTCTTTAACGGTTTGGAGACCGTTTGCCTTTATTCGGTCTCAGGACTGTTTGAGTTCATTCGGTCTTGGGACAGTTTGGACTTCATTCGGTCTTAGGACCATTTGAGTTCATTCGGTCTTGGGACCGTGTGGACTTCATTCGGTCTTGGGATCGTTAGAGTTCATTCAGTCTTGGGACCGTGTGGACTTTATTCGGTCTTAGGACCGTTTGGATCCATTCGGTCTTGGGACCATTTGGGTTTATTCAGTCTTGGGACCGTGTGGACTTCATTCGGTTTTGGGACCGTGTGGACTTCATTCGGTCTTGGGACCGTGTGGAATTCATTCGGTCTTGGGAACGTTTGAGTTCATTCGGTCTTGGGACCATTTGGACTTCATTTGGTCTCCAGATTGCTTGCCCCTTTTGCAATTTTTTTGGGGTTTTTCTATAAGAAAAAGGAGATAAATGTTAGTTTAATGATGAATTCATAATAACGCAGAAAGTTAAGGATTATATCTAATTTATCTTAGAAAGAGTATGGAAAATTAAGAAAAACTAGTAAGATAACATCACAAAAATGGGAGGTTATCACCCCCCCCAACTTAGAGTCTAGCTTGTCCTCAAGATGGATAGAGCTAAGGCACGTAGTAGCGAGGTGATTTTATTTAGTGAATATTTGCATACTCTTGCTTCAATTCTAAACCAGAGATCTCTTAGAGTTATATCGGGACTTCCTCTTGCATTAACTCTTTCGGGTGAGAGTTGCGTGGATCTCAGGTTTCTTCCATATCGCGTAACTCGCACTGGGATCACCTTTTCCTTGATTGCATTCCGTGCATGTTTTCATCTCTAAGTAGTTTTATATTTCTTTGAAAATCCTACCGAAAGCTAAGATATGTAAGAGGGTTGGCTAAAGGTTGTTTTGTAACTCACCCTTTTGGTGGGGGGCGGTTTATCTAAACTTTTAGGATCTCAATACCAGGCGCGACACATCTGCCTTTGTGAGGGAAGCTAAATGTACTGGCTGCCAAGCCTCTTTTTGAAAAGAAGAAAACTATTTCTTAGAGCTTCCTAACAAGCACTTATTACGGATTCGTACATGGTGGTCCGCTTGCAAGGTTCCTTGATTTGGATTTTACGTGGTTCCCTCCTGTTCTTGAGAGTGTTTAGCTTGTGTCGGTCAGGATGTTAACCCGTGGAGAGTTTGATGCAGAATTGAAGTAAAAACATAAGAATCAGGTATGAAAGTGATTTATTAATTCACCATTACATGCCTAGAAGCTTCATATGTAAGTGAGGATTACTTTGTCTCTAACTTAGCTAGGGGTGTTCCTTTTCCCAAAAGAAAGTTGTTTTATATGCAAGAGTTATTCTATCAAAGAAATTACTAAAAATTCTAAGTATCGAAAAAAGGAAATTTTTTTATGGAAGAACAAGGGTGAAAGAAAGAATAAAGAGAGAAGGGGTTTGAATATGATACCTCACCCTTGCCCAATGTACCCCCCCAACTTATCATCCACTCTGTCCTTAGAGTGTCAAGGTGATAGGTTGAGAAGTACATGGACAAGGGATCACAGTTCTGTTAATCCCTTGTTTGCTCCATACGATCATAGGAGAGTAGCTGCAAATTTCCCCCGTAAAGTGTGATAATCCACATCCTTCATGTCTTCCACGTGCTTTCTGAGGAGAACAAGGGTGTACATCCAGTAAAGGACGTGGAAACCACAGTCGTTAGATTCTCTGATCTACTGGGGACATCTGTGGCTGAAGACTGGGCGGTGGAAATGCTCTTTTTCATACGCCTTTGTGTGTTTGCCCAGAAGATCATGTAGTCTTTCAGCACAGTCCTTCGCCGCTTCCTCCATGGACGTCTTTACTGTAACAGTATACTTTTTTTTGTTTGGATCAAAATTGCTGTCGGAATTATTGTAGATGATTGTTGTTCCTTCATGTAAGTTTGTTGCCAGTAGCATCCAGTGGTCGGAATGAAGAAAGGGAAGCATAATGAACTTCAGAGTTGTATGTTGAAGGTATGAAATTAGTGCCTTCATGGTTCTGAAGTTCTTTGACCCTAAAAGATCATCTTTCATGTATGCTAATGCCATATAAACCGTAGGGTGGTTTCATGCTAGAAGAAACTGGTACGTAGTCATTACGCTCATGGATAAAGAACCTTTAACTTGTACAGTTTCACGGAGAGAATCTGCCATTACCAAAATATCTCTATGCTGGAAGACCAGCTCATCGTTTTCTACGTATAGCTGAGACATGATGAGTTGGAGCTCATTGTCGGAGAGGCTCTTACATGCGTTAAGGTCAAAATCTAGAAATGTTGGTTCTATAGCAGATAGGGGCACCATTGGATGGAATGCTCTGTTGATGTTGGCCCCTGTTATCAAATTGATGTCCCCTTTGTCCACCACCAAATCGAAAGCATAAGGGTCCCACTGGCGTTGTTCCGAGACTTTGGCGGTTTGATGTTTCTTTGTCTCCAATTCTTTTAAAATTGTCCCGTATGGATGCTTTTGCAGACGTTGGATAGCAGAGAAGAGACACTGAGGTACGTCGTCATGTGCCATTGTCAGATCCTTAAATAATCATCTGTCACAGATGAGTTCCATGGCATAACGTCCTCATAAAGAGTGCATATCCTCTGCTGCTAATTTAGTAAACGGGAGTTGTCGATTTAGTGCTTCTGTGTGTCTTATTGTACAGAAAGCACAATCCCCAGAACCCTCAATTGTTTGGATAGGCGGGTTGATAATTCGGAACCAGGGTTGATTCCAGCCATGTTTAAGCGATGGGCAGGCGGCCCATATTATTTTGAGAAGCCGGAAAGGAATGCATCGAGCTTCCCCGACTTCTAACCCTGCAAAGTTGATCTGTCCAGCTTTAAGTTAACTGGCACAGAAGTTGTACACCTTGGCGTCACGTGCCTCGATGTCGACAATCATGAGAAGCCAGTGTCTGGAAATTTTAAAGGGCACGGTGACGTAGCGTGCCCTCCTTGCTAGACCGGCCTGCAACCGTTCTACGGACTTCGCTTGTAAGTCCTTGTGTAGAAGAGATAGGGACAGGGTGGGTGAAGCGTTGAAAACAGGCTGCACTTTCTTGGAGCTACAGAATTCTTCTATAGCATTGGCAAGTAGGACACGAAAGAGAGCCATCGTCACCACCGATTGTGATCGAAGGAGAATACGAAAATCTTCGTGGGTCAACTTGCGCTTTGTCTTTGTATTGCTATATACGATATCCCCCCATTCTTGGCATCATCTAAAATAGTGTTTAGGATAAAGATGTCCTGAACGTCTAGTGTGGAGATGGCCGCCATGTCTAGATATTTCATCAGATGAGGTAGAGGTGGTGGTGGGGGCAGATCATGTGGAGGGGGTGGAGTCTGCGCATTATCTTCTAAGAATGGAGGTAGCACTTCATCTGAGTCAGAACTGGAGTCGAGTCTATCATCTGTGTCTACACTCACTCTATCTGGTTCATCCTGATCTAGCGGGAGGTTTGTAGATTGTTGAATTGCTGTTGTAGCTGGGCTTATGCTGGTTTCCATGATACATTGTTGAAATTAAGCAAAAGTGGCTTCTTTAGCAGCTTCCCCTAGTGATCCCATGGCTGAGAAATTAAAGAACTGGTCCCCATATGACATTGTGATGTTGTCATTGTTATTGGGGGACTTGGGATCTTTGGTTCTTTCTTCTTGGTGGCCGCTATCCTGTCCTGTTTTTGTGGGATCTGCCCCTCGGCTTGTGCCCTCCCCAACATTGTCTGGGTCATCGAGTTGATTGTCTGAGGAGGAGTTGTCATTGTTGGAGTCATCCAAGGAGTTAGAGTCCTCATCATCGTCTTCACTAGCGTCATCATCGTCATCCTTCGCCTTTTCCTTTGTCTTCGTGATTGACTTCTTCTTGCATTGTCGATGGATTGCTTGCAGCTCTTCAAGTGCCACTTGCACATGCCCGTGGGTTTCGAGTAGTGCGTCATGGCTTTCTTTAAGATCTGCATATCGTGCTTCGACGGAGCAGAGTCATGCAGAAAGGTCGATTGTTTGTGCGCGAAGGTTATTGAGTTCTTTGTTGGCGTTCTCCTCCTGGCGGCAGATGAGTTGTAGAAGGGTGTTGTTGATGTCGTCCAAGCTCATGCTTTGAGCAGTTTACTACTGCTGAAGCTCGTAGAGGGTCTCAGGAAAAGGTTGAGTTTGCGTAGAGACCCTATTGACTTGCTGGGCGAACTTCTCTTGCTGGCATTTCATCTCGAGTACCAATTCCGGTAGGGTTTATAAGCGGCTCTCGATGCGGTTAACTTGATGAGCCGCTGCTTCCTGCCGTTGTTGGATGCTTATGATGATGCCTGGCAAGGCATTGTTCCGCCATCGGTCTTAGAGACCTGTGAAGCGATGTCCTATATACAAGAAAAAATAGAAGATAATATGTTAGAAGGATCTGTGAGGAGGTTTTGAATGGCGTAAAATTGCCGTACGAATTCCTCACCGACGTTAGAAAAGGGGACCCCAGAGATGGAAGGGTGGCTGGGGTCTAGGTGGAAGGGTGGTAGTGCCTTGCGAGAGAGACACTATTGATGGACCCCCGAATTGTGTGGTGACTATTAATGGAGTCACTAGCAAGATCGGGGTGGTGGTGGTAGATGGGGTGGTGGATGGGAATGATGGTGGCATCCTGAGTGAGAAGGGACGAAATGGAAGTGATGAGGGGAAAGAAATTGAAGTGAAGGTGAGATCGGGTGTTGATGTGGAGAATGGATTGCCCGAAGAGGAAAAGAGTGAGGTGGAGTGTGCGGGTGAAGTTGTGGATGTGGATGAGGTAATTATGGTGGGCGTTGTTGTGGAGAATGGGGGAAGAGTGATGGATGGTGGAGGGTGGTGGTGTGGTGGTGGAGTGGTGGAAGGTGGTAGTGGTGGTCGTAGAGGTGAGCCCAAAATCTAGATTGAAGATGAAGGTTTCTGGTGTTTCAGTGTTTTGTGGTGGATCTGCCTATGGGTTTAACTTTGATGTGGGCATTTCTGATTGTTGTTGTTTTTTATACGCAGCTTTGAAGGTCGTGAAACTAGAATTTTCTTTGGTCTTACTGCGGGGGCAGTGATATTATGTTCAGTTTGCCCAATTTTTGCCTGCTTTTCTTTTGCTTTAACTGAGGCTATGAGGTTGGCAAGCTCTTCTTCAGTGAAGAGCGGCTTATCTTTGTCATAGTCTGCCAGTTATGGAAGAGGTAGCAAAGTTCTAGATGCTTTGACAGTAGGGCAGAAAATGTAGTGGAGTTCATCATCCTTTTCCTTTATGATGTAAGAGTTCTTTAAAGTCTGTTCATTTGTCAGGATGTCGCCCATTATCACTGTGCACCTGGGTAGCGGTCTGTCCATCTTGAGAAATTTCAAGATTGATGTTATATGACCACCCATGCAGATTTCTTTGCCGAGGGCATAGGTTGCGTGCTTGTGAATCAGTTGCTGACCTATGTTGACCGGTTGCCCTTTGAGAATGGACCATAGGATAGAGAGATCTAAAATAATAACGCTCCCACTCTCTGTCCTGGGAAAAAGGGTGCCAGTGATGATTTTGTGCAATGTGTGCACCAAGCCAGAGTGAATGTTAGAGGCCTTGCAAGTTTTTGCTTCATAAGTAGGAATCCCTGTTAAGGATTTCCAAAAGTTGTGCATGTTGAACTGGGAGTTGTCCAGGCCTACAGCTTTAGCCTTCTTCAGTTGATCCTGGTTGTCGAAGAAGATCTCGTTCAACAAGTTTTCAATTAAGACCACTTTGCTTCCAAAAAGTGAGGTAACCAACCTGCGGTCACCTCCGTCTTTCCGGTGATCCTTTACGTCCACGGTTTCTTTTTTTATGTATGTGAAGAACTCTACCGTGGGCTCAATATAAGAGTTTTCTGCCACAAAATAGAGTTTTGAAAGATTCACGTTGTCTAGCAAGGCAAGAACTCTGTCATAAATCCCCATTTTTTCAGTATGTTTTAGCAGACATACTTTGTTGGTCGCAACACCTTATCACCGGCTGTGAGGTTTTGGATGTATAGGTTAGTTGGTGCAGGTTCTGTGGTGGTATTAGCGGGAAAGGTGACAATAGGGGTATCATGTCCTACTAAGATTTATTCTCTTGCGGTAAAGGGCTGAACTTGCTTTCTTGCCCTTTTCTTTGATGGTTGTCCCTTAGCAGCTTCTTCAGTCTGCCATTTTCCTTTGGATTTTAGGACTAGGGATTCATCCTTAGAGTTTGATGCGTACTCCGAACCTTCATCACTGGAGGAAATCTCCTCCACTTCTTCAGCAGGTTCTTCGGTTAAGCACATGTTGATTCGGTCAATTTCATTCAGGACTTTAATCAGGTCAACTTTTGGTGGGACCTGTCCAGTCTTTTCGTAAGTGTCCATGGTGTGCTGGAGCTTTGTGCGATCCTCCAGTAGTTTCTCCCTTGTACAGAAGGGAGCGTCAGTGGTTCCTGTGGCTTGTTTTGCAGGTGAGGCCATTCTATAATAAGAAAATTATATATGTTAATAAAAGAAAAAATGTTGAAAGAATTGCAATATTGAAAAATAAAATCATTTTAAGGGTGAAAACATGTTTTCCAAAATTGTTTTGGCTTCAAAGAGTTTCAAGTCCGTATGGCTCCAAACGGTTTCAAGACTGTATGGTTCTGTACGGTTTCAAGACCGTATGGCTCCATACGATTTCAAGACCGTATGGCTCCATACGGTTTCAAGACCGTATGGCTCCAAATAGTTTCAAGACCGTATGGCTCCATACGGTTTCAAGGCCGTATGGCTCCATACGATTTCAAGACCGTATGGCTCCATACGATTTCAAGGCCGTATGGCTCCATACAGTTTCAATGCCTGTCTGGCAACCCAAATGGCCATCTCAACATTTGAGATGCCTGTCTGGCTACCCAAATGGACATTTCACCCAATGAGATGGTTGTTTGGCAGTTCCATCAACCAATCTGTCGATCTGTTGTGTGAATTGAGTACCTAAATGCTTTAGTACTTAATTCAATTATCATTCAAGATCAAACTACTCTTCTAGATGGGTTCCTATGTGTGTGACCCTACAGGTCCCATATCATGTTGGCAGTGAACATCCATAACAACCTATGACATCACAAGCAAAGAGTGGTTCCTAGTTGCACATCATTGCAACCCAAGTAAAAGGAAAAGTTGGGGAACAACTTCAACCTACAATTTGTATGGCATTGTAGTGTTTGTATAGTTCCTTTGTCACTGATGTCCAGATTGAACTAGAGGCATGGATCAGTCACCCTCATTATTATTCAATCCTTTTCTTGAACCAAGAGCAGACTGTCTGAGATATTTGTAAGCTCAACATTACATATTGACTCACATGTGCATGGCCATACTTTTCTTCGTCTCGCTAATCAAGAGGCCTAGGACATCACACTCCAATAGGAGGGACAAATCCCATGTCTATCACTCACAATCAATCCCCATGTGTCAAAGCCACTCAATGATCACTGTTATAACAACCCATATTTTAGGACTGCGTTTGATGATGTCAAAGTGTACCCACCAATATGTGTTGATTGTAGTGATTTTAGGTCTAAGAACCACAACCACCACCATCACTGTGAGAGCTAACTATGACTTCCATAAAGATGGCTTCCATGTGTCAATCTCACAGTGGGTCTGTCTGATACACTATTCTTTAACATATATCTGTGTGATTGGTTTGATATCACCATATCATGACGAACGAGACTCACTCATAAACCAACTCACACTCTGATCTTATGTGTTATTGTTGTCTATCAACCTTCCACAATAACAACTGATCAGGGACATAGCGAGAATGTAAATATGTACTCTTAGCATCCATATGATCTCATTTCTTCCAAGTCATGTGATGGAGCCTCCACTTACATGGAGTTACGTGCACCACTAAAAATCCTAGAGATAGTTAAATATCTAAGTTTAGCCTTGTGTATTCTATAATAATTTCTCCACCCACGTATGCTAAGATACGTGGAAGTCTTATCGTAGTATAGTTAACGGTCGAATCCACGAGACAACAGTCTTGTTAAGAGTTTAACAAGATGGAAAACATAATAATCCTACTTATCCACTTAAAAGTTGATATTTAGATCAAAGAGTTGATTTGATGGTTAAGCTAAAGTGTGGAGAAAGGAAATAACAAGAAAGTAAACTTAAGGTTGTAAACAATATTTAGAAACCACTAGGATGTGATCGGGTTTCACCACCACTACGCATGGATCAAGACATACATCACAATAACTTGGCTTGTAAATAAAAGAGTCTAAATAGTTAGTATCTTTGTAGACTTAGCTCCCTTTCAGATAACTAACTATGAGAAATGTGGAAGTCTTGCAATTCCAGCCATCCCCAGACAAATGGTCACTTACTTTGCATCACTCCCCCTCGTAAAGTGTATTCCTCGACCTGTCAAGGTTGTACTTTCATATGTCAACTGATTCCATTTCATAGTATGAAAGTACAACAATGGAGGTTTTTTTTTTAAAATTAAGCCAGAGGGTTCTCTATTCATCCCACCCCTCTCTTGTGGGCGAAACAATCAACAAAATACACCTCCTGCTTATGTGTTCGCAGGTTTGTTCCCCCCAGAAGACTAGATAAAAAAAAACCTCACAACCCAGACAAAGAAACAGCTAGAAAAAACATCCATGATTCATCAAGCGTCGATCCTCTACAGGTGCACGTAGGGAATGTACCTTTTCTCCAAAGCTGCCATGCCTCGAATTCTATTCGGTATCATCCTTATATCCGTAATAACTGTCATCTCTGAAAATCTTTTCCCCCATCTCCCAATCTCTCTAGGTATGGAGTTAGCAACTTTGTGAACCATTGAACCACTAATACTAGATCTAACCAAATCGGACCTCATCTCTCTAACGAATGGCTTGGTCCTCCATGGTTCTATAGCATCCTTCCACAGAATATCGTAGACTTCCTGGTCATCAATCTCAATACATGAAACTCGTAGCATATGATCATCTGCCAGTTTCAGTCCAACAATGCCTGCCTGTACATATGCTAGGACGAAGTCCGGTGCCTTGAGCCAGGCATGGAACACCATGCATATATCCACATTTTGATTTCGTATCAGGCCTGCCGCCCACCTCCTACATACCCCATCTTCTCCCCTATTTCTTCCTATAGTCAAGTTCATTTTCAAGTTATGCAAGTCAGCCTTCATCCACCTGATCAGTTGAATCTCTCTCATTCTCGTCTTAGGCTCAGTAATCCCGCCATCTCTCATCCTATTGTAAATGCTCGATCCATGTTCAATGGAGAAGGATCTATGCTGAATCGTGTTGTTCACAGAAGAGATGATTTGATTCCATTCAAGCTCCCAACCTCACAGTTTGTCCCCAAATCTAGATGCACAACATATCCTCCAAATGTTGTGGGGTATGTTAACTGCTAACCTTCCTGCAATCCAATCTGAGATCCTCCTGGAGTAACCTTTCTCACAAGTATCAAGCAGTGATTGTATATCATGAGGTGCCTGCATCTGCATCAAATGGGAGAATCTGTTCCAGAAGAACATGGCAACCTGTCCATGGAAGAAAAGGTGATCAACATCTTCTACTCTCAGATCATCACAATAGTTACACCTCGATACAAGGGGGACACAACATCTATGTTGAACATTAGTTTCCATAGGAATAGCTTTTTTAGTCATCTTCCATATGATAGCACTCGCCTTAGGGGCGTCCAGGCCCCATATTTTTCCTAGAGCATCTGGTCCTCCCGCTCTTGGTTGCATCAGAATCTTTTTCACTGATTTCATAGTGAAGCAACCCTTCTGGTCAACACCCCACACCAATTCATCATCTACGTTCGTTATCTAAGCATCTTCCTTTTTTACCAGCTCCACACCCTGGTCATCAACCACCTGTTGGATCGTCTCCCAATCCCATCCATCTTCTTCATTCCAGAAATCTCTAACCAAGAATGGATTCCTTCTATCACTAACAAAGATGGCATGGTTAGTGAGTCTCTCATCACACCACCATGAGTCCCAGAAAGGGATATTACCTCTCCCAATCAACCATCTACAAAAAGGAAACATTCTAGGGAACATGTCCCATATCTTCTTCCAGAAAGGGGACGGACATCTACTAATCTTTAAGTGATTAGGATAGTTTCCGGACCTACCTGTTGCAAAGTTAGCATACTTATCTCTACAAAAAGATGCCCACAAAGTCTCAGTATTGAGAATTTCCCAGCACGCCTTAGCAACAAAGGCATCATTAATCATCTTCAAGGAAGTGAGACCAAGACCCCCATCTATCAGCGGCGTAGCAACTCTTTCCCATCCGATCCATGCTTTTCTCTGGTGATTCTCCCTGTCTTACTCCACTTCTTGAGAAACGTTCCTAGATACTATGTATGGGGACTAAATACAACCTGGAACCAACAAACAGTCGATAATCGAATCTAGAAGTACATACATAGACAATTTGCACTAACAGATAATAGATAACACAAGTTGGTGATCAAGCAACTAGCATTCATTGAATGATTGATGTTGAAATGGAAAGATAGTGTTTTTCTATTGCAAACCCAAGAATTACAATGTATGAAATGAAAACATGGGTAGCGGGGCTACTCCCTACACCCTAGTGTATGAGACTACTCGCTCATGGAAAGAACAAAGAAGGAGGCGGGATGAGAGAGGGAAAGCATCATCTCCACGTAGGAGGGAGGAAGGTCGACCCCTTGGAGGAGAGAGCAACTATCTTCATGCCTTGTGGTCGTCTTGATGAAGGATCCTCCACTTCCCACATTCTTATGTTGATGAGAGAGGAGATAGCTTGGAGATGGAGTATGGACCTTGAACCGGTAGCCTTTGGGCGAAGGATGAAGGTGGAACAACTCTGGAGTGATTCGGGAAGCCTCTGGACGTCCAAGAAGTTGATGACAAAATGAGGACCCCTTAGGTCCTATTTATAGGCTTTCAAGGAATCCCAAATGGTGTTGGGATCATTTTGGGTCTTTAACGGTTTGGAGACTGTTTGTCTTTATTCGGTCTCGGGACCATTTGAGTTCATTTGGTCTTGGGATCGTTTGGACTTCATTCAGTCTTAGAACCATTTGAGTTCATTCGGTCTTGGGACTGTGTGGACTTCATTCGGTCTTGGGATCGTTAGAGTTCCTTCGGTCTTGGGACCATGTGGACTTTATTCGGTCTCATGACCGTTTGAGTTCATTCGGTCTTGGGACCGTTTGGATCCATTTGGTCTTGGGACCATTTGGGTTTATTCAGTCTTGGGACCGTGTGGACTTCATTCGGTCTTGGGACCATGTGGACTTCATTCAATCTTGGGACCGTGTGGACTTCATTCGGTCTTGGGACCATTTGAGTTCATTCGGTCTTGGGACCATTTGGACTTCATTCGGTCTCCAGACTGCTTGCCCCTTTTGCAATTTTTTTTGGGTTTTTCTGTAAGAAAAAGGAGATAAATGTTAGTTAATGATGAATTCATAATAATGTAGAAAGTTAAGGATTATATCTAATTTATCTAAGAAAGAGTATGGAAAATTAAGAAAAACTAGTAAGATAACATCACAAAAATGGGAGGTTATGACCCCCCCTAACTTAGAGTCTAGCTTGTCCTCAAGCTGGATAGAGCTAAGGCACGTAGTGGCGAGGCAATTTTATTTAGTGAAGATTTCCATACTCTTTCTTCAATTCTAAACCAGAGATCTCTTAGAGTTATATCAGGACTTCCTCTTGCATTAACTCTTTCGAGTGAGAGTTGCGTGGATCTCAGGTTTCTTCTGTATCGCGTAACTCACACTCGGACCACCTTGATTGCATTTCGTGCATGTTTTCGTCTCTAAGTAGTTTTATATTTCTTTGAAAATCCTACCGAAAGCTAAGATAGGTAAGAGGGTTGGCTAAAGGCTGCTGTGTAACTCCCCCTTTTGGTGGGAGAGGGTTTATCTAAACTTTTAGGATCTCACTACCAGGCGCAACACATCTTATCAAATGATCTTCCAAAAACCAAAATGTTGTTCAACAAGAATTTTATTATGAATTTCTCATTATGCTATAATCAAGAAGCATGCTTATATTAGTTTTGGCCCCATCTCCCATCCATATAGGGGAGGTGACAAAGCTCCTTCTCACCATAGGAGATAGGAGGTCAATGTACAAAATCCCACCCTCCAAATGAGGGGGGTTTCTTGTATTCAATATCAACATTATCAACATCATCATTATCATCAATATACGGGAAGTCATAATGGTATTGCAATTTATGTGTTCATGTTTTTCAAAATAAAGTATAGGAAAAATGGAAGACTAATCATAGGGAACAATAGCTCATCCAAGTAAGTAGCCAAGTATATGGTCAAGAGATACATAAAAGTATCTTCAATACAATCAAGGAGGAGTTATATAATAGTGTACCTTTCTAAATGATTATTTGGAGTATATCTTCCAAGAAAGAGTAGATCAACCCCTTGAGTCAGATCCTAGATAAAAATATTGGATCAAGGGTTAAGATTATAGTTTTAAAGAATCATGCTTCACTATTAAAGATTAGGGTTACATTTTCCTATCTCTACCTTAAGGTTAGGTCATCAATAATACTTTCAAATGTCTAACATTTATTCAAGTATCAAGCATGTTTCATGAATGGGTGACCTACCTAGGTATATTTAGGAACGCATGTCAACCATAATTATTATCATCATCATTCAAATATCTAGTTCATTTTGAATATGAAATAGTATCATTGGACTCAAAATTAGGTCAGGGAGATTCATGGATCAGACATATGATTAAGGGGTTTGCAAGATTAAGGTTAATCATCATCACATCAAGAGTAATCCTTATTTCAATGTCTATGATTCATATTCTAGGGTAATGAGTTAAGAAGATTATATCTAACTCTTATTTTGTCAAATTCAATTTGGTGTCTCTATATGATCATTAGAATTAGGAACTAGGGTTTCCCAAAGATTGAACTCAAATTAGAGTCATTAATTAAAACATTATGAGTAAGAGATCAAAACTATGGATAACGATGATATTCATAAGGAATTAGACTATACAAGTATTTTTAATGCATCCATTGGATTTTTCTAATCAAGATTGACTATTTACTCAAATTATTTAGGGTTGGGATGCATTTTTTTGTGATTTAAACAAGATCTGACTATTTATTGCTAATATGGACAGAGAGGGGGAGAATTACCAAAAAAAAAGGAAGGTCAAGAAAAAGTGATGGCCATTGGATTCTTCGGTCAGTGTTGACCGGATCAAGATCTTATGGTTAGGAGGTAGTTCACTCCTGGTCACATGCGCTAGGATGAAAGGAGCAAGGGAGGCATGAGAACAGTCGATCCTAGTCTGGGTCAAGTGTTGACTCAGATCTGAGGGTTGCGGGTTGTCATCCCAAACAAAAGAACCCGCCTATGAGCAGGCTTGCTCCGCAGTAGTGCACTGATTGGAGAAAAGAAGGGAACACGAGAGAGGGAGAGGGGGGAGAGTGGAGGTGCCTGTTGGAGTCATAGGGGCTCGCTGAGGGTGTAGGTCTAGTTTTTATAGACCAAGAGGGCTAGGTTTAGGGTTAGAGAGGGTTCCACACCCATGGCGGCAGCCAAGCAAGGTTTTTCTCGATTGTTCTCAAAACATAGGGGTTCAAAGGGGAAAAGGGGTCTGTTTGTGTTTGGATTGGCTGGGAAAACATCCCGGTCCTTTTTATTTTTGAAACGGGTCAAAAGTGAATGAACCCCATGTGTCGGTCCCCTGGGTCACCACTCTGCTGATTGCGGGAGGTAGGGGATGACACCGTGACCGCTCGATTAGGGCTCCGATCCATGGGTGCCTGATCTGAGGGTCAAGGATTTCTCCCGCCCTTCTCAGTGGATCACTGACTCTTAAAAGGGTCGAATAAAAGCAAAATAATAGGGACTTTATCATTAAACTTCTAAAAATCATAGAAATTAGTAGGAGTGTCCAATTTGAGTAAAATTTGGACCATTTCTTCACAAAAATTTTTAAAATATCTACAAAAAGTTTGAGGACAAGATGATGAAGTTTGAGGAACTAATTTATTTCTTTGAGTAAGGTGATTATTAAACCTAATTAAAATGTCATAAAGTGTAAACAAGTCACATGGGTCACCAAATTTTGTATTTGAGTCTCAATATTAATTATGTAGCTAATAAAAATAAACTGGGATCATGAGTGAACATAAGGAGGTCAAAATTGGAAATTGGACAAAAGTAAGAGTAAAACTCACTTTATCATAGCAGTTCTCTCTCAAATAATGTCTTCTTCTCTCCAAAATCTCCCTCTTTCTCCTTGGCTTTGCTCTAGATGTATTTTTCTTCAAATGATTCATGGTAATTGTCCCAAGTGAGTTGTGTTCATATGTATAACCAAGGGACGAATTTCTTTAAATTTTGAACTATAATAACAAGTAATACGATGTGTTGCTTTGCCAACATGGCATGTTTGTTGTGATTATTGAAGTTGAGCTCAGATCAAAGATGACATACTATCTCAATGACCAACACACATGTTTCTAGAAGTCAGGAAAATTTGGGAAGTTCTGGAGTGAGTGAACATGACATTGTATAAGTGCTAACACGCAATGTTGTTCCTTTATAGTGGTCCCTGACATTTTCTAGATTGAGGAGACACAATGTGTTGGTTGTTGTAAGTTAGGGAAATTGGCAATTTCCTAGAATGAGGGGGCATGATGTGTTGGCTAACCAACACACCATGCTTCTATACATCAATGAGAATGTGATTTTGCCTACTATTGACACTCCACGTTGATTAAAATAGATGGCATATTATTGTCAAAATCATCAGGAATATCTTCAAAGTTGTGGAATCTCTTGAGGAAATTGGACAAGGTGGAATTGTGATTAAAATATCCATATTTTGATGTCAAAATTTTGTACCTACAATAAAAACCATGGAATAAGTAAAGATAACAACAAACTAGGAAATATAGCATGATTAGAGGCAACTTGAGATAGAAAATGGATGGAAAATGCATACATGAATAGGCAAAAAGACTATAAAGAATGCACATGAAATCCCCCTCGGCTTAAACCATTACTTGTCATCAAGCAAAAAGATCATGGAAAAACAATTGAATAAAGTGTCAAGCACATGTATCAATCAAATGAAAAGAAGGAAGCATATTCAGCTAGTACAACGATAATCAATGGGTTTATGCTAGTTAGCCATGATTTCAGATCAAACATCCAAGATGGACACTTAGTTTAGAAAAAGTGACACAAATTCAAATTGGAAGAGTCAAAAAAATAATATTAAGTAGAATTTAGATGACCAAAACAAAAAAAATCAGTGATATGCAACCTAAATCTCTCAATTATAAAGGATATAAAATATGAAATTTGAGTCGACATAAACAACCCAATAGTTCTCTCTTTGCTTTTAGAATAAGATTAAGACAATGAAGCATGGGTTCTGGCACTTGGTAACTAAAATAGACTTATGGACACTTAGAATGTTAGTTGGGATAAGTGAATCCTCTTAAGGACATCACATCTAGATCGGACTTACACTAGGCTAGCATGGTACATGTGAGGTTTAGCCATCTTATGTGAGAAATATATGTAATTTTTTTAATAAGTATACTATATGGTCAAGAGTGAGTTGGGTTCCACTTGAGAACCACACAACCTTAAACTAGAGCTTTTATTTCCCTAGCATAAAGGAGTCAACTGGATTTCATAATTAAAATTTCACACTAATTTTGAAAAAATTGAGAGTGTAGTTGAATATGTGATGTGTGTCATTTCATGCATTAAAAACTAGGTGGTTAATCCTAGAGTTTATCCTTTTTAAATGGCAAAACAACTAATTAAGGTAATTTATTAGTATAGAAAGGGTCGATCCACATACAATTTTTAAGATTGAATTTCTACCAAAATACTTTTGAACAAAGAGATGCAGAAAGTAAAGATATAGAGTTTGATTACACTAGAACAAGGAATTTAAAATTGTAAATAAATGAAAGTTACACTAGGAACAATTTAAGAAAAGAGTTATGCTTTCACTAGGAACAATTTCAGAAAATAGTTATGCTAAACAAGAGTAAAGAAGAATTATTCTAAAGACAAAAATAAAATTGCAAGAATGTAAAGGAGGCGATTGAAACAACAATTGAAAAAATGGATTGGATCAGAAGAAGATATATCGAGGCTATGGATTTTACCACCACAGACGGTGTAAAACAAGATCAATGGAATCTACATGATAAAATAGGATAGAAGAGGTAGGTAAAAACATTTGCAAGTGTGCCTATAAAATACAAGCTCATTATGAACCCATTGTTCCTGGCATTTACAATTTCTATCCTGATCATCCCAATAAGTACATTTTGCACACATATCCAGATTGTTATGAATTTGGTTAGGTTGTTATAATTCATGAGATCTATGGTGACATCCTCCAAGACTAATGTACAGTAAAAATGAGAGATCCAACCGTTAAACTAATGAATGTCCAAGCCAAAAACTATCTATCAAATAGAATCATATATGGGGATCGATCTACGATATGAGGAACTATTGTTAGCCATAAAAAAAGAAGGAGAAGCAAAAGAAATAAGGAAGAAAGTCATAGACTAGATAAATAATCCTCAAGGGGATCTTGTTAGTGACAATTAAACAACTTGTTCCCTTAAATCCCCATTCCAAAGAAAGAACAAGAAATAAAAATAAAGAACTAGAAATCAGAAGATGAATAACTAATCTTTATTGAAGAAGAAAAGAACACACATGCAAGAATTGAAAGGAAAATGCACAAAATAAAATTTGTAAGTACAAAAAGTTGGATCTGTAATAATACACAAAAAGATACAAGAAGAGTTTACAAGATGATTTTTTCTTTGGAGACCCCCCTCCTTTTATAGGGAGAAAGGAGGAGGAAAATCTATAGTAATGGTTGGTGGTGGTGGATAGATTGTTTCATCTTTGGTGTTGGTTGATCAACAACATTAAATTGTTTGCTTAGGCTTGAATTCACGTTCAAACCTTGACCCATTGATGATTTGTGACAGTTGATTGAGTCTTCATTTGAATTCTTTCCACCACATAAAGGGATATGGAATTGTCCAACATTCCTAGCCAAATGATAGAATATTTAATTTCTTTCCCACAATGGTGGAATTTATTGATTTTTGACCATATGAATCTCTTTCATGTATATTCTTGCAACAGAAAATTTGAGTAAATTTTGCTTCTTCCAAAGGCAAAAAAAAAGCTCCAATTAATGGTGGAATATTTAATTTTCTTTTAGGATATAAAATTAGGATATAAAATTAACGGGATTAATTTACTTTTAGGATATTTAATCCAATTAATAGAATTTTCTTTTAGGATATAAAATTTCCTTTCCAAAGAGTATTTGTACACCTAATTTGGAGTTTGCACGTAAAAGTTATGACACTTTTGGTGTCAGCTAAACATGAATTCCATGCACTGTGAGAAATTGTACAAAACCTTCCAAAAGCGATTTTTGGGAATTTTTGTGCTTTGAAATAGTTGTCTATTTTCCTGAAAAATACACAATAATCAAGTAAAAACTCTAGTTTAATCAAGAAGACCGAAACTAAGATAATGTATGCTATAACTATTTATTATCTAACAAGCTATTGTCAATTGAAGATGAGAAAAGTACAATTAAAGGTGATGAGTTTGCACTCATCAAAATATCCCAGATTTGAATCTTTGCTTGTCTTAAAGTAAATACAATCACAAATAATTCCAATTTATATTAGAAATATGTCTATCCTCACCCTCATAGCCATCACTTTGTTGCTTACCTCCTTATTTGACCAAGAAACCCAATATCCTATAATCATGTAACACGAAATTATATATTCCCAATTAAATTATATTTCATATTTTATTTCTAAATTATGACGTTGCAGAAAACATGATTCTTATCACTTCTTCTTTGACACTCCTATTTTTCTTTCTTATTGTGAGTTTTTGCACAAGAACATGACGAAGGAGGTGCGGAAGAAGATGATCCATCCTCTATTTGAATCGGGATATAAGTATTTATAGACTAAGTTACATTGACCACATTTTTCAATGTGCTCTTCGGCCTCTTTTGATGGTACACCCCTATTAGATACGAGGGGTTTGGAGGAATTGTAGTGGGGAGCATGTCACCCAAGACTTGGAGTTTGTCTTAGGGTGGTTCTTTTTTGCTTTTTCTTTAAGAGAGGAGGGGGAGTTGTTCATGTGCTTATAAACTTCCACTCTTTTTTTGTTTTTCTTTGGAGTGTCATTGAATAAGATTGATTCTTATTGTCAACACATTGTAAAATATTTATGACAAGTTGATCCATAGTTAAAAATAAAGAAAAGTCTTATTTGGTTCTTATCGATTCCATATGACTTGCCAATATTTCCAAGGAGTGATGCTAATATTCGGGTCCAAAGTTGCATGGTGTTTTCATTCATGCAATATGTAAAAGCTTTTCAACTAATACTTACTAAATACAAAAGGGCGGTATGGTGGTGCACATCTACTTATATCGGCTGACTAGATAAAGGCCACTTTCTTTCAAATAAAGAGCAAAAATGAAAGTAAACTACATTTAGCAATTGAAATGAGAAAACATAATACTAAAAAAAAGATAGGCAATGGAATTGTTAAGTACCATCCACCTCCACCTAGGACTTAGAATTTTGTTCATACTAAGAGAACCTTAAATCTAGGATGGAGGGAAAAAATGTACAGAGATCACTAGGGGGGCTGGTAGCTCAAAGTATGTCTAGCTGAATGGAAAGTTGATGAGGACTAAAAGCTTACAAAAGTGAGCTTCATAATACACCCGATGGATGGGTAGTCATGGAATCTCAAAGTGGCTTTCTGGTTTGTTAAAAATGATGTTGCTTGTCACCTAGTAGTCCCTCCAATACAATCCACATATCTTCCTTCATAAGTGGAGCAAGTATTGATGATGTGTGCGGATGAGGGATTTGATAATATACATTGGTTGTCTTTTAGGGTGTAAAATGTGCAGGTACGATGTAGGTCTAGCTATACCAATACCCATACCCTATTTAGTTTATAGGGTTCGGTTCCAATTCTAGACCCCCATTATTAAAATCTAGACCCCTCACCATACCCGTACCTATAATAACAATGGTTATATGGTGTTGGTATCTGGGTAACCAGTTCTCTATGTAACATCATATTGTTTAGATATGAACCATTTACAAATATGTTCTATATATTATAATACAATGAGATATTTCTATCGTGTAGGATGTTAACATGATATAGTTATATTAAATAATGTAACACTTTGTATATTGAAGATTAATTCGTTATTTTTTTACATATTTGTAGTCATTGTCAAAGTATTTTAATTATGTAGCATATAATGCTACTATTTGTTTTTAAATTTACATATGTTGTTGATGATTATAATTCAAATAATTTATTCCCAATTAGATTACTAGTCTCGACCTTATTATAATTATAGTATGATATAATCTGGAGTATTATATTAGTTGGACTAGTAAAGTATGATATAAATAACATATTATTTAAATATTTATTTACATATAGCAGGTACATGGGTCTGGCGGGTCTGGGTCCAAGCATACCAATTCGTGGACCCACATATAATAAGGGTCCAAGGGTATGTGGGTACAAAAATTTAGACCCGTGATAAGTTTTTAAACGCTCAGAATTTGTGGGTCCACAGGTCTACCCATACCCATTTACAACCCAAGGATTACTACCTCCCAAATACCTGAGGTGGATCATCTTTTACAAAAAGGAAGGTGGCATAAGATGAATCCACTATGTGTAGTGTCGGTAGTGGTAGATCAAGTGGAGGGTCAGACTCGAGTTTCTCTTCGAGACCTAGATCTACATGTAACAGACATGGTGCTAGCATCGGAGGCACTATCTTATCAGCTTGGTCCATCTTTGTATGTGAATGTGCATCCTCTTCATCAAACATTTCATCAATATGAACGTTAATTGATGCATCAGTTCCCTTTACTATGCTAAAGGGGAGATATGATTCCTTCATAGAACATGAGCCCAACTTAATGGGCTCATAAGGGGTCACTTCAAAATATAATGGTGGCATGCATGATTTTTGCAGATGGTGGCATGTACAATTCTTGCAGAAGTGGAATCACCTCATCAGGTTCAACTAGATGCAAATAAGAAGTAGTTTAGGTGGATCATAGTGCTTTGGATGAGGAATCCTTTCAAAAGAATCCATTAGTGCATACTAGGAAAATGACGGTACATTGGCCACAATAGGCTCAACCAAACTTGGATGATTATTATAAACATCTGAATATGGGCCTACAGTCGAGAAGGATGGTGGAGTTTTAGGTTGTTGAGGCATTCTTCAAGCCCAATAGTCTTTGATCATTTTGTTAAAAGACTCTTGATTCATGAGTTTATCCACATAGGCCCCCATCCATTCATTTTATAACCTATGCGGATAGTCGGGGCCACATACAGTTTCTTCCCTAACTAAATAAAGTTCTTCATTTGCGGAAGCCTTAATTTCTTTAGAACACATGTTCATCTTGTGATCAAGGTTTCATGGCATCTTACTACTTCATGTTGGCCTTCTTCTAAGTGTGGCTGTTCATTATCCATAAAGGGTTCAATATAAGAAGAATGGTCATTATCAACAACTAGATTAACAACCACAATGGGAATGGTGGAGCTTTAGTTACTGGAGCTAGTTCTATTGGATTGAAGATGATATAATTGTCATAATCATCATTGATTCAAACCATCCTTAGCTTTTGCACATTTCCTAGGGAGTTCTCTGATTGACTCTCAAGAGGTGTGACTAAAAGAGATTGTCATGTTGTCAAATTTCTGATTGTGCCTCCAATCTTTTTCAAATTTATACACCATCATCCAATATCTCTCAGAAGGCCTCTATTCCCTCATCTCTATATGGTGGGTAATAATCTACATGATAAGGATGTATGGTTGTTATTTTTGTGATGTATGCTTGTTATTTTCTTGATGTATGGTTGTAATAACAACACAATTGACATTGTGAACCATAATGTGTTGACCAATCCATTTGAAAACAACCTTTTTTAAGAAATAAATTACCAAAAGGAATCTAAGATAGAAAGAAAAATTTAAACAAGAAGAGCTTTAAAAAATTATGAAAAGAACAGATACAAGTAAAAAATTTACAAAAAAACTAAAAATTATAGAAATAACGCTAAGAAATTATGAAACAAAAAATTATAAAATAAACTAGAAAGCAATACTATGGGAATGGAAACTCGGCAAAAGGAGGGAGTGCACTTCCAAAATGGTGCTTGGAAGGAAGGAAAAAAAATTGTTCAAAGTTTTTGGGGTTTGAAAAATAATCCGTTGTCCCCAGCAACAGTGCCATTTTGATATGTGTCATTTCGTGCACCAAAACTGGGTGGTTAATCCTAGATTTTATCCTTTTAAAATGGCAAAACAACTAATTAAGGTAATTTATTAGTATAGAAAGAGTCAATCCACATACAACATTTTTAAGATTGGATTTCTACCTAAACATTACAAAGAGATGCAAAAAGTAATGATCCAGAGTTTGATGGTTTGATTACACTAGAACCAGGAATTTACAGTTGTGAATAAATAAAAGTTACTCTAAGAACAATTTAAGAAAAGAATTATCCTAAATAACAGTAAAGAAGAATTATACTAAAGGCAGAATTAAAATTGCAACAATGTAAAGGAGGCGTTTGAAACAATGGTTGAAGAAACAAATTGAATTAGAAGAAGTGATATCAAGGCTATGGGTTTTACCGCCAAGGTTAGTCTGAAATAAGCTCGATGGACTCCATATGATAATACATGATATAAGAGGGCATATAAAAACATTCGTAAATGTGTCTACAAAAGACAAGATCATTCTGAACCCATTGGTCCTGGAGTTCATAATTCCTAGCCCGATCATCCCAATAAGAATCTTTCCACAGTCACATCCAGATACTTATGAATTTGGTTTGGTTGTTCTAAGTGTTGGGATCTGCGATCAAATCCTCCATGACTAACGTATGGTAAAAATGAGAGATCAAAGTGTTAACTGATGATTATCCAAGCTAAAAACCATCTACCCAATAGAATCATATAGGCAATTGATTTATGTTAGAGCATGATTGTGAGGCTACTCCCCATGCCTCAATATGAGGAACTACTCTCTAGACATAACAAAAGAAGGAGAAGTAAAGGATAGAAGGAAGAAAGTCATAGACTAGATAAAGAAGAATCCCCAAGGGGATCTCATTAGTGACAATTAAATGACTTTCTCCCTCAAATCCCCGCTCTAAAGGAAAAACAAAAAACAAAAATAAAGAACTCGAAATGTGGAGATAAAACATTAATCTTTATTGAAGAGGAAAAAAGTACACATGCAAGAATTAAAAGGACAATGCTCAAAATAAAGTTTACAAGTACAAAAAGTTGGATCTGTAATGATACAAAAAAATATAGAAGAAGAGATTATAAGATGATTTTCACTTCAGAGTCCCCCTCCTTTATAGGAAGAAAGAAGGGGGAAATACCTATAGGAATTTTGGTGGTGGCAGTTAGATTGCTTCATCTTTGGTGTCAGACGGTCAACAACACTAAATCACTTATTTCAGCCCAAAGTCATATTCAAAACTTGACCGATCGATGATTTGTGACATTTGATTGAATTGTTATTTGAATTCTTTCCACCATATAAAAGGATATGGAATTGGTCAAGATTCCTAATCAAAAGAGAGAATTTTTAATCCTTTGCCCATAAAATTGAGTTGTCTTTTTTGACCATGTGACTTTCTTTAATGCAGATTCTCACAACAGAGAATTTGAGTGAAGTTCACTCCCACCAAAGGCTAAAAAACCATCCAATTAATGGTATTTTCTTTGGAAAATAAAATTTCCTTTTCCAGGAGTATTTGTACACCTAATTTGGAGTATGCATGCAAATGTTATGACATTTTTTGTTCCTGGTATACATGAATTTTAGGCACTACGGGAAATTGTGCAAATCCTTCCAAAAGCAATTTTTGGGAATTTTTATGCTTTGAAGTAATTGTCTATTTTTTTGAAAAATACATAATAATCAAGTAAAAACTCCAATTTAAGCAAGAAGAGCTAAATTAAGATAATTTATACTAAAACTATTTAATATCTAACAATTTATTGTCAATTGTAGATGAAAAAGTACGATTAAAGGTAATCAATTTGCACTCATCAAAATGCAGTAAGAAATTTTTAAGAGCATCTAGAATTCTAAACAATATTGCAGTGTTGACAAATCTAAAAAGATTTGCATGTTACATGTATGAAATAATCAAGATTGGGAAAGATGAACATGTAGGGTAACAACAAGAAATCAAGATGAAGTAAATGTGGCTGGAAAAAATTTCTTTTAATTGATGCAATGCTTTACAATTATCTTTCAATTGATATTTTACCAAAAACAATTCAGGAAAACCATTTAATACAAAGGGAAATCAATCCAATAAAGAGAAAAAGCCTCAGAACACACTAGATTTAACATTGTCTAAGACAAAAAACTAAGAAAATTAAAATGCAAAGGAAGACTAAAATTAAACTACCAACTGATTGCTCCCCCCTAAGCTTGAAATTTTGCAGTGTCTGCGCTGCATAATAAAACTCAAGTGGTTTGCAACCAGATACTTTTTGTGGAGAAAATCAAAATGATGGACCAATGCCCTCATTTAAAGATGGGAAATGCTGCCCCAAAGTGTCATCATTAGGGATGTCAGTTGATGTAGGATCCTATAGTGGAAGTGGAGGCGTGCTTGCATGGCATAGTGGACACATATCCATCCTTTAAATTATCAAGTGCAAATGTGTAATATTGGCTAAGCTAATCCAAGCAGGTATCATGCTGGGGACATGTTACTAAACATACTCGTAGAGATGTCGCACATCTGCCATCACCTAGTTGTACTCAATTTATGTGATACTAGAAGGAGGTGGAGGAGGTACAAATGACTCGGCTATAGTGGAAGTTTTAGGTCTATCTCCAAAATCATCCTCAATATCAAAAGTGAACTTTGGATTTTTAGGATTTGTCAAAGTGACTCCCTTGAGATTGGGCAGTTCAACGTATTCTTCATGTGCCCATGAAAATATTTGTCTGAACTAGCTTTCAATAGAAGGATCCCTAAAAAGTAAGTTTGAAGAAATAAAAAATTAGAGGTTAACTTTGTTCTTCCCACTGATAACTTTTAAGCATCTTAGTTCTACATTCAACTTGTGGGCAATGTGGGTTAATAATCCTCCATTCATGTTGTCACCTGAGTTTTTCCTTTTGATCTTGAAGAAGCATTGAGGGATATATTAACATGTATTGACTTTGTAGTAATGAAGTGTTTCCCATAAGAATAATAAGTCTTGCTTCACGCATAAACCTTGTGTTTCTTTCTTGGAAGAATGACAAGTGCTAACGAGTTTATGAATGTAGTAGAAGATGGGATTGTGTATGTGTGATGCCCTAGCAGAAGTAGGTTTGTGAATTGAGTCTTCAATTATTTGTTTACATAATGCATTTTTATTAAAAATTTTGGGCATCAATAGACTACCTCCATAGGTACATTGACATGCATCAAGTGAATTTATAACCATGAACAAGAAGTCAAACGTGTAAATTACCAAATGGTTCGTCCAACATTGTTTGGGTCTTCCATTGCTTTTGAAGTAGTCAGAATTTCATAAGTCAATCTGGGGTATGTGAAGCTGACCTTGCAACAAACATGTAGAAGGCCAAGCTCTTTAAGAAATCATTATACCTCCTCATGAAATCCCAGTGTGTCCATTGTCTCAGCACAAGCAAAGTGTGTGGGAAGAACCCTATGTGTGATCAACTTTAGATAAATGACGTCTTCTTTGGCTATGACATTGAACTGAGTTGAGGAGACATAAGGATTGGGTGAAGAAGATGTTGGGTTTTAGGGGAGGCAGAGAAGGCAATGGAAACAAAAATTTTCTCCCCAAACCCAGTAAAAAGGAATCGCATCAACATTTATACAATAGGGAGGTTGGTTTGTAGAGACATACCTTGTCCTGAGGCTTGCTCGGTGACGTTACCTCACAGCTTGTGTGGTCTTCACCTCCGGTCTTGGATGGTGTCTGTGCAGTTCCTGGTCTCACTGGGATTGTCAGGATTGACAGCTATCCTCCGAGCGGCAGAAGTCTCCCGCCTCTACAGTCGTCCACACTGACTGCCAGGAACTCCGACCGCCTTGTCCCACAAGGCACGGGAAGGATTCATACCCTCCAGTCGGTGTACTAGTCACCGACACACTCTCCTGCCACCAGTCACCTTTTTGTAGTTGTCTTTCCCTTACTATGCCTCCCTAATCAGGTAGCACTTGCTTGGGCTCTCCTAGTTACCACAACCAGAGAGAATGACAACTTTACAGAGCAACTGGTGTTCTGTGTTGTACTTGAGAAGCCCCCAGTATCCCTATATATAGGAGGGTCATGGGACAGGGTTCTCTACCCTGGGCAATGTGGGACTAAAGCAGGAGTAGAAGAGTTTGGAATTTCCACAAAATCGGACACACTGCGGCTGTTGAACCGATCGTCTCATGCATGAACCGATCGGTTGGGGACCTGAACCGATCGGTTCACATCTTAACCGGTCAGTTGGGGTAGTTGAGCCGATCGGTTCAAGTTTGAACTAGTCGGTTCACTCCCCAGATTAGTTCATGATTGAATTTTCCTCTTTTGTTTCGAATTGATCCAAATACCAATCCTTGTTCCAATCAAATTGAATAAGTGAAACGAAGAGAAATTTCTTGCCAACCTGACTTTACCAACTCACTCAGTTGGACCAGTTGAGCCGATCGGTTCAACCCTTGAACCAGTTAGTTTATCCTATCCTGAGCCAATCGACTCACCATCATGAGCCGATCGGATCACCAAGCTGAGCCGATCAGTTCATCATATGAGCCGATCGGTTGGGAGTGTAGACTGCGCAAAATCAATCAATTGTAGTTTCAATCAATCCGATACTCTAATCAATCGGTCCAACACTTTGAACACTATGATACTGAGCTATTAATTGATTGAGCACTTAATTGAACTACTAAAATCCTTTAGTAATCAATCTAAACATCGTTTGTGGATAAACTCCTCTTCCATGTTAAATCCTATGTGTGTAACCCTGCAAGCCCATTTCACGTTGGTAGTGAAAATCCATAACACTTATGACTTCACAAGCAAAGAGCGGTGCCTAGTCGCACATCAGTGCTACCCAAGTGAAATAGAAAGTCGGACAACAAGTTTCAATCCTACAATCTGTGAATGGTGTTACAGTGAATGTATAATTCCTTTGTCTCTGATATCCTGAATGAACTCAAGGCATAGAACAATCATCCTGTCAACGTTCATTCACTTTCGTGATCTCAGAGTAGATTGGAGGATATATGTATGACATCAATATCACATATTGATTCACACATGTGTGCGCACGTCTATCTCAATCCTACTCATCAAGTGGCCATGGATATCAAACTCCTTAGAGTATGAATCCTTGTTGATTTAGACATCACCATGCCTTAATCATGAGTTCACTATGATACACAATCATAATCACTCATAAGGATCTCAAACATTTGGTCCAAGTATTTCATTCATTGATCTCATCAAGAATTAACACTTTACCAAATTCGTACTTCATCTATGATGTTCTTGAACACTTCAAGATATTCATATTGGTATTTCTCTAAACACTGTTTGAAGTACTAGCATTAACTCTAATAGGTATGTAAATACATCACATATATTATACCTAATAGGATAATCATTCTCCCACTACCACTAGTGAAGATTGATTAATCATGTCTAAGAGATTCATGTCTCTTACTGGTTCTCTCACCAAAAGAGTCTAGATTTATCCATCATGTGGAAACTAGAGATGAATTTCTCATGATAATGCTAATTTGTTGTTTGAGTTATCAATAACTTTTAGGTATCATTTTATCTTATGCATACCAAGTACCACAAGATAAAAAAGGCATTGCCACAAGGAAACATCAACTTTATTAATTTCCATTATTGTCATACAATATGCAAAAAATAAAGTGTTTCTATCCATTGGCAAATATGAAATAGCAGTTTATAACTCTATTACACGCCTTCAAGGTTGAAAATAAACTAAAGTACTCCTATCTATGGCGGCAACACTTGCCTCATTTATTGGGTTCTTTACACTTTATATCTTGGTATCATATACCTAAAAAGTGTTATAAGTTTATTTCATGACACCTTCAGGTGGAGACGTCTGTCTCCTCCTTCTTCTTTAGTTCTTCCATATAGAGTGGACAATTCCATTTCCAATGTCCTGGCTTTTGACAATGGTGGCAATTGCCTCTCTTGGTCACGCCTCACTTGGCCTTGAGAGTTGAAGATGACTTGGGCTGCTGGTTAGCATCAGAACTTTTCTTAGACTTGCTCTTGCCCTTGCGCTTGGACTTTCCTTTCTTACTGCTGATCATCATCATAGATTTAGGCTTGTCCTTCTTCATGTGTGCCTCGACTATTCTCAACATGCCCAACAACTCTGTCAATGGCCTGTCAAAGTTGTTCATGTTGTAGTTCATCACAAACTGACTGTAGGATTCTGGCAATTATTGCAGTATCACGTCAGTAGCCAACTCTTGGCTCAGGGGAAATCCCAGTCTTGTCAGGTTCTCCACATACCCAATCATTTTGAGTGTGTGTGGACCAACTGGATCTCCTTATGTCATGACACACTTGAACAAAACCTTGGAGACATCATATCTCAATTGCCGTGCTTGATCATCATACATGTTCTTGAGATGCTGAATCATCTCAATGACACCCATGTTCTCATGTTGTCTCTACAACTCATGGTTCATGGAGCACAACATCAAGCACTTTGCATCAATGGCATCTTCATAATGCTTCTTATAAGCATCCATTTCTGCCTTTGGTGTGGTAGGAGCAGGTTCCTCTGGAGATGGAGTATCCAGGACATAGAGCTTTCGCTCTTGAGTGAGAACAATTCTCAATGTCCTAAACTAGTCGTGGAAGTTAGTCCCATTCAACTTATCCTTTTCAAGAACCGATCACAATGAAAAGTGATTTTTGTTTGTTGTCATTTGTACTACAAAAGGAAATATATGAAATTTAGTCCAAAAACTCAATTTTGACTTATTTTATTGATTTGAAAGGTTGACGATATAATTAGGATTTTAATTAATTATCGCTCCCACTATTTTTGTTCAAATTGATAGCCCTCACCATCAATTCGGAAGATTGCAACGTACAATCTTCTAGTGGGTCAAGATCCTGAAATCCTCTGAGTCATGGACCATCTAGGGTTGTCACCCACAACTTAGATCTTCCAGGTAGGCAACTTTTGCTAATTGCATCATATGCAACTCTTGAAAGATGTCATATGCAACTCCTTACCATGATCACCTCCATGCCTCAAGGTGCTATATCCTATCTAGGTCACCTTGTTAAGTCTGTCCCAAAGCCAAGACGATGAATATGCACCCTGCTAGGGCAGACCCACATATCCATCCTTCACGCTTCCACGAGATAGATGGTGCACCACACTAGGGCATGCCCACACTTGGTCGATCAAGCTTTTCACATGTGTCTCATTTGGAAGGCATCTAAAACTTTAATATTTAATGAGGGATTTGGTTTTATAGGCACATATACATATCCAATCACCACAATATATAGTACGTATCATATACATGATATATCCCACAGAAAACATGTGAAACGATAAAAGCGAAGATTATGGCCATCCTAATGTGATTCCTCGAGCCAAGAGGAATCACGGTCATCTAGGTCTACATCACATGCAACCTGTACAAGATGAATTCTGCGCTTTGCCGTTCTGGGTTTGATCAACTCATCTCCATGATTGATCGGCTCACCATCAGGCCAGTCATTTGGGTGCCACCAGCCGATCGATTGGCTCCTCCAACCGATCAGTTCACTGGTCATCATGCATCTCCTTAGGTCTCCACCCGCTCATCTCGCTCTTCAAACTGGTCGTTTAGAACGCCAACTGATCGATTCATGCTTTGAACCGACCGTTTCAGTCATCGTCAGGTTGTCCGTCATTCTTTGACATATCAGGAAATAAAAGTTCTATCCTATTTACATTTGAATTGAGAAACCCCGAGTTACATTTGGGGGGAGAAAAGGTAGGAAAGAAATCTCAAGTTATCTCGAGTTACATCAGGAATAAGAGATAGGGAATCGGTGCGCAGACCGAGATGCAAGCAACCACATTCAACCAAGTACACATACATAGGGTTTATTGGCCATAACCACACTATACATCCACCACAAAACTCATTTAAGGGCGACGCATATCGAGTGTATTTATATTACATATCATATATGTATATTGGGATTTGTGGATTTAGGATTGGACATGCATAAAGCCAATTGTATTCGCATCGTATGCAATAAATAAAGGCGACAAACCAAAATCGATCACATCGATAATCCTAAAGTATAAAACAATTGACGTGGCTCTGATACCACTATTGGGTTTTAGGGGAGGCAGAGAAGGCAACGGAAACAAAAATTTTCTCCCCAAACCCAGTCAAAGGAATTGCGTCAACGTCTATACAATAGGAAGGTTGGTTTGTAGAGACATACCTTGTCCCGAGGCTTGCTGGGTGATGTTACCTCACAGCTTGCGCGGTCTTCACCTCCGGTTTTAGACGGTGTTTGTGCAGCTACTGGTCTCACTGGGACTATCAGGATTGACGGTTGTCCTCTGAGCGGCATAAGTCTCCCGCCTCTACAGTCGTCCACACGGACTGCCTGGAACTCTGATCGCCTTGTCCCCCAAGGCACCGAAAGGAGTTGTACCCTCTTGTCATTGTACTAGTCACCGACACACTCTCCTACCACTAGTCACCTTTCTGTAGTTGTGTTTCCCTTGCTATGCCTCCCTAATCGGGTAGTACTTGCTCTGGCTCTCCTGGTTACCACAACCAGAGAGAATGACAACTTTACAGAGCAACTGGTGTTCTGTGTTGTACTTGAGAAGCCCCCAGTACCCCTATATATAGGAGGGTCATGGGACAATGTTCTCTACCCCGGGCAATGCGGGACTAAAGAAGGAGTAGAAGGGTCCGAAATTTCCACAAAATCTGACATACTGCGGGAGTTGAATCGATCGTCTCATGCATGAACCGATCGGTTGGGGACCTGAACCGATCGGTTCACACCTTAACCGGTCAGTTGGGGCAGTTGAGCCGATCGGTTCAAGTATGAACTGGTCGGTTCACTCCCCAGATCAGTTCCCGATTGACTTTTCCTCTTTTATTTCAAATTGATCCAAATACCAATCCTTATTCCAATCAAATTGGACAAGTGAAATGAAGAGAAATTTCTTGACAACCTAACTTTCCCAACTCACTCGGTTGGACCAGTTGAGCCAATTGGTTCAACCCTTGAACCGGTCAGCTCAGCCTATCCTGAGCCGATCGACTCACCATCCTGAGTCAATCGGTTCACCAAGCTGAGCTGATCGGTTCATTATATGAGCCGATCGGTTGGGAGTGTAGACTGTGCAAATTCAGTCAATTGTAGTTTCAATCAATCAGATACTCTAATCAATCGGTCCAACACTTTGAACACTATGTAACTGAGCTATTAATTGATTGAGCACTTAATTGAACTACTAAAATCCTTTAGTAATCAATCTAAACATCGTTTGTAGATAAACTCCTCTTCCAGGTTAAATCCTATGTGTGTGACCCTACAGGCCCATTTCACGTTGGCAGTGAAAATCCATAACACTTATGACTTCACAAGAAAAGAGAGGTTCCTAGTCGCACATAAGTGCTACCCAAGTGACATAGAAAGTTGGAGAACAACTTTCAATCCTACAATCCATGAATGATGTTACAGAGAATATATAATTCCTTTGTCTCTGATATCCCGAATGAACTCAAGGCATGGAACAGTCATCCTGTCAATGTTCATTCACTTTCTTGATCTCAGAGTAGATTGGAGGAGATATGTATGACATCAATATCACATACTCATTCACACATGCGTGCACACGCCTATCTCAATCCTACTCATCAAGTCACCATGGATATCAACCAACACCATGTGTTTGGTTTGATATCTCCATATCATGACTAATGAGATTCTGTCATCAACCAACACCACAATCTAGTCTTGTGTGTCATTGTTGTCTATCTACCTTTCACAATGACATCTGACTAGGGACATAATAAGAATATACAAACTCTTAGCATTCGTATGATCTCATCGTTCAGGTCCTCAACCTAAAAGCATACGTCATTGAGTACTGTCATTCTCTTAAACATTCAATCTGTTCTATCATTATCTCATATCATTACTACAGAACATGCCTTTAGCGTCGGTTAATTAAGGGATTTAGTGTCGGTTTCCAAGTGACACCCAAGTGGGCACCACTAAAGGTGGACCAACCGACGCCAAAAAGCTTCCCGCCACTGAAAACGTGCCAGCAAAGGGACTATAGGCGTCAGTTTTTTAAGAACACTGACACTATAGAATTATTATAGATGTCAGTTATTAAAATAACCGACGTCACAACGCTTCTCGCCACTGAAAATGCGCCAGAAAAGGGCCTATAGGTGTCAGTTTTGTAAGATAACCAACGCCATCTCCCCTGCCAACACAGTCATGCTTCCGAGCACGGCCATGTTTCCTGGCCATATCAGCTAAACCGACGTTGGTTTTGTGCTAATAACTGACGCCATATCCCCTGTCTGCCATCACGGTCGTGCTTCCCCACACAGCCATGGTTCCTGACTACATAGACGTCGATTTTTTTATCAAAAACCGCCACTGTATGTCTTTGGTGTCGGTTTTGATCAAATAACGGACGCCTATGTTAAAAAAAAATTAATCAGTTTGCAGGCCTGCTGTATGGCTGGTTAGCAGGATGAGAACCTGTAGTTCAGTTCTGAACTATAGGTTTACGACATCCATTGATATCAGCCAACAACATGTCACAAACCTACAAAATTAACAAGATGGACAAAATTATATATATGTGATTCACACACATGTATAAGAACATTTAATTTATATTATGTTTTCATCACACACATGTAGAAACTAGTAGCAACCTGCGATTTCATTCATTTCATCTCTTTTCACATTTAGACACATGTAGAAACATTTATGTATTGATCATCTTCACACACATATGACAATTCATTAAAATTCATTCACATCCACACAAAAATAATTATGAGAACAAAGTTATTCTTTATTCATCATTTTCATCATTGTCATCATTGTCAATAAAATTAAATCTAAAAATTCCCACTCTTTGTAGGGCTTTTGCCCATTCTTCTCTTACAACATCTAATTCATCTCTCATATAGGGAGCATGTATATCAAAACGCTTTCCACCTGTACTGAAGTCAGTAGTTTTAAAGACCTACAAAGAGAATGACATATATATAATTAATAATATATAATAAGATTGATATATTTCATATTATCTAATGACACTATGTATAATACCTGATGTACCTTATCAATTTCCATTACATCATGTTTGATGATTAGGTCCATAAATAGCATCACATAGTAGGCACATGCCCAGCTGTTGTCTTGTGTAGCACACTATAAATTGAAACATACAAAATATTCAAAAATATAAATAAGCACAGTTCACATAAATAACATATACATTGGAGTCAGGAAATTACTTTCACATTCTCCCAAATTAGTGACATATCCTTTTTCCTGGGGACCTTTCCTCCAGCTTTTTTGTACTCTTGTAAAGCCCTACATATGTTAATGTAACCCATTAAATTGCATAATTAAATAGTAATGTAGTAACAAATGTTAACAGATATACAAACATGAAATATTTCTCACGAGAATAATGGCCTTTTAATTGCATGTCCATATAATTCCAACTCATTCCCCACAGGATCTAGATAATAGACAGTGAACGTCTTGGGGACAATAACTAGTAACTCCCAATGCCTACCACTACAGGTAAGAAAGTTAAAAATTAATAACTCCAAATCCACAATAAAAATGTAATTTTCTTAAGTCCAAATTATAAGCAAAGTAAACTTACTCGACATTGAATGGAGATATTATCACCGTCTTCTTATTTTTACCAAAATATTCAAAAGCATCACAGCATAATGAAGTAACTGAAGAAGGGTGTGTATCTACAAGACTAATAAAAGATGGAACTAAAAATCCCACATGGGAAAACCCAAAATCTCTACATATCTTATGTAAGTGGCTGCAAAATGTGACGACCCCAATTTCTACATACTTTCCTTAGTGACATATACAGATATTCGTGCACTCATATCTATAAATGTCAAAAGGGAAAATAATAGAAATCAAGATAGTCAACTAAAAATAGAGATAAGCCAAGATTATGTCCACATCATCAGTGATAGCCACACAACACTTCATTCAATGATAAAAGATAAATTCATACATAATAATACTTAAGAAAGGAGAAGAATAAGTCTATGAGAAAGGAAATGCAATTATTACATAGGATCTATAGTATCCTATTACATCATCTAGAAGAATTAAAACTATCTAACTGAAATGAATATGATGAGAAGTGAAAATCTATCTAATGTTATCCTCCATGATCATTATTTAGTGGCTTCAGGTACTTTGATGTGCTTCATATATTGTCAATTCTTCCTTGTACCTAGAAAATATGAGAAACAAATACATCAACAAAGTTGGTACGTGGAATTAAAAGCTATACTATGCTGGTATATAAAATACTCAAAATTAGAGAAAGAGAATGAAAACATTATTTAAAGGTAGAAAATCAGGAAACCCCAAGTTATTAGCCTTATTTAGAATTGAATATGCATTACTATGGTGGACTTAGCACAATCATAAATATGGGGCCCTATCCCTGCGTACCTTGTACCATTAGGGATATCCCTGCGTACCTTGTACCATTAGGGAGGTGCTAGTCAACATTAATGCTTTCCCTCTCTAATAGGGAGATTAATGAGCACCACTAGTAACTACATTTCACTTATATTCAATTATGTTCCTTTTATGTTCAAGGTGGTAAATCATCAACTATTCATAAATATACACATCCATCAATGTATGCCAATTTCATGCAAACAATTACATATATTTAGCATCCAACAAAATCTAATCATATAATTATATCCACGTACCTTTAATTCTCAGATCTGGATTCCACAAGTCTTAGATTATGAGACAGATAGTAGATTACCCTGAAATATAAACAAAACCTAAAGTTACCATGGATTCTCATTATTCCACATTAGGGTTTCTTATTAGTGTTTAGGTCATTTGGGATATCATTTTTAGGATACATGTGATTCGAGAGATCAGAGTTGGGTTCTAAGGTCAGGGTTAATCAAAATCATTTCAGGGACAATTAATAGTTAGGGTTTGACATAAAGTTGTGTAAAGTATACATTAGGAAAGGAGGAAATTGGAAATTAGGGTTTTTCATCATTGTTGGATCAACTATCCTTCTTGGATATGATTTTGGGTAACATGGTGTTTAGAACCCTAATTAGGGTTTAATCTGTTCCCAAGGCAGATTGGAAATCAGTAATGACCATTATTACATAATATATAAATATTAAGGGGTCATTAGGTATGTAGGCCGTATTTTCAGAGAAGGAATCGGATCTAGGTCATGGAATTATTTTATTTAAATAGATTTCATTTTTTTGATGAAAATTAGATATAGGTTCGATATATTTTGATATTCCTATCATTTTCTAGGGTTTTTCTAAAATCTGACGAATCAGGAAATTTCTAAGGAAATAAACGAATAAAAAAAGGGGTCGCTGGTCTCGCGGATCAGAGGAGGGATCCGGCTACGCGGATCCTCTCCTTAACCCACGAGCCAGCCTCGGTCAACTGAGTCAAGACTGAGGTAAAAGATGTGAATGCCCCTTTGGGGGTTTGCTTAGCATCGCGATAGGTCAGGGCAGATTAGTAATTTCGCCTCTTCGATTGTTTTCCTCGTGCGCGCAGCAGCGATGGTCGGGTAACGGAACTGAAGGAAAGGGAAGTAGCTCGGGCTGGCTAGGGGGTGTCTGGGGGTGTGAGGATGGGAGGATCCTCTTCACGGGGTTCCCCCGAGTTCGGTGAGCTCAGCAGCTTGATCGGAGGTGGTATGGGCATCGTATTCCGATCAAACCATGTTGAAAACGGATCGAAGAGTGGAGTTGAGGTTTACCTGCCCTCGGGTTGGATTGAGGGAGTCAGAAGCTTCGCGGAGGTCTGCTGATGCATTTGTGATCTTCCCACAGCTCGGAGATGACTCCAACCTCGCCGGCGGTGGAGCTTTTGGAGCTCAGCTACGAGGCTTGTCGACCCAGGCCTCTGGACCTTCTCTGCTCCAACAGAAGGTGCTCCTCGACTCGCTGAGATCCCTGGATGGTGTAGCCGTGCCCAATTTGATGGAGGGTGCCACCGAAGTGAGGGGGAAGTCGAAGTCAGGCGAGCTGGAGGTGCTTGAGGTCGGGGAGATGGAGGCAAGGTCTGGTGAAATTGGTAGTGCGAAACGATTAAAGGGGGGTTGGAGAAGCTTGAGGGAGCTTTTTATAGACAAGAGGTGAAGTAAAGGGCTAAGCCCTAATTCATGCGTCGCCGCCAGTGAGAGGTGCGAGGGATCGGGAGGTTGTTCTCCCTGATCCGGGGGAGATGGGTGACGTGGTAAGGATCGTTGAGCTCTGTTTGAGGAGAGGAGTTATTCCTCCAAAGATCTCGCGGTGATGAGGTGAGGTTCGGGCGCGAGGGCCGTTGGAGGAGTCACAGGTTCAGCTACCGGCGGGGACCGAGTCTTTCGGAGGTTAGAGACGACTTGACAGCCGTTAGATCTCACGCGTTATGTGATCGACCGATCCGATGGTGGGGATTACCCCCCCTTTAATTGAACTGCGCCCAATGCCAACAACAAGGCTGTGTGACACATTAATATCAAATAGAAATGGAACTTAGGTCATATGTATTAATAGATGACTAAAAAGACATAAAAGTCAATTGTGAATAACTCATGATTGGTACGTCCAATTTTAATAAGATTTTAGGCATATATTTATAATGCTATGATGTAGCTATGGTGCAAGACTGGAGTCAAATTTTGATTATTGACTATGTCAATTGACTAAATGTCATAATACTTGTATTATTGACTTTATGTATTATTATTATGGATGATCTTAAGTGGAATTGATAATCCATTTAATCAATTTAGTGAGAGATATGATTGAGGGCATAATTGGAATAATTAAAATTGTAAGAGAGAGGAACTAAATAATGTATATGTAACAACTCACTCTGTCACATTCTCCCCTCCTTTTTAAGAATTTTATCCCCAAAATTCAAGCAGCCTGAAAAAGATATGGATACTTCTTCTCGACCTCGGTCTTTAGTTCCCAGGTGGCATCTGTTTCATCATGGTGGCTCCAGAGAACCTTCACCATTTCAATATGACGATAACTGCGAAGCTCCTTTGTCTTGAAGTCGAGAGTTCTAATTGGGGATTCAACATATGATAGATCATCCTTCAATTAGAGAGGCTCATGATTCAAGATATGACTGGAATCCTTGACATAGGGCTTCAGATTAGATACATGAAACACATTATGCATGGCACTATACTGAGGTGGCAAAGCAAGACGATAGGCACATTTGCCAACCCTTTCTAGAATCTCGAAGGGTCCCACATAACGAGGACTGAGCTTTCCTTTGTTCTTGGCCAAAGCTCGAATAGGTCGAATCTTCAGAAAGACATGATCGACCTCCTTGAACTGACGTTCCTACCGGTGAGCATCTGCATACGATTTCTGCCTATCGTGTGCCCGCTTCATCCTCTGCCTAATTAGAGCAACCTTATCAGTATACAACTGCATCTCCTTATATTTCATCAGGGTATGTTCTCCGACGTCATCCCAGTGTAAAGGTGATCTGCATGGTCGGCCATAAAGGGCTTCATAGGGAGGCATCCCAATGCTTTCCTTATAGCTATTATTGTAGGCAAACTCAGCTAAAGGCCAGTAATAGTCCCACGAGCCTTCCCAATCGAGAACACAAGCTCGCAGAAGATCCTCTAGAATCTGCACTGTACGCTCTGACTGCCCGTCTATTTGCGGATGGTAGGCTATACTGAAGTTCAACTTGGTGCCCAATTCCTCTTGAACCTGCTTCCACAACTTTGATGTGAACCTTGGGTCCCTATCTGAGACAATAGACACTGGAACTCCATGCAGACGTACTATCTCCCGTATGTAGAGGTCAGCCAACTCGGAAACCTTTGCAGTCGTCTTCACAGGAAGAAAACGAGCTGATTTGGTGAGACGATCCACTATAACCCATGCAACATCGTATCCTTTCCTGGTCCTGGGTAACCCCACCACGAAATCCATGGTGATGTGTTCCCATTTCCATTCCGGAATCTCAAGGGGTTGTAGTAAACCGCCTGGTCTCTGATGTTCGGCCTTGATCTTTTGGCATGTCAGACACCTGGACACAAAATCGGCAATATCATGCTTCATGCCCCTCCACCAAAACTTACGTTGTAGGTCTTTGTACATCTTCGTCGTGCCTGGATGAACTGTGTACTTGGACCCATGTGCCTCATTTAGAATTGTTGTCTTTACAGTTGACTGCTCAGGTACCCGCATACGGTTCTTATAATGAAGACCACCATCAAGACCCACAGACAGATGTGTTTGCGGCTTCGATGGGAGAGAAGAGAGCTCTGCAAGACTGGGACTAGCCTTTTGTGCCTCAAGAAGTTCGAAATGCAAGTTGGACGTGATGGAAATGTTATTAACATGCACACGATCAGACAGAAACTACGGTTTCCAACCCACTAGATCCTCCATGTTCCTCCATTCAGGGACAGAAAGAGATGCACACACTGTCCTTTTTCTGCTAAGGGCATCAGCGACTACATTTGCCTTACCCAAATGATAGGCAATAGTGAAATCGTAGTCCTTTAGGTATTCAATCCATCGACGTTGACGCAGATTCAAGTCCTTCTGATTCAGGATGTACTTCAGGCTTTTGTGATCGGTGATGATGTCGAATGTTTCCCTGTACAGGTAGTGCCTCCAGATTTTGAGGGCATGAATGATTGCAGCTAATTCCAAATCATGGGTGGGATAATTAAGTTCATTGGGTTTTAGCTGTCTAGACGCAAAGGCCACTACCTTACCATTCTACTGCAGGACACACCTTAACCCATTCCTCGAAGCATCAGTGAATATCACAAACCCTTCATTACCAGAGGGTAGAACAAGAACAGGAGTCGACGTCAACTTCTGCTTTAACTACTAGAAACTGGACTCACAAGTGGCTGACCATATAAAGTGCTCGTCCTTCCGTGTAAGCTTGGTTAGACGAAGTGCAACTTTGGAGAAATTTGGAATGAAACGACGATAGTATCCAACTAGACCCAAGAAACTCTAAATTTTAGAAGGATTACGAGGAGGTTGCCAATCAAGTACAACAGAGACTTTGGCGGGATCAACAAATATACTACCTCCAGAAATGACATGTCCAAGAAATATGACCTTGTCAATCCAGAACTCACATTTTGAAAGTTTGCCATAAAACTTCTGGGTTCGAAGAATGTCAAGAACTGCTCGCAAGTGTTCCCGGTGTTTTTCCATGGAATCAGAATAGATCAAGATATCATCAATGAAGACGACAATGAACTCATCAAGGTAAGGTTGGAAGACTTTGTTCATCAGGTTCATAAATACACCTGGTGCATTGGTCAACCGGAATGGCATCACCAAAAATTCGTAATGCCCATAACGAGTTCGAAAAGCAGTTTTAGAAATATCAGAATCCTTGATTTTAAGTTGATGGTATCCAGAACGGAGATCAATCTTTGAGAAAACTTTAGCAGTACGAAGCTGATCAAAGAGGTCATCAATACGAGGAAGAGGATACTTGTTTTTAAAGTGGCTTGGTTCAACATGCGGTAGTCAATACACATACGCATAGTACCATCTTTCTTTTTAACAAAGAGAACAGGAGCTCCCCAGGGGGAAACACTAGGACGAATGAAACCTTTGTCGAGAAGTTCTTGCAATTGTTTCTTCAACTCCATAAGCTCAGCAGGAGCCATCCTATACGGTTCCCTAGAAATCGGAGTGGTTCCAGGAAGAAGATCTATTGAGAACTCAATGTCTCTATTTGGAGGCAGCCCAAGAAGCTCCTCTAGAAAAACATCAGGGAAGTCACGTACCACCTCCAGACTTTCTACAGGCCCATTATTAGGACTGGTCTCTGAGACTAATGTGAGGAAGGCTTTACATCCTTTAGAAATGAGCTTTTTAGCTTTAAGAGAGGAGATTATAATATTATTACAGAATCCGCTTCCCCTAGGGATTTTCACAGGATAAGAATGAGGTTGAGAGAGGACTACCATCTTGTTTCTACAATCAATGTGAGCATGGTATGTATAAATCCAGTCCATACCAAGTATGACATCAAAGTCTTCCATAGTTAAGAGAATGAATTCAAAGGGCATATCATGATTTTCGTATTTAAGAGAGTTCATTGGTTTTTTGTAGAGTTGTCAGTATTTTGCCACTCGGAGTAGACATGTCCAGAATATATCCCAAGTCCCTTATGTGAAGATTTAATATGGATGCCAGAGTTCGAGAAATAAATGTATTTGTAGATCCAGAGTCAAATAATGCCTTAACATGATGACCATTTAATAATACAATGCCTACATAAGGTAATCGAATTATGAATAATTGCAGGCTTGAATAAGATATTGAATTATAAAGAAATTAGGTTACCTTCACAGAGCTGGTTTGGATTTGCCTTGGCCTCTTCTGCATTTACTGCAAATACCCTGCCATTGCGGTGTCCCTGAGGCTGTGGAGCACCACCCACAGGATTGCCAAAGATGGAGGGAGTGGGGCACTTGGCAACGAAATGACCCTCCTTCTTGCAGTTATAGCAGACGGGCTTGGTGTGGCGGCATACCCCACCATGGAAACGCCTACAAGTCTTGCACTTGGGATGATTTGTCCTTGGCTGATTCTGGTAATTTTTCTGTCCTCCCTTTCCTGAACCTCCTCGTTTCCCTGATCCCTTATTGTTATGGCCAGGATGGAACTTTCTAGACTTGTCCTCTTCAGTTGTGGTTGACCCTAAGTATCCCATGCTAGAAGGTTTCTGCATGCCCTACTCTCTTTCCTACTTGAGGGCCATATCTAGGGCTTCATCTATGCTTCTGGGATGAGAGGCTATGGCTAGGGTTTTTAGGTGGGCAGAAAGGCAGTCAACATAGCGCTCAGTCAGACGGTCTTCAGTCCTGATGGGTGCATAACGCTCCAGAAGCCTAAACTTCTGGGTATAATCAGCTACTAAAAGACTACCCTACCTTAACTTCATGTACATCTTCTCCTTCCTCTTCCTCTTGGCTATGGGCATAAAATGATCTGTGAAGAGGTTTTTAAAGGCTTCCCACTCCATTTTGTCTATTTCCTCACCCCTATTCCCGCCATAGTTCTCCCACCAGATTTTTGCCCCTCCCTTAAGCATATGGGTGGAGAACTTGACCTTCTTCTCATTGGGTACTTCTAGGGTATGAAAACCATTCTCTATGGATAAAATCCAGGCTTCAGCCTTGTTCATGACCTCAGGCTGATCCTCCCCCCAAAAGGAATCAAGGTTTAGCTTAATAAAATCTATCACCATCACTTCTTTCTTCCTAGATGAGATAGGTTCATGGGTTCCTTTTGTGGCGAGGGTTTCCATAAAATCTAGAAGGATTTTCTTCTTTTCCTCCCACCTTTCCTTGGTCGCAGCATTGGGATCAGGTACTTCAGAGGTTTCAGGCTCTTTTCTTTTCTTAGAGGACGATTCCTCTGAGGCCTTCAAATTGCAAGTCTTAGGAGGCATCCTGAAATTAATTGGGATATATACATTAGATTTATTACTCAACAATTATATTTGTCATTATCATTATGATATTTCATTATACTCTTATATCATTTATTAGTGTTCTTGATGTTACAATTTATGGAGGATACCTTAAAAGTCCTTATTGGTCGGTCCTTAAGACTTTCTAAATAGAGATACTCTTTCCTAATCTTATATCATAAAAATGAAGGGAAGAACAATTTTCAAAAAATTTGAGATAAGAGGGAAAATATTCCTATAGAAAAGATGAGAGGGAATTTCTATAGATGAGAAGGATCCTAATTTAAGGTATGCCCAAGAAGTAAGGGACATTTAGGATATCGGCCAGGTAGACTCACACTGCCTTATAGGTAGCCTCGTGATTGCCAAGCAAAGTGGCTCGGAGACTTTAGCCAGACCTTAGGCAGATGATATCCTAGTCACCTCAACTCTTCACATCCCTAACTCAAGGACTACCCTAGACTCATAATAGGGTGAATGAAAGTCATGTGACTATGATGTGTGAGCATTGGCTCTGATACCATCTGTGACAACCCCAATTTCTACATACTTTCCTTAGTGACATATACAGATATGCGTGCACTCATATCTATAAATGTCAAAAGGGAAAATAATAGAAATCAAGATAGTCAACTAAAAATAGAGATAAGCCAAGATTATGTCCACATCATCAGTGATAGCCACACAACACTTCATTCAATGATAAAAGATAAAGTCATACATAATAATACTTGAGAAAGGAGAAGAATAAGTCTATGAGAAAGGAAATGCGATTATTACATAGGATCTATAGTATCCTATTACATCATCTAGAAGAATGAAAACTATCTAACTGAAATGAATATGATGAGAAGTGGAAATCTATCTAATGTTATCCTCCATGATCATTATTTAGTGGCTTCATGTACTTTGATGTGCTTCATATATTGTCAATTGTTCCTTGTACCTAGAAAATACGAGAAACAAATACATAAACAAAGTTGGTACGTGGAATTAAAAGCTATACTATGTTGGTATATAAAATACTCAAAATTGGAGAAAGAGAATGAAAACGTTATTTAAAGGCAGAAAATTAGGAAACCCCAAGTTATTAGCCTTATTTATAATTGAATATGCATTACTATGGTAGACTTAGCACAATCATAAATATGGGGCCCTATCCCTGCGTACCGTGTACCATTAGGGATCTCCCTATGTACCTTGTACCATTAGGGAGGTGCTAGTCAACATTAATGCTTTCCCTCTCTAATAGGGAGATTAATGAGCACCACTAGTAACTACATTTCACTTATATTCAATTATGTTCCTTTTATGTTCAAGGCGGTAAATCATCAACTATTCATAAATATACACATCCATCAATGTATGTCAATTTCATGCAAACAATTACATATATTTAGCATCCAGCAAAATCTAATCATATAATTATATCCACGTACCTTCAATTCTCAGATCTGGATTCCACAAGTCTTAGATTATGAGACAGATAGTAGATTACCCTGAAATATAAACAAAACCTAAAGTTACCATGGATTCTCATTATTCCACATTAGGGTTTCTTATTAGGGTTTAGGTCATTTGGGATATCATTTTTAGGATACATGTGATTCGAGAGATCAGAGTTGGGTTCTAAGGTCAGGATTAATCAAAATCATTTCAGGGACAATTAATAGTTAGGGTTTGACATAAAGTTGTGTAAAGTATACATTGGGAAAGGAGGAAATTGGAAATTAGGTTTTTTCATCATTGTTGGATCAACTATCCTTCTTGGATATGATTTCGGGTAACATGGTGTTTAGAACCCTAATTAGGGTTTAATCTGTTCCCAAGGCAGATTGGAAATCAATAATGACCATTATTACATAATATATAAATATTAAGGGGTCATTAGGTGTGTAAGCCGTATTTTCAGAGAAGGAATCGAATCTAGGTCCTGGAATTATTTTGTTTAAATAGATTGCATTTTTATGATGAAAATGATATATAGGTTCGATATATTTCGATATTCCTATCATTTTCTAGGGTTTTTCTAAAATATGACCAATCAGGCAATTTCTAAGGAAATAAACGAATAAAAAAAGGGGTCGCTGGTCTCGCAGATCAGAGGAGGGATTCGGCTACACGGATCCTCTCCTTAACCCATGAGCCAGCCTCTGTCAACCGGGTCAAGACTGAGGTAAAAGATGTGAATGCCCCTTTGGGGGTTTGCTTAGCATCGCGACAGGTGAGGGAAGATTAGTAATTCCGCCTCCTCGATTGTTTTCCTCGCTCGCGCAACACTGATGGTCGGGCAACGGAACAGAAGGAAAGGGAAGTAGCTTGGGCTGGCTAGGGGGTGTGTGGGGGTGTGAGGATGGGCGGATCCTCTTTGCGGGGTTCCCCCGAGTTCAGTGAGCTCAACAACTCGATCAGAGGTGGTCTGGGCGTCGTATTCCGATCAAACCAGGTTGAAAATGGATCGAAGAGTGGAGTTGAGGTTTACCTGCCCTCAGATTGGATTGAGGGAGTCAGAAGCTTCACGGAGGTCTGCTGATGTGTTTGCGATCTTCCCGCAGCTCGGAGATGACTCCAACCTCACCGACGGTGGAGCTTTTGGAGCTCAGCTACAAGGCTTGTTGACCCAGGCCTCTGGACCTTCTCTGCTCCAACCGAAGGTGCTCCTCGACTCGCCGAGATCCCTGGATGGTGTAGCCGCACCCAATTGGATGTAGGCCCACCGGAGTGAGGGGGAAGTCGAAGTCAGGCGACCTGGAGGTGCTTGAGGTCAGGGAGATGGAGGCGAGGTCTGGTGAAATTGGTAGTGCAAAACGATTAAAGGGGGGTCAGAGAAGCTTGAGGGAGCTTTTTATAGACAAGAGGTGAAGTAAAGGGCTAAGCCCTAATTCATGTGTCGCCGCCAGTGAGAGGTGCGAGGGCTCGGGAGGTTGTTCTCCCTGATCCGGGGGAGATGGGTGATGTGGTAAGGATCGTTGAGCTCAGTTTGAGGAGAGGAGTTATTCCTCCAAAGACCTCGCGGTGACAAGGTGAGGTTCGGGCGCGAGGGCCGTTGGAGGAGTTGCAGGTTCAGCTACCGGTGGGGACCGAGTCTTTCGGAGGTTAGAGATGACTTGAAAGTCATCAGATCTCACGTGTTCTATGATCGACCGATCCGATGGTGGGGATTACCCCCCCCCCCCTTTAATTGAACCGCACCCAATGCCAACAGCAAGGCTGTGTGACACATTAATATCAAATAGAAATGGAACTTAGGTCATAGGGATTAATAGATGACTAAAAAGACATAAAATTCAATTGTGAATAACTCATGATTGGTACGTCCAATTTTAATAAGATTTTAGGCATAGCTTTATAATGCTATGATGTAGCTATGGTGCAAGATTGGAGTCAAATTTTGATTACTGACTATGTCAATTGACTAAATGTCATAATGCTTGTATTATTGACTTTATGTATTATTATTATGGATGATCTTAAGTGAAATTGATAATCCATTTAATAAATTTAGTGAGAGAGAAGATTGAGGGCATAATTGGAATAATTAAAATTGTAAGAGAGAGGAACTAAATAATGTATATGTAAAAACTCACTCTGTCACACAAAACATGTATTACATATGCATTAATATATAAGAAACCAGATCACCGTATATAAAACAAGGTATATGGATGTATAAATAAGATCTCACCATATCCACATCTCTATCATAGATGTGTTCAGCCACTGATAACTAAACAACTCCAAAATATCTTGTATAAATATCGTGTTTTCGTATGATTGACCTGCATTAATACCTATGCATTAGTACGTATGTATGCAGAACTTGTATTACGTATGCATTAAAACATATGCTAAACTTGTATAAATAGATTGTTATCATATGATTTACCTGTAGCATCCTCCGGAATAGTAACAATTATAGGGCAATTTGTATCATGTTCGCCGATCCATACTGCCACACCCCTACAATTAGGACCTATCGAGGTGTGTAGGTCCCTTGGAAGCCAACTTGGTAGTTGAGGAGGTGGAGGCCAAGATGTAGCGGGTCTCATCTTTTTTACCTGTATATATAATTTCAGATTAAATGACTCATATATACACACTAACAAATTAAAGTAATGGAAATTTATCATACAATATCAGTATAGAGGACATCCTCTTCGGGCCACAGTATTACTCTGCCTACTGCCTCACCAAGTGTTTCAGCATTTGGGTGTGCATGAGGCAGTGCAATATCCATCCAGTCGGGGAATACATGTATCGGGCTCACACGTACCACACCATCTAGTACTGGATACCCATGAAACATGCACCCTTTAAGGGGTGGGTAAGCCGACGCCTCTACAACGATATATTCTTGACTTTTTAGTCGGCATGGCTTCAACCCCTACAAATTTACGTAAAGAATGTTATATGCATATATACACAAACATATCATCTTGAACAAACTAGCTATTATGTCATAAAAATACTTACAGAGGACGTTCTAGGTGGAGGGTCTACTAGATTACTCCCAATCACTTCTATAGTAGGAGAAGAGCAGCCCGCCACAAGTACTTTCTGAGTGGCAGGCTGAGACGCCTGCCACTTCTCCATTGCTTCTTGGATTCTCTTCTCAATTAATGAATCTACCTATACATAGATAAAAGAAATGCTAGCTTCTGATTATTGAATTCCCTTTTGAAATAACATTCTAAACTAAGAATAGGTTGCCTCAGCTTGTGAAAGTCCCACTTTTGGGACAGGTTTGTGTTGGAATGGCCCAAAGAACACTTTGATGCCCACACCAGTGCCTACACCACGAACACGTCCATGATGCTCTGGGTTACCCAAAGAAATTGTCAGTTCATCCCTTGTGCCCTCAAGGATGAATTTGCCTTCCTTCCTCTGCTCGTGCAGCTCCCGCTAATCACCATCAACAAAAATTAGTAAGTAAACATAGAAATAATCAATATCGATCAACTGCTCTAAGAGTTGATTTTTACCATTTTTCCAGCCGCCTCAGTAGTTGCGGGCTTTGGTATGTCTCACTTCTTGCTTTGCCTCCCAGCTATCCACATAGCATGGCGAGGCAGAGGTGTGGGAGAAGTAGTAGAGGACTCTGCAATCTCCTGAGTAGCAGTAGGTTGAGCAAACTCAGCCTGTAGTCTTTGGCAAACACCTACATATCCTCTTAGACCCATTGTGTGGTCGTGCACATTCAGTGAACGCCTTTCTCTTTGTGCCTCACTGAGGGCCTAGTTAGTTAGCACATTGATTTGGTTAGTAACACTAAAGGTTAATCTTGAATAGGTGAATACATAAAAATGTATATTAATTAAATTTGGAGTGGCGCTTAATACCTTGAATTCATCTATTTTTCTTTGGGTAACAAACGCCTCCCAGTCTTTGGGGTCTAGGTAGTTCCATTGCTTTGTGGCTTCCTTCTGCCTAAATTTATTTTTTAAAGAGAATACAAAAAAAAATTATTAGTGTAGAGTTAGTGAAATAGTGATCAATGTCTAGAATTGGAAATCAATCAAGAACATCTTATCAGCATCACGTATGTAATCTCGAGTGAGATTGGTCCTATAGTTCCTTAGGACCCTCCCAAAGCGTTGCATCACACATTTATGATGTAGCTTTTCATCCAGATTAAATATGCTCTGCAAATTAAATAGAATTGCTATAAACTAGTATCCTAAAAATTAGTAATATACACAAATAGAATTACAAATAATAATAACTCATACATAGTTCCTTCCATATGTGGTCTTTCTTCCCCTTAGGAACTTTATGCCTGGATTCTAGGATAGGACTGTAATGGCTACGAGTAAGTACCCCAATATATGAAACAAATGAGTTGCGGTTCACTCCATATGGATTTCCTGCATGATCGAAATCCATAGCCAATTTGGGTCCATTGCCCCTTTGTTGTATTAACTTGTTCATCATTGTGATGCCCCTCACTTTCTCAATTTTCTTTTGCTGCCCATCAAGTGTTGTAATTTCTTCAGGGGGTACATCAACAACCTAAAATTTGATAAAAAACACACTTACATGCTATAATTATAAATGAACATATAGATAGAAACCTTAGGGATATATTCTTAAAACTTACATTGTCAGGCGGCGCAAGCACGTCCTCACCCTCACGGTGATCATCAGCACGGTCATCATGGGAATGCTCAGCCATCTAAAAGTTCACATTCAAATAATAAATTTCACATTGTAAAGTAACACTAATTATAAAGTTCACATTGTAAAGTACACATTCACATTGTACAGTAATTCACATTGTAAAGTTCACATTCACATTGTAAAGTAATTCACATTGTAAAGTTCACATTCACATTGTAAAGTTCACATTCACATTGTAAAGTAATTCACATTGTAAATTCCACATTCACATTGTAAAGTTCACATTGTAAAGTTCACATTCAGAAAAATAAAACATATAAAAATATAAACATTCATGCCTCTAATATTGTAATCTTTTATCAATTAACAATCCTTCATTGTGATCCCCATGAACATACAAGTCATTGTGATCCCCAGCTTCAATGTTTGGTGGTGTTGGCAACCCAACTGAGAATGGACTGGAGTCATCATACTTATCATAGTACACTTCTTCATCTATAGGATCTTCAATGAACTATCTTTTACCATGAAGAACAACCAACCATGTATCATTTGTTGGATCATCGATATAAAATACTTGTTTCTCCTGTGATGCCAATATGAATGGTTCACCCTTCTCGCCAATCTTTTCAAAGTTCACTAACATGAAACCTAATTCATTCACTATAACTCCTTTGTTGTTGTCAACCCAATTACATTTAAAGAGCAGAATTCTGAAATCTACATAGTCAAACTCCCATATGTCTTCAATGACACTGTAATATGACATTTTAGCTTCACGTGGACTCTTATCCTTTGCACTTGCAAAAAACAATGAAGACGCTTGAAGGGTGACCCCACTATTTTCGATGACACTCTTATCATCTTGACACTTTGTGTAATATGAGAATCCATTTATGTCAAACCCTTCATAAGACATAACATTCAATTTTGGTTTAAAGGTGAGGCATTTGATGGTTTCAGTAAGATTATCTGGTGTTTGAGATAGTTGATGTAAGACTTTATCTTCAAACCACTTAATAAATGTCTTGTTATGCTCTCTAGAAAACCACATTGAATTGGATCGAGGATATTGTCTCTTGATGAAATTGGTATGTTCCTCGATATAAACACTCACTTCGTCGATGTTGTGTAAAATATACAAGTGACCTTACTCCAACTGCTCACGGCTGATTACTTTCACCTATGATCCCAAAATTCCTTTGCCAAAATGCTCCTCAATATTCTTATCATTCATAGGAGCGTCATTAGCACTCAGAAGGTCATTGCAAAAATCCATAACCTCTCTCGCCACATAACCCTCAATAATACTCCCTTCAGGACGATAACGATTTCAAACATCACCTTTAAAAATGCTCATGTATCGTTCAAAGGGATACATCCAATGCAAGAAAACTGGTCCCAACATTTTCACTTCCCTAGTCAAGTGGACAACAAGATGTACCATGATATCAAAGAACAAAGGAGGAAAATACAGCTCAAGCTGACATAGGGAAACAACCACTTCTCTTTGCAATTTATCGAGAGTATCAGGGTCAATAACTTTTCTGCACAGACTGTTGAAAAAGAAACAAAGTCTGGTGATTGCAAACCGTACATGCATCGGCAATATAGATTGAATTGCCACGGGTAATATTTGTTGCATTAGAGTGTGACAATCATGAGATTTAAAACCTATCAACTTCAAATCTTTCATTGATACCAATGTACGGATGTTGGATGAGTAACCCTGTGGCACCTTAACATTTACCAAGCATTCACAAAAAGCTTTCTTCTCCTTTCTAGACAACGTGTAACAAGTAGGAGGTAAGTATGTTCTCCAATCACTACTAACAACTTCTGTTAATTCTGTCCTTATTCCCATTTCACGTAGGTCCATTCTGGATTTTATCCCATCTTTAGTCTTACCTGGTATATTCAACAGAGTACCGATGACGCTATCACATACATTTTTCTCAACGTGCATGACATCGATACAATGCCTGATTGTCAAAGAACTCCAATAAGGAAGATCCCAAAATATTGGCTTCTTCTTGAATAAAGACTTGTCACTCTGTGTGGCCATCGTACATTGTGATCTCTTACCAAATTCATTGGCAATGTCTTTTACTCTTTCATAAATAGCCTCCCCTGATATAGGTTTAGGTGCACTCTGTTCTTCATTCCGTCCATTGAATGCTTTGCACAACCTACGATACAGATGAAATTTTGGAAGAAACCTTTGATGACCAAGATATATAGTCTTGCCGCCATGTTTTAGTCGTATTGAATCAGTGTTCTCTTCACATATAGGACACACTTTAGATCCTTTGATACTATATCCATACAAATTCCCATACGCTAGAAAGTCATTCACAGTGCAAAACAACATAGCGTGGAAACGGAATGTCTCTCTTCATGAAGCATCATAGGTCATCACACCTTCACCCCAGAGCTTCTTCAACTCATCAGTCATAGGTTCAAGATAAACTTCGATATCATTTCCAGGTTGTTTAGGGCCCGATATCAAAGACGACAACATAACGTACTTATTTTTCATACACAACAAGGGAGGAAGATTGTATATAACAAGCATAACTGGCCAAGTGCTATGTTGGCTGCTCAATGTCCCGTATGGATTCATCCCATCTGTACAAAGCCCAAGTCTTAGATTCCTATCTTCTTCACCAAATTCAGGGTACAATAAATCAATCTTCTTCCACTGTGGGGAATCAGACGCATGTCGTAGGATCCCATAATTATTTTTCTTAACATCTGCATGCCACCTCAAATTCTTTGCATCTATAGGATTGGTAAACAAGCATTGAAACTATGGTATTATAGGTAGATACCACATCACCTTGGCAGGAGAACCAGTTTTGGACTCCCTCAAAGTCGTCAATTTATACCTTGATGCACCACATTTTGGACAATCTTTCAAATCCACATAGTCCTTTTGAAATAATACACAATCATTCGAGCATGTGTGTATCTTTTTCGCCTCCATTACCATTGGGCACAACAATTTCTTTAACTGGTATGTTGAGATTGGCAGCTCGTTTCCTTCAGGAAGAATTTCTTTCAACAAAGACAACAATGACGTGAAGCTTTTGTCACTCCATCGATTGTTAGCTTTCAGTTTATACAATCTCAACACAGTGCTAAGCTTTGTAAACTTTCAACATGTGTATAACAGTATCTCAGCATCATGCACAATGTTTCTAAACATGGAAGGTAGATCAATGTGCTCTACCCCACAACTATCCAGCATCACATCAATGATGTCTACTGGAACTGGTTCGTTCACATCTACGTCATCGAAGGCAATTTATTCTTCCACACAAGCACTGCTATCGACATCCACTGATTTTAGGTTTGAAATCTCTCCATGCCAGTTCCATTCTATATAGCCTTGTACAATCCCGTTACACATGACATGACTTTTGATTTCATCACCAGTGCTGACTTTCAAGTTGTTACCACAATGACGACATGGACAGCATAACCTATCTCCAGGTTGTTTCCTATGTTCCTCATAAAATCTAATAAACTGGTTAAGACCAGAAATAAACTCGGGGGTGCAGTGATTTGGAATGGACATCCATGATCTATCCATTCTATGATCAAATAGAAAACAAGTATATATTAGAACAAGATTAGGGTCTAGGGTTAAAAGATTAGGGTTTATGGTCAAAACTTTAGGGTTTAAGGTCTTATATATAATTAATGGTTAAAACATCCTAAGTGAGATTAGGTGTTCAACAACAGTCCCAAATTGGGAACTATCCAAGATTTACTCCTAATGAGTACATCTTGGACGGGTTTCTAGGCCAACAAATACATGTGTTGTCATTCTTATATATAATAAATGTGTACCACCTATCCCATTCTTGAACACCTAATCTCACTAGTAAGTGTATAATGTGTATTGGGTTTTCATGAAACTTTCAGCAGCATTTCCCTGTTGTTCTCTAAGTACATATGTACTTAGAGAACAAATGGGGAAATGCTACCAAAATTTTCTTGAAAACCCAATACACATTATACACTTACATACTAAGTGAGATTAGGTGTTCAAGAACAGTCCCAAACTGGGGACTATCCAAGATTTACTCCTAATGAGTAAATCTTGGACGAGTTTCTAGGCCAACAAATACATGTGCTGTCATTCTATAACATTGATTTCAACATTTTGAGTGTCCATGCATGTTCATCATCAAGATAAAGATTACACATAAATTAGTATGACCTAGGTATGGAGAGATTCATAAATTATTTCAACATTTCAAACTAGCTCATTCATTATCATCAATCTACATCATACAACAGGTATTCATGTAGATGTTAGGGCGATACATCACTACAAAATTAGAGATTTATCATTAGGGTTTTAATATCTTAGATAGATTGATCACAAGATTTTAGAAATATAGTTAATTCAAGATTATGGTGAAATGTGTATTAGGGTTTTAATATCTTAATTCAACATGCATCAAAATTTATAGAATTAGGTCAAGCATTAGTATTCAATTGCAAATGTATCTTCTTCTTCCTGTTCCCTCCTTTCCAAATGGATAAAAGCAAGGCACGGCCTGTGGGCTGGACACGACCAAGGATGTGTTGGCCAACACAGCCTTGGTCAGACAACACAGCCACTCGTGTCCAGCCCATAGGTCGACCGTGCCTTGCTTTTATCCATTTGGAAAGGAGGGAGCAGGAAGAAGAAGAGGTGGAGGAAGAAGAAGGGGTGGAGGAAGAAGAAGAGGCAGCGGCCTACCTATCAGCGGTGTGGAGGAAGGAGAGAGCAACTGTCGTCAGCGGCGGTAGTGTGAGGAGCTAGCGGGAGGGAGGAAGAAGCTAGACAGTAGGGGGTGGCAGTGGTGTGAGGTGCAGTGATCAGCTTGATCAGGCGGCGACAATGAGTAGGGGGGCGCAACAGCTTCGGGTGGGGGCTCGTGACGATGAAATAGAAGAAAGAATGGGGCATAGTCTGTTTCTCGATCGATCACGTGGGGGTTATTAAGTTAACAAAGTCATCGGTTATTTAACAAACTGACACCTATTACCCATCATCATCGGTTTCCAGAAAAAATTGACGTCCATTGGACAATCTTAACCCTAAAAATTTTCGTGGGGACTGCACGCGAAACCTTATCAACGTTGATTTTTCCACAAAAACCGATGACCTTTGGAGGTAATTTTTTTCGTCGTTAGGTGTTAGTTATTAGGTGAAAAACCCGACGCTGTATGTGAAACTTTGGGGGTAATTTTTTTTCGCTCAAAAATTTGGATTTGGTGGGCTATGTTAGGTGTCGGTTCATTATAGGGAGCCGACGCTAAATAAAAAGTGATACTCGTGTCTGGTCGGTCTTCAAATATAGATGTCGGTCTCTGTAATTAGTCAACGTTGTAGGGTTTAGGCGTCAGTTTTCGGTAATAACCGACGCCTCTAAATGTGACGTTATAAGCTATTTCTGTAGTAGTGTATGACTGAACCAGAAAGAATTGGAAGCTTGCCTTTGATGTTTATCAAATCAATCTTAATGTATCCCACCAATCATCCCATGATTGTCTCTCAGGGCATACATACCAACAGAAGAGCTCTCTCCTATGTGGCACTTTGATGATTTCTTGATTGGAGCCATGAATTTGAGTGAAGTTGTTGGGAAGGGGAACAAGGCATGTATAGAGATGGAACATAGTGTGTTTCGGTGTTTGTAAGTGAAGGATGTAAAGGCACATCACAACGTAGTCAGATGGGGTTGTGGTGTTTCAATTTGATCCTGCTGAAGCTTGAGTGGCAGTGAGATACTTGAACGATGGCTGACTTGCTTGTTTAGACATTGGATTTGCTGATATGGATGGTTTCTATGCTTCTTATTGCAAACTCAAAGTCAAGCTTTGCAGCAATCTATCCTAGTTTGTATGACAGAGAAGACTAGAAGGGTTGGTGGTGAAGGACCTTGCTCAATTATGGAAGTGTTGGAGGTGTTGGGTGATGTTATTGATGGTGAGGTTCTGGACCACAGTGGTGGATAGACTGGCCCCTGACTGACAAAGGAGAAGATGACCAGTGCAACATGTGGCACCAATGGCAGCTGACTGGTGCTAATGATGGTGTTGATGTATGTGATCTTGGCTACAGCTGGAAGCACATGAGAGCAATAGGTGGCAATGTGAGGACTTCAAAACAGCGTAGGTGTAGGATACACAATGTAGAGTTAGGGTAAATGAGAATGAAATTCTAATTTGGACTGAGAAACTCTATTTCAGCCCCACCTGCACATCATGTTTAACAATCTACATGCCATGTTTGTATCATATATGAAATTTGCCTCTTTTTTATTTCTCCATGTTTGAATGTAACATGTCGTGTCTAGAAAAAGATGTAACATGTTTTTCCTCACTAAAAAACTTTGTAATGTTGAACCATTAGGGAACATGGTGTGTCTGAATATGCACATGTCATATTTTGCATCAGATGAAGTGAAATGAAGCTCGTTCGGGACACTCTATGTTAAGCAAAGTGTACATTCTATTTGATGGTTGTAGAAACTTATGGAAAATCATAGCTTGACTCATACGTTGTGTGTAAAGGCAAGAATAGTGTGTTTTTCTCCAGGTGAGTGCTTGAAAATTTTCTTATAAACAAACACACCATCTCATTACTATTGCATGTCTTGTTTTTTCTTTACAAAAACTCTAGAATGTCTGGCATTTCACTCACACACTATGTTGTCATTTGAACACACTATATCACCTAAACTTCAACCATTGAAATTTATTTTTCTAAGACTAGAACACCGTGTTACTTTATCAACACGTAATGTTGAAGCAAAACTTCTACAGAAAGTTGATTTTTCTTTGTTTTCTGCTACACATGCAATGATATTTGCATATAACTATGAGGGATGAAACGATTACATTCATCCACAAAAACTATTTGAAAAGAAAATGTTCTTTGAAGAAATAGCATAAATCAAATGTATTCTAATGGTGGGGTCAACTCCCACAAAGGTCCTATGTTTAGAGTCTGGAGAAAGACTCTTCATGTCATCAACTTGTATCTAAAAGGGGGTAAGGGACTTCCTTGTCAACCTTGTCTCGTGGATTGTGCATCTTGATTCTTTGGCCATTAACTTTGAAGGTAGACTCCTTGCCTTGAAGTTCTACAACTTCATATGGAAAAATATTCAAAATTAGAAAGGGTCTAGACCATTTAGACCATAATTTTCTTGGAAAAAGCTTGAACATCGTGTTGAAGAGAAAAACATTATCTCATTCTGAGAAATCTTTCCTTTTGATCCTCTTGTCATTCCAAGATTTTTTCATCTCCTTGTATATTTTTGCATTCTCATAAGCATCGAGATGGAGTTCTTCTAGTTCTTGTCATAGTAGCAGTCTTTTATCTCCAACTTTCTGCACGTCAAAGTTTAGAAATTTGATTGCCAATAAAGCCTTGTGCTCCAACGCCAGGGGAAGATGGCATGAATTTCCAGAGATAAGATTGAACAGAGTGGTTTTAATTGTGGTTTTGTAAGCTGCTTGATATTCTCATAATGCTTCCTCTAGTTTCAACGCCTAGTCTTTCCTTGAGTTATACATTGTCTTCTCTAAGATTCCTTTCAGCGGTCTGCTTGAGATTTTGACTAGCCCAGCTATCTGTAGAAGATATGGAGTTCAGACTGTATGTTTGACTCTATATTTTCTCAGGAGATTTTTGAAGTTTTTCTCATTGAAATGAGTGTCTCCATCTGAAATTACAGCTCTTGAGGTACCAAAATGAGGAAAATAATATTTTGAAATGTTTGATCATAGATTTTTCATCAGAATCTTGGATAGGGATGGCCTCTACCCATTTGGGCACTATTTACAAGAAACAAGAATGAATTTATAACCATAAGATGATGCAAACAGACCCACATAATCGACTCCCCATACATCAAAGGCCTCAATTTCAACAATTGAGTTTAGGGGCATTTCATCCCTTTTAGATATTCCACCTGTTCTTAGGTGCCTATTGTGAGGCCCCACGCCATAAAAAGCAATATTACTCAAAACATAACCACAGAAGAAATATTAACATGCATATTTTAAAACAAAACCATAAATTAAAACTATTTTCATAAAATTATCAAACAACAAATCCTTCGCATATAAGTCCTTTCATCCTCCAAGCATACACAAGGCATGTTTTCAACCTGTAACCAAGGAACTGTTTCCACTACATATACATATACATGATTCCACCACATATGTATATAACAACTATATAAACCAACCACACAAACAAGCTTGTCTACGAAACAACTACAAAATATTCTCAAAGACCCGAGTGTACATGGACGATTCTAGGACTCTATCAACAAAAGACATCCAACATCACTATCAACCTTATTAGCTACTGCTCCTCTAGATACTCCTCAACCTTTGCTACACAATCTCTACCTCTTCGTGCCTGTCCACCTAAAAAAGATGTGGAAAACCCACGGGGTGAGATTCCAAATCTCAATGGGAGATATAACTCACCACCAACTCCATTATTATCACAAATAAGATAAACTAAGCAGCAGTATAAATACAACTAAGATGAAGTAAACAATGATTATTAATAGGAAGGGAAATTACTATCAAATTATGAAACATCTTAATAATTTAAAAGGAATATGAAAAACATGTATATTTTCTATCAACAACATTGTATACAGATCAAGGAAGGCATCAACCAATGTCTTTGTATTTGATCCTATACAATTATACCACATGGATGATTACGTATTTCATCATGCCCTGAGGATTTGAGTCATACCACCCAAATCCAACCGACCACTTGATAAGACAAAATCGGTGCCATACAAGGTCTAGTGGAAGAGCCAGAATCCATGACCTCATCCCCTCAGTCAGTAAGAGAACATTGGCAGTGACATAATTCATCAGGCTACTATTAGTGACTTATAGTCTAGTTGTACACATCTATCCTACCTTGGTATAGGTCATGACGCTAGTGAGTTACGACCACATCTGTACTCTTTATTAGGATATGACTGTAGCCATTCCTATATCTCAAATTGAGCTACAACCACAGTTGTACTCTTTATTGGGGTATGACTGCAACCAATCCCATACATATACATTTAGGACACAAGGATATGCCTCAACTTACACCCTGCATATTCAATAATATGCGCTCTAAGTAAAATTCATTTCACCATTCAGAAAGTGCTAACACTGAATGGATCTATGGCATAGAGCAAACTACACTATTAGATTTCACTTGATTAATTAGATCAATTTAAACATCTTTAAACATCAATCAAGTTACAATGTATAACCTCTAAACAAGATCTACACAAATAGGGCATAACTCATCATCAGAACAAATTGAGTCACATTAAGTGTGATCTCATCACATTATGTCTCTTTATGCTTGTTATTCATCATATGTCCATCTCAAGGACCAATGTCCATCTTAAGGACCAATGTCCATCACAAGGACCAATGTCCATTACAAGGACCACTGTCCATCACAAGGACCAATATTCATCACAAGGACCAATGTCCATTACAAATCATAACCATCATAGCTCATACATGGCTATGTACATCAAGTGGTATCACCTTCATGGTTAGAAATTGATAACAAGAAGGCAAAGCATCATCAACTCATAGGAATCATGTTATACATTTACATCATACATTTTACATCATGATAATTAGGGTTTCACTTTACCCGATTAGGGTTTATAAGGTTGGATCAACAACCACCCTTAGGTTATCACTTTCCTTATCATCATGACACATGTAACAAGATAAAGGTTATAGGAATATAACCCTCACATCATACTTACAACTACTCCATAGAGTATCACACTTTACCATATGGCCCTAACATCAATATGGTGTGTCTCAACCACCAGCACAAGGTAGGGGTGAGCAAATAATGGTCCAGACCACAAAAGTGGACCAGACTGCTCAACTCGGTCCAGTTCGGCCTGGTCCATTATGAGTTTGGTCTAATTTGCGGTCTGAGATTTCTAGTGAGTGCGGTCTTCGGTCTGGTCCGGTTCAAAATTGATCTATCCATAGACTGGACCGGAAACCAACTTGTATATAAAATTCATGTATATTTGTAGGTATATTATGTAACAAGTACAAATAAAGTACATATCTAAGCACTAGTAGTGTAAATGTTTGCTATTAATGTTATATAATTGTTAGAAGTGACTAAGATTATCAACTTTGTACAATTAAATAAGCTGTAAAACATGTAAAAAAAGTTGATTATAGTCCAAATGGTCTGATACGATCCTACCATAGAACGGTCCAGTCTCGGTCGGGTCGTACCTCAAAATGGTCAGTCCTATGGTCCATAAATTCTTACGAAGTCGGTCCTCGGTCCGGTCCGGTCTGGTCTGGTTCTGGACCGATGTCACCCCTACCACGAGGTACCAATTAGGGTTTACACCTATGGTATTGGTTAACCCTAAGTGTATCAGGCAACCACATTAAGATAGGGTATCAGGCCACCATACCAAGGTAGAGTATCAGCCTACCTACCCATGATGTGTATTGATTTAGGTATCATGGGGTATCAGACTGTAACACCTAAGGGGAGGATGACGGCCAACCCATTTCTATCGGGCAACACATCATAGGGGTGATGGGCGTCAAAGGGATAACAGAATCACTGGTGTGTCGGGAAACACTCAAGATGTGATAGTTGCTAGGGTTATCAGGCTGCAACGTGTTGGGAAACACACATAAAAACACGCTTCCCTGGCTTGCAATGCCCAAGCGTGATAGCCACAGGTGTATCGAGCAGCAATGCCCAGAGAGGGGTATCGCAGAGTATCAAGCAACGTCTACATGTATGGCATCACAAGAGTGGCGGCCAGAGTCCTGACGGGCAATGCCTCTCCAAGCAACATGTAATGTTGCTCCCATATTGGTTACTTCATGCACAAGGCATGATAACCTAAATGTTACCAAGGTGTGTCGGCCCAGATCTCCCCAGGGATGTGACGACCATACCACTAAAGGTGTCGAACTTGACCTTGCCATGGTTGTGATGACCTACCACAAGGATAACGACTAGGGGAGTCGCATGTCATTATGTCACCCTACATATCGGCCTATCCTACCTATCGGTCTCCATAACACATCATCCTCTCAAGCATCTTGGCCACTAGGCATATTGGCCACTCTATCTTCAACCTCAAAGTGACATTACTAACAAGGTAAAATAAAGGTGCAATGCATGGGAAGCAACTAAACCATGCTCTTCTACTAAAATAGGTCACAAACTACCCAAAGGAACTATTATCATGCAAGAAATAACGTGCCATAGATTAAGAGAAAAATAACAAGTAAAAGGTGATAATAACAAAGAGGGTTTAGAGTTATAACACCCACCTTAAGGATCACCACCAAGCTCTAAGCTCCAAGGTTAAGCTCCAAGCTTCACAAACTCAAGGTAGAACAAGATCCTCCAAGCTCGATCACCACAACACCTCTAAGATAGAAGAGGAAACCATGGTTAAGAGAGCATGAGAGGGAAAAAGAAACAGACAAGGTCCATGGCTAAGAAGAAGAAAGAAGGAGAGAAAGGAAACTAAGGACCACGGCTTACCAAGGTAGAGATGAAAATAGAACACCACAAGCTTAGACTCGTCCACCAAGATCCAAGGGAGAAAACTCCACAAGCTCAAGATCATCCACCAAGGAAGAGGAAAGCAAAGATGACCAAAGGACTCTCTTTCATGGAGAGAAAGAAGTATATATACAAGAGAGATGAAAGAGAGAGAAAGGGGAAGGTGTCACCACCTAAGAACCCTAGATGACACATGTCCACAAAGAAAGAGCCACATGCAACACCATGCAACAAGGTGATAAGAACTATGCCTCGCCCACTAAGCCTCCTTCCTAGATCAAGGCCAGTACACATCTCCTCCTCCCTTCACAAACTCATAGGGATGAAACCCTAGATCCACAAACTGATATGGTGCATCTAGAGACACCCCAAAATCGATAGGATGTCCCTCAAGACACCCACAACTGATACAAGGCCTCTTCAAGGCTCTCAAGCCCGAGACAACACTCCTAGGTGTAAGATACACCTCAAACATGAGTGAAAAACATCACCAAGGATGTCACCACTCAACCAAGGTTCAACCAAGGTGTCCATCTCTTTATTACTCCTCTAGATGATGAAAAGATAGAGAAGCAACATAGTAAAGGTGGCAGCTTTGCACATCAACCCCTATCCTAGGTAAATTGTAATTTGCACCAAAACCTCTCTACAAAACACAAGCACCAACCAAACAATATCAAAAAAGAAACTCAAACCTCCATCATGCCCTAATTACATCTCAGGTGATTAGATCAAGGAGCTAAGAAACATACTTAAGCAAAGTAAATAGGGTTATCCCAAAACATGGGTCAGGTTCATTATACCTATCACAGTGTTTCACATAGGAATGGACTAAACAAGGTAGGCCAATAAAATTCCTACATGAATTATCTTCAATAATGTTTTCTCTCCACCAAAATATCCTCGGTAGAGGGAAGAATGACATTCAACTATAACAAATGGGATTTCCTCATTCAGAATGCATCTTCTAGTTAGCCCATTAGTCCATATTTGAATAATAAAGGATTGTCCCAATAGTAAAAGTTCTTGGCATGGAGGAATTTCTTCTTCTACTGACATGTAAGATCTGGTGGAGGTTGTCATGTTGCAAGATAATTTGCAAATTCTACAAAATAAGGTACAAGAAGAGATCTTATAGTGTACAGCTTCTCAATGGGAAAAAATTCATCAACAAGAAGAGTCTTTTATAGTAGTGTTAATATGGAAAGGTGATCCATTACATTATTTTACATCCCTTTCTTATCTTTGATTTCTAGGTCATATACTTAAAGTAATGAAGTCCAACAAATGAGTCGAGGTTTTGCATCCTTTTTGGTCAAAAGGTACTTGATTGTTGCCCGATCCGTGTAAACAATGACTTTTGAGCCTAGAAAATATTGCCAAAACTTATTAAAAGAGTACACTATTATAAGCATATCCTTTTTGGTGGTTGCATAATTAATTTGGGCATCATCTAAGTTTTGCTCTCATAGTGAATGACATGAAGTTTGCTATCTCTCCTTTTCCCCATGACTTCCCATGTTGTGTAATCATTGGCGTCACACATGATTTGAAATGTACAATTTCATTTCAGTGGCTGAATGATAGGGGTTGAATCAAGTGCATCCTCCATTTGTAGAAAGATATTTGGCAATATTCATTGAATACAAATCCAACATCCTTTTCTAATAGGGAACATAGTGGCTTGGCAATTTTTTGAAAAATCCTTTATAAACCTTCTAGAGAACCATGTGTGTCCTAAGAAACTTCTCACTTCTTTTACTGTGGTCAATGTTGACAACTTTTCAATGCCTTCTACTTTTTCTTTATCGACACCAATTCCTTTTCTTGATATGACATGACCGAGTACAACTCCACATTGTATTATAAAATGGAATTTCTCTCAATTCAGTACAAAGTTGACCTATTTACATAACTACTTTTTTTGTTAGATTTAACCAACAATCATCAAAGGAATCACCATATACTCTGAAATCTTCAATATACATTTCCATGATATTTCCCATGAAATTAGAAAAAATGTCCATCATGCATCTTTATAGCGTAGTGGGTTACATAATCCAAAAGCCATATTCCTATAGGCATACATCTCATAAGTGCATGTGAATGAAATTTTCTCTTGATCAGGTGGGCATATAGGGATTTGTAAAAACTCCGAATATCCATCTAAATAGCAAGAGTATGAATGGTTCACAAGTCTTTCCAACATGAGGGCAGTAAAAGGCAAGGTGAAGTGGGCTTTTCTAATGGCTTAATTAAACCTTCTATAGTCAATGCACATGCACCACCTGATGAAGAAACATGTTTGGATTAATTCATCATTGTATCCTTTCATTACAATGGTGCCCCCTTTCTAAGGTACAAAATGAATGGCACTTACCCAAGGCTTGTCACTGTTTGGATAAACTATTCCAACATCTTTTAACTTAATAATTTCTTTCTTTTCCACCTCCATCATGTTTTTCTTTAATCTTCAAGGTGGTTCGATGCATGGTTTGGCATCATCCTATAAAGCTACGAGGTACATGCAATATACAGATTAACACCTTATAGATCATCAATGGAATAACAAATTACATCTTAAAAAATTCTAACCTTTTAAGAAATTTTCTTCTTGATATTAGGTCAATTCAAAATTTACTATGATAGGAGAAATGAAATTTGGCTCTAAGAATGTATACCTCAATCCCACTAGAAATATTTTAAGTTCTACATTTTTCTCTAGTGTAGTGGTGTCACTTGCCTCCTTCTCTTATGATGCTTCTTTAAAATTTGAATTTGGTGTTGCTTCAAAATTTTATTCATCAAGATCAATTTTTATGTTTACTTTGTCCTCTTCATCATTAAAATCGTTAAGAACTAGTTCATGGAGAGTATTGCCATCCTCCATCAAGGTATCAATGCTATCAATCAAGTTGAGATATTCCTTCATACTCAGTGCATGAATAGCATCATAGATAGAGAATGAAAGAGCTTCATCCCCTAAACTAACAGTCAACTTCCCTTCTTTCACATCTACAATACATCCAACAGTCTTGAGAAATGGTCTCCCAAAAAGGATGGTATTTGTCTGATCTTCATGTGTATCTCAAACTACAAAATCACAAGGAATGTAAAACTTTCCTATTTTCACAATTCATATTCAATAATTCCTCTTAGATATCTAATAGAAAAATCAGCTAATTGTATTACCATTGAGGTGGGTTTCAAATCTCCCAATTTAAGTATTTTCCATAGAGAGAAAGGAATCAAGATCTACTAGTCCTTTGTTAGAAGTAGAATATCCAATTTTAAAAGGGAAAGTAAATGCACCAAGATCATCGAGTTTCTTTGGCAACCGGTTTTGAATGATAGAACTAATTTTTTAAGAAAGCATAACTGTTTCAACTTAGTTAGGTCTCCTTTTCTTTATAAGAATGTCTTTTAGGAATTTGCATATGAAGGCATATAAAAAATAACTTCATCCAATTGAAGGTTGACATAAAAAGTGTTTAGAATATCCCTAAAATTGTTGAATTTGATATCATCCTTATTATTAGCAAACCTATGAGGAAAAGGGGCACTAGGCTTGCTAGAAGAGTCACCTTGTTGAGAATTTCCAGCGGACTTCTTCTTTTGGTTTTCAGTAGTCTCTTCAATAGTTTTATGAGTTACCTTGTCAGAATTTCTCTTTGAAGGTGGTGAAGATCCTCCAATTATAGCTCCACTTCTCAATATCACAAATATGTAAGTCTCCCTTCGATTAATCTCTGGCTGGATAGGCAAGGAACTGGAAGGTGCTTTTTTATTAGAAAGAGCTTGTTGTGCAATTTGGTTCTCCAACATCCTTGTGTGAGTACTAATGTCATCCACCTTAAAATAAATTTGTTGAATGGAATTTTTCTTGAGCTATCCATGTTGGTAGAGCTCCTCATTTTACTTCATTTGAGATGGAACAAAACCTTCTAGAAAGGATTCTAAGTTGGACTTCGGTTTCTTTTGTTGATTGAAATTTCTACTAGCATTGTTGTTGAAGCCCATTGGATTGGTTTCCATTGGTGGCCTTCTCTCCGGGTGTAATGGTTGTTGACTTTGGGGTTGTTGAGGAATTTGGGGGATTTTTTTTGTGGTAGGAAAATTTGAAATGATCCATCCAACACGGATTTTAGATGTTGGAGTATGGGTTGTAAGATTGCTTGTTCCCATAATTACCTACTGCATTACATTGTTCCATGGTCTCTTCAAAAGGAATGAAAGAAGGGTAGCTTGAAAATTCTACCTACCCAAAAACTTCATTTACATCACAAATAAGATCGACCCGTTGAGCCAGGTGGGTGCTCAACCTCTCAAATTTTTGTGTAAGAGCGTCTAAATTGGCTACAATCAAATCAATGGCATCAAGAACATGTATGATGACTTGCTTCTCAAATGTAACAAAAGATGAGGATAACTGGTATATCTTCTCATAACTCCATTTGCAATGGTTAATTTCCATGTCATCAATGATTGCATAGGCTTCCATGTAGGACTTGGTCATCAAAATCCCATTGGTTGTGGGAACTATGGACAACCTAGTGTTGTAATACAACCTATTCTAGAAGGTTTATATAAGTAGCCAGTTACTTAAAACATGGAACAGAAAAAGACATTGGAAGTCCTTCCATCTCTCCCATGTGTCGTAGAGGGTCTCTCCATCCCTTCTAGAGAAATTAGTAAGTTGGATTTTTGGCTGGGTAGTCTTTCTTGGCTAGAAAAGCTTTCAACAACTCCTCCCAACTATTTATGGAATTCCTTTGCAATTATTTGAGCCACATCTTGACTATATCCCTCAAGTAAAATGATAATCGAAGTAGGAGAATACCATCAGGAGTAATGTCGTTGATCTTCAAAGTGTTCAAGTATTGCAATAATTTCAACTATACGAAGATTAGAACCCTATATGGGAGTCCTTCCAAAATGATTTTGCTAAATCATTTGCATGATTATTGGGCTGATTGAAAAATTGTTCACCTTGATTTGTGGGCTATTGATAGACCCACTAATTTTTATGGCAACAGGAACGGCATAGTCCTTAAGAGGACATTCATCTTCCATGATTGACTCTGGGTGATGGGTGACAATGGTAGCTAAGATAAAGGTGATGATGCATGTGATTACTCCAAGTTTGAATAGTTTTCACTCCTTTGTCTTCTACAACTGTTGAAGGTACGTTCAATCTCTGGGTTTGGATATATGGATGGTTGAAGACCCCTTCTAAAATACCACATACAATCCTACAAATTCACAAGTGAGTGAGAAACACTAGAAAAACAATGGAAGATATAGTATATGGTAAATATGATGATGAAATGAGGGTGTGATCTAGTCTTGCTTACTAGTCAATACTTCTTACTCTAATAGAAATACCAATGCTCCCCAGCAACGATGTCAAAAACGTGTTAGCCAACTGTGCACAAGTCTTAAATTTATAAACTCGAACACTACCCTACAAGTATACGGGTGTATAGTATTATCAAGGTCGTCCAAGGAGCAAGGTATTGTTATGTGAAAGAGTATTAAACATCAATGATATAGATCAATTTCAAAAATAGATTTGATTTATACTAGTAAAATAAGCAAACTAGAGGATTAAACTAAAATAGAGATCACTTGATTCAAAAGATTTCAATCGATTAAGAAGTCTAGGGAACATGATTTCACAACCATATCGTAACAATATGAAATACAAAAATGAAATATGCTAGAAATGACACAAAGGAGGTTTCTGACCTACACACATCTCCCAGTAGTGTAGAACAATCGTAATTCCAAATACCACAATTTTGGACTACAAACCTATCTCCTCAACACATCCCAGCCACTCTCGTGGTCAAGTAGTATTTCTAAGACCGTCTCCTTACTCTTGTGCATTTCTTACCATATCAAACAAGGAGCAAAGATCAAATATACTTAGTGGCAATAAATCACATAAGAAGAAACTACACTGATGATCCTTAAAATAGTGAAATTGTCTATTGTTAAGCATGAAATTTGAGTTCAACAGAGTTATGACATAGGAGTTACTCTCATATCCCCATGAACAAAGGCTCAACTTGTCCATGGCTAGAGAAGATAGAAATAAAAGTAGTAGAAGTAGAGTGAAACATGGTAGAAGAAGGAAAAGGAAAAAAAAACTCCAAGTTACAAGTTAGATGAAGTAGAACTCTAAAGAGAAGTACCAATTTTGTCCTCTTTGAAGCTCTTTCTCCAGAAACCTTCTCTCCTGAGCGGATGGAATAGAGGATGAAGATCCCTGTTGTAATGGATGAAGAAGAATTAGGAAGAAGGTCGCTCTCTCTTGAGTAACCATGCCCTTCTCTCTAAAATCGTCCTCTTTTCTCCTTGGCTTTGCTCAGAATGTCTTTTGCTTCAAATGACTCGTGATAACTGTTCCAAGTTAATTATGTTCGTATATAAATAGAGGGAAAATTTTCTTTTAATTTTGAACTAAAATCACAGGTAACACGATGTGTTGTTTGGCAAACACAGTGTGTTAGTTGTGATAACTAAAGTCAAACTACTTTGATCAAAGATGAGACAGCGTGTTAGATGACCAACATGCCATGTTGCTAAAAGTCAGGAAAATCTAGGAAGTTTTGGTGCAAGTGAACACGACGTGTATACATGTGAATGTGTTGTATTGTTTCTTTACAACAATCCCTGACATCTTTTGGTTTGAGGAGACACGTTGCATTGGTTGGCCAACATGATATGTTGCTTCAAGTCAGGGAACTTGGTGATTTCCTAGAATGAGGGGACACAATGTGCTGAATGACCAACACACCATGCTTCCAGACATCAATCAGAATGTGCTTTTTCCTACTATTAACAAATCATGTTGATTAAACGTCATGGCCTATTTCTGTCAAAATCTTTAGGAATATCTTCAAAGTTGGGGAATATCTTGAGGAAATTGAATAAGTTTGAATTGTGATTAAATTATCCCCATTTTGTCATCAAAATATTGTATTTGTCATCAAAACCATGGAACAAGTAAAGATAACAACAAAGTTGGACATCTAGCATGATTAGAGGCAACTAGAGGTAGAAAATGGATTGAAAGTGCATGCAAGAGTAGGCAAAAAGACTATGTAAATTATGCACATCAATTTTATACCTTCTAGAGGTTTCGATAAGGCATTTTAAGATTGTAGAGTTGACTGGTCAAGGAGGAAGGCATGGGGAATGCATTCCATGTTCCATGTGGGTGCTCCTCCTTCTAGAGGCTTCTGGAGTACATTTGAAGGTCGCAAGTCAAGGTGGGAGGTGTAAGAAATGCAAGGTGTGTGCCCCTATCTCTGGATTCTTGGTGTAGATATGAGGCACTCGCATGGTCCCATAATTAAGGGGAAAGGTGTGTTCCAACTAGGGATCATACCACTTGAGGCCCAATTTGACCCTGTCCGGTCAGGTTAGGGTTGATTTGAGGCTAATTTCATCTTCCTAAAGTTGGACATGTATGTAGAAGATTCTCAACCTTGTCTTAGCCCTAGTGGGAATGTGGGCCAGGTTTATGTGGGTTTGGATCTGATACAGACCTGGATCACATCTATGCACATTTGATGCATTTGCATAAATAATTCCCCTTTAGTGAAAGTGATCATGTTCATGGGATATTCTTGGGTTGGGACCCTGGTGAAAACATCCAAGTAAGGTAGTATGAGTGAATCATTCACGAGTTGAATGTCCATTATGGTTGGAAGACTTCCCATTAAGGTAATTTGATATTTAATTTGTATGAAAAGGACTTCAAATTATGAGAGATATAGTTTCATATTTCATTAATTCATCATGTGAGCTTCTCATATATGTTTATTATTGAAATATATATGATATTTGATTAGATATGTATTTTGAATTCTCATTGTGGGTTGGATATGTTAATAATTACATCTGAATCAATTTTTATCTAGATATCCATTGGTAAGTTACTCATAGATCCAAGATGTTTGTACTACTTTCTCTCACTTCACAAGACATTTAGAGCCTTTCTATCATACTGGGCGACCATGGGTACACCCATAGTTTATCATCAATTTTTTTTGCTTTGGAAGTTTGTTCTCATATATATATATATATATATATATATATATATATATATATATATATATATATATATATATATATATATACATACATACATACATACATACATACATATATATATACATACATACATACATATATATATGTATGTATATGTATATGTATATGTATATGTATATGTATATATATACATATATATATATATATATATATATATATATATATATATATATATATATATATATATGTGTGTGTGTGTGGTCATCCGTTCACTACCTGCATGGATAACTAACCTTAGTTACCCGTGCATCTATTTTGTAATAGGAAGATACATATTTTTAATCAAACAACCATTGTTTGTAATGAGATGACAAAATTTGTAATATAAACACTCGTTTTGTATTACACGTCTGATTACAGTAAAAATGATATTTATGACAACAATTTATGTTGTAATACAAAATGAGTGTTTGTATTATAAATTTGGTCATCTCATTACAAATGTTGTCTATCTCATTACAAACAAGTACCTTTCTATTACAAAATAGAACCACAAGTAACTAAAGTTAGTTATCTGCACCGGTAGTGAATATATACCCTATATATATTTATACATTGATTCAATATTCATTTTTATTGAACTTATCATTTTTGTACTCATTTGACAATAGGATCAAATAGAATATAAAATGACTGTCCATAGTTTTCCACTCCCAATATGAGGTTTGAACCATGGTTGCTTAATCTATTCATGTTGAGGTATGAAGTCTTCATATTGGTAGATAATTATTTTTTATTTTGTGTAAGTCTAGCGACGCCAAATGTGGGTTGATATCTCATACAATCATACTCATGGAAGGAGTAAGATTAATCCAACCCACCATTTTTTATTATGTGAATAAGGTTTTAGACCCATAAGTGGGATATTGTTCTTGATTTCTGCAAGGCTTGAAGAGCAAAAAATATACTACTTTTCAGTCCAAGGCTTGATATAGGTTACTTATGTCATAAGGCATTCAAATAGAGTTGCTCATTTTTGTGAGGATGATTTGACATAGTAGTTGGGGCCAAGTAGTCAAATCTGGAGATTTGTTGCATGCTCAAATTGTGAGCAAATGGAAGGCTAAATACCTTCAAAAAGGGCTTAAAGTTATGAAAATCAACATTATTGGATATAAAAACCTGACTTGCCTGGTTGGGACACTTGTTGCCTTCCTACAAACCCATTCAAGGACAAACCAATTTAGGGATTGCACCCAATACACACCCCCTCTACTATGGAAGCCTATGGTTTTGGGTGGGAGGTGTGATGTTGCCACCCACTTTTTTTTAAAACAAAAATTCTAGCCATAACTGGGCATTCACCCACTAACCTACCCGACAGTTGAAAATACACAAGACATCGTATAGATACTCCAGTTGTAGCTGTTTTCCTATATTATTGCACAAGCAAAATTCATGCAAATCTCATGTAAAATTCAGATGTTCTATCCACTTCCCAACAAATTATACTTGTGATGCCCAATCCACCACAGATTATGAAAATTACTAAGTTTTAGATTTTTTGTTCGTTTTTAGTTCCCTCTATTTTTTTTCAAAAAGCTATGCTGCTTCTAGATTTCTCCCCACTCCAATTCCCCTCTTAAATATGCAAGTTGTGTGTGTATATTCTGTAATACTTTTGCATATCACATACTAATTCACCTTAGGCATCTCTCCAATAGTACAATACTAGTTCACTCTCAATTCTCAATTTTACATAATATATATAGTACATGACTTTTCAATAGTATAGTTCCATATCACACTACAATATCCAGATATTGTACACACATACAATACTAATTGAATGTATAGTTATTATTAGTGTCAAAATTAATACTAGTTCGCCTTATTGAGTAGTCGTACCGTACTACCTCACATTATTGAAGATAATCCCTTGTTAAATTGGATGTCTCCAATGATTCTTATTGAACAGTCATACAGTACTAGATCATATTATCATACAATATTAACAATTTGGTAATGCCAAACACAAATCCCATTATTGCACAATATAGTGAAATCGTACAATACCAAATCACAGTATCGTACAATATTGTATAATCGTACAGAACTAACTCACATTATCGTACAATATTAACAATTTTTTTCAAGTACTAATCAAGATGATTCACACACAGTACAAGAATTACAATACTAACAACCACATTTTTCTACATTCATAATGTAACACTTGTCAAAATTTCATGCAAGAAGTACAATACAAACAACCATATTGTAAAAGAAATGCAATACTAGCAGTCACATTTCATATGCATTCAAAAGGTAGCATTTTGTCAAGATTGAGTACAAGAAGTAAAATACTTTCAATCACATTGTACATGAAGTACAATACTAACAATCAAATTTTCATACATTCAAAATGTAGCATTTGATAAGATTGGATACAAGAAGTACAATACTAAAAGACACATCGTATAAGAAGTATAATACTAACAACCACATTTTACAGTAGAAGAAGTACAATACTAACACCCACATTGTACATGAAGTACAATACTAACAACCACATTTTTGCATACATTTAGAATGTAGCATTTGGCAAAATTGTATAAAAAAATGCAGTACTAACAGATACATTGTACAAGAAGTATTGTACTAACAACCACATTTTGCAGTATAAGAAGTATAATACGAACAACCAATCCTTTCTTATGTAGTTTTTGTCAAAATTGTGTACATTCATATCATTTTTCTACAAAAAGTTGTTCATCTTGCTTTCATACTTCCATTTATTCATAAATGAAAGTGCATTATCTTCATCGGTAGGGAATAGCATTTGGCACTACCTAAACCACACCTTTAGACACATATTTTGCAATAAATTAACATTTATAAATATAGTAGTACAGTGGCACATGTCTAAAAGTACAATACTAAACCCCATTCATTAAAAAGTGCAATACTAAACCCATTGCTAGCGTTAGGTCAACCAAATCAATAGATAAACAATGCAAGATTTGGGGAATACACACAAAGTTTTAGTCTATATTTTGGGGAAAAATAAACATATTGTTCCATAAACCACATTACCTCTGACAATCGGAGAGATATTATTTGTAGTACCACCTATGACGATCCTAGCTACCCACAATTGGCGAGATCATTGGTAGGACCATGAGGAATCCCTTAAATCAGAGAAGCACTGTACTACTGTGGGAGCGCTAGGGCTATGGTAGAGACTGAGATCGGCGGAGGTAGCTTTGGCAGAACTCGGTGAGGGAGAAGGGGAACGGCAGAGGAACCTTGAAAATTAGTGTATGGTACTTCCACAAGAGTGCTACTGACTGGGAGGAGAGATCTTGGAGATAAAGAAACCAATCTAGTGAATATTTGGATGATAGATAAGAGTTGTGAGAAGCTCGAGAATCCCAAACACCGTTTTGGCTTCTGAGGTGCCAGGGGATTCGTATCAGTTGTAAAATGGTTGGATGCAGACTTTTCACGGACTACTAAGGAACCAAGTGGGTGGATGGGTCTATAAGCGACTGTGGGTATCATAACTCTTTTGAAAATGACAATCATGGGAGCACCTTTTGAATGCCTTTATAAGAATTTTGTTTGGTAGAAATAGCCTCATGATAATTTGAGCAGTTATGACACTCCTACCCTACCACTGGACCACTATAATGAAGCAGAGTCTAATAAGGGTAAAAATCAAAACTTAATCCTAAAGATAATGATTGCTCTTCCTTATCAAAGGTGACCCAAGATCCTATATTCCAACTCTTCCATTCTTGATATCTCTTCCTTCCTCCTGAAAGGATAACTTCTCATAAACTCTACAAATTTAAACTTATACACAATAATAAATACTCGTGAACAAAACTTCCTCTACTAAGGAGCGCTTGAAATAGAAATCTCTTCGTACTTTTTTTCATATCACGTACGTCTAGTTTTTTTGTCCCTTATCATTCAACGGTTTAGTTGCCCTATGAAAAATTGAACATAGTATGTCCTATTATTTTGTGTTGATGGTGTTGTTGTACATTTATACTATAATACATATATTATAACACGTTTCTAACTCAATGAGAAATAACTAGATTCAATATTAACTATTTTCAAATGTTTGAACATCTACCTCATTATAAATGTGATATTTATGAAATATAACATGTTCTGTTAATTGACATTATATCTTCAACATTGTTTGCAGAATTGTCAGCATGATTAGTTACACTAAGGAATAAGTATACTTGAAACTATACTGTTGGTGATCGAAGTTCATAACATTTTCTTAATATGTGTCATTATATTTACTTGAAAGACATTAAACATATCATATAAAAAGGTGATTCTGGTTTTCATGTAACTTATGCAAAGGGACAAATTGGTTTGAATGCTTTCTCATTAATCTTGCTTTGCAATTGGATAATGGATCGACCACGTGTTTTTATGGCCATAAATTTAGATCTAGTACAAAGAGTTGACTTGTTACAAAAGCATATTTTTTCTTCTTTAAGAAATATGATAATTTGTTTCTCTTAGGTCTCCAATCTAGAGTTGTTTCTTACTAGCTTTAAATTTTGTAGTCAAATGCCAAGTATTGTAAGGAAGTCTCCTTGAGATGCATTATTAAATGCATGATAAGAAGTCTACAAAGGTTGGAATATTAAATTTCACAGCATGACAATTGTTGTGGTGGTTGTTTACTTGATACATTGTGATGAAGAGAGTATTGTGATGATGAGGATATCCAATTCACAAAGAGAAAACATGATCTACAGGCGTAGTTCCATGTTAGGTTCATAGTAATCTTAAAATATATTTTCCTTTGATTTACCACACACTATTTGTATGCAGTATGTGTCTTATGAGTATCTAGAATGATTTTATTTGTTTCAAACAAAATTATAAGAAGTAAGAATGATCTTTATTAGTTTTTCCTTTTTGGTCGATTTATATGGAAAAAAACTATTTTAACCACTGGTTGGACATGTATTTTGCATAAACTAATTCCTTGTTGACCATAGAGAGATAGTGAAAGTGAACACCAAAGATAAGGAACCATTATCGATGTGGAGGGGTGTTGAGGATATGTTTTCTTCTACAAGTACAATTGGTAGTTGGAGCACATAAATGCTATATGAAGTAGAAAAAGTAACAACAATGCCTAAAATCCTAAAAAAAGGAAGAGAAGGAAATAAGAGTGCATGGTTTTAAATATGTTGTCATTAGTTGGTTACTAAAACAATTGTAATTTCTCTAACATATCATTTGTTTATAACAACATAGATGTCCAAGAAGACAACTTCTATCATATGTACTTATACAAAGATAAATTGTGAGTACAAAACTTATAACACAATTTTTTTCAAGTTTCCATAAATTATGTAAGTGTGATTATACAAATATCTTTTGACATTTCACATTTTTAGCCTTCGCTTGATTTACCTTTTTTAAGGTGATCACATGATTCATCTTAATCTAAATAAAAAGAAAATCTAATTGACATGACAAAATTTCAATATTGGACTTGTTAGATACAATTGAGCAATTTCATGTATAGCAATTCCTTGTTGAACTACTTGATGAAGTTATATATATATATATACATATATATATATATATATATATATACACATATATATATATATATAGAGAGAGAGAGTCATGCTAGAATACACTCGAGTGTACGGATCGTACGAATACACTCAAGTGTGTTTACATATCAAGACTATTTTTTACAAAATCTAAACCATTGATCTTCATTGTCATACTATAACTAGGCTACATACAAATTTTGAACCTATTTGGATGAGTGTAAGTCACTCATCCAAGGGCAACAAAATCAACGCGTGAAACTAATTTGAAATGCATAATTTTTGCGGTCTTCATAACATGAGCTATACATATCCAAATGTGCTCAAATTTTGCGTATGAGTTGTTCACGAGATGTTTAAGAAGATCAATGGATTAGATTTTCAAAAAAAATATTGCATCATGGAAAACTACTTGAGTGTATTCCACTCCGGATACACTCGAGTGTATTCTAGCCTGACTATATATATATATATATATATATATATATATATATATATATATATATATATATATATATATATATATATATAAGCTTTTCTTTATAATTGACTTTGACTAACATATATCCACTAGAACATGCATTCTTGTAAATATATATTGAGGATGTATGAACTTATGCTATTAAAAATCCTTGGCTTGTTAAATGGATGTAATTACTTATACTTCTGACAATTTGTGTTTGACATCAAGATATATCTACACGTTTTTTTTTAAATTACTTTCTTTAAGTGAGATTGAACTCAAACATGTGCATACATTCTAGTAGAGGCGACCACCACAACAATGCCTTCATAATAATAAAAAAATAATAACTGTAATACTTAGTAATATGTCAGCAAACAACCACACTTCATAATTATTGTCATTGAACAAAAATTAATCAAAATAACATTTTTTGTAAGGTCCATCCCAAATGCTACTTTATGATAGATACTAAGAGTAAAAAGTAATGTATATAACTGGTAATAATTTTCAAGAAACAAAATTTTGTTGTATCTTTAATAGATGAAAAATTTAGCATGTAAAAGTGCACACATTCATGGAAAAGTCTATATTTACTAGTAACATAGGACGGCAACTTCATAACCAGTTTGTCATGAAATTATAAAAATGAAAGAATGTACAACGACGACAGAAAAAGTATATTTACAGACCTTATAAAAAAAAGTATATTTACAGCAGTTCTAGACCATGTGCTAGACAGAGGCATAAAACACATGACGAATTGAGCTTATGGAGCAACCATTTCGAGCCCAAGATTAACAGTAGCATCTCTCCAATGATCTACCACAACACCGCCCCCTCCTGTGCGGCACGCACCTTGGTGTCTCGCAGTCTCTATGCTCCGGTGGGATTAGCACGAAGATTCAGCGATCCAAACTCGTGCTCGCAAGGGGCAGGTTCAACGCCGCTCCATCGGGACGGCGTGGTGGTCGCGAAGGGGACGGCGACGGCGGGGTCTTGAAGGCAGCCGCTTCTGGAAGTAGGAGTAGGGGCCGACTCTAGTTCTCGGCGTCGGCGCCTCGACATGTCGGCATGGCGTTATACTGCGCGGGGAACGGAATATGGTACTCCTGCTATGGTTGTCGGGCGGGCGGGCGGGCGGCGGAACCTCCTGAGGGCGGAAATTGGATCTTCGTACAGTGATCCAGTCGAAGAACTGAAAAAGCGCCAACGACTTGTGAGTTGTAAGGATAGTATGGAATAATTCAAATGTAACCGGAGGCCAACCTGTTTGCCCACCCGGACGTGGAAGTGTCGGCAGTCCCCCTTGTTAGCATTTATTTCATATATAATAAATTATGTATAAAAGATGAGAGAAGTAGAAGAAACAGAAAATATTTTGTCCATAATTTTTAAATTAGAATGTATTTTTTGATAAAATAAAAAATACCATATTCATTATTAATGTCCAACGACACTAGTGATGACATACTTGGAAAAAATAGGAATATGAGAGAAATATTATATCGGTATTTTAGGGTATGATACACATGTTCTGGTACAATATTTGTGTTTTGAGTACAATACATTAGTAAGAACACATTCATATTGTACCTCAAAGCTGGAAAAATATTATATCCGTATTTTAAGAATTTTTTGATGAAATAAAAAACATTTTAATCTTTGTAAAAAATATTTTCCAACAAGACCAACGTTGATATGTTTTGAAAAAGAATAATATGAGAAAAATATATTACTCATATTTTAGGTATCATGTTCTGGGTACAATATTTGTGTTTTGAGGTATAGTACATAAACAAATGCATTTTCATATTGTACTCGTGTTTTGGGGTACACTACTCGTGTTTATGTGTTGTATCCTTCTTGTTTATTTATGGGAGTATAGCACATTCAAAATATGGGTACTATACTTCCAAAATACGAGTATTGTACCTTCACAACACGAGAGTGTTGTACCCCATAATGTACGTAAGAATATAGATAGTGTACCCAAAAATACATGTATTGTATCCCAAAATATTGGTAATATACTTAAGCGTACAACACTCGTGTCTTGGAGCATTGTACATTACTCCCCTTTTCGGAATATAGTATGAATGTTTATTGTTGATGTATTGTACCCACTGGTATTGCACATGTAAACATGAATATTTACATAAAATATGAATATTACTATTTTTCAAATTATGTCAACATTGTTCTTGTTAGAAAGTATTTTTATAACAAATCTAATACATTTTATTTCAAGAAAAAAAATCAATCTAGATTAGAAGTTATGAGAAAAATAATTTTCTCTCTCTTCTTTTCTTTTGTTTTTATGTATCTTATTTATTATCTAAGTGGGCTATCTGCCACGTAAACCCATTCCCAATAAACTGGTGAGTGATAAGTTGAGAAAAAGGGTATGGGTAGTGTTACTCTAAATCATTAGCGGGTCAGCAGGTCGGGGGCATTCTATGATTAACACTACCCATGCCCTTTCTCCCAACGGATCACTCACCCGCTTATTGGGAATGGGATTACGTGGCAGATAGTCCTCTTAGATAATAAATGAGATACAGAAAGACAAAAGAAAAGAAGAGAGAGAAAACTATTTTGCTGATAACTTCTAATCAAGATCGAGTTTTTTATCAAAATAAAATACATTAGATTTGTTATAAAAATAATTTCTAACAAAACCAATGTTGACATATTTTGAAAAATAGAGATATTTGTATTTTTGGGTAAATATTCATATTTACAGGTATAGTACCTAAGGGCACAGTACATCGACAATAAATATTCATACTATATCCCTAAAAGGGGAGTAATGTACTCCAAGATATGAGTATTGTATACTTAAGTATATTACCAATATTTTAGAGTGAAATACATGTATTTTGGGGTACGATACCAGTTGGTTATGTATGCCCAGAGAGCTAATCATGTGATGATTTTAATGGCATATCATGTAAAAATAATTTGATTATTAATAAAAAGGCAAACTTCTAATTTATTCTATTTAATTCAGTTATGAGATAATGATGTAACATTATAAATATCTAGAGAATAATATTACTCAATAACGTATGTCTTCAAGTACGTGACTTGGAAGAAATGAGATCATTCAGATGCTAATAGTACATATTTACATTCTCAATGTGTCCCTGATTGACTGTTATTATGGAAGGTTGATAGACAGTAATAATACATAAGATCAGAGTGTGAGTTGGGTGATGACTGAGTCTCATTGGTCATGATATGGTGATACCAAACCAATCACACAAATATATGTTAGAGAACAGTGTATCAGACAGACCCACCGTGAGACTGACACATGGAAGCCATCTTTATGGAAGTCATAGTCAGCTCTCACAATTTTGGTGGTGGTTGTGGTTGTTTGACCTGAAATCACTACACTCAACACATGTTGTTGGGTATACTTTGACATCATCAAACACAGTCCTGAAACATGAGTTGTTATAACGATAATGATTGGGTGGCTTTGACATATGGGGATTGACTGTGAGTGATAGACATGGGATTTGTCCCTCCTATAGGAGTGTGATGTCCTAGGCCTCTTGATTAACGAGACTGAGAAAAGCATGGGCATACGCATGTGAGTCAATATGTGATATTAAGCTTACATATATCTTAGATAGTCTGCTCTTGGTTCAAGAAAAGGATTGAATAATAATGAGGGTGGCTACTCCATGCCTCTAGTTCAATCTAGACATCAGTAATAAAAGAACTATACAAACACTACAACACCATACACATACTGTAGGTTGAAGTTGTTCCCCACCTTTTCCATACACTTGGGTAACAATGATGTGTGACTAGGCACCACTCTTTGCTTGTGATGTCATAAGTTGTTATGAACATTCACTGTCAACGTGATATGGGACCTATAGGGTCACACACATAAGAACTCATCTAGAAGAGGAGTTTGAACTTAAATGATAATTGAATTAAGTACTAAAGTATTTAGGTACTCAATTCACACAATAGATCGATGGATTGGATGACTGAACTGTCAAATGACCATCTCACTAGGTGAGATGGCCATTTGGGCAGCCATATGGGCATCTCAAATGTTGAGACGGCCGTTTGGGTTGTCAGGCATATCAAAAATTGAATTGTCTTAGTTTTGCCCCATGAACTGACCAGTTCAAGCTGTTGAACTGATCGGCTTGACTTGAACTCACCAAACGTTCAAACAATCATCTGGGTGAGTGAGACGGACATCTCTCTTATATGAGATGACCCGGTTTGGATGAATAAAAGTTCTGGAGTTTTCGTGAGTTTCAATTGCACATACTTGGGGTGCAAGTAAATTAATGTATGCCATTAATTAGGAAACAATTTTTTAATTCATATTTGACTGGGAATGCATGAAATGATTGTCTTGCATCCCAGATGACCATTTTGTCACACACAGGTTGTGAAACTTTCAGAAAAGTTGCGGAAATTCAAAATCTACTTGTCCTTTCCACAGCTGCTTTAGTCCCGCATTGGTTGGGGACTAGAAACGCTGACCCTAACCCCTCCTATATATAGAGGGGTACTGGAGGCTTCCTAAAGTACAAAAACAACATAGACAACTGAGAATCAGTTCCTCTAACAACTATTGTCCTCTCTGGTTGTGGTAACCACGAGAGCCCCGACAAGTCCTACCCGATAAGGGAGGGATAGCCACAGGAGAGAACAATTGAAAGTTGTTGTTGTGGGAGAGCAAGTCGGTGACTAGTACATTGACGAAGAGGGAGAACTCCTTCCTATCCGGTCCAGTAGGATGACAGGAGTTCTAGGCAGTCCGTGTGAACCACCATAGAGGTGGAAAGTTGTTGTTTTCCGCTTGGAGGATAACATCAACCAACAGTTTGTCACAAGAGGAGCTGCTGAATAAGACCGTTCGTGGCTGCAGTCTGTGGTGTAGACTAAGAGGTGCAGTAGTCATACGAGTCCCAATGCAACTAGGATTCAGAGTTGTACATCTACAACGATGAGGATTGTCACTGAACTTGCTGCAGGACTAGGTATATCCCATAAACCAGGTATGTCCCATAAACCATGCTCCCTGCATTATAGTTATTGACACGATCTACTATTTATGGGGAATATTATAATAAAATTTTAAATTTTTGTACATGCTTTGTATCATATTTCCTAACAGTGGTGTCAGAGCCAACTTCAATGTACTATATTATGGGATAATTGATATGATCGTATTTTGGTTTTGTCATTCTATTATTGAGTGTAATGCGAATAATATCTTGTCAAATACAAACACCACGATAATCTCAAACTAATATATATATATATATGCAATTTACACACATTATCTTAAAATGGTTTTTATGGTGTATGTGTAGCATGGTTATGGCCAATAACCCCTATATGTGCATGGTTGTATGTGGATGGTTTATCTGGTTATCTCGGTCTACGTATCGAGTCTCTATCTTATCTTCCCAATGTAAAGTCAATTCTCTTCCACCTTTGCTCCCCTCGAATGTAACTCGAGGTTTCCTTATAATCGTGTAAAAGTAGGATAGTTTACTTGTTATGACGAAGATGAAGGACCTTGGAGGACAAGGTAGATAAGCTGAACTGATCGCCTGGTAGACCCAACCAATCTGCTAGAGAAGCCAGGTGATGGTGCACATAAGGACCAAGCGAGAGGTGAGATGACCTAACAACCAACCATGAGGCGAGCCCACCAGTTCAAGGTTTGAACCGATCAACCCAAATTGGCAAGTACGAACCTTCATCAACAATAAGTTTTTGCAAGTGATGTAGACCTATATGACAGTAATTCCTTGTGGCACCAAGGGATTACATTAGGACTGACCATAACGATCACTTTCATTTATTACATATTTTTATTGTGGGATATAGCATGTATATGATATGTACTATATACGTGGTGATTGGATAAAGTATATATATTTATACAAACTCCCTCAAATAAAATATTAAGTCTTAGATACCTTCCATTAGCAATACACATGAAAAGCTTGATCGACTAAGCTTATATTTGCACAAAGCATGTTGTGTCATCTATCTTATAGAAGTGTGATGGTAGATATGTAGATTTGCATAAAGTATGGTGTGTATCTATCGTATTGGCTATTGGGTCAAGATTAACTGGTGACTTGGAGATCCCAAGCCCAAAGACATACAGATGATCATGGCAAGGTGTTGCGCATATCATCTATCCAAGAGTTTCATATGATACAATTGGCATGATGACCTACCTAAATAATCAGGTTGTGGGTGATCGGTAAAAGCTGACTCATGACTTGATGAAATATGGATCTTAGCGCACTAGAATATTGTACGTTGAAATATTCTGAATTGATATTGAGGGCTATCAATTCGAGTAAAATAGTGGGAGTGATAATAATTAAAGACCTAATTAATATCATCAAAATGTTCCAAATCAAATCAAATAAAAAATGGTATTTGATAAATGCACATTTTCTCTTGTAGAATCAATGACAAACAAATCTGATTTGCGATTGATCCTGAAGAAGGACAAACTTCATGGGAGAAATTTTCACGACTGGTTTGGGACTTTGAGAAGGGTTCTCAATGAAGAGTGCAAGCTCTACGTCCTTATCAAATCGGTGACTGAAATACCTCCTCCTGATGCACCTAGGGTACAAGCAGACGCTTACTGGAAGCATGTCAATGATGCCTTAGAGATAAAGTACCTTATACTAAGCTGCATGAACTATGAGTTGCATGAGCAATGTGAGGACATGAGTGTTCTTGAGATGGTGACACATCTTAGGAAGGTAACACTCGGTCTTGACAGGTAAGAAAGGAACACTATCTTAAAGGTGTTACTTGAGTCAAAGCTGACAGAGGGAACCTCAGTAGAAGAACATGTACTCAATATGATTGGACATGTATCATCTTGAAGAGATGGGATTCACCTTGAGCCAAGACTGGCTACTTATATGATTCTAAAGACTATGCCAAAATCATATAGTCATTTTATTGCATGCCAGCATGTGAGTAATTCGGTTGGACATATATCAGAATTGCTTGCCATGTTAATTCATGCCGAAGAAAAAGTGAAGAAGGACAAGCCCGTGATGGTGATCATCGAGGTTGAGTCGAAGGAGTAAAGAAAGACCGAGAAGAGTTCTGTAGTCAAGAATAATTCCAATTCTTCAACACTCAAGATAAGGAGAAAGAAAAGTACAAGAGGAACTCATCCTTTGTATTTGAAGGCTTTCAGGAAGCAGAAGATGGGGATGGTGATCTCCACTTCAGGTATATACGCTATTGAGATAAATCTATCTACTTCATCAACGTGGGTATTAGATATCGGATGTGGATCTCACATATGTTCTCATATGCAACATTTGAAGGGAAGTAGACCTTCAAGGAAAGACGAGGTGGAACTGTGAGTTTCTAATGTCGCAAGAGTTGCGGCCAGTGTAGTTCGAACCTATAGCATATATCTACCTACAGGGCTTGTCATAGAGTTAAATAATTGTTATTATATACCTACTATAAATAGAAACATCATATATGTATCTTGTTTGGACAATGATGCATTTGAATTCCATATTAAAAGTGGTCGATGTTCAATTTTAAATGATGGGATCTTTTATGGCAATGCCCTTATGTCTTATGGTCTTTACTTGTTAGATCTAAAGACAGATGTATATAACATTAATATCAAAAGGCTAAAATTCAACAACTCAAACAAAACATACCTTTGGCATTGTCGTCTAGGGCACACAAATGACAATCACATATCGAGACTCCATAAGGATGGTTATCTAGACTCTTTTGATTTTGAATCATTTGAGACATGTGAATATTGTTCGTTAGGCAAGATGGATAAGACCCCTTTCATTGGAAACAATGATGGGGCTAATGATCTATCAAGACTCATGCATACTGATGTGTGTGGACCTTTTAAAACAACAACTAGAGGTGGGTTTTAATACTTCAATGCCTTCACTGATGACTTCAGTAGGTATGGCTATGTCTACCTGATGACTCATAAGTCAGAAGCTCTTGAAAAGTTCAAGGATTTTATGAATGAAGTACATCACCAACTTGGTAAAAGTATTAAGGTGCTTCATTCTGATCAAGGTGGAGAATACTTGAACTAAGAGTTTGATGACCTTCTTAGAGCCCATGGGATTGTATCCCAGTGGACTCCTCCTGGAACACCTCATCATAATGGTGTATCAGAAAGAAGGAATCACATATTACTGGATATAGTGTGATCTATGATGAGTTTAGTTGATCTTCCAACTAACTTCTGGGGCTATGCTCTAGAAACTGCCACATTTACACTAAACTGAGTATCATCTAAGTTGGTTCAAAAGACACCATATGAGATATGGAATGGGAAGCGTCCCAAAATATCTTTTATGAGTATTTGGGGTTGTGAAGCTTGTGTCAAGAAAATGTTTCTTAAAAAACTTGGCCCTAGATCTGAAAAATGTTACTTTGTTGGATGTCCCAAGGAAACTATGGGATACTATTTGTATATTCCATCTGACAACAAAGTGTTTGTTGCCAAAGATATTGCATTCCTAGAAAAGGAATTTATTTCCAAAGGAATCAGTGGGAGACAAGTGGAACTTGAAGAGATTCGAGACCAACAAGAAAACATTGAACCAGTAGATGAATAAGAGGAACCTAAAGATTCCCAAAGCGTTGTGAAATCTCAAATTCCTCAAGTAACACAAGAACCTCATAGATCTATTAGGACACACCTTGAACCTGAAAGATTTGGATATCTTGTGACTCAGGAAGGTAGTGAATTGGTCATAGATGATGAGACAATAACCTATAAAGATGCTATAGAGGGACCACAGTATGAGAAATGGCTTGATGACATGAGATCTGAGATGGAATCTATGTATACCAACAAAGTATGGACTTTTGTGAATCCACCTAAAGTGGTAAAATCCATAGGGTGCAAGTGGGTCTTCAAGAAGAAGACCGACATGGATGGAAAAATTCAAACCTATAAGGGAAGATTGGTTGCAAAGGGATTCAGACAAGTTCAAGGTGTTGACTATGATGAAACCTTTTCTCCAGTGGCCATGGTTAAATCCATCAGGATCATACTTTCTATTGCAGCTTATCATGACTATGAGATTTGGCAAATTGATGTTAGAAAAACATTCCTTAATGGGAATCTTGTTAAGGATGTGTACATGACACAGCTTGATGGGTTTATAGATCTAAAGTTTGCCAATCAAGTCTTTAAGATACAAAGGTCAATCTATTGATTGAAGAAGGTATCTCAGAGCTAGAATCTTCATTTTGATGATACAATCAAAGGGTTTGTCTTTGCTCAAAATGAAGATAAACCTTGTGTGTAAAAGAAGGTTAGTGGGAGCATAGTGACATTCCTCATATTATATGTAGATGACATACTATTAATGGGGAATGACATCCCTACTTTACAAAAGGTAAAGGCATGGATTGAAATGCATTCTCTATGAAAGACTTGGGAGAAGCATCCTATATCATGGGAATAAAGATCTATAGAGATAGATCTAAAAGATTTCTCAAACTAAGTCAGAGAACATACATTGACAAAGTGTTGAAGTGGTTTAGCAGGGAGAACTCAAAGAGAGGAAACATGCATGCACGCCATAGTGTCCCCATCTCTAGAGCTCAATGTCCCAATTCTTGTGAAGAAAGGGAACACATGAGTGAGATTATATATGCCTTAGCAATTGAATCAAGCATGTATGCAATATTTTGCACCCATCTAGACGTCTTGTATGCCTTGAGCATGACAAGAAGACATCAATCAAATCCAGGTGATTCTCACTGGTTAGCCATAAAGAACATCCTCAAGTGCTTGAGAAGGACTAAGGATCAATTATTGGTCTACAGTGGAGAGGAAGAGTTGGTTGTAAAAGGCTACGCCGATGCAAGCTTCCAGAATGATTACGATGATTACAAATCACAATTGAGATTCGTGTTTTTCCTCAACAATGGAGCTGTGAGCTAGAAGATTTCCAAGTAAGAAATAGTTACCCATTCTACAATAGAGGCCAAATATATTGTTGCATCAAGTGCAGCAAAGGAGGTTGTATGGATCAAGAAGTTCATCATAGAACTTGGGGTTGTTCCTAACATCAGCAATGCAATTGAGATATATTGACAATGGAGCTATTATAGAAGCTAAGGAACCTAGATCACATCAGCACTCAAAACATATACAAAGGTAGTTCCATCTCATATGAGAAATCGTGTTGTGTGGAGATGTGAAGATTTGCAAAGTTCCATCTGAGAGCAATGTTGTTGATCCATTGACGAAGACACTTTCAAGTAGAAGCATGATGGTCATGCTAGGTCACTCAGAATAAGATTCATGGATGATTGGCTCTAAGTGTAAGTGGGAGTATGTTGGTTATGTATGCCTAGAGAGCCAATCATGTGATGATTGTAATGACATATCATGTAAAAAAGATTTGATTGTTAATAAAGCAGAAAGCTTCTAATTTATTTTGTCTAATTGAGTTATGAGATAATGATGTAACATTATAAATGTCTAGAGAATAATATTACTCAATAATGTATGTCTTCAAGTACGTGATGATAACCTCCCATTTTTGTGATGTTATCTCACTAGTTTTTCTTAATTTTCCATGCTCTTTCTTAGATAAATTAGATATAATCCTTAACTTTCTACATTATTATGAATTCATCATTAAACTAACATTTATCTCCTTTTTCTTACAGAAAAACCCAATAAAAATTTGTAAAAGGGGCAAGCGGTCTGGAGACCGAATGAAGTCCAAACTGTCCCAAGACCGAATGAACTCAAATGGTCCCAAGACCGAATGAAGTCCACAAGGTCCCAAGACCGAATGAAGTCTACACGGCCCCAAGACCGAATGAAGTCCACACGGTCCCAAGACCGAATAAATCCAAATGATCCCAAGACCGAATGGATCCAAACGGTCCCAAGACCGAATGAACTCAAACGGTCCCGAGACCGAATAAAGTCCACACGGTCCCAAGAACGAATGAACTCTAACGATCCCAAGACCGAATGAAGTCCACACGGTCCCAAGACCGAATGAACTCAAATGGTCCCAAGACCGAATGAAGTCCAAACGGTCCCAAGACCGAATGAACTCAAACAGTCCCGAGACCAAATAAAGGCAAACGATCTCCAAACCGTTAAAGACCCAAAACGATCCCAAGACCGTTTGGGATTCCTTGAAAGCCTATAAATAGGACCTAAGGGGTCCTCATTTTTTCATCAACTTCTTAGACATCTAGAGGCTTCCCCAATCACTCCAGAGCTATTCCACCTTCATCCTTCACCCAAAGGCTGCCTGTTCAAGGTCCATACTCCATCTCCAAGATATCTCCTCTCTCATCAACATAAGAAGGTGGGAAGTAGAGGATCCTTCATCAAGATGACCACAAGGTGTAAAGATAGTTGCTCTCTCCTCAAAGGGGTCGACCTTCCTCCCTCCTACATGGAGATGATGCTTTCCCTCTCTATTCCCACCTCCTTCTTTGTTCTTGCCATGAGCGAGTAGTCTCATACACTAGGGTGCGGGGAGTAGCCCCGCTACCCATGTTTTCATTTCACACATTGTAATTCTTGGGTTTGCAATAGAAAAACACTATCTTTACAGTTCAACATCAATCGTTTAATGAATGCTAGTTTCTTGATCACCAACTTGTGTTATCTATTATTTGTTAGTGCAAATTGTCTATGTTTGTACTTCTAGATTCGAATATCGACTATTTGTTGGTTCCAGGTTGTATGTAGTCACCATATATTTGGTTCGGTATCTAGGAACATTTCTCAAGAAGTGGAGTAAGCTCACCTCCATTGTTGTACTTTCATACTATGAAATGGAATCAGTTGACATATGAAAGTACAAACTTGACAGGTCGAGGAAGACACTTTGCAAGGGGGAGTGATGCAAAGTAAGTGACCATTCATCTAGGGATGGCTGGCATTGCAAGACTTCCGTGTTTCTCGTAGTTAGTTATCCGAAAGGGAGCTAAGTCTACAAAGATACTAACTGTTTAAACTCTTTTCTTTGCAAGCCAAGTTATTGTGATGTATGTCTTGATCCATGTGTAGTGGTGGTGATACTGGATCACATCCTAGTGGTTTCTTAATATTGTTTACAACCTTAAGTTTACTTTCTTGTTATTTCCTTTCTCCACACTTTAGCTTAACCATCAAATCAACTCTTTGATCTAAATATCAACTTTTAAGTGGATAAGTAGGATTATTACGTTTTCCATCTTGTTAAACTCTTAGCAAGACCGTTGTTGTGACAAAGTGGGTTTTCTGGCTTAATTTCGAGGACGAAATATCTTTTAAGGTGTGTAGGATGTGATGGAGTGGACTTTTGGAGTCCTTGATCATCCAATGACATAAGTAAAATCATAAGGTCGAATAATATTGAGAGTTACAAGATTTTGACAAAATAGGTTTGTTGATTGATGTTAATATCATCCTTAACTTGATGCCTTTTTGAGGAATCTATTTGAATGGTCCAATAGATTTGTTTTGTCACCAAATTTGAGTAAAAGGTAGCTTGAGAGGTAAGGAAGCTATGGTTAAAATTTGGTGGCATTTGGATGTTCCTAGAGGAAGTTATTAGGGTTTGAAATTGGTGAAACAATGTGCATAATTGATGTTCTTAGACCTAAGTTTGGGGCTTGATGGATGTGTCACGCGCCCCTTTGGTTTGGGTAGGCTGCGTGGACTAATCGTGGCCCTACATATCCAATCTAGTAGCAGTAAGGGCTACTTTAAGTGAGCCACAGATCCGGTCCTTCAATGTGCCTTCTTAGCTCTTGGATGTAGATCAGACGGTACTGAGCTCATCTCCAAGCCCCGGATCATGAGGAGTCTTGGAGCAGTGAGGCGTGCAAGCACCCACACCACCATGATCTCCGAACGTGCGTCAAATGGAAGAGACGACTGAGCAGTTAAGTCTTACTCATCGAGGACTGTCATATGACCCCCTACATGTTGCCTTTGGTGGAGTGTGGAGGGAGAACAAACCTCTGCACACTCTCTGTCTCTCCAACTCAGCAGCAGTAAAACCAGAGAAATGCAGTGAGGATCGGAGGGGGTTTCTACTGGATTTAGTGAGGACTCCGACAGAAGTCAAGAAGGGGAAAAGGGAGGCCGAGGTCAGGGGATTCCACCCATGTATCTGCGTGCCCAAATCGTGAAGCTTTTCATGGTGGATGAGTCCAACCTGGCTGGAGAAGAAGGAGGAGCTCGGGGGATGGAAGTGGGTGTGCACATCTATGATTGGAGGGTGCAGAGGTGTTCGTAGAGGGTCGGTGAAGCTTTTGGAAGCTTCAGGCTCGAGCGGGAGTGAGAGGGGTGCTTTTCCCCCCTTTTGCTCCGCCACGACAGAGATGGCGGCGGCGCTCTCACCTAAATGGAGCATCAGAGGTTGAGCAACCGAGATGAGTGGCCGGCGGCGTTGAGGGAAAGACACTGAAGCTTGGGCCGGGGTAGGTCTTTCGCGAGGAGGAGGCGGCACTTGTTGTTTGCTCACCGGAGCTGAGCTCTGCGGCGACGCTCTGTGGAAACAGAGTCCACGCTGAACGCGAGGACCAGAGGGAGGAGCGGTCGGGTCCTCGGATCCTTAGACCCATGGATCTACCGCCAGATCCGGATCGCGAACCAGCCAGCAGACAGGAGAGCCGCGCCCTCCTTAGGGCCACGTGGCGGGTTGCCATTGGACAAACAAGGTAAAAACCCAATAAACTCACAGATCTTCAATAAATTATAGAAATTACCTTGATTATCAGAAAATTACAAATAAGGTACCAAAATTCTCAGAAAAATGCATATAATAAGATGGAAGCATAATATCCTACTTTTGAAGCTTAAATATCAGTGATATCTTGTTAGTAGTGAAATGCTTAATTGATGGATAATAAATGTCAAAGGATGTTCTAAAATTATGGGAAAATGCCAATAAGTATATAATTATGTTTATAATGCGCATGATGTCAAGGATGATCAGGTTGATGTACGAAATTATATAATTTGCATAATATGGCTAATTAGGGCTAATAACCCTAAATAAAATGTATTAAATACATGCATGCTCAAGAATTGATGAAATTCACAGATTAAGCTCATATCAGTATCTGGAACTTCAGAATTAAATATGAGATCAATATGATACACACAATCTAGGTTATATGTTGATGTTGACTCTTAATGTGATATAAGCCCTAATATGCTTAATGAATATGACATAGGGATAATATGTGCACAAATATGCTATGGAAGATAATGATCAGATTATGTATCCTAATCTGGTATATAATATCAGTAACCTAATTACAAGATGATAAGACAAGTAATAAAGTACATATACTAATGAGATAAGCAAACCCTAATATGAACACGACTAGGGTTAAGATGAGTTGCAATATGATGAGAACCTGATGATAGTATGTGGTCTTGTTTTGATCAGGTTTGACCAAGCTTATAGTTGACATCAGTGATATGTGATTAGGTTTCTCTTGATCAAGGTACGCCATTACCTCTTACTTGTCTTATTATACAATATGCTTGTGTTATATGGTAGTAAAGACTTGGCATATGGTATTGATTGAAATGATTGTTCTTGTATGATATGTTGCTCAATTTTCCGTACTTATGTCTATGAACACATGAAACATAAAATATTTGTTCCATTATATGAAAGCACTAACTCTTTGGTAGTGTGCTTGGAAGTGACCTAACTCTTTGGTAGTGGTCACATTGTACATATGACCTAACTCTTTGGTAGTGGTCTGACCTAACTCTTTGGTAGTGGTCACCTTGTACAAATGATCTAACTCTTTGGTAGTGATCATAAAGGCCTTGGTATATAATGGAAAATAAGCTTAAAATATGTGTTCTCTTCTGTGAATGAATATCTTTGTGCAAGTATATGCTTTTCTTATATTTTGTTTATTGCTGCCAAGTATATTAGTTTTATCTTATTGCCAAGATATGATGAGAGGTATATAAAAAGACACGTAGGCATACTCAGTACAATATTCATGAAATATTGTGCTGACGTGTACCGCATCTAATCTTTTGTTTAGGTTGTGGTTATGCTCTTAAGATCCAGGATAGATGAGAGTTGTGTGGCGAGCTGATGTACAGGTGGACATGTTGTCTTAAGATCCTGTTGTTTAGCTGTAGCACATGTATATGTATAAGTTTGTTGTTCAATATGTAATATCAAATGTTGTAACAATTCATGTTGTAATTATATGTTGAATGGTGAACATGTGTTGTGGTTTGTTTATTGTTCATGTATATGTGCTACTGATTGTTTCCTTATGACTTCCTCTGATTTTCTTCTTCTTAGCCTCGTGTGGGATGTTGAAATTGGGATTCTCGCTGAGGTGAGGGTTTCAATTTGGATGTCACACATCAGATTAAGTTTTAGAAAATCCGGGGACATCACAGTTGTCTCATGGATTCGACCCTTAACTATACTACGATAAGACTTCCACGTATCTTAGTGTAATATCCTCAAAATTTGGTAAAATTGAACTATAAAATATGATGCATGAATTAAATTTATAATTCCTCAATGATTTTATTGGTGGAATAATAATGATAATTGCCTTTGTTACACAAGTGCTTTTGGCACAAGACAAATAGATAAAAGGAATTCACACATTAATAAATAGTAATGACTTTTGGACATTGATAAACATTTTCCAAAGGAGAATAAAGTTTATAATGTGTTAGATAGTTAAAAGAATACTTATCTTTCCATTATTGGAACCATGATGGTTGGGACATCAAATAGTGTTACCTTGGGTTGCCTTTTTAGTATGTTGAAGGATAATATGAATATAAGATAATGACGATGAGTTTTTATTAATAAAGAAGAGGAAGGAATATATATTAAGATATTTCCTTAAACATTTGGGAACTTGACCCATCAATCTGTGATTAACCCACGTACACGTGAGGATAGAACTTTGTAGAAAGGGAAAGGGTTTAATGGAGACAAACCCTAGAGATGTGAGAACAACAGACACTCTTCATGAGATTACTATAAATAGAGGGAAGATACACCCTGATTCCTGGATATCCTAAAGTATTGGTGCCCTAACTCTCCTTGTTCATCTTCATCTCCCACTCCTTCCAAACTCAGAACTCTGCTATGGACCATACCTCTAACTCCTATGATGGTGATCATCGGAGGTGGCCAAGCCTTCGGCGCAAGGTTTGTCAAAGACCTACACTATAGCCTAACCACCATGGGAGGGTGGCACGACCTAGCTGTTGTGATAACAGTATTGCCCACGTCACCAGTTGCGAAGCTGGCAGAATGGAAGAAGGTTGGGTTTCACCCTCCGATCTGTGCCCCATGAGCCACCATGGAGGCGGATGGTTGTCACAGGAAGAAGTCGTTCTTTAAATGGAATATAGTGGTCTTCTCGCGAGTCTACATGTGAGGGGGGCAAATCTTTGGAGATGAGGAAGGGACCACGGAGAAAGCTGTGGTGGATCCAGAAGGGAGCAGCAGTTGTCACCGTCGTGAGGATGGCAATGGTGTAGCCGTCGGCGGCGCTCTTCAACAGGAACCTGGGTTGGCAAGGATGGAAGTCTAAGATTCCATCCACGGGTAGCGTCGTGAGAGGAGCAAGATACGGTGATGTCTGGGCAGTGGTGTCCTCATCCCGCCAGAGGTGCGAGCACTGACGTGCACAACGCGGGTCGTTCGTAGGACTCACAGAGAAGATGAAGCTCTGACTTCACAGGTGGAGAAGAAGAAGCTCTGACTACGGAGGCAGAGTGGGGGAAGCGTGAGGAAGAGGGAGGCAAGTGCTCTTTGTAAGTGCTATGCATAAGGGTGCAAACCCCTGACGGAGGCCATGCCTCACGATGGCAGGGGAAGACGAGGACAAGGTGAGTGAGGAAGGTGTATCAGCCAGCGTGGCATGGCGTCGGGGTTTGTCTAGTGGCCCCATGCAGCGTGGTTCCCCACTTTAGCGTCGGCATGAGCCGAGGTCGAGGAGGAAGGACCTGAGAGTGCTTTTTGCTGGCTATTTCTGTTGTCGTGCCCATCGACATATGCAGGCCTCACGCGATCACGAGGAAAGGGAAGGAATAGAGTTAAATGACCCCTTTGCCCATATCTGCATGTTCAAGACCTGGGGCTGACTAGGTCTTTTCCTTTGATCTGAGCCAGCCTGGTAAATAAGGAAAATAGAAGCAAGTATCCACTGACGTGGCAGAACCTTATTGGCTCAAAGGTAAGTATCTTATAAAATTTGCAGTAAATTATAAGCAACTCGAAATATAATGATACTATATGTCATTTTGATTAGAAAAATGACGGGAATCCAAATAAAATATCCTTGATTCCTAATTATGATCTGTATTCCAAAAGTAGGGTAATATATGGGTTAAAGTAGCGATTGAAGCATAAAAATCCTAGATTTGGTTATTATGATACTTAAATCAGTAAATCCGAATAATTTTAGATGTTATCTGACATTGATGAACATAATGGGAATTTCGGATAATCATGATGCTAATAATGATAATTAGGATACATAATGTGTATAATCATGCTTATGATAATTAGGTTTTGACATAAAGATATGGTTAGTGAACATAAATCCCATGATTCAACAAACTCGTCGTCGAGGTTATGAAGCCACTCTCTTGCCACTCCAGCCAAGGAACTCGGGAATAACTTGAGATAGAGCACATCCTGCGGAAATCGATCTATCTTCACCATATCGCAGTTCTCCACAAACTGACTAATGTGTGCCACTGGATCTTCATTTTTCAGTCCGTGAAATGCATTGGATTTGACCAAGTTAATCAGTGCTGGGTCGATCTTGTATGTAGGTATGTTTAGCCCCTGTTTCTTTATCGGCCCCTTTGATGCCGAGGAAGAAGACACCTTGATCTTCTCCCATATTGTCTGTGCTTCAGCCATTACTTCTTCTTGTTCTTGCTCAGATTTAGAATGTATATCACTGTGGTGTTCCTCCTCGTAGTAGTCCTCGTCCTCTGGTCCCGCAGATGGAACCTCAGGTGTGTGATTCACGTAGTCTCGACTACGTGTGTGCACCATACAAAGTACCTGAAATTTGGAAGTAGTGGTTCAGTACAATGCCTTGAACGAGTCAACACTATTATAGAGAATAAAGGAATTTTTGAAATTGTTCTAAAATTAAAAAAAAATGTGGCCTAGAATGGCCGCTCTTAGCACTCAAAGTGCCAATAATTCGCCGTATCCCCGGCAACGGCGCCAAAAACTTGACGTGTATTTTACTACGCGCTAAAAATGCAAGTGTACGCGTCGAGTAATATAGGCCTTGTGAGGCCCGAGTCGAACTCAGGGATACGTGAATTATTGGAGACTTCTACTAACTAATCGCAATCATCTAGACCGATTAACAAAGTAGGGTTTTGTTGTTCAAATTAAAAGAAAATAAAAATCAATCAAAGAAAACAATCGATTAAAGGTTAATTTAATCAATTAAAAGGGATATCTTTAGGATGGCGGTTTCACCGCGGGTCAACATTGTATTAAGTTTCATATCATTCTTCACACTTCTCTCTCTATCCGGGTAGTGGCCTGAAAACAGAATTACCCACTGTCGTGGTGTAATTCACTACTTAGATTTAGGTTGATTCCACCGTCGTAGTAATCATTCCCCTAAACTAAGTGCATTATAAACGGTCTCTCAGTTCCCACCATTAATTTTACAACTACTTTGTCAAGGGTTTTATTAATTAATGTAGAATTCGTCTCTTTTCAACCGTTAATCCTTCTGTCGAAGTGATTAAGGGCATTAAGTTATTATTATGGTGATCAAGCATAATAATAGAAATGGAGAAAACAAATCTATACCACGGATTTGAGAGAAAAATATGAATTATTGATATAAAAATGTCAGACAATGCATTCCCGGGCTACTCCCGGTCCTAAAGATTGAGGGTTTTAGCCTCTCATGTTCATCTCACACAAGTACATGGTAGAAATTGGGGAATTCATAAGAAAAATGGGAAATAAATGGGAAAACCCCTGAACGGAGAAGAACCGGTGGATCCTTGGCGTAGAACACGAGCTTTCCCCGCCTGTCGGTGGTGGAAATCGTCTTCGGCAGCGTCCGAATCACCCGGGATGAGCTTCTCGGCCTCCGTTCTCCTTTCTCTCCTCCTCGGCACTCATGCAATCCAAAATGAGATGATCTTTCCGTGTGGGCGGCCGTCATTAGGTATAAGTCCCTAATTAGGTCGTCAAATAACAACAGCCGTCCGATCGAGATCAAAACAGATCCAACGCATATCCGCCGGTGTCGATACCATCGACGCGGGTCGATGGTATCGACCCCGCGGATTAGCGGCAGCTTTCCTTTCTTTTATTCTGAGCGCCTGTGGTGATCTCGATACCATCGACTGGGGTGTCGATGGTATCGACTCCTGTAGCGTCGGTTTTGTCTTTTAGCGACGCTGTAGCTCTCCTTGTGTCGATGGCATCGACTTTCGTCGATGGTATCGACTGCATCCTTGCCAGCAACCTAAAGTGATCTCGATGCCATCGACTTAAGTTTCGATGGTATCGACTCTGTATTGCTCTTCTCGGCTGACAACCTGTGGCTTGGTCGATGGTATCGACTTCCGTCGATGGTATCGACGGAAGCAGATACTTGTTTTTCCTAAAATTTCACAACAAGACCAAGTAAATCCACACAATTTATAATAAGATGATAAATAATGCTCAAAATAGTAAAACAAAGGGGATTTGATATAATACGATGGCAAAGACCAAATTAAGTGAATTATGCAATATTATCCATGAAAATGAGTAATTAAAGCACAAAACACATATGAAATAGGTCTATAAATGCGACTCAAAATCATCGCATCAAACTCCCCTAAGCTTAAACATTGCTCGCCCTCGAGCAACTAATCCTTAGAATAGGATTGCAGATGTCAACTAACAATCAACACATCACCCCACATTCCACATGACTCCCACTGAACGTTCTCAAACCGGCCTTTCCTAATCACAGAACAGTAATTACCCTACAGGCGACAAAAATCATCAATAAAAGAAATTATCCTTCAAACCGCTGAACACTATCACATAAGGCAGTTAACATAATAAAATTTGCCGATTCAGCATTGGTGCATCTTGTGATCGCCTACACTACGTTGCTCGCCCTAACTACCATCTACATGGAAGCAGTTCTCCTGATAAACATGAGTGAGGAGAAAATCACGGTGGCCTACCAATCCGAGCAACGGGTGGATGGGATGGGTGGTTCATGGAAGAATTTGGAAGTATTACACAGTTTCAAAATGCATAAAACAAAATGCCCTAAATAATGCAAATGCACATTGAAAATTCCCTAATACCTATAATTGGGTGAAATGATGCATGCACTAACCTTCCACCTCAAAAAGAGATAGAAATCTAATTAAGCCACATCATGTGCTCAATTTCCTTGTTATGCAAGTGATATCATGTTCCTTTCTCCCTCTTATTCCATTTCCTTCTAAATTCTTTTTTTTTCTTTTTTGTTTTCAAATTTTTTTTTTTAGATTTTTAGATTTTTAGATTTTTTTTCTTTTTCTCTTAGCCCACATATCCATAATTGCTTAGAGATACATGTGTTAGGCTATTTTCTTCATGATTGGAAATCTTTGTACTATTTCGAGGGTATGGAACAATTTAGATCACTTTTTAAGACAACCTGAGGTACATGGTGTACTTATGCGTGAAAATCATGAAAGGTATGAGTGCAACTACATGACATGCACCTAAAGGTAATGTGCATGAATCACTATACATTTTTTTCCGTTTTATGCAGAAGTATGAAAATAACAATTCAAATCCTATCTACATGCTATGCACGCAAGAAGGAATTAAAACTGTACTTTACTTCCAATTCTTTGGTAGATTATGGTAAAATATGAAGTGGAATGATCACAAGATTAAGTTACTGAACCTTAGAAAAATATCATGTGTCCCTCCTTACTGACATGTGTAGTAGTTCAAAAGGTTCTTTCTCTTATATCCAATTAAGATCTCATTACCATTTGATTAGGTTAGGCTCAAACAACCGTTACTATCCACTTTTCATGAGTCAATGGGGGTGTGAGTGTGACATATTGCTTCAAAGTTGACATAATCAATCATTTTCATAGGACAAGTTTCCCAAGGACAACCAAGTTAAGCTATCCAAAAGACCCAGAATTTTTTTTTTGAAATTCCCTTAAATTTTCCATGAAAAAGCGAGATGACAATTTTTTCTTAAGACATCTACAATTACACTAGATAGATGTGGATCCTAAACAAACACTAAAATTGCAAGAACAAATAACAAAGCAGAAACTAAAAACAACTAAAGAAAAGATAAAAGATAGAGCTGTTCCAGCCACCCCCCTAAGCTTGAATTCGACTATGGCCTCATAGTCAAAAACCAACTTAAAGGTGGAACAGTGATATCAGATCAGTCCAATGGTGGTGTGGGTGGGTACTGCCAGGGTCGTGGGGTCCGGATTTGCTCTGGATGATGTGACTTCATTTGGCCAATAACCCTGTCTTGAATAACTGACACCGAAACTGCTGTGTGCCCGTCGATACCATCGACGGAAGTCGATGGTATCGACTCGCTGATTAGGGCAACTGCCTCGCGAGTCCGACTCCCGCCTTTTTCACTTGTAAATGTCGATACCATCGACACACCCGTCGATGGTATCGACTCCACTGAGTCAATTTCTTCTGAAAATCTCCAGAGATCTCGATGGTATCGACTGGCATGTCGATACCATCAACCTTTTATTGCGACCTGTCTGTGACCATGTCGATACCATCGACGGGGGTGTCGATAGTATCGACGCAGTGCGATTTTTGCTGGTGTCAACCTGAACCCATGTCGATACCATCGACGGGGGTGTCGATAGTATCGACCCTGCCTGTGCCTGCACATTCAACAAACGGATCAAGGTATCATTTTTAAACTAAAATTTAAACGAAATAAAAGCAATCTATGACTAAAATTAAACTATCCTAATGTACCAATGGTTGGGTTGCCTCCCAATAAGCGCCCTTATTTAACGTCTTAGGCTAGACGGTGTGACAATCATCATCTTTTCACCTTAGGGACTGCACTTAGAGGATCATGCGGTAATTTGAATTCAACACGATCTCCTCCAATGCCCAAGGACAAAGTACCTCTCCCTAAGGCAGTCACAACGTCTGCCGTTGCTTGAAACGGTCTTCCTAGGAGAATTTCACAACTTTGGAGCGGTGGCATATCCATGATGACAAAATCCACCGGAAATATGAATCTATCCACTTTGACTAGAACATCTTCACATACTCCATAGGGTCTCACTGTAGACCCATCCGCCAATTCAATTGTTGCAGCCAACTTCTTTATCTCTTTTAACCCCAGCTTTTGAAATGTCGCCAAAGGCATGAGATTTATGCTAGCGCCAGAATCACATTGCGCTTTAGGGAAATGTTGACCACCTATTGAGCACGGTATGTAAAAACCTCCTGGGTCCTTTCTCTTCTTTGGTGAACTCCCTTGGATCATAGAGCTCACCGTCTCATTCATCCAATAAATTTCATCGTCTTTTATCCGCCTCTTCTTATTGATGATTTCCTTGATAAACCTCCCATAGGCGGGTACTTTCTCGATCATCTCCACTAATGGAATATTGATGTGGAGTTTTCGGAATATCTCCAGAAATTTCTTAAAGTGACGATGCTCTTTCTTTGACTTCGGATTTACCGGATCTAAAACATCAGCTGCATCAACACGCCTGTGAGGTGGCACATAAGAGCTTTTTGGGGATACCTCCCCTAAGATTGCTTCAATCATTCCCTCGGACGTGGGCTTTGGCGAGACATCATCAATAGTAGCAGCTTGTTGTGAATTCTCTTTCACATTTTCTGTCTCTACACATGCACAAACAACTTGCACTTCTTCATCTTGCCTACATGGAGATATAGTATTCACAACTCTTTGTGATTTCTTGAAGAAAGGGTTTCCACCAGGCAATCCATAGTATGTGCGTGGATATGGTATTGCTGGTGTTGCATTCACATTGAAAGTCATTTTTCTTTCTTCTACAGCTTCTTGCACCTAAGATTCCTCCTCATTGCTTACCACCGACATGTACTTAACCTGATGATGTGCTTGGGCCACGTTCGCATTCTCAACTGGTTTCTGTTGATTGGCGTGCTTGATGGCCGCCACTTCACTTGAAATCTGAGCCACGGTGGTCTCTAATGCCCGCATTTGCGCTCCATGGCTTTGCAGCGTCTGCCCAAACTTGGTTAGATTATCACCTTGAGATTGCAATTGTTTTCCAAACATGGCCATCATCTCTTGGTTTTGCTGGACCATTTGAGTTAGTAATTCAGTGTTCTTATCCTCAGTTCTTTGCTGTGGTTTGGCATCCGGATCCTGCAGAAAATTATTCGGATCCTTCCATGAAAACTTTTTATCCTTTCTCCATGCATAGTCATTGTTTCTATAGCCCTGTTGTTGCATGAACTTCACTTGGGCTTCCTCATCCTCAGATGCATCTTCCTTAGTTAGCAGCTTCTTGGCTAGAAGATCTAGCTTGTCGTTCAACTCCCTAACTGTTCTGGATTCGCCGGCAGCCTTGACATGTTCCACTGCACCTCTGTCGCCCCATGACTGTTTCCTAGCCATGTTCTTTAATATCTCCCAGCATCTTGTATGAGTGTTGTTCAAGAAAAATCCTGAACCGGCCGAGTCCAAATTGCTTCTATCATGCTCGGAGAGAGCAAAATAGAAGATCTTCACTTGGGTTTCCTTGTCCAATCCATGATGTGGACATCTCCTCAACATGACCTGGAATCGCTCCCAAGTCTCAGAATAAGTTTCACCCGCCTGTTGGGTGAAATTGTGGATCTTCCGGATCATATCATTGGTCTTCTCAGGAGGAAAGAACCTCTCGAAGAAAACCTCCACCATGTGATCCCATGATTCAACAAACTCGTCGTCGAGGTTATGAAGCCACTCTCTTGCCACTCCAGCCAAGGAACTCGGGAATAACTTGAGATAGAGCACATCCTGCGGAAATCGATCTATCTTCACCATATCGCAGTTCTCCACAAACTGACTAATGTGTGCCACTGGATCTTCATTTTTCAGTCCGTGAAATGCATTGGATTTGACCAAGTTAATCAGTGCTGGGTCGATCTTGTATGTAGGTATGTTTAGCCCCTGTTTCTTTATCGGCCCCTTTGATGCCGAGGAAGAAGACGCCTTGATCTTCTCCCATATTGTCTGTGCTTCAGCCATTACTTCTTCTTGTTCTTGCTCAGATTCAGAATGTATATCACTGTGGTGTTCCTCCTCGTAGTAGTCCTCGTCCTATGGTCCCGCAGATGGAACCTCAGGTGTGCGATTCACGTAGTCTCGACTACATGTGTGCACCATACAAAGTACCTGAAATTTGGAAGTAGTGGTTCAGTACAATGCCTTGAACGAGTCAACACTATTATAGAGAATAAAGGAATTTTTGAAATTGTTCTAAAATTAAAAAAAAATGTGGCCTAGAATGGCCGCTCTTAGCACTCAAAGTGCCAATAATTCGCCGTATCCCCGGCAACGGCGCCAAAAACTTGATGTGTATTTTACTACGCGCTAAAATCGCAAGTGTACGCGTCGAGTAATATAGGCCTTGTGAGGCCCGAGTCAAACTCAGGGATACGTGAATTATTGGAGACTTCTACTAACTAATCGCAATCATCTAGACCGATTAACAAAGTAGGGTTTTGTTGTTCAAATTAAAAGAAAATAAAAATCAATCAAAGAAAACAATCGATTAAAGGTTAATTTAATCAATTAAAAGGGATATCTTTAGGATGGCGGTTTCACCGCGGGTCAACATTGTATTAAGTTTCATATCATTCTTCACACTTCTCTCTCTATCCGGGTAGTGGCCTGAAAACAGAATTACCCACTGTCGTGGTGTAATTCACTACTTAGATTTAGGTTGATTCCACCGTCGTAGTAATCATTCCCCTAAACTAAGTGCATTATAAACGGTCTCTCAGTTCCCACCATTAATTTTACAACTCCTTTGTCAAGGGTTTTATTAATTAATGTAGAATTCGTCTCTTTTCAACCGTTAATCCTTCTGTCGAATTGATTAAGGGCATTAAGTTATTATTATGGTGATCAAGCATAACAATAGAAATGGAGAAAACAAATCTATACCACGGATTTGAGAGAAAAATATGAATTATTGATATAAAAATGTCAAACAATGCATTCCCGGGCTACTCGCGGTCCTAAAGATTGAGGGTTTTAGCCTCTCATGTTCATCTCACACAAGTACATGGTAGAAATTAGGGAATTCATAAGAAAAACGGGAAATAAATGGGAAAACCCCTGAACGGAGAAGAACCGGTGGATCCTTGGCGTAGAACATGAGCTTTCCCCGCCTGTCAGTGGTGGAAATCGTCTTCGGCAGCGTCCGAATCACCCGGGATGAGCTTCTCGGCCTCCGTTCTCCTTTCTCTCCTCCTCGACACTCGTGCAATCCAAAATGAGATGATCTTTCCGTGTGGGCGGCCGTCATTAGGTATAAGTCCCTAATTAGGTCGTCAAATAACAACAGCCGTCCGATCGAGATCAAAACAGATCCAACGCATATCCGCCGGCGTCGATACCATCGATGCGGGTCGATGGTATCGACCCCGCGGATTAGCGGCAACTTTCCTTTCTTTTATTCTGAGCGCCTGTGGTGATCTCGATACCATCGACTGGGGTGTCGATGGTATCGACTCCTGTAGCATCGGTTTTGTCTTTTAGCGACGCTGTAGCTCTCCTTGTGTCGATGGCATCGACTTTCGTCGATGGTATCGACTGCATCCTTGCCAGCAACCTAAAGTGATCTCGATGCCATCGACTTAAGTTTCGATGGTATCGACTCTGTATTGCTCTTCTCGGCTGACAACCTGTGGCTTGGTCGATGGTATCGACTTCCGTCGATGGTATCGACGGAAGCAGATACTTGTTTTTCCTGAAATTTCACAACAAGACCAAGTAAATCCACACAATTTATAATAAGATGATAAATAATGCTCAAAATAGTAAAACAAAGGGGATTTGATATAATACGATGGCAAAGACCAAATTAAGTGAATTATGCAATATTATCCATGAAAATGAGTAATTAAAGCACAAAACACATATGAAATAGGTCTATAAATGCGACTCAAAATCATCGCATCATGAATACATGGTGAAACATATGTAGTATACATGTTTCAGATATTGTTGATCATATGCTTGGTTGTTTGGATGTTTGGATATACTCGAAAAGTATATGATGTTCTGCATGGTTTCTACAATGGCATAAGGTATGTGGTTACACTTATGAATACATGTATTGAATTATGAGATTGCCGATGTTTCTCGATGAGATTGAATAAAAAATAAACTGCTTTCATGTTTGTTTACTTCTTGCAAACTATACAGTTCCTATGTGTATCATGTAAAGTAAATAATAGTATTTTTAACCCCGGGTTAGACTGATCTTAAGGGTAATGCACATGAGCCCCGGAGGGACAGTGATTACACCTGAGGTAGTTGACCAGATATGGGTTAGAATACGAAAACAAGTTTATGTTCTTATATGCAAGATAAAGATGTTTGCTTATATCTGTACTTGTGATTATTGTTTGAACTGACGTACCAATGTAGCAATATACTGATCGCGTATTTGTTTGTCAGTGTTTTAGGTATCAGGTATACTTGATTCATGGACATGAGGGTACAGTTAAAGATGTTGAAGACACTACATTTTAATCATGAAGATTTAGTCTTAATGATTTATCTTCACCCTTGTAAAAGTTAATTCTGTTTAAAAGTTATGTAACTCCTTAGAGGAGCTTTTTATGTAAATATGTAAAGATTTGCTCATTAATGGAAATTGTTTACTATTCTGTATTATTTCATGAATCTGATCCTGGAGTATATGATTAACGATCTGTGACTTTAAGGTCTTTTAGACACTCAAAAGTGCGGGTCGTTACATTTGGTATCAGAGCACAGATTCATCAACTAATACTTAATAGTTTATAATTTCAAATCATCCTTAGAATAATTAAGAGAAAAATTAGTAAAGCCTAATGTGTCTTTTAGGTTTCTCATCTCACATTTTCATCTACTTCTCATTTATTGCTTAAAAAACTTTGAAAAGAAAATATTAATAAGAGAAGTAGAATGTGAAGAGTATGTAACTTTTGTGTAGCTCCCTCTAGAGAGGGTAGACACTAGAAAGATAAAAGTATGGGTAAGCCATTTCTTAGAGGAAGGACTTGGTTTATGGTATGTAAATCCTAGAGAGTCTAGGGATGTGGAAACTCTAAGAGGTAGAGTGTAGTCCCTAACCCTAACCCTGAAAAAAACCATAATCTTAAATAATGAACATGGTGTGGTGGTATGGGATACTACCCATGTGAAACTTGAAATCGGTAATCAACATGGTGTGGTGGTATGAGACACTATCCATGTGAAGCTTGAAATCATGAATAAGAAAGATAAGGGATGGTTTAGGTAACCCAATCTCCCATGCATGTGGGCATGAGGAGCATAAAACTTATGTGATAAATCTTAAGAGATATAAAAACCCAATAGATGTATATATAAGAAAATGAAAAGTTGGAATGTAACTTTCTCAAACTCCTCATGTTGTCTCTAGAAGTTTAGTGATGGTGGCCAAGCCCCTGGAGGGGAAGGATGAGGTAGCACCAAGCCCTGGAGGGAAGGTGACCCAAGCTCATTGAATGGACAGAGACCATGAGGGGGTATTACAGAGATTGAGCAAACATGGGTTGATATTTTATAATGATAAAAGTGATGGCTAATGAAAAAAAGGAGGTATCTATGAAACCTTTATGGTTAGTGTGCCAACCTGGGGTGGGTCAACCCAAAGAGTGAGAAGATAACCTATGAGGGAGGAAAAACCTTAGATCTTGGGATCAGGTTGTGGCTAGAGAGCCTAACCCCCTCCTATGAGCCGAGAAGGCACCCTAGGCTAGGACTTTCCCTTAAAAGGTAAGTGAATAAACATATTTAAGAATTGAGATAACCTTAATCCTCACCTAGAGGAGTAAAGAGTTAAAGATATAAAAAATGAAAATACTTAAATTCTTTGAACCCAAGGTTGCCAACTCTGAGTGACACAACTGGTCAAGCCCAGGAGGGAAGATCAGTAAGGCACCAAGCCCAGGAGGGAAGGTGGCCTAAGTGGACGACCAAGCCCAGGAGGGAAGGTCATGGAAAGGTCAAGCCTAGGAGGGAAGACCAGGCAAGCACCAAGCCCATGAGGGAAGGTGGCCTAAGTCCACAATACAGTGGTTTATGATCAAGCCCCTAGAGGGGAAGATCACAAAGGTCAAGCCCAGGAGGGAAGACCAACATGGCACCAAGCCCTGGAGGGAAGGTGGCCCGAGCCCAATGATGGGATGATACTACATTATGTGTACTCAAAAGAGAGAGATGAAGGCAATCTGGGTTAAAGAACTAAATAAGAGAATAATGTGCTCAAAAGATGTGACATCTCAAAAGAAACCCTTAGGAAGGGTAGAGACCTAATGTAATATTAGGGTCAAGTAGGGTGTATTAGAGGCATAAAGGATCGATGGGTTGGGAGTTGACAAACCCTGAATGCACATGACCAAGTGGTTGGGAGGTAACAGTTGGTTTGCCCTAGACTCATGTCTCAGCAGGTTGGCCACCTACTTGATGTTCATGTGGCCCAATAGGGTGAATGTAAAGACACTCCCTTGATGCATAAAGATGAAATCACTCCAAAAAGGTACCTATACCCCTAGAGACCCTAAGGAGTTGTCTAAGGCTCATAATGATACATGAGATGTAAATATAAAAGAAGTCATGAAAACTTGAGAGAAGTTGTGCCCTAACTTAAGAGTAAGAAAAGGGACACTTGACTTCATGGGATATAAGAATGTTGTGAAATTGAGAACAAGTAAGAGTCATATAGAGTATGATTCAACTTAATATGTGAAATTGAAAGGTAATGTGTGGATGTACTATCTCCGCTCTTGGAATGGATTGAACTTTGTATTTGGGTTGCAGCCAAATGCTTATTTCATTTCATTATAAGGGAGGGAGATTGGATAGACACACATTATGCTTAAAAATTGAGATAACGAGGATGAATATCCTACATTTAATGTGTGAGGACTTCACCTAGGGTTAGAGGTGTTACCTCACCCTTATGTGAAATAATGGATAATAGGTTGGACACCTAGGTGAAAATAGAAATCACCAAGTAATAATGAAATCATCAATGATAATGAAATCATCAAGTAATGATAAGATGTGTATACTAAAGATGTAGATATACTTGAATTTAGATTCAGGTGCCAATCTTAGTAATAAGACAAAATTTTCTATACTATAGAAAAGTTGTTAAAGATGTCTACGTAGGGTGCTAACCCTAAGACTTGAAACTAAGATGAGTTCTCATTCACCTTAAGCTTACTATGTGTGAATTTTGAGGGAAAAATCCTTTTAAGGAGGGGTGAATGTAACATCCTCAAAATTTGGTAAAATTGAACTATAAAATATGATGCATGAATTAAATTGATAATTCCTCAATGATTTTATTGGTGGAATAATAATGATAATTGCCTTTGTTGCACAAGTGCCTTTAGCACAAGACAAATAGATAAAAGGAATTCACGCATTAATAAATAATAATGATTTTTGGATATTGATAAACATTTTCCAAAGGAGAATAAAGTTTATAATGTGTTAGATAGTTAAAAGAATACTTATTTTTCCATTATTGGAACCATGATGGTTGGGACAGCAAATAGTGTTACCTTGGGTTGCCTTTTTAGTATGTTGAAGGATAATATGAATATAAGATAATGACGATGATTTTTTATTAATAAAGAAGAGGAAGGATTATATATTAAGATATTTCCTTAAACATTTGGGAACTTGACCCATCAATCTGTGATTAACCCACATACACGTGAGGATAGAACTCTGTAGAAAGGGAAAGGGTTTAATGGAGACAAACCCTAGAGATGTGAGAACAATGGACACTCTTCATGAGATTACTATATATAGAGGGAAGGTACACCCTGATTCCTAGATATCCTAAAGTATTGGTACCCTAACTCTCCTTGTTCATCTTCATCTCCCACTCCTTCCAAACTCAGAACTCTGTTATGGACCGTACCTCTAACTCCTCTGATGGTGATCATCGGAGGTGGCCAAGCCTTCAGCGCAAGGTCTATCGAAGACCTACACTACAGCCTAACCACCATTGGAGGGTGGCGCGACCTAGCTGCTGTGATAACAGTGTTGCCCACGTGACCAGTTCGAAGTTGGCAGGCTGGAAGAAGGTTGGGTTTCACCCTCCGATCTGTGCCCCATGGGCCGCCATGGAGGCGGGTGGCTGTCACAGGCAGAAGTCGTTCTTCAGACGGAATATAGTGGTCTTCTCGCGAGTCCACATGTGGGGGGTGAAGCTTTGGAGATGAGGAAGGGACCGTGGAGAAAGCTATGGCGGATCCAGAAGGGAGCAGCAGTTGTCACTGTCATGAGGATGGCAGGGGAGTAGCCGTCGGTGGCACTCTGCAACAGGAACCTAGGTTGGCAAGGATGGAAGTCCAAGACGCCATCCGCGGGCAGCTTCATGAGAGGAGCAAGATACGGCAATGTCTGGGCAGTGGTGTCCTCATCTCAGTGGAGGTGTGAGCACTGGCGTGCACAGCGTGGGTCGTTCGTAGGACTCACAGAGAAGATGAAGCTCCGACTTCAGAGGTGGAGAAGAAGAAGCTCCGACTTCAGAGGTGGAGTGGGGGAAGCACGAGGCAGAGGGAGGCAAGCACTCTTTGTAAGAGTTGTGCATAAGGGTGCAAACCTCGGACAGAGGCCATGCCTCACGGCAGTAGGGGAAGATGAGGACAAGGTGAGTGAGGAAGGTGTATCAGCCAGCATGGCCGGGTGTCGAGGTTCGTCCAGTGGCCCCATGCAGTGTGGTTCCCCGCTTTAGCGTCGGCATGAGATGAGGTGGAGGAGGCAGGACCTGAGAGTGTTGTTCGCTGCCTGGTTCTGTTGACGTGCCCATCGGCATACGCAGGCCTCACGCGATCGCGAGGAAAGGGAAGGAACAGAGTTAAATGACCCCTTTTCCCATATCCGCATGTTCAAGACCTGGGGATGACTAGGTCTTTTCCTCTGATCTGAGCCAGCCTGGTAAATAAGGAAAATAGAAGCAAGTATCCGCTGACGTGGTAGAACCATATTGGCTCAAAGGTAAGTATCTTATAATAATTCCAGTAAATTATTGGCAACTCGAAATATAATGATACTATATGTCATTTTGATCAAAAATATGAGGAGAATGCAAATAAAATATCCTTGATTCCTAATTATTATCTTTATTCCAAAAGTAGGGTAATATATGGGTTAAAGTAGCGATTGAAGCATAAAATCCCTAGCTTTGGTTATTATGATACTTAAATCAGTAAATCCGAATAATTTTAGATGTTATCTAACATTGATGAACATAATGGAAATTTCAGATAATCATGATGCTAATAATGATAATTAGGATACATAATGTGTATAATCATGCTTATGACAATTAGGTTTTGACACAAAGATACGGTTAGTGAACATAAATTGGATCGGAGTGTTAAATATATTGTTTAGGTTTACACATGATGTCTAAACTGGAGTAATAACTCTAATAAAGAATTGTGCGACGGAATTAGGGTTTGTACCCTTATTCCTTAACCAAACCCTAAACCTTAGTTTAGGAGCACATTTATATCTAAGTAATGTAATGTGAATACATGGTGAAACATATGTAGTATGCATGTTTCAGATATTGTTGATCATATGCTTGGTTGCTTGGATGTTTGGATATACTCGTAAAGTATATGATGTTCTACATGGTTTCTACAATGGCATAAGGTATGTGGTTACGCTTATGAATACATGTATCGAAATATGAGATTGCCGATGTTTCTCGATGAGATTGAACGACAAATAAACTACTTGCATGTTTATTTACTTCTTGCAAACTATAAAGTTCCTATGTGTATCATGTAAAGTAAATAATAGTATTCTGAATCCCGGGTTAGACTGATCTTAAGGGTAATGCACACGAGCCCCAGAGGGACAGTGATTACACCTGAGGTAGTTGACCAGATATGGGTTAGAATATGAAAACAAGTTTATGTTCTTATATGCAAGATAAAGATGTTTGCTTATATCTGTACTTGTGATTATTGTTTGAACCGACATACCAGTATAGCAATATATTGATTGTGTATTTGTTTGTCAGCATTTTAGGTATCGGGTATACTTGATTCATGGACATGAGGGTACAGTTAAAGATGTTGAAGACACTACAGTTTAATCATGAAGGTTTAGTCTTAATGGTTTATCTTCACCCTTGTAAAAGTTAATTCTGTTTAAAAGTTATATAACTCCTTAGAGGAGCTTTATATGTAAACATGTACAGATTTGCTCATTATTGGAAATTGTTTACTATTCTGTATTATTTCATGAATCTGATCCTGGAGTATATGATTAACGATCTGTAACTTTAAGGTCTTTTAGACACTCAAAAGTGCGGGTAATTACACTTAGCATACGTGGGTGGAGATCTTATTATAGCATATGCAAGGCTAAACTTAGAGATTAACTATCTCTAGGATTTTTAGTGGTGCACGCAACTCCACGTAAGTGGAGGCTCCATCAAAAATTGGCACCGTTGCTGGGGACAATGGAACGTTTTAATTTTACTTGTTACCTTTCTAGTTGATTAGGATTTTACACTTTCCTTTAATCATAATTCTTATCATCTTGATTTCATCATTTCTCCACATTACCTAAAGTGTGTTTCTTCTTCTACTCAGGTAGAAAACATGTATGCAACATTTGCATAACATTTGATTCTCCCCTAAACCAGAGTACGACTCTGAGGTAGAATGAAGCTTCCACCGACGCATCTGCCTCAACCGCCAACGAGCTAGACAAATGGCCGACAAACAGCGCCAAGCTGCTTTGGTTATGGAAAGAGTCAATGCGGCCTTAGTAGCTCAAAGAGCACAACTTATTACTGACACACATGCTCAGATTCAAGATGAGGTTCGAGCTGAAGAACAGGCCCGCATTCAAGCTGAAAATGAAGCAGCTACAGCCGCTGCTCAGATGGTGTTGCGAAACAAGCAACTTCGGGATTACGTCGTTCCTAAGAACTTTGAAGATAATCACCCAGTTAGACCCCCACTCATCAATGTTCCTAACTTTGAGATCCGCACGTAATGGATCCAGATTATGCAAGGTATTTCATTTTCTGGAGGTGTCGGGGATGACTACATGGACCACCTAAAGCGATTCAAGTCTCTTTGTCAGCTAGTACCACATGCCGGAGTTCCTTTCGACACAATCATGCTACACCTATTTCACTTCACTTTGTCTGGAAGGGCATTGAGCTGGTACAATGCACTAGATGGGGAGCCAATCACCACCTGGGCTCCATTGGAAGAAAAGTTTCTAGAAAAGTTCTTTCTGCCTTCCTTGACTTATGAGATTAGGGGACAAATTAATCACTTCTCTCAACTCCCTGGGGAATCACTGGCAGAATCCTGGGAGAGATTTAAGGAACTTTTGAGGAAATGTCTGCACCATGGAATCTCTCAAAACCAGCTGATAGAGACATTCTACAGAGGATTAAGTGATGATATTAAGAAAATGTTTGGATTCCTCATCTGGGGGGAATTTCATGCGAAAGAATTACGAAGATGCCTAGAGGATTGTTACGATTGGGGTCGATAACCAATCTAATTGGGGAAGGTCATCTACCGGGGGAATTCTAAAAGTTTGTAAGATTGAAGAATAAATGGAAATGAAAGCCGTCGCTAAAGCTCTAAAAACTATTTCTCACAAGCAACAAGTTCTTGAAACCACACTTGGAGAAACGAAGAACCCCCAACAGGTCAAGGCCGCTACCATGACTTGCGAGGCATGTCATGCATCCGATCATCCCACATTATCATGTGGTCTCCTATATAATGTGATGATGGACATGCAGACACCACAACCACAATATGGACCAATCATCGAACAGCTTGAGGATCTGTCACCAGAACAAGTGAATTCCATCCACACTATACCAGGACAAGCTTATTACAACCCAATTCAATTAAGAAACCATCCTGGATTTCAATATGGGAATCCTCCGGGAACTGCCAACCCGCAACACCAGACCTAAGGAGGGGGTTTTAATAGATCGCCACCAAGTTTCCAGAACAATTATAATAAAAACTAGGGAAACTTAAGAGGAGGATTGCAAGGATTCTCACAACCAAGAAACCCTTCTGCATATTATCAATATACTCATTTTCCATTGCACCCACAATTGCAACAATCCCAGCTACAACAACCACATGTTCAACAACCCCAACTATCCACCGTGCCTCAGCAGTAGCAACCACAACAGTATCAACAAAATCCACAAAAGAATAATCCGCCCCCACCGACAGATGAACTATCATTGATAAGACAAATGCTGCAATCACAACAAACCATGCTTGCCAACTAGCAAGCCCAGTAAAAAGTTGTTGAAACTCAGTTAGCACAAATCACAGCTCAACTAAAACTGCCAGTAGGCACTTTTACTGGTCAACCAAAAATAAACCCAAGACACAATAAATCCAGACAAGAGCAATTGAAAGCCATCACCACAAGGTTGGGTCGTGTCCTTACTGAAGCCACGAAAATCATTCAAGAAGATGAAGATATAACTAAAGTCAACCCAATTACTAGCACAAATAAAGAAACTAAAAAGTTTGTAGAGGCTGGGAAGGAAAAGGTAAAAGAGAAAGTTACTAAAGAACCAGAAGTCCCACCGTACAAGCCTAGGATACCCTACCCAGGTAGATTGAGGGAAACTAAGTTGGACACTAGATTCCATAAATTCAAGGAAGCTATGAAGAAGCTATGTCGATATTCCATTCCTTGATGCTCTTTTTGAAATCCCAACTTGGTCAAAATACTTGAAGACCTTACTATCAAAGAAATATATGACTAGAGAACAAGAGACTGTTAAACTGGCTCAAACAACCTCTAATATTACTCTCAACAAAATGCCAAGGAAACAAAAAGATCCTGGATCCTTTGGTATCCAATGTTCCATTGGGAACGCCTCTAGCAAAAAAGAATTGGCTGAACTGGGAGCTAGTATATCTATTATGCCTTTCTCAATGTGCAAAAGGTTGGGTTTTACCGAGTTATTACCAATATCAATGACAATTCAACTGGTTGATTCTACCATCATTGCACCATTGGGGATAATCGAAGACATCCCCGTCAGGATAGGGAAAGACTCTTATGTCCCTTGTGATTTTGTGATTATGGATATAAAGGAAGATCTAAGATATCCAATAATATTTGGAAGGTATTTCCTTGCTACCGCAAGAGCACTTATCGACGTTGCAGCAGGCACAATTATCTTAAGACTAGGAAAAGAAGCCATCCAATTCAGAGTCCTTAATAGCCTAAAAGGTCCCAGTATCCAGGAAGAAGTTTTCCTACTCGAGGCAATAGAAAAAATGTCTCAACTACAACCAGAAATAGTCGAACCCTCTGATGATCTGGAGAATGTCTTGACAAACCCAGAAGTTGAATCTTTATCTAGAGAACTAGTACAACAATGTCTACAATACTTAGACCAAGCTGAGGAAGCTCTGACAGCCACTTTCGAGGAATTGAAATCTGTCACTGCCTTGGAAACTACAGAAGTACTCAAGGCCCCTAAAATGAAAGCCTTACCAATAGGGCTCAAACATGTCTTCCTAGATGAAGAAAAATTGTGCCCAGTCATAATAAGCTCCGCTTTAATAGATGATCAAGAAGAAAGACTCCTCGCTGAGCTAAGGAAACACAAGAAAGCTATCGGGTATAAAATGACTGACCTAACGGGAATAAATCCTGCTATGTGCATGCACAGACTACCTATGGTACAGGAGTTCAAACCATCAAGGGAACACCAGAGGAAACTAAACCCAAATCTCAAAGAGGTGGTTCGCCTTGAGGTTCTTAAACTCCTAAAATTTGGTATCATTTACCCAATTTCCGATTCTCAGTGGGTTAGTCCGGTCCAAGTGGTTCCCAAAAGGGGGGGGACCATTGTCGTTCTAAATGATAAAAATGAGCTAGTACCCACTAGGACTGTCACAGGATGGAGGATGTGTATCGATTATAGAAAACTAAACAAAGCAACTAGAAAAGACCACTTCCCTCTACCTTTCCTTGACAAAGTCCTTGAACACTTTGCCCACCAGAAGTTTTTCTGCTACCTCGATGGTTATTCTGGGTTCTATAAAATTCCAATACACCCAGAAGACCAAGAAAAAACAACCTTTACTTGTCCCTTCGGAACCTACACTTTCAGACGGATGCCTTTTGGGCTGTGTAACGCACCCGCAACCTTCCAAAGGTGTATGTCAGCAATTTTCGCAGGTTCAACCGAGTCCATAATGGAAGTATTTATGGACAACTTTTCAGTTTACGGAGATTCTTTTGACAATTGTCTACTCAACCTCAAGAAAGTTTTACAAAGATGCGAGGAAACAAACCTTATCCTGAATTGGGAAAAATGCACCTTTATGGTAACTGAAGGTGTTGTCCTCGGACATCGAGTAAGTGAAAGAGGAATTGAAGTAGACAAAGCAAAGATTGATGTCATCTCAAAGTTGTCACCACCAAAGGACATAAGGGGAGTCCGAGATTTTCTGGGTCATGCTGGATTCTATCGAAGATTTATTAAAGACTTCTTGAAAATAGCAAAACCCATGACCTACTTACTAACCAAGGATGATGATTTCAATTTTGACCATGAATGCCTACATAGATTCACAACCTTAAAGAATTCTCTAATTTCTACACTTATTTTGATGGCATCTGGCTGGTCACAACCTTTTGAGATAATGTGTGACGCTAGCGACTATGCTATAGGAGTGGTGCTAGGGAAGAGAATAGACAAAAAGCCCCATGTGATATACTATGCATCAAAAACACTAGATGAGGCGCAAAAGAATTATACTACTACTGAAAAGGAATTCTTGGCCATCATCTACGCCTTTGAGAAATTTCATTCCTATCTTATCGGATCGAAATTCATAGTATACACTGACCACTCAGCCATCAGATATCTAATCCAGAAACAAGATGCAAAACCCAGATTCATCCGTTGGGTATTGATGCTTCAAGAATTTGACTTAGAAATAAAGGACAAGAGTGGGGTGGAAAATGTCGTCGCTAATCATCTAAGTTGCATTGAGTCTCAAGAGGATGATGATATACCTATCCGAGACTCCCTACCCGACGACCAACTTATGAAAGTTACCACCGGATTTCCTTGGTATGCTGATATAGTGAACTATCTGGCTATAGGAATTATGCATCCTTCCACCTCTCACCATGATAAAAGGAAATTCCTTCACGATGTTAAGCAATACTTCTGGGATGAACCATATCTTTTCCATCTATGTGCGGACGGACTTTTCCGGTGTTGCCTACCAGAAGAAGAAATTATTCCTGTTCTAGAACATTGCCATTCTGGCCCTACTAGGGGGGCACATGAGTTCAAAGAAAACCACACTCAAAGTTCTTCAATCTGGTTTCTTTTGGCCAATAATAGCAAAGGACGCCCATAATTTCGTCTGGTCCTGTAATAAATGTCAACTTTCCGGGAGTATATCAAAAAGAAATGAAATGCCTCTTACCTTGTGGCAAGAAATTGAGCTTTTTGATGTATGGGGAATAGACTACATGGGCCCTTTCCCCTCATCTTATGGATTCTCTTATATACTGGTTATTGTGGATTATGTTTCAAAATGGGTAGAGGCTATACCCACCGTCTCTTGCGATTCCAAACCAGTTATCAAAATGTTCAAATATATCATCTTCCCTAGATTCAAAATCCCCCGAAAAATCATATCAGATGGAGGATCTCATTTTTTAGAATGAAGTTTTGAAGCCCTCTTAAGAAAATATGGAGTTAAACATAAGGTCGTCACACCTTACCATCCACAGACAAGTGGCCAAGTCGAAGTTTCAAATAGACAACTAAAGGCTATTCTAGAAAAAATGGTCAACAGACATCGCACAGATTGGTCCACTAAGATATCTGTTGCCCTCTGGGCATACCGCACTGCTTATTAAACACCAATAGGAATGACCCCGTTTTGTTTGGTATATGGGAAATCATGTCATCTTCCAGTTGAACTGGAACACAAAACTTGGTGGGCCATCAAACAATTAAATTTCGATTTCAAAAATGCTGGCGAGTATAGACAACTGTAATTACAAGAACTTGAGGAGCTATGAATGACCGCCTACCAAAGTGTTAGGATCTACAAAGAACAAACTATGATGTGGCACGATGGACATCTAAAAAGGAAAGACATCATCGTCGGAGATAAAGTCCTTCTTTTCAACTCTAGACTTAGGATGTTCCCCGGAAAACTTCGCACAAAGTGGTCTGGGCCATTCACCATCATGCACATCTACCCGACCAGAGCAATCAGCATTATTGAAGACAATGGAGGAGAGAGAACTATTAATGGCCACAGATTGAAGAAATAGTATACACTAGATGACAAAATTCCAAGACAAACCATTGAGATTCATGATCCCGCCACATCAATCTAACCAAGTCAGAACTTCGTCGAGCCAACGATGTAAAACCTAGGTGCTACTTGGGAGGCAACCCAAGGACTAAGTATCACCCTTATTTTATTTACTTAGTTTTGACAATTCTTTTTTTAGACCTTTCGCCTTTATCCAGAAAATATAAAAATTTACTTAACATCCAAAACAAACATAAAAATATAACAACCAAAAGCTTTTTCTATCCTAACAGTTTTGAAACTGTTTGGATCCACATGGTCTCGAAACCGTTTGGACTCCATACGGTCTCAAAACCATTTGGATCCACACGGTCTCGAAACTGTTTGAGCTCCATACGGTCTCGAAACCATTTGGACTCCATACTGTCTCAAAACTATTTGGATCCACACGGTCTCGAAACCATTTGAGCCCCATACGGTCTCGAAACCATTTGGACTCCATACCGTCTCGAAACTATTTGGACTCCATACGATCTTGAAACCGTTTGGATTTTAGAATTTGTAGCGTCACCCTTCCTTTCTCTATAAATATCGCTCGACCCCTTCCCTTTTTCTTTCCTTTGTTTCCTGAGATTTTGCTCGCACGCGAAACCCTGTTCTATTTGCTCTGACTCCCTGCTCTCGCGATCACTGTCCTCTTCCTATCATCTCCAGTTCTTTTCAACCTACTCTATCTGCTCCCCCGACAATACCACCACCGCGATGCGCCCTTCACCTCCGCTGTCATCACCTAAGGAGCAAGGTAGAACGCCACTACCGCATCCACCGTTCCCATCGACGCTGGCGTCGTTCCCACCGTTTCTACCATGAAAGAAAATCCTGATTGCCGCCACCGCTATTACCGCCATTAACACCTTCATTGACGATGTTGTATTACACCTTTTTCGCCATCTTTCTACCGCTAGTCGTCCCTGCCGTTTCATCTTCTCTGCGGTTCCGACCCAAATGGTCTTGAAACCGTATGGAGCCATACTGTCTTGAAACCGTATGGAGCCATACAGTCTTGAAATCGTATGGAGCCATACGGTCTTGAAACCGTATGGAACCATATAGTCTTGAAACCGTTTGAAGCCAAAAAAATTTTGAAAAACATGTTTTCACCCTGAAAACAGTTTTATTTTTCAATATTGCAATTTTTTCAACATTTTTTTCTTTTATTAACATATATAATTTTCTGATTACAGAATGGCCTCACCTACAAAACAAGCCACAAGAACCACTGACGCTCCCTTCTGGACAAGGGAGAAACTACTGTAGGATCGTACAAAGCTCCAGCACATCATGGACACTTATGAAAAGACTGGACAGGTCCCACCAAAAGTTGACCTAATTAAAGTCCTGAATGAAATTGACCGAATCAACATGTGCTTAACTGAAGAACATGCTGAAGAAGTGGAGGAGATTTCCTCCAGTGATGAAGGTTCGGAGTATGCACCAAACTCTGAGGACGAATCCCTAGTCCTAAAATCTAAAGGAAAATGGCAGACTGAAGAAGCCGTTAAGGGACAACCATCAAAGAAAAGGGCAAGAAAGCAAGTTCAGCCCTCTACCGCAAGAGAACAAATCTTAGCAGGACATGATACCCCTACTATCACCTTTCCTGCTACTACCACCACAGAACTTGCACCAACTGACCTATACATCCAAAACCTCACAACTGGTGATAAGGTGTTGCGCCCAACAAAGTATGTCTTCTCAAACATATTGAAAAAATGGGGATTTATGACAGAGTTCTCACCTTGCTAGAAAATGCGAATCTTTCAAAACTCTGTTTTATGGCAGAAAACTCTTATATTGAGCCCACGGTAGAGTTCTTCACATACCTAAAAAAAGAAACTGTGGATGTAAAGGATCACTGGAAAGACGGAGGTGACCGCAGGTTGGTCACCTCACTTTTTGGAAGCAAAGTGGTCTTAAATGAAAACTTGTTGAACGAGATCTTCATCAACAACCAGGATCAGCTGAAGAAGGCTAAAGCTGTAGGCCTGGACAACTCCCAGTTCAACATGCACAACTTCTGGAAATCCTTAACAGAGATTCCAACTTACAAGGCAAAAACTTGCAAGGCCTCTAACATTCACTCTGGCTTGGTGCGCACATTGCACAAAATCATCACTGGTGCCCTTTTTCCCAGGACAGAGAGTGGGAGCGTTATTATTTTAGATCTCTTTATCCTATGGTCCATTCTCAAAGGGCATCCGGTCAACATAGGTCGGCAATTGATTCACAAGCACACAACCTATGCCCTCGGCAAAAAATCTACATGGGTGGGTCATATAACATCAATCTTGAAATTTCTCAAGATGGACAGACTGCTACCCAGGTGCACAGTGATAAAGGGCGACATCCTTACAAATGAACAGAGTTGAAAGAACTCTTACATCATAAAGGAAAAGGATGATAAACTCCACTACATTTTCTGCCCTATCGTCAAAGCATCCAGAACTCTGCTACCTCTTCTAGAATTGGCATACTATGAAAAAGATAAGCTGCTCTTCACTGAAGAAGAGCTTGCCAACCTCATAGCCTCAGTTAAAGCAAAAGAAAAGAAGGCAAAAACTGGGCAAACTGAACATAGAATCACTGCCCCCACAGCAAGGCCAAAGAAAATTCCAGTTTCACGACCTTCAAATTTGCGTATAAAAAACAACAGCAATCAGAAATGACCACATAAAAGATAAACCCATAGGCAGAGCCACCACACAACACCGAAACACCAGAAACCTTCATCTTCGATCTGGATGTTGGGCTCACCTCTACAACCACCACTACCACCTTCCACCACTCCGCCACCACACCACCACCCTCCACCATTCCACCATCCATCACTCTTCCCCCATTCTCCACAACAACGCCCACCATAATTACCTCATCCACATCCACAACTTCACCCGCACACTCCGCCTCACTCTTTTCCTCTTCGGGCAATCCATTCTCCACCTTAACACTCGATCTCACCTTCACTTCAATTTCTTTCCCCTCATCACTTCCATTTTGTCCCTTCTCACCCAGGATGCCACTATCATTCCCATCCACCACCCCATCTACCACCACCACCCAGATCTCGCTAGTGACTCCATCAACAGTCACCCCACAATTCGGGGGTCCATCAATAGTGTCTCTCTCGGAAGGCACTACCATCCTTCCACCCAGACCCCAACCACTTCACCCTTCCATCTCTGGGGTCCCCTTTTCTAACGTCGGTGAGGAATCCAGATGACAATTTGACGCCATTCAAAACCTCCTCACAGATCCTTATAACATATTATCTTCTATTTTTTCTTGTGTGTAGGACATCGCTTTATAGGTCTCCAAGACCGATGGCAGAACAATGCCTTGCCAGGCATCATTGCAAGCATCCAACAATGGTAGGAAGCAGTGGCTCAACAAGTTAACCGCATCGAGAGCCGCTTACAAACCCTGCCGGAATTGGTACTCGAGATGAAAGGCCAGCAAGAGAAGTTGACCCAGCAAGTCAATAGTGTCTCTACGCAAACTCAACCTTTGCCTGAGACCCTCTGTGAGCTTCAGCGGCAGCAAACTACTCAAAGCACGCGCTTGGACGACATCAACAACACCCTTCTACAACTCATCTGCCGCCACGAGGAGAACTCCAACAAAGAACTCAATAACCTTCGCCCACAAACAATTGACCTTTATGTATGACTCCGCTTTGCCGAAGCACGATATGTGGATCTTAAAGAAAGCCATGACGCACTGCTCGAAACCCACGGGAATGTGCAAGTGGCACTTGAAGAGCTGCAAGCACTCCATCGGCAGTGCAAGAAGAAGTTGGTCACGAAGACAAAGGAAAAGGTGGTGGATGACGATGATGATGCCAGTGAAGATGATGATGAGGACTCTGACTCCTTGGCTGACTCCAACAATGACAGTTCCTCCTCAGACGATCAACATGACGACCCAGACAATGCTGGGGAGGGAACAAGCTGAGGGGCAGATCCCGCAAAAACAGGACAGGATAGTGGCCACCAAGAAGAAGGAACCAAAGATCCCAAGTCCCCCAATAACAATGACAATGTCACAATGTCATATGGGGACCATTTCTTTAATTTCTCAGGCATGGGATCACTAGGGGAAGCTGCTAAAGAAGCCGCTTTTTCTGAATTTCAACAATGTATCATGGAAACCAACATAAGCCCAGCTACAGCAGCAATTCAACAATATACAAACCTCCCCCTAGACCAGGATGAACCATATAGAGTGAGTCTAGACACAGATGATAGACTCGACTCCAGTTATGACTCAGATGAAGCACTACCTCCATTCTTAGAAGATAATGTGCAGACTCCACCCCCTCCACAAGATCTGCCCCCACCGCCACCTCTACCTCATCTGATGAAAGATCTAGACATGGCGGCCATCTCTACACTAGACGTTCAGGACATCTTTATCCTAAACACTATTTTAGATGATGCCAAGAACGGGGGGGGCATCGTATATAGCAATACAAAGACAAAGCACAAGTTGACCCGCGGAGATTTTCGTATTCTCCTTTGATCACAATCGGTGGTGACAATGGCTCTCTTCCGTGTCCTACTTGCCAATGATATAGAAGAATTCTGAAGCTCCAAGAAAGTGTAGCCTATTTTCAATGCTTCACCCGCAATGTCCCTATCTCTGCTATACAAGGACTTACAAGCGAAGTTCGTAGAATGACAACAGGACGGTCTAGCAAGGAGGGCACACTACATCAACGTGCCCTTTAAAATTTCCAGACACTAGCTGCTCATGATTGTCGACATTGAGGCACGCAACGCCAAGGTGTAAAACTTCTGTGCCAGTGAACTTAAAGCTGGACAGATCAAATTTGCAGGGTTAGAAGCTGGGGAAGCTTGATGCATTCCTTTCCGGATTCTCAAAATAATATGGGCCGCTTGCCCATCGCTTATACATGGCTGGAATCAACCCTGGTTCTGAATTATCAACCTGCCTATCCAAACAATTGAGGGTTCCGGGGATTGTGCTTTCTATACAATAAGACACACAGAAGCACTAAATTGACAACTCTCGTTTACTGAATTAGCAGCAGAGGATATGCACTCTTTATGAGGATGTTATGCCATGGAACTCATCTGTGACAGACGATTATTTAAGGATCTGACAATGGCACATGATGACGTATCTCGGTATCTCTTCTTTGCTATCCAACGTCCGCAAAAGCGTCCATACAGGACAATTTTAAAAGAATTGGAGACAAAGCAACATCAAACCGCCAAAGTCCCGAAACAACGCCAGTGGGACCCTTATGATTTTGATTTGGCGGTGGACAAAGGGGACATCGATTTGATAACAGGGGCCACCATCAACAGAGCATTCCATCCAATGGTGACCCTATCTTCTATAGAACCAACGTTTCTAGATTTTGACCTTAATGCGTGTAAGAGCCTCTCCGACAATGAGCTCCGACTCATCATGTCCGGCTATATGTAGAAAATGATGAGCTGGTCTTCCGACACGGAGATATTTTGGTAATGGCAGATTCTCTCTGTGAAACTGTACAAGTTAAAGGTTTTTTATCCGTGAGCGTAATGACTACGTACCAGTTTCTTCTGGCATGGAACCACCCTACGGTTTATATGGCGTCAACATACATGAAAGATGATCTTTTAGGGTCAAAGAACTTCAGAACCATAGAGGCACTAATTTCATACCTTCGACATACAACTCTGAAGTTCATTATGCTTCCCTTTCTTCATTCCGACCACTAGATGCTACTGACAACAAACTTACATGAAGGAACAACAATCATCTACAATAGTTCCAACAGAAATTTTGATCCAAACAAAAAAAGTATATTGTTACAGCAAAGACGCCCACGGAGGAAGCGGCGAAGGACTGTGCTGAAGGACTACATGATCTCCTGGGCAAACACACAAAGGCGTATGAAAAAGAGCATTTCCACCGCCCAGCCTTCAGCCACAGATGTCCCCAGCAGATTAGAGAATCTAACGATTGTGGTTTCCACATCCTTTACTGGATGTACACCCTTATTGTCCTCGGCAAGCATGTGGAAGACATGAAGGACGTGGATTATCACGCTTTAGGGGGAAAATTTTCAGCTACTCTCCTACAATCGTATGGAGCAAACAAGGGATTAACAGAACCGTGATCCCTTGCCCATGTACTTCTCAACCTATCACCTTGACACTCTGAGGACATAGTGGATGATAAGTTAGGGGGGTACATTAGGCAAGGGCGAGGTATCATATTCAAACCCCTTCTCTCTTTATTCTTTCTTTCACCCCTGTTCTTCCATACATTGTTTTCCTTTTTTCGATACTTAGAATTTTCAGTAATTTCTTTGATAGAATAACTCTTGCATATAAAACAACTTTCGTTTTGGAAAAGGAACACACCTAGCTAAGTTAGAGACAAAGTAATCCTCACTTAAATATGAAGCTTCTAGGCATGTAATGGCAAATTAATAAATCACTTTCATACCCCATTCTTATACTTTTGCTTCAATTTTGCATCAGACTCTCCACAGGTTAACATCCTGACCGACACAAGTTAAACACTCTCAAGAACGGGAGGGAACCAGGTGAAATCCAAATCAAGGAACCTCACAAGCGGACCACCGTGTACGAAACCGTAATAAGTGCATGTCAGGAAGCTCTAAGAAACAATTTTCTTCTTTTCAAAAAGAGGCTTGGCAGCCCAAATAAAATCCTAAATACCCAAATCCTAAGCTTGTGAGCATATGAATAAAAGCCTGAGTGTTGAATAAAAACATGAGAGTTTTGCCATGCATAAGGACTTATATGAAGAACCAATAAAGATCTTGCCCGGCCGGTACATTCAGCTGCCCTCACAAAGGCAGATGTGACGCACCCGGTAGTGAGATCCTAAGGTATCCAAGTATATGAAAAAGCTGATAAAGGACTCGCCCATCCGGTACATTTAAATATAAGTCCTCCCAAGTATACTAATTTCTTATAAATTGTTTTACTTGTTTTTATATAGCATATCGTGCCATTGCATTGACATTGTGTCTTGTTTTTCTTGATTTTAGGTAATGCAAGGAACTAGAGATTTACACTTGTCTACTCATTTATCCACTGAAATAAAGACTGCTACATCAAATCTGGACTCTACATGGGAGCTAATTGTAATTGGGATGTTGTTGTTGGCTAGTTTCTTATCTTTTTCTCTTTCCATGTTGCCTACGGGCCTTATGTACTAAACCCTTTGGTTCATTTTAATAAAGAATAATGTTATTCATTTTTGCATATTATCTATGTGTGATTTTTGGGCCACTTAGGGATGGGCGCTCTAATCCCATTAACACTGCCCATTTGGACAGTGGGATTGGGATTAGGGTAAGCAGATCTATGAAAGTTAGTATCAAAGACATAACACACTTCATATGCATTAGTGAAATAATGTTCTTAATCGTTGAACCAAGGAAGCCCTAAAATTCACTATGGTGAAAATTGAGGTGTCTAGAAAGAGCACAAAGGGGGTTCTGGCATAATTCCTCCTATCCGTCTTCATAGTGGCTGAGGTTCCTCCTACTCCACCTGGCCTTAGTTGATCCAGAAATGGATGGAAGGACTTCTTGTAACCCTAGAGAGTCTTCTAGAATCTTATCTCTTCTTTAAGGATTTCCCAAGCCACCTATTAGAAGGAAGTAGGATGACTTCTCATCTCCTCATTCTCTTTAAGGTGTGATGACTTGATCTATATACTCTCTCTCAATTTTGGGTAGTTTAAGGATGGGAACAACTAAAATTTGAAAATAAATTGAGAGAACTTGTTGCAATATTTCTGTGATCTATCATATTATTACTTTGAAAGTTGAAAATAAGAAAACTTATATCAGTTGAACACTTGCCGATGGCCCCAAAAATCAGGAACAATAGGGATGGTGAAGGAACCTCTGGTACTAAAGACAAGAGAAAGAAGCCCCACATGAATGATGATGAAGATATCAGTTCTGCCAATAAGACCACCAATATGGGGGAGTGGGAAATGAAATAGAAGGCCATTATGGATGCCCTCCATGACCTAGATGTTTGTACACCATCCCTTATACCAACCCATAACCCAAAACCCATCACTATCCAAGATTTTCTGAAACTCAGCCCAGAAGCCTTCTATGGGGAAGACAAAGATGATGTCCTACACAAGGATGATGCTTTGTTAGTGTCCATGGAGAATGCCTTTAGGGTTCTGAGGTGCCCTGAACAAGACAAAGTTGGTTTTGCCACCTACCAGTTGAGGGGGCAGCCAAGTTGTGGTGGGAGAATTATGTCCGGTCACAATAGGTCATCCCTGTCAATTGGGAAGCCTTCAAACCCATTTTCACCAACCGTTTCCAACCCACATTTGAGAGAAAGGAGAAACAAAACAAATTCCTCACCATTACCCAAGGAACTAACACAGTGGCTGAATACAGCCAGCAGTTCTTCCTTCTAGAGAGACATGTCACCAACCTCACTGAAGAGCAAAAACTTGACCACTGCATTGATGGGCTCTTCCTTACCCTAAAATATTTTGTATCCTCATCCAAATCCATAAATTTTCAAGATGCATATGACCATGCCTTGTCCATGTAAAGAACCCTAGGCATGGGACATGGGAAATCATTACCTACCCTTGCCTATCTACGACTTGTTGGGTTTTAGGAGAGGCAGAGAAGGCAGCGGAAACAAAAATTTTCTCCCCCAAACCCGGAACAAGGAAACGTGTCAACGTCTATACAATAGGAAAGGATTGTTTGTTGAATCATACCTTGTCCCGAGGCTTGCTCGGCGATAATACCTCGCGCCTTGCGCGGTCTTCACCTCCGGTCTTGGACGGTGTCTGTGCAGCTCCTGGTCGCACCGGGACTGACGACTCCTGGTCTCACTGGGACTGTCAGGATTGACAGTTGTCCTCCTAGCAACAGAAACCTCCCGCCTCTGAAGTAGTCCACACGGACCACCTGGTACTCCAATCTCCTTGTCCCACAAGGAATCGGAAGGAGTCGCACCCTCCTATTGCCGTACTAGTCGCCAACACACTCTCTTGCTACCAGTCGCAACTGCAGTTGTTTTTCCCTTGTTGTGCCTCCCTTATCGGGTAACACTTGCTCGGGCTCTCTCAATTACCAAAACCAGAGAGAACGACAACTTTGCAGAGCAACTGGTTTGCACTTAGCTGTTCTTTGAGAAGCCCCCAATACCCCTATATATATAGGAGGGTCATGGGACAGGGTTCTCCATCCTGGGCAATGCGGGACTAAAAGTAGGAGTAGAAGGGTTCGAGATTTTCCACAAAACAACCAACTCGCAACCTGAACTGATCATTCCACAATTGAAACGGTCAGTTGGGGACCGGAACTGGTCGGTTGACACCTCAACCGATCAGTTGGGACCCATGAGCCGATCGGTTCACTACTGAACCGGTCGGTTCGTGGTCCTGATCAGTTCCCAATTGACTTTCCTTCTTTTGTTTCTAATTGGTATCGAATACCAATCCTTTTTCCCAATCAAATTGGGCAACTGAAACGAAAGGAAAATTCTAATCCTACTTTCCCAACTTGCTCGGTTGCACCAGTTGAACCGATCGTTTCAACACTTGAAGCAATCGTTTCACCCTGACCATGAGCCGATCGACTCAACATTTGAGCTGACTGGTTCACCAAGATCAGCCGATCGATTAATCACATGAGCCGATCGGTTGGGAGTGCAGATTGTTCAGAATCAGTCAATTGCGGTTTCAATCAATCCGATATTCCAATCAATGTGTCCAACACCTTGAACATTATGATATTGAGCTATCAATTGATTGAGTGTTTAATCGAACTACTAAACTCCTTTAGTAATCAATCTAAACATTGTTTGTGGACAAAACTCCTCTTCCAGCTTAAATCCTATGTGTGTGACCCTGCAGGTCCATTTCACGTTGGTAATGAAAGTCCATAACACTTATGACTTCACAAGCAAAGAGCGGTGCCTAGTCACACATCAGTGCTACCAAGTGAAAAAGAAAGTTGGAGAACAACTTTCAATCCTACAATCTGTGAATGGTGTTACAGTGAATGTATAATTCCTTTGTCACTAATATCCGGAATGAACTCGAGGCATGGAACAATCATCCTGTCAACGTTCATTCACTTTCTTGATCTTAGAGTATATTGGAAGAGATATGTATGACATCAATATCACATACTGATTCACACATACGTGCACGCCTTTCTCAATCCTACTCATCAAGTGGCCATGGATATCAAACTCCCTCAGGAGGGACAAATCCCATATCTATCACTCACCCCTCAAAAGCCCCATGTGTCAAAGCCACCCAATCATCACCTTTATAACAACCCATGTTTCAGGACTGTGTTTGATGATGTCAAAGTGTGCCCAATGACATGTGTTGAGTGTAGTGATTTTAGGTCAAAGAATCACACTCACCACCATCACTGTGAGTACTGACTGTGACTACCATGTCATGGTTCCATGTGTCAAACTCACGGTGGGTCTGTCTGGTACACTTGTTCTCTAACAAGTACCTATGTGTTTGGTTTGATATCTCTATATCATGACTAATGAGATTCTGTCATCAACCAACACCACAATCAAGTCTTGTGTGCCATTGCTGTCTATCTACCTTCCACAATGACATCCGACTAGGGACATAACAAGAATGTACAAACTCTTAGCATCCGTATGATCTCATCGTTCAGGTCCTGAACCTGAAGGCATACGTCATTGAGTATTGTCATTCTCTAGACATTCAATTTGTTCTATCACTATCTCATATGACTGAACCAGAAAGAATTGGAAGCTTGCCTTTGATGTTTATCAAATCAATCTTAATGTATCCCACCAATCATCCCATGATTGGCTCTCAGGACATACATACCAACAGACTCCCACTTGCACTACGAGCCAATCACCCTTGAATCATATTCATAGTGATCTTCAAACATGTCCCACATGTTACTGTGCTCTAGTGCGAACATAGTGAGTTATGGAAACACCTTGCCAAAGTCAGTATAAATTGCAGGTCTCACATCTCTTCGTTTTACGTCACACGTATGAGATGGAGTTGCCATAATATGTGATCTAGTATTCCTTTGCTAACCTTTAGCCACATTCATTGATCAAGGATTCCATACTTGTCATCAATGAGTGGAATATATATAAGTTCATCTCATGAACTTCCAGATCCATATAGTATCCACTGTTGTTCTCTAACGCATAGATACTCGGCATTTCCCTTTAAATGGTTTTATTGGAACACTTCCAATTATCAACAAGCTTTCACTTTTATATATCCTATATATATTTTGCGATTAATTTTCTGTCCTTTCAGAAGTTCGCATCAATGTAACTCTTTACATTGAACTCTTCCTTATCTCCATAGAACTAGTACTTCACAAGTACTTATCAAGTTCTTATGGTATTCCAATAACCCTTACTGGAAGTAGACAGACATCCACTCGTCATACGAGTTATCAGGATGAGCACATCATATTGCTATGTCCTACATACAAGATGATGAATGCATTTTGTTCTTGCCATGTCGATACATGCAAGATAATGGGATGATTACATACATGATAGATCCATATCTATTCTTAGTGTTCCCATTCTTCATAAGAATTGTACACTTGGCCTTGGGATACTAACTCCATGTAACATGGACAAGTTTTCTCCCATTGAATCTGTGCATACTGAACCCTTCAGTACAGATTGCCAATGTATGCTTTCTCTTTTCAGGTCAAGAGGTTTTCGAGAACTATCTCTATAGATCTCTATTACTATTACATAGGAAACATCTCTATCTTCCTTAAAGATAATTTCCACTTTTGGATTTCCATTCTAGAACATTTCCATTTCACATCAACATGTGGAATGTGAACATGCTCCCACTAAATCACAGATCCCTTCTTTATCTTTGACATATCAGTCAAACCCTTTGACTATATTATCAAAGTAAAGATCCAATTCTGAGTTGCTTGTACTCAATCAATCACATTGATTAGTCTATTGTAACTTATAGACTTAATTTGCATTAGTGGATTCATAAACCTTATAGGTTGTGTCATGTACACATCCTTGTTTTATTCCTCATAGGAATGCGGTTTTAGTATCCATATGCCAAATGCCTTAATCATTAAGTTGCAATCAATAAGCATCATCCTTCTCAAAATGTTATCCATGTGTCTTAACACTTAAGACTTATTTGCACTTATGAATTTCATCCAATGGGTGCTACTATTAAGGTCATACCTTATGGTTCATATGGATGTCATTTAGGATGTAATGGTCATAAACCATAACTCAAAATTCGGTTCCTCATATTCATCTAGACAGTTGACTCATCACATGAACAACTCATCACATAGATAATTGAGGTGTATCTGTCAAGGATATAAGAACTCACAACTCCTTGTGATTCTTAATGTCCTTTATTAGTGTGGGGTATTCATTTATTAAGAAGAATTCAGTTATTTGATAATCATTCTCTAACTCCTTAGAGTATGATTCCTTCTTGATTTAGACATCACCATGCCTTAATCATGAGTTCACTATGATACACTATCATAATCACTCATAAGGATCTCAAACATTTGGTCCAAGTATTTCATTCATTGATCTCATCAAGAATTAACACTTTACCAAATTTGCACTTCATCTATGATAATCTTGAACACTTCAAGATATTCATATTGGTATTTCTCTAAACACCATTTGAAGTATTAGCATTCGTTCCAATAGGTATGTAAATACATCACATGTATTATACCTATTAGGATAATCATTCTCCCACTACCTTTAGTGAAGATTGATTAATCATGTCCAAGATATTCATGTCTCTTACTGGTTCTCTAACCAAAAGAGTCTAGATTTATCCATCACATGGAAACTAGAAATGAATTTCTCATGATTGATGCTAATTTGATTGTTTGAGTTATCTATAACTTTTAGGTATCATTTTATCTCATGCATATCAAATATCACAAGATAAACAAGGCATTGCCACAAAGATCACATCTTTAGAAATTGAAACATCTCTCTATTGATTGCCATCATTGTCATACAATATGCAAAAATAAAGTGTTTCTATCTATTGGCAAATATGAAATAGCAGTTCATAACTGTATTACATGCCTTTTAGGTTGAAAATAAACTAAAGTAATCCTATCTATGGCGGCAACACTTGCCCCAATTATGAGTGCTTTACACTTTACATCTTGGTATCATATACCTCAAAAAGTGTTACAAGTTTACTTTCATGACACCTTCAAGTGGAGACATCGGTCTCCTCCTTCTTCTTTTGTTCTTCCAGATAGAGAGGACAATTCCTTTTCCAATGTCCTGGCTTTTGACAATGGTGGCAATTGCCTTTCTTGGTCATGCCTCCCTTGGCCTTGAGAGCTGAAGACGACTTGGGCTCCTGGCTAGCATCAGAACCTTTCTTAGCTTTGCCCTTATGCTTGGACTTGCCCTTCTTGCTCGTGATCACCATCACAGACTTAGGCTTGTCCTTCTTCATCTGTATCTTGTCTGTCCTCAACATGCCCAACAACTCTGACAGTGGCCTATCAAAGTTGTTCATGTTGTAGTTCATCACAAATTGACTGTAGGATTCTGGCAACGATTGCAGTATCACGTCAGTAGCCAACTCTTGGCTCAGTGTAAATTCCACTCTTTGCAGGTTCTCCACATACCCAATCATCTTGAGTGTGTGAGGACCAACTGGATCTCCTTCTGTCATGACGCACTTGAACAGTGCCCTTGAGACATTGTATCTCTCTTTCCGTGCTTGATCTTCATACATGTTCCTGAGATGCTGAATCATCTCAATGACACCCATGTTCTCATGCTGTCTCTTCAACTCATGGTTCATAGAGCACAACATCAAGCACTTTACATCAATGGCATCATCAGAATGCTTCTTGTAAGCATCCCTTTCTGCCTTTGGTGCATTAGGAGTAGGTTCCTCTGGAATTGGAGTATCCAGGACATAGAGCTTTCGCTCTTGAGTGAGAACAATTCTAAATGTCCTATACCAGTCGTGGAAGTTTATCCCATTTAACTTGTCTATTTCAAGGACCGATCGCAAAGAAAAGTGATTGTTGTTTGTTTCCATTTGAACTACAAAAGAAAATATGCAATTTTAGTCCAAAAACTCATTTTTGACTTATTTGATTGATTTGAAAGTTTGACGATATAATTAGGCCTTTAATTAATTATCGCTCCCACTATTTTACTTCAAATTGATAGCCCTCACCATCAATTTGGAAGATTGCAGCGTACAACCTTCTAGTGGGCAAGATCCTGAAATCCTCTAAGTCATGGACCAGCTAGGGTTGTCACCCACAACTTAGATCTCTCAGGTAGGCAACTCTTGCCAATTGCATCATATGCAACTCTTGATAAGATGCCATATGCAACTCCTTGCCATGATCATCTCCATGCCTCAAGGTACTAGATCCCATCTAGATCACCTTGTTAAGTCCGACCCAAAGAAAACACGATGAATATGCACCCTGCTAGGGCAGACCCACACATTCATCCTTCACGTTTCTAAGAGATAGACGGTGCACCATGCTAGGGCGTGCCCACACTTGGTCGATCAAGCTTTTCACGTGTGTCACATTTGGAAGGCATCTAAATCTTAATATTTAATGAGGGATTTGGTTTTTATATACATATACATATCCAATCACCACAATACATAGTATGTATCATATACATGCTATATCCCACAGAAAACATGAAAAACGATAAAAGCGATGATTATGGCCATCCTAATGTGATTCCTCGAGCCAAGAGGAATCACGGTCATCTAGGTCTACATCACATGCAACCTGTACAAGATGATCTCTGTGCTTTGCCTTTCTGGGTTTGATCAACTCATCACATGAATGATCCGCTTGCCATCAGACTGGTCGGATGGGTACCACCAGCTGATCGGTTGGCTCCTCCAACCGATCGGTTCATCTGGTCATCGTGCATCTATTCATGGCCGCCACCCGCTCGTCTCGCTCCTCGAACCGGTCATCAATCGATCGGCTCACTCCTTGAACCGATCGTCTCGAACGTCAACCGATCGGTTCACGCCTTGAACTGATCGTCTCAGCTGTCATCAGGATGTCCTCCGTTCTTTGACATAACAGGAAATAAAATTCTATCCTATTTTACATTGTTAAAAAGAGAATCCTCGAGTTACATTCGAGGGGAGCAAAGGTAGGAAAGAAATCTCGAATTATTTCGAGTTACATCAGGAATAGGAGAAGGAAGATTGGTGTGCAGACCAAGATGCAAGCAACCACATACAACCATAAACAGATAGGGTTTATTGGCCATAACCACGCTATACATCCACCACAAAACCTTTTTAAGGGCGACACGTATCGAGTGCATTCATAATACATATCATATATGTAAATTGGGATTTGTGGATTTAGGATTGGACATGCATAAAGCTAAATTTATTCACATCGTGTGCAATAAATAAAGGCGACAAACCAAAATCAATCATATCGATATTCCTAAAATATAGAGCAGTTGACGTGGCTCTGATACCACTGTTGGGTTTTAGGGGAGGCAGAGAAGGCAGCAGAAACAAAAATTTTCTCCCCCAAACCCGGAACAAGGAAACACGTCAACGTCTATACAATAGGAAAGGATGGTTTGTGGAATCATACCTTGTCCCGAGGCTTGCTCGGCGACAATACCTCGCACCTTGCATGGTCTTCACCTCCGGTCTTGGACGGTGTCTGTGCAGCTCCTGGTCGCATCGGGACTGACGACTCCTGGTCTCACTGGGACTGTCGGGATTGACAGTTGTCCTCCTAGCGGCAGAAACCTCCCACCTCTGAAGTAGTCCACACAGACCACCTGGAACTCCAATCTCCTTGTCCCACAAGGAATCGGAAGGATTCGCACCCTCCTGTTGGCGTACTACTCGCCAACACACTCTCTTGCTACCAGTCGCAACTGCAGTTGTTTTTCCCTTGCTGTGCCTCCCTTATCGGGTAGCACTTGCTTGGGCTCTCTCGGTTACTAAAACCAGAGAGAACGACAACTTTGCAGAGCAACTGGTTTGCACTAAGTTGTTCTTTGAGAAGCCCCCAATACCCCTATATATATAGGAGGGTCATGGGACAGGGTTCTCCATCCCGGGCAATGTGGGACTAAAAGCAGGAGTAGAAGGGTTCGAGATTTTCCACAAAACAACCAACTCATAACCTGAACCGATCGTTTCACAATTGAAACGGTCAGTTGGGGACCTGAACCGATCGGTTGACACCTCAACCGATCGGTTGGGACCCATGAGCCGATCGGTTCACTACTGAACCGGTCGGTTCATGGTCCTGATCAGTTCCCGATTGACTTTCCTTCTTTTGTTTCTAATTGGTATCAAATACCAATCCTTTTTCCCAATCAAATTGGGCAACTGAAACGAAAGGAAAATTCTCACCAATCCTACTTTCCCAACTTGCTCGGTTGCACTAGTTGAACTAATCATTTCAACACTTGATGCAATCGTTTCACCCTGACCATGAGCCGATCGACTCAACACTTGAGCCGACGGGTTCACCAAGCTCAGCCGATCAGTTCATCACATGAGATGATCGGTTGGGAGTGCAGATTGTGCAGAATCAGTCAATTGCGGTTTCAATCAATCCGATATTCCAATCAATGTGTCCAACACCTTGAACATTATGATATTGAGCTATCAATTGATTGAGTGTTTAATCGAACTACTAAACTCCTTTAATAATCAATCTAAACATTGTTTGTGGACAAAACTCCTCTTCCAGGTTAAATCCTATGTGTGTGACCCTACAGGTCCATTTCACGTTGGTAGTGAAAGTCCATAACACTTATGACTTCACCAGCAAAAAGCGGTGCCTAGTCACACATTAGTGATACCAAGTGAAAAAAAGAAAGTTGGAGAACAACTTTCAATCCTACAATCCGTGAATGGTGTTACAGTGAATGTATAATTCCTTTATCACTGATATCCCGAATGAACTCGAGGCATGGAACAGTCATCCTGTCAACGTTCATTCACTTTCTTGATCTCAGAGTAGATTGGAGGAGATATGTATGACATCAATATCACATACGGATTCACGCATGCGTGCATGCCTTTCTCAATCCTACTCATCAAGTGGCCATGGATATCAAACTCCCTCAGGAGGGACAAATCCCATATCTATCACTCACCCCTCAAAAGCCCCATGTGTCAAAGCCACCCAATCATCACCTTTATAACAACCCATGTTTCAGGACTGCGTTTGATGATGTCAAAGTCTGCCCAACGACATGTGTTGAGTGTAGTGATTTCAGGTCAAAGAATCACACTCACTACCATCACTGTGAGTAGTGACTGTGACTACCATGTCATGGTTCCATGTGTCAAACTCACGGTGGGTCTGTCTGGTACACTTGTTCTCTAACAAGTACCTATGTGTTTGGTTTGATATCTCTATATCATGACTAATGAGATTTTGTCATCAACCAACACCACAATCTAGTCTTGTGTGTCATTGCTGTCTATCTACCTTCCATAATGACATCCGACTAGGGACATAACAAGAATGTACAAACTCTTAGAATCCGTATGATTTCATCGTTCAGGTCCTGAACCTGAAGGCATACGTCATTGAGTATTGTCATTCTCTATACATTCAATATGTTCTATCACTGTCTCATATGACTGAACCAGAAAGAATTGGAAGCTTTCCTTTGATGTTTATCAAATCAATCTTAATGTATCCCACCAATCATCCCATGATTGGCTCTCAGGGCATACATACCAACATGTCTGACTGAGGTTGTACCCGCAAAACCCGAATAGAAGGGAAAACCCCATACTGGTGGCAATAAGAACAAGAACTGACATAAGAACTAGAAAAAATCCTCCTGCCCAGAACTACAATCAAGGCCAGAACTAGAATTACAATTGTGGTCCTGCACAAAACCAGAATCCAGGCCAAAATAGGGGTCAAGGCCAGAATGCCAATATTCCTCGTTGCTACAACTGTGGCAACTTCCACTCTGGCCAGTGCAAGTATCCATCCCCAGTCTGCCACTACTGTAAATAGGAGGGTCACTTTAGAGACAACTACCCCCAACCTCCTCCAGCATGGGCCAATAAAGGTGAACATCGACATGCCCGTGTCTTTGTAGTGAATACAGATGAGGCAAAGGCCAATGAAAACAAACTCATGGAAGGTACCTTTTGAATTTGAAATTATTTCCAGAACATTATATCATGATTATCTTGTACAAAATCCTTACACAAAATATATGTATACGTAGGTATGATGCAAATTTCTGACCATTTTGTTGTTACTCTATTTGACTCTGGGTCAACAAACACCTTCATGTCTAAGAATCTTGCCTCTATATTGAATCTTGAAACAAGGGACTTAGGGTACATACTTGATGTAACTACCCCAAGTGGGAAGATGAAATTCTCCTACTATATTGTCAAAAAAGTTCCTCTATCTTATGTTGGACGTGGTTTTGAGTCAGATTTCATAATCTTAGACATGGAAGATTTTGGCCTTATTTTGGGGATGGATTGGCTCCATACAAATCCAACCCCCCTATTCTTGTAATTCCTGGAAGGAAAGATTGAAATCAAAATGTTGTTATTTCTCTAATTAAAGCCCAAAACTTGATATCTAAAGGGTGCAAAGCATACCTAGCAACTGTAACCATAGTCAATCCTGATACGAGTGCCCTAGAAAACATTGATATAGTGCGGAAGTACATGAGTATCTTTCCTGAGGAGCTCCCTGGGCTACCACCTGATTGTAATGTCGAGTTTTCTATCGAATTCGTACCTGGTACCACACCCATTTCTCGGGCACCTTATCGGATGGCTCCTGCTAAATTGACTAAGTTTAAAAAGAAGTTGCCGGAATTTCTTGACAAGGGTTTTGTCCACCATAGTACCTCTCCTTGGGGAGCCCCCATTTTATTTGTCAAGAAAAAGGATGGCTCCCTTCGTATGTGTATTGACTAATGTCTAATCAATCAAGCTACTATGAAAAATAAGTATCCGCTGCCAAGAATTGATGACCTTTTCGATCAACTTTGTTCTTCCCATGTCTTTCAAAAATTGATCTCTGTTCTAGTTACCACCAACTCAAGGTGAAGGATGAAGACATCCCTAAAACTACCTTTCAAACTCGGTACAGGCATTATGAATTCCTAGTCATGCCATTTGGGTTGACCAATGCCCTTGGCGTGTTTATGAACTTGATGAATAACGTTTTCCAACCTTTCCTCGACAAGTTTTTAGTTGTATTCATTGATGACATATTGATATATTCGACTGATGCTGAATTACACCATATTCACCTTCGCAAAGTTCTTGACATCCTCCAATCCTAGAAACTCTATGCAAAGTTGTCCAAATGTGAATTTTGGATTTCTAAAGTCACGTTCTTAGGCCACAAAATTTTTGGTGGGAAATTTTCTGTTGACCCTGCCAAAGTCTTGGCTGTTCTAGAGTGGCAAGCCTCGAAGAATGTTTCTGATATTTGAAGTTTTTTGGGCCTTACTGGTTATTATTGATGTTTCATTCAGAACTTCAGCAAGACTGCCTTACCTCTCACAAAGCTCACTGGGAAAGGAGAACAATTTATCTAGTCAAAGGAGTGTGAGTCTAGTTTTCAAGAGCTAAAGACAAAGCTGACAATTGCACCTGTCTTGACTCTTCCCTCTGGAAATGATGGGTTCATCATCTTCACTGACGTATCAAGGTTCAGTCTAGGTTGTGTCCTCATGCAAGAAAGAAGGGTAGTTGCTTATGCCTTTCGACAATTGAATCCAAATGAGGTCAACTACCCAACCCATGACCTCAAGCTTGCCTCCATCATATATGCTTTGAAGATATGGTGACACTACTTGTATGGTGCCACCTTCGACATCCTCATTGACCACAAGAGTCTAAAATACATCATGACACATAAGGATCTCAATCTCAGACAGAGGCGATGGCTCGAGTATCTTAAAGACTATGACTTCACCATTGCCTACCACCCCGGTAAGGCAAATGTGGTGGCCGATGCACTCAACAGGAAGCAGGTTAAATGTGTTGTTGTTCTCACTACTGAGTGGAAGAACATGGAAGTCATGCCACCTTGGGTCCCCAGGCGTATGGGCAATGTTCTTAGATTGGCCAGCATCCATGTAAAACTATGCCTATAGTCTGATATCCTATCAGTACAAAAGAATAGCAAGAGCCTTGATGAAATGACTAAGCTGCTAGAGAAGCCCCAAACTCATCTGACAGTCAGTACGGATGGTGGAATCTGATACAAACAATGCATATGCATCCCAGAAGATTATGTCATAATAGAAATAGTGTTACGAGAAGCTCACAGATCAAAATATACTATGCATCCTGGATCAACTAAAATGTACAAGGATCTACAAAGGCATTTCTTGTGGAGGAATATTAAGACTGACATCACTACTTTCATCTCCAAATGTCTGACCTGCCAATAGATCAAGGCTGAACATTAACGTCTAGGAGGTCTTCTACAACCCCTACCTATCCCTGAGTGGAAATGGTAAAACATCACCATGGATTTTTTGGTGGGTCTACCCAGAACCAGGAAAGGGAGTGACGCCATTTGGGTTATAGTTCATTGCCTAACTAAGTCAGCCCATTTTATTCCGATCAAGACAACAACCAAAGTCCCAGAGTTAGTAGAGTTGTACATTCAGGAGATAGTCAGGCTGCATGGAATTCCTGTATCTATTGTATCAGATCGTGATGCGAAGTTCACTTCTCACTAGTGGCGACAAGTATAGGATGAACTGGGAACTCAGCTCAATTTTAGTACTGCATATCACCCACAAACTGACAGATAGTTTGAGAGGACAATCTAAGTTCTAGAAGACTTGCTGAGATCATGTGTTCTTGATTGGGGTGGTTTTTGGGACCACTATCTTCATTGAGTTCGCCTACAAAAATAGCTACCAGTCCAGTATAAGCATGCCTCCCTATGAAGCTTTGTATGGAAGACCGTCTAGATCTCCACTTTACTGGGATGAAGTAGGCAAAAGACGAATTCTGAAATCTGATGAACTACAACTTTATTCTAACAATGTCAACCTAATCAAGCAAAGGTTGAAAACGGAACAAGATCGTCGGAAGTCTTATGTTGATTCACATGGGACTGATACTCAGTTCTTAGTAGGTGATCATGTTTTCCTAAAGATTCGACCGATTCGATCCATTGCAAAGAACAAAGGAAAACTTAGCCCTAGATATGTGGGTACATTTGAAATTTTAGACTATATTAGGCAATGTGCTTACATGTTGGCTTTACCTCCACAATATAGCATGATGCACAATGTCTTCCATGTGTCGAATATGAAGTGGTATGTCAAAGACCCTAGCCATGTCCTCAATAATGAACCAATTCAATTGAGGGACACCCTTGTATACTAAGAAGCTCCATTCAAGATACTTGATACTCACACCAAGGAGCTTAGAAACAAGAAGATCAAGATGGTTAAAGTGTTGTGGAAGTACCATGATAGTGATGATGCTACTTGGGTGTTGAAGTCTAACATGGAGGAAAGATTCCCTAACCTTTTCAAAGAAGTCTGAATTTTGAGGAAAAAATTCCTAATTAGGAGGGGAGGATGTGATAAAGTGAGTTTTACTCTTACTTTTTCCAATTTCCAATTTTGACCTTCTTATGTTCACTCATTATCCCAATTTATTTTTCTTAGCTACATAATTAATGTTGAGACTCAAATACAAAATTTGGTGACCCATGTGACTTTTTTACACTTAATGACATTTTAATTAGGTTTAATAATCACCTTACTCAAAGAAATAAATTCGTTCTTCAAACTTCATCATCTTGTCTTCAAACTTTTTGTAGATATTCTACACATTTTTTTGAATCAATGATCCAAATTTCACTCAAATTGGACACTCCTACTAATTTCTACGATTTTTCGAAGTTTAATGACAAAATCCCTATTATTTTGCTTTTATTCGACCCTTTTAAGAGTCAGAGATCCGCTGATAAGGGCAGGAGCAATTCTTGACCCTCGGATCAGGAACTTGTAGATCAGGGCCCTGATCAAGTGATCACGGAGTCATCCCCTACCTACCACAATCAGCAGGGAGGTGACCTAGGGGACCGACACACGGGGTTCATTCATTTTTGACTCGTTTCAAAAATTAAAAGGACTGAGATGTTTTCCCAGCCAATCCGCACGTGAACACCCCCTTTTCCCCCTCAAACCCCTTTATTTTGAGAACAATCGAGAAAAACCTCACTCAGCTGTCGCCATGGGTGTGGAGCCCTCTCTAACCCTAAACCTAGCCCTCTTGGGCTATAAAAACTGGACCTCCACCCTCAGCGAGCCCCTACGACTCCAACTGGCACCTCGAGTCTCCCTCCCTATCCCTCTCTTGTGTTCCCCTCTTTTCTCCAATTAGTGCACCGCTATGGAGCAAGCCTGCTCACAGGCGGGTTCCTTTGTTTGGGACAACAATCTGCAACCCTCAGATCTGAGTCAACACTTGACCCAGACCTAGATCGACGGGTCTCATGCCTCCCTTGCTCCTTTCATCCTCATGCATGTGACCAGGAGAGCACTGCCTCCCAATCGCAAGATCTCGATCTGGTCAACACTGATCGAGGAATCCAACGACCATCACTTTTTCTCGGCCTTCCTTTTTCTTGTAATTCTCCCCCTCTCCGCCCATATTAGCAATAAATAGTCAAATATTGTTTAACTCACAAAAAATGCATCCTAGCCCCAAATAATTCAAGTAAATAGTCAATCTTTATTAGAAAAATACAATGGATGCATTAAAAATAATTGTATAGTCTAATTCCTTTTGAATCTCATCGTTATCCATAGTTTTTATCTCTTACTCATAGTGTTTTAATTAATGACTCTAATTTGAGTTCAATCTTTGGGAAACCCTAGTTCCTGATTCTAATGATCATTTTGAGACACCAAATTGAATTTGACAAAATAAGAGTTAGATCTAATCTTCTTAACTCATTACTCTAGAATATGAATCATATACATTGAAATAAGGATTACTCTTGATGTGATGATGATTAACCTTAATCTTGCAAACTCCTTAATCATATGTCTGACCCATGAATCTCCCTGACCTAATTTTGAGTCCAATGATACTATTTCATATTGAACATGAACTAGAGATTTGAATGATGATGATAATAATTAGGGTTGGCATGTGTTCTTAAGTATACCTAGGTAGGTCAACCATTCATGAAACATGCTTGATACTTGAATAAATTTTAGACATTTGAAAGTATTATTGATGGCCTAACCCTAAGGTAGAAATAGGAAAATGTAACCCTAATCTCAAATAGTGAAGCATGATTCTTTAAAACTATAATCTTGACCCTTGATCTAATATTTTGATCTAGGATCTGACTCAAGGGGTTGATTTCATCTTTCTTGGAATCTATACTCCAAATACTCATTTATAAAGGTACACTATTATATAACTCCTCCTTGATTGTATTGAAGATACTTTTATGTATCTCTTGACCATATACTTGGCTACTTACTTGGATGAGCTATTGTTCCCTGTGATTAGTCTTCCGTTTTTCCAATACTTTATTTTGAAAAACATGAACACATAAATTGCAATACCCATTATGATTGCATGTATATTGATGATAATGATGATGTTGATAATGTTGATATTGAATACAAGCAACCCCCCTCATTTGGAGGGTGGGATTTTGTACATTGACCTCCTATCACCTATGGTGAGAAGGAGCTTGGTCACCTCCCCTATATGGATGGGCGATGGGGACAAAACTAATATAAGCATGCTTCTCGATTACAACATAAAGGGAAATTCGTAATAAAATTCTCGTTGAACAACATTTTGGTTTTTGGAAGATTGTTTGATATACTTTTGAAATGTAAGTCCTGCCAAGTATACTAATTTCTTATAAACTATTTTACTTGCTTTTATATAGCGTACCGTGCAATTGGATTGTCATTGTGTCTTGATTTTATTGATTTTATGTAATGTAAGGAACTAGAGATTTACACTTATCTACTCATTTATCCACTAAAATAAAGACTGCTACATCAAATCTGGACTCTACATGGGAGCTAATTGTAAAAGGGATGAGTTGTTGGCTAGTTTCTTATCTTTTTCTCTTTCCATGTTGCATACGAGCCTTATGTACTAAGCCCTTTGGTTCCTTTTAATAAATAAGAATGTTATTTCATTTTTGCATATTATCTGTGTGTGATTTTTGGGCCACTCAGGGATGGGCGATCTAATCCCTTTAACACTACCCATTTGGACAGTGGGATTGGGATTAGGGTAAGAACGGATCTTTGACAACCACCTTCTCCCTAATTCTTCTTCAACTATTACAAAAAGGATCTCCATCCTCTATTCCAGACGTTTGGGAGAGAAGTTTGTCGAGAAAGAGCTTCAAAGAGGATGAAATTTCCACTCTTAGTTGGGTTTCTACTTGTCCCACTTGTACCTTGAAGATTTTTGTTCTTTTCCTTCTTCTACCATGTTTCTCTCTACATTATACTACTTGTTTTTGTCTTCTCAAGCAATGGACAAGTAGAGCATATGTTCTTGGACATGGGAGAGTAGCTCTCATGTCATAACTCTATTAAACTCAATGTTTCATGATTAATGCTAGATAATTTCAATGTTCAAAAGTTCATCGGTGTAGTTTTCTTCTTACATGCTTTGTTGGACACTTAGTATGTTTGATCTAGGCTCCTTATTTGATATAAGCATATATGCACATGAGTAAGGAGGTGTTCCTTAGAAACATTACATAGACCATGAGAGTGGATGGGATGGGTCAAGGATAAAGGTTTGTAGTCTGAAATTTGGTATAAGTACGAGTGTGCTATATGGAATTAGGACTATTCTACACTACTGAGACGTGTGTGTAGGACACAAACATCATTTGTGTTGTTTCTCATATAGTTAATTTTCATAGTTCATATTGTTATTATATGGTTATAAACTCATATTCATAAGACTTCTTAACTAACTAAAAGCTTTTGAAACAAGTGATCTCTATTTTAGTTTAATTTTCTAGTTTTCTTAGTTTACTAATAAAAAACCAAATCAACATTTGAAATCGATCTAGATTGTTGAAGTTTAATATTCTTTCACCTAACAATACTTCACTCTTTGGATGACCTTGATTATACTACATACATCTGTATACTTGTGTGGTAGTGTTCGAGTTTACAAATTTAAGACATGCACATAGTGGGCTAACAAACACCCACCTAAAGCGCCTCTCACATTTCTTACCTTGATTGAGTTGACTAGATAGTGTTCAAAAACCTTATTAATGACTCTAGAAAGAGGGTGACTACCTAGCCATGCCCACCCTCCTTCTATCTGCTTTGTGGCTTAGGAAACACTTCAATCCATACCCCAACACTAGGGGATCCCCTAGTCACTGCAAATGTATCCCCACCAGATGTCATTTACAAGAGTGAAGGTTGAGTATGCTTTTTGAGAGGAAATGAGACTTCCAAGTTTCCATTTCCAATGACACTAGCCAACCCATTGAGAGAGAGAGAGTAGAGATTTGGCCTTTATAGGATTTTGGTGGGAGGGGTGTAGTGGAAACATAACATTTTACCGATAACACTCTTATCCAACATATCCATTATATCCATAAAATGTCAGTATATTGAAAACATCATAGGAATATTAAATATACCTTATCGGAAACAACTTTTCCAACAAGTAGACATGTCTTATTTTAGTGTAGAACTTGCACTTCTGGATCTAGATTGAAAGTATTTGTGGTTATTACCACCTTTTCATCACATAAGACTTTTTCTTCTTCATGAATATGCTGCTTGTTATCAAGCCTCCACCCAAGGGCCACGACCTCTACATCATCCTCCTTATGTATGGCCTCTGGTGCACCACCTTGGTTGTCAAGAGAAGCAGAACATAGAGTTGTCAAAATGCTATCTTTGCTCATACTCCTCCTTCTATTTTAGTTTGTTGTCCATGAGGTTAATTTTTCTTTTTCCAAAAGGAATAACTTTTAGATAATTTGTTGCAAGATGTTGCGTGTCTCCCCTAGGATATGCAACTTTTATATAGGAGTATTATGGGATTGGATTTCTAAATAATTTAATCCTTTTTCTATTTGCAACTCAAAAGTAAATCAAACTCAAAATACTACTAAAAATTCCAATTTCCCAATTCATACACAAATTGATCAACAGGGACTGGATGACACAAGGACTAATTTTGTCATTTATTAAAGTGACTGGGTTATACAAACAAATGACTGTCTGATCCATGTCTAACTTTATTTGTGCAAATAAATTCTAAATCAAATAGCCCACATATTCATTATTGTTTCATGACATATTTCTAGTTGGTAGACTGGATACACAGTAGACTGAGTGCCCAACTTTCCAAATTAGTGATCAGAAAGACACATTCCCACCCAAGTAATCATAATAAGTTGATAACAACTTTAACATGTAAGTGACCGATGTTACAATGATTGTATAATCCATTTGTCACATATATCTATATTAAAACTAAGGATGGATTTTTCATGCCCTTAACATCAATCTATGTTTCTTGAATTATAAGGGATTATTGAGGTTATGTGAGCTCAATATTATATATTGACTCACATGGGTATGGCCATGCATTTCATATTCTCACTTATTAAGTGGCCATCATATCACTCACATGGAGGGACACATTACATATACATCACTCACGATCATCAATAAGTGTCACAATGAACCCAAGCACTACCTACATGGAAGTCCTTATTTAGAATCATGTTGGGTCAATGTTAAAGTACATTCAACAATAAGTGATTATTTTGTGATTTTAGGTATGAGGATCACAGTCCCTTCTATCACATTGAGATACAACTTTGAATTTCCATGTGTTGTTCTCAAAGTGGGTCTATATCATACATATTTTTCATTAAAAGAGCCCATGCACCTGAGATGATATCAAATATTATGACTAATGAGACAAAGTCATCATTCAACATACACATTACTCTATGTCTTCTTTTTGTCCTATAATATCCTCAACAATAATGGACTAGGGGCAAAATAAGAATGAATTTCAGTGTATGTATTATACCATGATTAGGTCCTCAACCCAAAACACATGTCATCAATCCAAAACATTCTTAGGACACTATCACATTCATTCATTATCTCAATATTGAAACAAACATTTAAAGTGGAATGACATTTATTAATATTCAAATAATACACAATAAAACCCAATTACAATCATCACATTATGTCCCTTAGGGCACACAAAAAATTGTATACCACTTATAGTAGAGAGAATCACTAATGAATCAAATTCCAAGTGAACTAACATAGCCATCTTGTTTTTTTTGTGAAAGTGCTTTTTAAGGGATAAGCAGCATTGCTTTGAGTTGATACTTTACAAATATTTACATCTCCTTTCCGAATGATCTCTCATATGAGATGATATACTCATCATATATTCTTGGAACATTGATGGGATTTGGGTTCCTTAGTAGGTGAAATGGCTCCATTCTTTTCACAATAAATCTCTATTGCATTTTTAATGGTTAGAAACACCCCAAGTCACTAATAAATTTACCAAATTGTTTTGTTGTTTGCATTGGATGCAGAAATGTACTTAGAGTTTGTTGTAGACTCTACCACTATCTCTTTCTTGGACCTCATCATGCTCATAATTGTTTCATTTATGCAAAAAAAAACCTGGTTGTGATCGATAATTGTCCTAATCAATTTGGAAGATTGCATCAGTATAACCCTTTCAATTATCTCTTCTCACTTTCTTATAACAAGAATTCACCATTTGTTCTTCTTAATTAATCTAAGATATTCTTCATTGAATTCAAGTGACCATCACCAGGATCTCACAGGTACATGGACGTCATGATCAAAAGATACAAGACTATTGGGTGTCTACATAACATTGCATACATGATAGATTGAATTGCAGATGCATATATAATCTTACTCATCCTTCATCTCTCTTCCAAATATCTAGGTCATTGGTATTTAAAAAGACTTATTATAATGACCCAGTTCCATCATATCCATATAATTGGAGTTTAGTTGGTTGATTATACGCTTAACTGATTGATTATTATTTAAAATTGATTAATGATGATAGTTTAATTAATATGTTTTATATATAATGAGTAATTTCACACATGGTTTTATTTTTAATTATTTGGATTTAATTAGTGAAAACCCTAGTCGCTAAAAATTAGGATTGTGATAGTATATAATTGTAGAATGTGATAAATACAATTATGCAGTAAATGATTGAAAATATTTTCTTTATAACATTGATTTAGTTAAAAAAAATTATACTTTGGATAACACCAATATTCATTCCTAAAAAATATAATAATTTTTGTTGTTCTTTCGATCAGTTAGTCACCCAAGTTTTTCCATGGACTAAATCAACCGATTAGGCATTCCGGATGAACTATAGTAGTGTACTATTTGATTTATTTATATATCAATTTTGGACTGAGATTTGAAATCTATTCTTGAAATTCCATTTTAGAATATATATCAAAATCTCAAAAGTTTTGGAGGATATTAGATTAACCACAAACCCCTTCATTGGTCAGGTTTGATGATACAAATGAAATTTTTTTCTTTAATAAAAATTATATAGGGCTTCTTTGTAATTATTCCATGCACCTCAATTTCTCTATATCAATAACCTAACACCCTAGAAGATTGTATAATTCATCTTTGACTTCATACATATGGAATCCTTGATAGTAATGGAGAGTTAGGTTTTGGAAGAGGAAAGAATTTGAGATGATGATTTATGTTTTACCTTCCTAGAGGTGATGAAATAAAGCAAATTAATATTATTTAGATAGTCTTTAATGGTGAATCTTATTTTTTATGTCTAAAATTCGTCCTTTATCTTATTTGAATAAAAGTTGATCAAATCACGCTCTTTTTTTATTCTTTGTATTCAATCTCTATTTCTAAGGTTTCTGAGTCTAAACAAGGAAGAAACTAAGCCGGTTACTAGGATCTTGATGGATCTTTAAATTTTAGTTCTTGGGCTACATGTTTGAGGTGTTGGAGACCTGAGGTGAGTGGTTAGATAACCATTCAAATATTTAAGCATGTTGAAAGATTTCTTTTATTCGATTAAAGTTTAATAAAAACATTGATTATATTGTATTTGTGATTGGATAACTAATAGTAAAACTTTAGGGAATTGAATGTTGTCGATTTAGATTAATTCTTAATGAATTGTATTCGTTATTTCCTAATATATATGTCCTCTTCTAGAAGAGTTTATGGTAAAATAACTACCTTGATTAATGATATCATTGCCTAAAACATCCTACCAAATGCTAAGCTTGGAAATTGAGTGGACATGTTCAGAATATTGTCTGAATCAAATAAACATCAACTAGTTGACTTTATTACTGAATATTTGGTGAGCTTAAACATTTTTTTGTATGAGGATCAATCTAGGATATTACAAAGAGATAATCCTATTTAGGGTTAATGTCGACTCAAAACAACTAATGAAATCATGTATACATGCAATTTATTGATTTGAATGTGTGAAAATGGAAAATGGGGTTTCCATGTGTCATGAATAGAGTTAATGAGCCCATGTACAACCTAATGAAGTTAGTAAATAATAAGGTGCTTATGATTATTAAACTAAAAACTTTTTGAAATCCCTATAAGTTTCTTATTTGGATGAGAATGAGAGATAAAGCCCTAAGTTGTATAAGATCTTATAAGCGTGAGGAGATTCTCTAATCTAGGTATTATAGCTTCAGCCTTGAGGAATTAAGATTTTTTTAATATTATCTAAGCCTAATACATATATTATGATATAATCTTAGGAATAATGTAAACCCCAATGAATATAAGTCTTATCTACAAGTCACATAATAATGAATCGAGAATTTCACTAGAGATGAAGGAGTAAGAAGGAACAACCCTAATATGTTCTGCTTCCTAACTAAGTAGTCTTACAAAAAATGGGAAGATCATTTTCAAACACGAAAATGCAATTGGAAGTCAATTTACATGGAACATGTATATAAATGCAATAAATAAAATATGTAAGGGTGAATTGAATTGTGATGATAATTAATGGATGAAATATTAATGAAATGAGTATAAGGAAGTTATTTTATCTTTTTAATTCTAAATATATTTTTTGACCTAAATTGAACAAAATGCATGAAAATTGGACTATGACGTATTTCAATGAGAGAGAAGCATAGTGTCTTATGTGAGTTTATTATGATAAACTCCTACAAGTTATATTGAATGATAAGTAAACAAGTTAAGATCGGTCAATTTGAAAGGAAGGGGAACTGAAGAAAATAAATAGATGGATCTAAGAACATAACCCAATATTATGATGATAAATGAAGTGATAAAAATGATATGATTAATTAATGTAGATGGTTGAATATAATTGATTGAATTTGAATGGAGTAAATCATGGTTGTTGACATGTAATGATAACAATAGTATGAATCATCAATAATGTGATATTTATGCTTATATTTGATATTACTCTATTTTTTAGAGAATATAAGTGGACTAATTCTTGTGTTGTATTTTAAACATGATTTGAGTTCAACGAATAATAAAAGATGGACATGAATTGATATTTTTGTTGGTTGCCATGTATTTGTAAATGTATATACTAAAAAGAGTGGGATAGAATGATATGATAGGACATGTGGTAGATGGAAATGTCATTCAATGATTTGTATTTGAGGAACTTTGATTAGCATAAACACTTGAGAATGAGATTATATGTGAGGTTGATAACCCATGAATGATGAATTATATGAATTGATGAAAGAATGGGAAAGAAATGTGTATGTCATAAAGTGTAGCTTGTTTGTTATAAATTGTAGCTTTTTTGTTTGTTATGATGACAAATGGTTGTGTTTCTTGTTAACCCTAACATGATTGACTTCATGCTAGTTGCATGAGAATACACACATGATACATTTTTAATTGAATTCTCTTTAGGATGAGAAAGATAATTAAGTAACATGTGAAATTATGAATACATTTAGTTAGTTTCCTAAACACCATGAGTTTCCTCTGAGGTCCATACTGAGGAAATGAAATGGATCTCCTTGTAGTAATCAAAGGATTATGTGTAGGATTTTTATGAGTGTGGATCAAAACCTTGAAGGTTAGACCATTAGAATTTAGGAGTGAATCACACGACATGATTTTATCCCTAAATATGTTGTTATCACAATCTTTATCTATAGGGAATAAACTCTAATAAAATTTAAACATTAAAACATGAGAAATAAGTTGATATGTGATATTTTGTTCTATTTGTTCCAACCTCGTGTGCCTGAGATGAGGACCCAACTGTAGGAGGTTAAAAGCACTACCTTATCCCGTTTAGGTGAACCTATAGTGCACAAAGTTTTTTGTTGTAGATATCTTGGGGTGGGCATAATGATGGTGAGTTGTTCAATTGAGAATTGGATGTGGAAAATTATGCATGGTGGGGTAAGATCTAAGTAGTTACAAGGAAATCGATAAAGGATTGTAAGCCTCAAATAATATGAGTTCAATGTTTCTATAATCCTTTTACTATTACTTGATAAATCTATTGTTGTTGGATGTGTTTTTTATTGAGAAAATTAATTGTTCTTCTATAAATATAATCTATTTCCTTATTATTTTTTGTCGAGTTTGGAATCCAATGTTGACATCTAGCTATTCTGGTATTTGTTATCTACTCTAGTTATGATTTGGATTTAGTTGTTATTTGACTAATGTTGATTTTGGGATATGTAAGATGTGAACTTTAGCTTTAGGAGTGCATGATGTGTTACTAGTCATGTTGGTGTGGTGTCACAAATGTGTTACTATTGATAGATTATAAATAGATATTTACTTCGTTATTCCTATAATAGAAATGTAGTTTTGGTATAATCATATTTTTTTCATCTATTAATAGACACCCCCACAAAAATGGTTAAGAAACTAGAGTCTAAATAAAAATTACTCTTTGAGTAGCTAAAATATTGTCATAAACTACATTTGTTAAATGCTAAGATTAGAAGTCAGACTTATCAATACCTATAAATTTCTTTTAGTCTCAATAAACTTATCGTCGGGTTAATTCATGTTACTTGGTTGAGTGGGAAATGTCTACATACTAGGAATCTATATGAGTCTAATGAGGTTGTCTCACATATGTTTAATCATAATGACTTCCCATGAAGAAGTCATGACAAAGAATATGTAAATAGAATAATTTAGTCTAGAATGTCATTGTAATCTCTACTTAGGAAATATGTTTCATTTATGTACATATAATCAAATGTAAACTGCACTACATACGAATAAAAAGATATTTTTTTTGTTTTTAGTGGAGTTGAATGGTATTTAAAGTATCTAAGCATGTTTCTCTCTTAATGTGGCATTGGTTTCTAAGGTTTTATGAAAAAGGAAAAGTTTACATGTGCTTCTTGTATACTATTTGGATAGTTTTTTTCTATCATGTCATGTTTTGCTTAATGTGGGTTTATGCTTAGGGTTTTTCTCTAATGGTTGGCATTCATGTTGATCAAAAAAGAGGTCTATACTGTGCTATAACAGATCTTAGGCTAAATGAGTCAACATGGGCAATAGGATCTAAGGATAAATGATAACATGAATGTTGCAAATAACCTGAATGATATGCATATTGACTACCCAGATACTCTGGTCAAGTATTCGAGTATTGGTATAAGTTAATATCGGGACCCCAATTGTACTTTTCATGGTTGTTTAGAACAACCATCTAAATGAAGACAATTTGGGTATATAATAAGAAGCCTGATGGTAATTAAAAAGTATAAAATGGTGAAAGAGAAAGGAATATATAACTAAAATGGGAACCTAAGACAAGATTAAATTTTATAGGAGAAATATAAATGAATATAAAGGATTATGAAGATATTCTTTAATGAATTTGAATCTGATTATGAATATGAAATGTGTAACAAAAGTTGAGAAATGAGACTAACACCTATATACAACTATATTCTTTATAAAAAGAACTGATGGATGTGATGGATAATGAAGAATGTATTGTAATCATAATTAAAGAGATACATAAACATACATAATAAGAATATAAAAGGAGATGTGACCCACACCCATAAAAAGATACATTAAAATTATTTGTGAAGTAAAGTAAGATATACTAAAAAAAGGATATGGTGATGCTATCTAAGAAAACTTCCATCTTCGACCCATATCAATAAAATTTTAATGTGAGGAGTGTAATAAGCAATAAAATGGTGTAATAATGAAAAATATAAATTAAAGCCATGCTAATAAGATACCTTAGAGATGCACAATTAGATTATATGGTATTTTTCCATACATTTTTTGGATTCAGGGACGAAATCTAGAAGGATGATAAAATTTGTCATCTAATTAGAGTTTACTTGTAATATAACATACTTAATTATATTGATCATTTAGTAAGCTTTATTATTGATGTTAGTTTAATTATGATAATATAAACCTAATGAAAAACTCTGAGCATGCTTATATTTGAAATAAGTAGGGTTTAAGAAGTGAAAACCCTAGGTGGCCAAAACTAGGATTTTGATGGTATATGAACATAGATTGTGATAAATATAGTGATGTAATAAAATATTTCTAGTATATTATCTCTAAATATTATTTCTATGGAATTAATATATAGTTTGGGTAAATCAAATATAATTATTTCTGCAACATATCAAAATATTTTAATATTTTTGGATTTGTTGTTTACCAACTTATTTCCTAAAATAACTTAGTAGATGATACATTCATGGTAAAGTATAGTAGTATGATATTTTCTTGTTATTTGTTCATTGGTATATCCATGAAGGATAAGGTTCTAGATGTATCTTGAAAACATTTTTTTTATCAGAAAAACTTGTGATGCTTTTTTTTATTTTTTTGTAAAAGGCTTACAAAACATATCATTTCTCAAAATGAGAAACAAAAGGAAAAAGAAAAGTATCTGTACAGAGAAGATCATCTATCAAAAAAAGAGTGGAGAAGAAAAACTTCAGACCACAGCAGATTGGACAAGTAGATCCCTTCCAGAGAAGATCATACCACAGCAGCAAACACATTTGCAAGCTAATATTTTCTTCAAAGAAATGCTGAACAGAAGGCCACCAAGGAGACTATGACATTAGCGCCACTCTAAAAACCCAGAATCCAAGGATCCAAATGACTATACACCAAGCAGAAACGAGTTGAGACAGAAGATATATCATCACAACTAAATCTTCAACAAGATATATGTCTCAACTATTGTCCATCATATGATTCAAATCAAGAGCAGTAAGACATACGATCTCAGATGACCCTCCATCATAACACCTACAGAGCGTAGATACAGCAACTTCTAAACATGGTCTAGATCAAAACAAAAACCAACCACCATGATGGAATGGGAGGGGAGCGTCGACATCCACACAGGATGGTGACTCGACCCTCTCATCAGCCATCAAATAAATGGTGAGAGGGGAGCGTCGACATCCAGAGTAGGATGGGGACTCAACCATCACCAGAAAAAACAAAACAAACATTAAGAAAATCTGCAGCACATCTTTAACAACAAGGGAGCGCGATCTCAGCAAGCTCATCAACATTCTCAACAGACAGAAAACCAATCTCCAGAACCATATCCAGATAAAGAGAAATAAGAAAACACAACACCAGGCCACCATAAACCATCAACAAAAACTAACCAAATAGAACAGAAACAGCCAACGGTCGAGCTGCCACAGATTAATCTCTACCAAACGCCAGCTCCTTAAGAAACACGCCAACAGCTCCTTGACCCACAAAGAACAGACTGATAAGCAACTAAACCACAAAAGGAGAGCAGCCAACATAGGATAGCAACCCTGCGCAACTAATTGATAATGATGTAAAAGTCAGAATCAATAATCTTCCAAAGAGTAAGCACATCTTTGTGGATATTCTCATGAACCCTCCTGTTCCTTTCAGACCAACAGTGATACACAATAAGAGGGATAATAACCCCAACCTTCCTCTCCTTCATATCAGCAATAGAATCCCAACTTAAAGGAATGCTTTCAATAAGCTTATCTTTCAAAGAACAGTTCCACAAAGCCTTGGTGAACTCACAATCAAAACAAATATGATTTGTATCCTCATAGCCTTTCATACAAAGAATACAAATCGAAGTAATAGAAATCCCTCTTCTTCTCATATAGTCATTAGTTGGAATTTTGTTATGAATAGCTTTCTAAGTAAACAGCTTCGCATTCATACTGCTTTTTGACTTCCAGAGCCATTTAAAAATGTTTTTCTCATTGCCTTTATGTCTGATCATCTCCCAAACATTCTTAATCTTAACATCACATTGGCCCTTCAACAAAAAACTATCTCTATAGCCTTTAGCAATCTGAACTTTATTCAACGTTTCAAGCACTGCCAAAGAACACCTCGACTCCTTAATACACCAATTCCCATCCTTGATAATAGAACTCAGCTTAGCACCTATGGGGATGCCATCTCTAATAGAAATCCCTTTCTCAATGACTTCATGAAAAAACTTACCGTTGAACCAAGGGTCTCCCCAAATATCCACATTACTGCCATCACCAATTTTAATTTCAACCAAATTCAAAAGACTACTCCTCATACGAATCACATTGTTAAACATCCAGGAATAGTTTACAGAATTTTCAATCAACTAGAAAGACACCTTCCTTAAGTATTTCTCGCTAATCCACTTAACCCATAAGGAATCCTTTGTCCTAGCCACGTCCCAGGTGTTCATGATGAGACAATCTTCCACCACTTCTCTGCTCTTCCTAATACCAAGACCCCCTTCGTACTTAGGTAAAGTGATGGTATCCCACTTCAATAAGTGGATATTCTCCTTATCATCAAATCTCCCCCAAATAAAATTCCTGCACATCCTGTCAATCTCATCCAGAATAGAACAAGGGATTGGGAAAGATAAAGCCCAGTAGATGTACATAGTAGAAAGAGTCGATTTGACTAGTTCTACTCTTCCTGTAAAAGATAAAGTTTTAGCTTTCCATCCTTCCATCCTTCTTTTCATTCTATCCAATAGCTTCTCACAGTGTTTCTTGCTTAACTTACCAGAGAAAAGGGGCATGCCCAAATACTTAGTATCATCCATCTTGCCAATCTTAATACCCAAAACATTAGAAATATCCTCAACTTCACGAACATGTTTCATAATGAGCATACTTTTATTTTTATTAACACATAAACCAGACATAGACCCAAACTTGTCTAAAAGCTGCTTTATACCTTCATCACTACTATTATCAGCTTTAGAAAACAGCATTAAGTCATCAGCGAAGATCAAATGAGAGCAACTCAAATTGTTAGAATCCTGGATAGGCGAGAAAGAATTAATCATCTTTATCATCCCTGACAAACCCTGCATAGCGATAGTAAACAAATATGGAGCTATCGGGTCCCCTTGTCGCACCCCATTAGAAGGAAAGATAGTTCTAGAGGCTTCACCATTTACCAAAATTTGATAAGAAAAGTCCTAAAAATTACCTCAATCCATCGAATCCATTTTTGGAGAACCCCATTGTGCACATGATAGAGAAAAGAAACTTCCAACTTACAGAGTCGTAAGCTTTAGATATATCGGCCTGAATACACATACTTTTCCCATTCTTTCTCATGATATCACTAATGATCTCATTAGTCAACAGAGTAGCTTCTTTGATACATCTTCCTTTGACGAAGGCACACTGATTAACATCAATAATAGAAGGAAGACACTCCTGCAACCTGTTAGAAACAATCTTCCAGATGAGTTTATAGAAAATGTTACATTAAGCTATAGGTCTCCAGTTAGTAATTAGAGAGTTATCAGTTCCTTTAGGTAACAGTGTAAGGTAAGTCATGTTAGCTTCTTTAAACATATAGTTACTCATAAAGAACTCTTTCATAGCACTAAACACATCAACTCCAATAACCTTCCAAGCGGACTTATAAAAGTAACTGTTAAAGCCATCTGGACCAATACTTTTATCCACATTTAAGTTTTCAACAACTTCATCCAGTTCCTTCTTAGTGACAGACCTCGTCAACAACTCATTCTTCTTCTTAGAAATCTTAGAACCATTCCATTCCCCCTTCCAAACCTCGCCATAATTGTTACTACAGAATATACCTTCGTAATGCTCAGCAATAGCATTTTTAATCATATCATAATCCCTCATAACAGTACCATTGATATTGAGGAAATTAATCGAGTTCCTTGCTCTTCTAGTCTTCATAGAAGAATAAAAAAATTTAGTATTCATATTACCTTCCTTCAACCACAGAGATCTTGACTTTTTTCTATAGAGCTCCTCCTCCCTAATAGAGGCCAACCTAGCCTCTTTCCTCAAAGCATTAGCAATCGTTCTCAAACCAGTGTCAGTTGGGTTAAGATCAGCTGCCTTTTGGGCTTCTAGAGCACTATAATTCGCCACAGCAACGTTATCCATAACATTTCCAAACTCCTTTTTATTCTACTCTTTAAGAGTATCTTTAAGATTCTCCAACTTTCTGTACAGCCTGAACATGACATGACCTTCAACTTCCTTCCTCCAACTTCCCTCCAGAATGTCCTGAAAATCTTTATGATTAGCCCAACTATTAATAAATCTGAAAGGAGATTTATACTTCCGAGGCTCCCCAATCGTCAGCATGATTCTATTATGATCACTAATAGTATTCGAAATGACTTCACCATAAAACTGGTTATGCTTAGTTTGGAATTCCACGTTATAGAGAATTCTATCGATTTTAGTAGTGACAAAATTGTCTCCATCTTGATGGTTGCTCCAGGTAAAATGAGGACCAGAAATATCCATATCCAACATACCACTATCAAGCATGAAGTTGTTAAAGTCTTCCATAGACTTTTTTGAAGGAGGTTGCAGCCCAATCTTTTCATCGTTCTTCCTCACAGCATTAAAGTCCCCAAGGACAACCCACGAACCATAGTTCACCAAATTACTGTTTTCCAAGCTCCTCCACAGGCCTTCCCTATCATAATCGTCATTATGCCCATACATAGCCATGACATTAAGAAACAGATCTTCCTTCTCGAGCTTGAAATGGATAGTCTGATCATATTCATCAATCTTCATCACCTTACAATTCTCCTCCTTCCAAATGATGACAATACGTCCTAAAGCATGAGACTTATTATTAGAAATCCACTTATACTCTCCAAAGAACTTTCTCATAACCTTTTCAATCTTACCAAATCTAAGCTTAGTCTCTACAAAGACAAAAACATCACATTTTGGCCTTCTCACCTCCTCTTGGACACTAAGGAGCTTATTACTAATGCCCCTTACATTCCAAGAGGAAATGGTACATGAAGGACTCATTTATACACTTTGGTTGTTGAACTGACAGCCTCAGTGTTTTCTGAGTTTAATTCCAGTTCACGTGGGACAGGAGCTGATATTAGACTATCAATTCTGGTATTCGTATTTAGTTTACCCTGACATTTTGGCGGCACTTTCTTGCTAACCTTTCTCACCAAGCAATTAATAGAACTTGACAAAGCTTGAGAACTCCCATCACTGTCAGGCGATTCTTTAGACACATTAGCTATAGGTGTATGAATTATAGAACCAGAAATAACCTCTGCCATCGACGCCAGCTCCTTCAGTCCACTAGGCATAACTGTAATAACTTCATTCTGTTCACTAGCCTTACTAGTATCATCCTTCATGACACACTCAATCTTCTCAGCAAAGACCACTCCTTCATTCACCTCCTTCGATAATTTCCCATCCTCTATAATTAGATCTTCAGGCATCTGAACTGCTATTCCACTCCTTATTTCCTCCTCGTCCTCTATCTCTTCAACAATGAATTCATTATTGGCATTACTCCTTCCTTTAGGAATTTCTTCAAACACCTCGGCAGCCTTTTTCTTCTTGACTTCCCAGATCTTTGTTGTTCTCAAATCCTTCAAATTCAGCACAGGTGTTACTGACGGCGACTCACATTCATCATGCCCCATGTAACCACATTGAGAAGACACATACGGAATCCAGTCGTACTCAAACGCAATGCAGTGTTCAAGACCTTTGATGCGATGATTTTGAGTCGCATTTATAGACCTTTTTCATATGTGTTTTGTGCTCTAATTACTCATTTTTATGGATAATATTGCATAATTCACTCATTTCGGTCTTTGCCTTCATATTATGTCAAATCCCCTTTGTTTTACTATTTTGAGCATTATTTATCATAATATTATTATATGTGTGGATTTACTTGGTCTTGTTGTGGAATTTCAGGAAAAACAAGTGTATGCTTCCGTCGATACCATCGACCAAGCCACAGGTTGCCAGCCGAGAGGAGCAGCACAGAGTCGATACCATCGACACTCAAGTCGATGGTATCAAGATCCCTTCAGGTTTCTGGCGAGGAAGTTGTCGATACCATCGACCCAAGTCGATGCCATCGACACATGGAGAGCTACAGCGTCGCTAAACGACAACAACCGACGCTAAAGAGAGTCGATACCATCGACCCAAGTCGATGGTATCGAGATGACCACAGGCGCTCAGACTAAAAGAAAGGAAAGCTGCCGCTAATCCGCTGGGTTGATACCATCGACCCGCGTCGATGGTATCGACACCGGTAGATATGCGTTGGATCTGTTTTGATCTCGATCGGACGACTGGAGTTATTTGACGACCTAATTAGGGACTTATACCTAATGACGGCCGCCCAGACGAGGGGATCATCTCATATCGCATTGCACGAGTGCCGAGGAAGGGGAGAAAGGAGAACGGAGGCCAGAAGCTCATCCCGGGTGATTCGGACGCTGCCGAAGACGAATTCCACCACCGACAGGAGGGGAAGCTCGTATTCTACGCCAAGGATCTGCCGGTTCTTCTCCGTTCAGGGGTTTTCCCGCTTGTTTCACGTTTTTCTTATGAAGTCCCCTATTTCTACCATGTATTCGTGTGAGATGAACATGAGAGGCTAAAACCCTCCATCTTTAGGACTGGGAGTAGCCCGGGAATGCATTGTATGACAATTTTATATTGATAATTCACATTTTCTCTCTCAAATCTGTGGTATAGATTCGTTTTCTCCATATATATTGTTATGCTTGATCACCATAATAATAACTTAATGCCCTTAACCACTTCGACATAAGGATTAACGGTTGAAAAGAGACGAAACCTACATTAATCAATAAAACCCTTGACAAAGGAGTTGTAAAATTAATGGTGGGAACTGAGAGACCGTTTATAATGCACTTAGTTTAGGGGAATGTTTACTACGACGGTGGAATCAACCTAAACCTAAGTAGTGAATTACACCACGATAGTGGGTAATTCTGTTTTCAGGCCACTACCCGGATAGAGAGAGAAGAGTGAGGAATTATATAAAACCTAATACAATGTTGACCCGCGGTGAAACCGCCATCCTAAAGATATCCTTTTGAATTGATTAAACTAACCTTTAATCAATTGTTTTCTTTATTTCGTTTGATTTTCTTTTAATTTCGACAACAACCCTTACTTTGTTATTCAGTCTAGCTGATTGCGATTAGTTAGTAGAAGTCTCCAATAATTCACGTATCCCTGAGTTCGACTCGGGCCTCACAAAGGCCTATATTACTCGACGCGTATACTTGCGTTTAAGCGCGTAGTAAAATACACGTCAAGTTTTTGGCACCGTTGCCGGGGATACGGCGAATTATTGGCACTTTGAGTGCTAAGAGCGGCCACTCTAGGCCACATTTATTTTTATTATTTTGAAACAATTTTAAATATTCTTAAATTTCTCTATAATTGTGTTTACTCGTTCAAAGCATAGTACTGAACCCCGATTTTCTTATTTCAGGTACTTTGCATGGTGCATACACGTAGCGCAGACTACGCGAATCGCACACCTGAGGTTCCATCTCCGGGACCAGAGGACGAGGACTACTACGAGCAAGATCACCAAAGCGACATAGATTCTGAATCTGAGAAAGAGCAAGTAGAAGAAATGGCCAAACCACAGACGATATGGGAGAAGATCAAAGCATCTTCTTCATCAGCTTCAAAGGGGCCTATAAAGAAACAGGGGCTCAACATTCCAACCTACAAGATCGATCCAGCATTGATTAACTTGGTTAAATCAAACGCATTTCACGGGCTGAAGAATGAGGATCCAGTGGCACACATTAGTCAGTTTGTTGAAAACTGTGATATGGTGAAGATAGATAGGTTCCCACAGGATGTTCTGTACCTCAAGTTATTCCCAAGTTCCCTGGTAGGAATAGCGAGAGAGTGGCTACATAACCTCGACGATGAGTTTGTTGAATCATGGGATCATATGGTAGAGGTTTTCTTCAAGAGGTTTTTCCCTCCTGAGAAGACCAATGACATGATTAGGAAGATTCACAATTTCACCCAACAGGCGGGTGAAACATATTCTGAGACTTGGGAGTGATTCCAGGTCATGTTGAGGAGATGTCCACATCATGGACTGGACAAGGAGACACAGGTGAAGATCTTCTATTTTTCTCTCTCCGATAATGATAGAAGCAACTTAGACTCAGCCGGTTCAGGATTTTTCTTGAACAACACTGATACGAGATGCTGGGAAATACTGAAGAACATGGCATGGAAGCAATCTTGGGGAGAAAGCGAGAGAGGCCCAGTTGAGCAAGCAAGAGTTGCCAATGAGTCAAAGGCAATGAGAGAGTTAAATGAGAAGATGGATCTTCTCGCAAAGAAGATACTGCAGAAGGAAGACAATGAGTCCGAGGAGGAGGCTCAAGTCAAGTACATGAGGCAACAGCAAGGGTACAGGAACAATGACTATTCATGGCGAAAGGACAAGAAATTTTCATGGAAGGATCCAAATAATTTTCTGCAGGATCCGGACGCCAAGCCTGCTCCAGCCACAGAGGACAAGAGCACGGAGTTGCTCAATCAGGTCATTAAACAAAACCAAGAGTTAATGAACACATTTGGGCAACAAATCAAGCAACAGGGTGAATTCATGAACCAATTTGGGCAGACTTTGCAAAGTCATGGGGCTCAAATGAGAACTATAGAGACTTCCATGGCGCAGATGGCAGCTGAAATTGCAAGCTTGAAGAAGCCAGCACATCCGGGTTTTCCGGGGAACACCAATGTTCCCGGGGGAAACCAGCAGGCCAAGGCCATCCTATTGAGGAGCGGTAAGAAAGTGTTGAATCCAAGGACTGATGACACAAGCACACCGCAGGACAAAGTTGAAGATGCAACCACGAAGGAGCAGCCCACACCTGTCATGGGGCAAGGTGAAGACATAGCTGTGGATGGCAATGAAGAACAAGCTACTGAGGAGGAACCGCAGAAATTGACACCCTATGTGCCACCTCATCAAAGGGCACATACTGTTCCGGTCCCCTATCCCAATAGCGCAAAGGCAAGGAAGGTGGATGCACAATTCAAGAAATTTCTGGACAGCTTTAGGAAGTTATCGGTGAATATTCCTTTGTTGGAGGCGATTGAGCAAATCCCGTCTTACGGGAAGTTTCTTAAAGATGTCATCACTAAGAAGAGGAAAATACCCGACACTGAGGTCGTGGTGCTGAAGGAGCAAGTGAGTGCTTTCATTATGGGCACTTTGCCGCCGAAGAGACAGGATCCCGGTTGTTTCAATATTTCTTGCTTTATCGGGAAGTTCAAATTTGGAGAGGCACTTTGTGATTCTGGGGCAAGCATCAATTTGATGCCCCTTTCTACATTCAAGAAGCTTGGATTAAAGGAATCAAGGCCAAGCAACATGACTATCCAACTGGCCGATAATTCTGTGGTGAAACCGTATGGAATCTGCGAGGATGTCTTGGTAAAGGTAGACCGTTTTGTTTTTCCGGCTGATTTCGTGGTTATGGAAATGCAGGACGAGCATGGCAATGAGTTGCTACTTGGACACCCATTCCAAGCAACAGCTGATATGATCTTGGAGATGGGAAGAGGTCGCTTGACCTTAGGCATTGCGGATGATCGCTTTGAGATGGTCATGCCCACTAGCAATGCATCTACTAAAGCAAAAGCACAGTGCAACATGGTGAAACATGTGGAACACAATAACTCACTTTGTCTTGGGAAGCCATTCTTGGATATGGCTCATGTGATGAGCAAGATCGATAGAGGGACCTTAGCTGTGGACATTCACTACTACAGAAGTGCCTTTTAGTGTCGGTTGTTTAACCCCCTTTGGCGTCGGTTTCTGAACGACGCCTATGTGGGCGCCGCTAAAAGGTTGGACACTTCAGCGTCGGTTAAAAAACCGACGCCTATTTAACATAAAGGCGTCGGTTTATTATAAAACACCGACACCAAAAGGGTTCGCGCCACAGAAAACGGCGTCATCTAGGACGATTTCTGCGTCGGTTATATACTACAAAACCGACGCAGAAAAGTGTCCTAGATGATTCCCATTTCCTGTAGCGCGAACACTTTTGGCGTCGGTGTTCAACAAAAAACCGACGCTGTAAGTCTGTGCTGACGGTTATCGGTAAATAACCGACGCCTATATCTGTTTTTTTTTATAAATCTGTTTGCAGGCCTGCTGTGGCTGGTCAGCAGGATGAGAACCTGCAGTTCAGTTTTCTGAACTGCAGGTTTACGACATCCATTGATATCAGCCTACAAACAGGCCACAAACCTGCAAAATTAACATAAAAAGATTCACACAAGTAGATACATTCAGACATCAATTCAATTGTCACGTTCACACATATAGAATCATTCAAATACATGTTTTAACATTCAGAAACATTCATTTACAAAGTATCATTCATCATCACTATCAACATCCCAATTATATCTAACAGTTTATGACCCCACATGCCTTCCTCCCCAGTTCCTGCCGCTAGACGACCACACAATGGATCCAAGAGGATATGCAGGCGTTCGCCAAAGACTATAGGCTGAGTTAACTATTGAGTTAACTCAGCCTATAGTCTTTGGCGAACGCCTGCAATCCTCTTGGATCCATTGTGTGGTCGTCTAGCGGCAGGAACTGAGGAGGAAGGCATGTGGGGTGATAAACTGTCAGGACTAGCACAGCAAGTTGCGATGGAGGTGGAGACGACGACGACGGTGGTGCTTCAGGTGACGCCTGCTTGGCCGGGTAGGGCTCGGCGAAAGGGTTCAACTGCGGCATGGCTTCGATGTAGTAGAGGGAAGGGAGGGGTTCAGAATCCTACGAGAAACGTTTAGAGATGAGGATATTACTGCGGAGGAGGAGGAAATGGTAAACGATATCTCGATTTGGAATGTCCTCTCCGCGCATCAAGTTGCTCCAGTGCTTTAGTGGGTACATGTGCATCATCAACCTAAAATTTGACAAAAATAAACACACTGAATTAGGCCAATATAGAAATATAGGATATATGACATAACTAGAAGATAATGAATTTTATAGAAATACAGGATATGTTTTTAGAACTTACATTGGTATCCTCGCCATGCTCGTCATGGACAACATGCTCATCATGGACTTCATGCTCATCATGAACATCATTCTCATCATGGTCAGCCATCTGAAAATGTCATAAAAAGGCAAACATTTAGCATTTGTATCAACTAGAAAAAGGAAAACATTTAGCATTTGTATAAATTAGAAAAAGGAAAACATTTACCATTTGTATAAACATACATGTCTCTAAAATTGTGATCTTTTATCAATTAACAATCCTTCATTGTGATCTCCGCGCACATATAAGTCATCATTAGCTTCAATATTTTGTGGAGTTGGCAACCCAACTGAGAATGGACTGGAGTCATCATACTTATCATAGTACTCTTCTTCATCTATAGGATCTTCAATGAACTGTCTTTTACCATGAAGAACAACCGACCATTTATCATTTGCAGGATCATCGATATAGAATATTTGTTTTGCCTGTGATGCCAATATGAATGGTTCAGCCTTCTCGCCAATCATTTCAAAGTTCACCAAAGTGAAACCCAATTCATCCACTATAACTCCTTTGGTGTTATCAACCCAATTACATTTAAAGAGCGGAATATTGAAATCTATGTAGTCAAACTCCCAAATGTCTTCAATGACACCGTAATATGACATTTTAGCTTCACGTGGACTCTTATCCTTTGCACTTGCAAAGTACATAGTTGACGCTTGAAGAGTGACCCCACTATTTTGGACGACACTCTTATCATCTTGGCACTTTGTGTAATATGTGAATCCATTAATGTCAAACCCTTCATAAGACATAACATTCGGTTTTGGTTTAAAGGCGAGACATTTGATAGTTTCTGTAATATCATTTGGTGTTTGAGATAGTTGATGTAAGACTTTATCTTCAAACCACTTAGTAAAAGTCTTATTATGCTCTCTAGCAAGCCACATTGAACTTGCTCGAGGATGTTGTCTCTTTATGAAATTGGTATGTTCCTCGATATAAACACTCACTTCGTCCATATTATGTAAAATATACAAGTGAGCTTGTTCCAACTGCTCACAGCTGATTACTTTCACCCGTGATCCCAAAATTTCTTTGCCCTCCTCAATATTCTTGTCATTATCAGGAGTGTCATTACCACTGAGAAAGTCATTGCAGAAATCCATAACCTCTCTCGCCACATAACCTTCAATAATACTCCCTTCAGGACGATAACGGTTTCGAACATCACCTTTAAAAACGCTCATGTATCGTTCAAAGGGATACATCCAATGCAAGAAAACCGGTCCCAAGATTTTCACTTCCCTAGTCAAGTGGACAACAAGATGTACCATGATATCAAAGAACGAAGGACGGAAATACATCTCAAGCTGACATAGGGTAACAACCACTTCTCTTTGCAAATTATCGAGAGTATCAGGGTCAATAACTTTGCTGCATAGACTGTTGAAAAAGAAACAAAGTCTGGTAATTGCAAACCTTACATGCTTCGGCAATATAGATCGAATTGCCACGGGCAATATTTGATGCATTAGAGTGTGACAATCATGAGATTTAAGACCTATCAACTTCAGATCTTTCATTGATACCAATCTACGGATGTTGGATGAGTAACCATGTGGCACCTTAACATTTACCAAGCATTCACAAAAAGTTTTCTTCTCCTTTCTAGAACAACGTGTAACAAGCGGGAGGTAAGTATGTTCTTTTATTACCCATTTCACGTAATTCTGTTAATTATGACCTTATTCCCATTTCACGTAGGTCCAGTCTGGATTTTATCCCATCTTTAGTCTTACCTGGTAAATTTAATAGAGTACCAATGATGCTATCACAGACATTTTTCTCAACGTGCATTACATCGATACAATGCCTGACTGACAAAGAACTCCAATAAGGAAGATCCCAAAATATTGACTTCTTTTTGAATGAAGAATTGTCACTCCGTGTGGCCATACTACATTGTGATTTCTTACCAAATTCATTGACAATGTCTTTTACTCTTTCATAAACAACATCCCCTGGTATAGGTTTAGGTGCACTCCGTTCATCATTCCATCCATTGAATGCTTTGCGCTTCCTACGATACGGATGGAATTTTGAAAGAAACCTTCGATGACCAAGATATACAGTCTTTCCGCCATATTTTAGTCTTATTGAATCAGTGTTTTCTTCACATATAGGACACGCTTTAGCTCCTTTGACACTATATCCAGACAAATTCCCATATGCCGGAAAGTCATTAATAGTGCAAAACAACATAGCATGCAAACGAAATGTCTCTCTTGCTGAAGCATCATAGGTCATCACACCTTCAGCCCAAAGTTTCTTTAAGTCATCAATCAAAGGTTCAAGATAAACATCGATATCATTTCCGGGTTGTTTAGGGCCCGATATCAACAATGACAACATAACGTACTTATTTTTCATACACAGCCAGGGAGGAAGATTGTATATAACAAGCATGACTGGCCAAGTGCTATGTTGGCTGCTCAATGTCCCGTACGGATTCATCTCGTCTGTACAAAGCCCAAGTCTTAGATTCCTGACTTCTTCACCAAATTCAGGGAACAATACATCAATCTTCTTCCACTGTGGGGAATCAGACGCATGTCGTAGGATCCCATCATTATTTTTCTTAACATCTGCATGCCACCTCAAATTCTTCGCATCTTTCGGATTTGCAAACAAGCGTTGAAACCGTGATGTTATAGGTAGATACCACAACACCTTGGCAGGAGAACCAGTTTTGGACTCCCCCGAAGTCGTCAATTTATATCGTGACGCACCACATTTTGGACAATCTTTCAAATCTACATAGTCCTTTTGAAATAATACACAATCATTCGGGCATGCGTGTATCTTTTTGGCCTCCATTCCCATTGGGCACAACATTTTCTTTACCTGGTATGTTGAGATTGGCAGCTCGTTTCCTTCAGGAAGAATTTCTTTCAACAAAGTCAACAATTCAGTGAAGCTTTTGTCGCTCCATCTATTGTTAGCTTTCAACTTATACAATCTCAGCACAGCGCTAAGCTTCGTAAACTTAGCACAGCCTGTGTATAACGGTATCTCAGCATCATGCACAATGTTTGTAAAGATAGGAGGTGGATCGGTGTGCTCTACCCTACAACTATCCAGCATCGCATCAACAATGTCTGCTGGAACTGGTTCGTTCACATTTACGTCATCGGAGGCAATTTCTTCTTCCACCCAAGCACTGCTATTGACATCTACTGGATTCGATTTTGAAATCTCTCCATGCCAGTGCCATTCTGTATAGCCTTGTACAATCCCGTTGCACATGACATGACTTTTGATTTCCTCACCAGTGTTGAGTTTCAAGTTGTTACCGCAATGCCTACATGGACAGTAGAACCTATCTGTAGGTTTTTTCCTATGTTCCTCGGCAAATCTAATAAACTGATCAAGACCAGATATAAACTCTGGGGTGCAACGATTACGAATGGACATCCATGATCTATCCATTCTATGATCAGAGAAAGCAAGTATATATTAGGAAAGCAAGTATATATTAGGAAACAAGTATATAAGCAAGTATGTCGTATTACAGTTCATCATTAAGAAAGATATAAGCAAGTATGTCGTATTAAAATAGACTAAACAATAAAAGAATTTTTTTTTGAGGCAAGACAATATGAGAAAATAGTAGTGTAATCATGTAAATGGGAACATTCATGGGAACACACACTTCAGTTATAAGCATTCATGTAGCAACTTACAGTTCCATTCATGGGAACACACACTTTAGTTATAACAATAACTAAACAAAGGGGTTGGTGTACCCCTAAACATGCGCATAATTAAAAAAACTATTAATACAGACAAGTCTAGATAGATAGACAACTAAATACTACATCAACATGGTCCCGCATGCATCAATAACTTCTTTTTGATGATGAAGCTGTGTCACGAAGCTCTCCAATCCAATCATGCCTCAGATTCAGATTCCGATTCCTCATAGATGATATCTGACGCCGTGCGCTCATACCGCAGAAGATGATCGAGGGTCTCGCAGTTGTTGTTGGTTATCCAAACTTTTGTGGAATTATCGCCAACTGGATGGAGAAAAAGCCTATTCCAACGGACCAGATACAGCTCTCCAATCCAATCACGCCAACCGGATTTTGATACAAGATTTCCCGCCAAATCATACTCAACCTCGATTACATGTGAATAATTTCCAAAAGTTAGGGTCACTTTACCAGGCATGTAGTGTCTTCCTTTTAGAAAACGCCAATGTTTGGGTATGACCAATTGGTTTAAGGAACGATCATCTAGGATGATGTCCAATTGTTCTTCAATAGGGAACGTTAACATTGACATAGAGGCCCAATTCATAGTCATTGTTATGGGAAGACAGAGACTGCACAATATTATTATTAACAAAGTGTAAGTACATATAACGATGTTATATATTTTTAGAAAAAGTTGTATAACATCAGTTAACCTTTTAAACAAGTATATATTAGGAAACAAGTATATATTAGTCAATCTTAGACGGGTTTCTAGGCCAACAAACACATTTGATGTCAATCTTATATATAATAAATGTGTACCACCTATCCCATCCTTGAACACCTAATCTCACTTAGGATGTAAGTGTATAATGTGTATTTGGTTTTCAAGAACATTTCGGCAGCATTTCCCCGTTGTTCTCTAAGTAAATATGTACTTAGAGAACAAACGGGGAAATGCTACCGAAATTTTCTCGAAAACCCAATACACATTATACACTTACATCCTAAGTGAGATTAGGTGTTCAAGAACAGTCCCAAACTGGGGACTATCCAAGATTTACTCCTACTGAGTAAATCTTGGACGGGTTTCTAGGCCAACAAATACATGTGTTGTCATTCTTATATAAACCCTATAATTCATGAAATCATTCTAATTCAATTTAATATGTTGGGATCACATAATTATATAATGACATCAGAATATATAGAAGAATCATAATTAACATGATTAACAACATGCTCATCAAACTAGGGTTTTCTTGAATATCATCTAATAAATCAAGAATTTCATAGTTTCAAACATGCAATAATTCACAATGCAATGTTATAAACTATAGGCAACATGGATAGATGAAATAAATAAACATCCAGCATCTATCACTTATTCAATCTTCAAGAAACCTTGACAAACATCCAACATCTATCACTTATATAATTTGCATGTATATACACCCTAAAGTGCCACAAATCATATAATAAAACTATCATGTTATGATATTAGGACCACTTAAAGCAGATTAGGCACATTAAGCAAGCAGAGTAGGGAGCCAATTTCGTGCAAGTAGATTAGGCAAGCAGATTAGGTCAGCACATAAAGAACCAATTTCGCGCCTGGGTAGGTCTGCAGGTACCTGGGCAAGAAGAGTAGGGTGAGGTCGAGCTGGTTGAGTACGTGGGTGGCGGCCGACGAGCTCCAGAACCAGCGGTAGTGACTCCGACGAGCAGGAGTGTCAGCCGCAGCAGGCAGGCAGGCGGCCAGGCGGCGGCAGGCAGGCAGCGGCCAGGCGGAGGAGAAGGAGAAGGGGGTACGGCGGCGCCGGTTCTCAGGCGTGGCAGGCAGGTGGGCACCAGGCGTTGCGGCGGCGCCGGTTGTCAGGCGTGGCGGCGGCGTAGGCGGTTGGAGCAGCAGGGGTGCCAGAGAAGAAACGCGTCGGAGAGGGGCGCCGGAGAGGGGACGCCGGAGATGGGGCACCGGAGAGAAGCGCCGGAGAGAAGCGCCGGAGAAAAACTAGTACCAGCAGTAGAGAAATCGCCGGAGAAATTTCCGCAATAGGGAAATAGGGTAGCAATGAAACATAAGAAAGGGGAAGAGTCGGGCGATCGAAGGTTATGAAGTTCCCCAATAGCGTCGGTTGTTTACAACAACCGACGCCTAAACATCTTTACCGTCAGTCGTTCGCAACATCCGACGTCCATTTGGACGATATTTTCGTGAAAATGTTTGGCGGGAACCACATTCAGCGTCGGTGATTAAAGGACGACTGACGCGGAAAAGGACACTTTTTGCGCAAATTTCCATCGCACATAAGCGTCGGTGTTTTAACTACAGACTCGACGCCGAAAGTGACATTAATTTTTTCGCTCGAAAATTGGATGACATTATGCGTCGGTTTTGTATAAACAACCGACGCTGTATACAAAGTGGTACCCGTGTTTGGCTGGTCTTTGAATATAGACGTCGGTTCTTCTAAATAACCGACGCCTTTAATATAAGGCATCCGTGTTCCTTAATAACCGACGCCCAGAAAAGCGACACTGAATGCTATTTCTGTAGTAGTGATTATAGAGAAAACAAAAGTTGTCTCTTTATGCAAGGCTGTTGGATTTCCAAATGATGAGAATGAGGACATTTCACCTTCTTGGGAGGATGAGGCGATCATTACTTCAGTTTTTGATGCATATCCAGAATTGCCGTTGGAGGCGTGTTTGCTAAATGTCACTTATGATTGGATGCGGAGTACTTCACTCAAGGAGTGCACCAAAATGCTTCAGATGCTTCCATGTTTCTACACGAGGCACTATGAAGATTTAGGTACACTTCCCCCACCGCTGCAATCATCTCTTATTTGTCCGCCGGAGTTGGAGTTGAAGCCACTGCCCCCGCATCTTAAGTACGTCTTTCTAGCTGAGAAGGACAATCTACCAGTGATTGTATCTGCATACTTGAGTGCAGATGAGGAGGAGCAACTACTGATAGTGCTCAAGAACCACTGTGGAGCCTTTGGGTGGTCAGTCGTGGACATCAAGGGGATCTCTCCTACACTTTGCCAGCACAAGATTCGGCTCGAGGAGGGAGCCAAACCAGTCATTCAGCCTCAAAGACGTTTGAATCTGAGCATGATGGAGGTCGTGAAGAAGGAAGTCATAAAACGTCTTGCTGCAGGGATCATATATGCTATATCAGATTCGACGTGGGTGAGCCCCACACAGGTAGTCCCTAAAAAGGGGGGAATCACTGTCACTAAAAATCTTTTGAATGAACCTGTCACCACCCGATTGGTAACCGGGTGGCGTGTTTGCATTGACTACCGCCGATTGAATGCCGCAACTCTTAAAGATCATTTTCCATTGCCATTTATCGATCAGATTTTGGAACGTCTTGCCGGTCGGTCGCATTTTTGTTTTCTAGATGGATATTCGGGGTATAACCAGATTTCTATTGATCCTTTGGATCAAGAGAAGTCTACGTTCACATGTCCCTACGGGACTTTTGCTTACCGACGGATGCCGTTTGGATTATGTAATGCGCCAGCGACTTTTCAACGCTGCATGCTCGCCATATTTTCTGACATGGTGGAGCGTTGTCTTGAAGTCTTCATGGACGACTTCTTGGTTTATGGAGCGTCTTTTGATGAGTGTCTTTATAACTTGGACAAGGTACTGCAGCGATGCGAGGACACACACTTGGTCCTCAATTGGGAGAAATGTCACATGATGGTGACAGAAGGAATTGTGCTAGGACACAAGGTGTCTAGCAAGGGTCTTGAGGTAGACCCCGTGAAAATTGAGGTGATTTCTAAGCTACCCCCACCAAACTCAGTAAAAGGGGTGAGAAGCTTTTTCGGACACGCCGGGTTTTATCGGCGATTCATCAAGGATTTTTCTAAAATCGCAAAACCTTTATCGGAATTGTTGGAAAAAGATGCAGTTTTTTATTTCAATGAGAAATGTCTTCACGCATTTGAGGTTTTGAAAGAAAAGTTGATTTCGGCTCCGGTTGTTCAAACGCCGGATTGGACAAAACCATTCGAATTAATGTGTGACGCTTCTGATTATGCAGTGGGAGCCGTTTTGGGGCAAAGGGTAGATAATAAGCCCGTTGTGATTTTCTACGCCTCCAAAACACTTAATGATGCTCAATTGAACTATACAACTACATAAAAAGAGTTACTTGCCGTCGTGTTTGCTTTTGAAAATTTTCGGCAGTACTTAGTGGGCTCTAAAGTAGTTGTGTGGACCGATCACGCTGCGATAAAATATTTGATGGAGAAGAAGGATGCAAAACCTAGACTCATTAGGTGGATTTTGCTTTTACAAGAGTTTGATATTGAAATCAAGGACAAATCGGGAATTGAAAATGTGGTGGCTGACCACTTGTCTAGGTTAGAAAGGGTAGATGAACAAGGTTTACACATACCCATAACTGAGACGTTCCCCGATGAACAACTTTTGAAAACTAATTCTAAGGAACCATGGTTTGCTAATATTGTTAACTATTTGGCTTGCGGGATCATCCCGGAAGATTGGTCGTATCAAGAGAAAAAGAAATTCTTTCATTCTTTGAGATATTATTTTTGGGATGACCCAATTCTTTTGAGGCAGTGCAGGGATGGCATTCTTCGCAGGTGTGTGCCGGAGGTGGAGTAAGAGAGTGTTCTCCACCATTTTCATGTGTCGCCTACGGGAGGACACCATGCTAGTTCACGTACAGCAGCCAAAGTGTTGGAGAGCGGCCTCTATTGGCCCACTTTGTTCCGGGATGCCTATGATTTTGTGAGGCAATGTGACCCGTGCCAGCGCGCAGGTAACATTTCAAGGAGACAAGAGATGCCCCTGAATGTATTTCAGGAAGTTGAGGTATTTGACTTATGGGGCATAGACTTCATGGGACCTTTTGTGTCCTCAAATTCAAATTTGTATATCTTGCTTGCTGTTGATTATGTGTCGAAGTGGGTGGAGACAATCCCCACAAGGACTAATGATTCGAATGTAGTGTGCAGGTTTGTCAAAGAAAACATATTCTGTAGGTTCGGGATACCCCGAATGATCATAAGTGATGGGGGCACACACTTCCGGAACCAAAGATTTTCGACACTTTTGAAGAAATATGGGGTCAAGCACAACATCGGTACCCCATATCATCCACAGACGCAAGGACAAGTGGAGGTTTCAAATCGGGAAATCAAGAAGATTCTAGAAAGGACAGTGGCATCCACAAGGAAAAATTGGAGTGCCCTACTACCGGACGCACTTTGGGCGTATAGAACGGCGTACAAAACACCTATAGGCACCACGCCTTTTAGGTTGGCGATTGGCCGGGCTTGCCATCTTCCGGTGGAGCTGGAGCATAAGGCCCATTGGGCGCTAAGAAGGCTGAACTTGAGCTATGATGAAGCCGGGCGAAAGAGGATGTTCGAATTGAATGAATTAGATGAATTACGCATGACGGCATATGAGAATGCCTGCATCTACAAGGAGCGCACAAAGCTGATCCACGATCGACATATCGAGATGTGCACGTTCAAGAAGGGAGACAATGTTCTATTGTTTAACTCCCGTCTCAAATTGCATCCCGGGAAGCTGAAGTCCCGGTGGAGTGGACCCTTCATAGTGGAAGAGGTGAGACCGCACGGTGCGATTCTCGTGCGTGATGGAGATGCCACGTTCTTGGTGAACGGGCAGCGCTTAAAGTTGTATTTTGGTGAAAACTACAAGAGGAAAGTGAATGAGGTCAAACTCATTTCACTTATGAATGAATGAGATGTTGGGAAGACGTCTAGCCTAAGACGCTAAAGAAGGGCGCTTGTTGGGAGGCAACCCAACCATTGGTACATTATGATAGTTTAGTTGTAGTTATAGATTGCTTTTATTTCATTTAAATTTTAGTTTAAATAAGATACCTTGATCCGTTTGTTCAATGTGCAGGCACAGGCAGGGTCGATACCATCGACACACTGGTCGATGGTATCGACGTGGGTTCAGGTTGACAGCTGCAAAAATCGCATTGAGTCGATACTATCGACGCCCCCGTCGATGGTATCGACATACCTACAGGCAGGTTGCAACAAAATGTCGATGGTATCGACACGCCAGTCGATACCATCGAGATCTCTGGAGAAGTTCAGACGAATTTTGCTCAGTCAACTCGATACCATCGACGGCCTCGTCGATGGTATCGACATGATCACAGGTTGAATGCAACAAAACGGTGGTGTCGCAATAAAAGCAGTCGATACCATCGACCCTCTTCGATGGTATCGACATCCATGTCACCGATCCGCGCCAAGACATCGACGACGATAGCGAGTCCACGTCAGCGATCCGGGTGCTGCGTCGATACTATCGACTTCGGTCGATGGTATCGACACATCAGCAATCCGGGTTTCTCGATCTAGCAAACGTCAGCCGTCGATACTCGCGAGGGAGGCGGATACCAGCGAGACGTGTCGATACCATCAACCCGCGTCGATGGTATCGACGGGTCAACAGTAGCACCGGCCAAGTCTATTTAAGGAGAATTGCAACGTCATTTGACGTCACACCTTCAGAGCAAACGTCCTCCTTTGCGCCGAGCACTCCCCCGAGCCCTCCAAGACTGAAGAGCAACGACAACGAGCAGGGATCTTCACCGAGCAGAGAATCACTTCTTCATCTTCCCCGAGCTCTCTTTTTTTCTAATCCCATCTTCTCGCAACCATGGTGCATGCCGTCGGAGCTTCGTCATCGCGCGCAAATCCCATGGAGATCGAGGAGTTTGTTCCTCCCCCGACCGCTTCCGTTCCTCACCCACGCCTGATTCACCCTTCCATGGAGGCAAGGAAGGTCTACGAGGAGATTATGAAGCGGAAGATTGAGCCGACCCGGTATGTGGACCGGGGCATGCTTCAGGAGCTTGGTTTCGAGGCCAACTTGGCCTATGTGCTTCACGGACAAGCACGCCACACCAGCATAAGGCCAGGCGAGCTGGAGCGCCATGCGGATGGGCAGCCGTTCTTCGGCGAATGGGCCACCTACAAGGAATTGGTGGCGGAGTTTATGGCGTCCCTCGACGTCTGTGTCGTGCCCAACGACGTGGTGGCGTCGGATCGTGAGTGGATCAGGGGCCGGGTGTCCTTCCAGCTGTTCAACAACAACTACAACATCACGCTGGTCCAGTTCAACAACATCTTTAACTGGAACCACTCCCAACATGATCACCGACGCCCAGATTCCCGCACCGACTACGACAAGATCTTCGCCGAGCTAGTTACAGTGCCGGCAGGAAAGACCGTGAGCTACCATAATGCAGCGGTAGCAGATTTTGAGCACCCTTTTGTCCGGGTTCTTCACCAGATGTTGAGCTTTACGTTCTTCGCTCGGAGTGATTTGGCGTTGAGCAAGTTTCAGGAGAGCGATCTCTTCTTCCTCTACGCACTCCTGAAGCGACAACCATGCAACTGGGGGGCGTTCTGGCTACAGCGCGTCCTGGCGGTGAAGAGGAGTACAAGGAAGGCTCCGATCCATTTTGGTGGGCTCATCACCAAGTTGGCGTCCTACTTGGGGCTGAATTTTCAGTCCATGACTCCGATTTCCACAAGAAGTAAGGTGAACGTGCAACACTTGCACCGTTCAAACCTTATCGTTCTCCGGGATAGGTTGGCGTACGCACATTGCCACGTCAACCAAGCTTACCAGGAGCGCTCACTGCCAGACGACGTCTTCAACATCGAGGGTGCGCAGCATTTCCGGTGGCCAATCATAGCCATCGAGTCCTCCGAAGAAGAAGGCGGCAACGACGAGCAAGGAGGCGAGGCTGAGGAGGAAGAGGAGGCTTTCACACCTCTTCGAGCACGTGTAGCACCACGGAAGCGTCCTAGGATGCATCCGGGTGCATCTTCATCATCACAGCCCCCGCCGCCATCACCACAGCCCTCGCAGCCAGCCGAGGATCCCTACTCCATGCAGGGAATGTACACGATGCTGCAGGATATACAGCAGACTCAGCAGCAGCACATGTCTATGTATACCGGTATTCATGATACTACGAGTCGGGTACTTGATAATCAACGGGCTATGTTCGAGAATGAACGTCTCATCCTCGCCAACCAAGAGCAAATACACAACCGGTTGCAAAGGATGGAGATGCAGCAGGAGCCCTTATATGACCATTACTGGAGTCAGGACTACTTTGGAGGCTATCCACAGCCTCCGCCGAGGACCCAATATGATCCAAGCTTCCAGGGGGAGTATCTGTCTTGGGATCCTACGGCCCCGCAGTACCCGCCTCCGCCTCCACAGGATTGATCAGGGTATCTCTGTTCCACCCTTAGGTTTGTTTTTGACTATGAGGCCATAGTCAGAATCAAGCTTAGGGGGGTAGCTGGAACAGCTCTATCTTTTCTTTTGTGTTTTTAGTTTTTGCTTTGTTATTTGTTTCTTGCATTTTTAGGTTGTGTTTAGGATCCACATCTATCTAGTGTAACCGTGGAGGTCGTAAAAATTGTCATCTCGCTGTTTTCATGGGAAATTTAAGGGAATTTTAAAATTTTTGTGTCTTTTGGATAGCTTGACTTGGTTATCCTTGGGGAACTTATCCTATGAAAATGATTGATTATGTCAACTTTAAAACAATATGTCACACTTATAATCCCATTGACTCATGAAAAGTGGATAGCAATGGTTGTTTGAGCCTATACTAATCAAATGGTAATGAGACCTTAATCGGATGTAAGAGAGAGAACCCTCTAAACCACTACACATGTCAGTAAGGAGGGACACATAATACTCTTCTAAGGTTCAGTCATCTAATCTTGTGATCATTCCACTTCATTTTTCCATAATCCACCTAAGAATTGGAAGTAAAGTACAATTTTAATTCCTTCTTGTGTGCATAGCATTTAGATAGGAATTGCATTGATATTTTCCATACTTTTGCATAAAAAGAGAAAAATATAGGGATTCATGCACATTACCTTTAGGTGCATGCCATGTAGTTGCACTCATGACTTTCATGATTATCGTGCATAAAGTACACCATGTATCTCAATTTTTCTTCAAAAGTGATCTAAACTGTTCCATACCTTCGAAATATCGCAAAGATTCCAATCATGAATAAAACAACCCAATACATGTATTTCTAGGCAATTATGGATATGTGGGCTACAAGAAAAAAAGAGAAGAAAAAAAAATTTCTGAAAATCTGAAAAAAATTGAGAAAAGAAAAAAAAAGAGAATTTAGAAGGAAATGGAATAAGAGGGAGAAAGGAACATGATATCACTCGCATTACAGGAAAATTGAGTACATGATGTGGCTTAATTAGATTTCCATCTCATTTTGAGGTGGAAGGTTAGTGCATGCATCATTTCACCCAATTTTAGGCATTAGGGCATTTCTAATGTGCATTTGCATCATTTAGGACATTTTGTTTTCAAGCATATTGAAACTGTGCAATACTTCCAAGTTCTTCCATGAACCACCCATTCCATCCACCCGTTGCTCGGATTGGTAGGCCACCGTGAATTTCTCCTCACTAATGATTATCAGGAGAACTGCTTCCATGTAGATGGTAGTTAGGACGAGCAACGTAGTGTAGGCGATCACAAGATGCACCAATGCTGAATCGGCAAATTTTATTATGTTAATTGCCTTATGTGATAGTGTTCATCGGTTTTAAGGATAATTTCTCTTATTGATGATTATTGTCGCCTTTAGGGTAATTACTATTCTGTGGTTAGAGAAGGCCGGTTTGAGAACGTTTAGTGGGAGTCACATGGGATGTGGGTTGGTGTGTTGATTTTTAGTTGACATCTGCAATTCTATTCTAAGGATTAGTTGCTCGAGGGCGAGCAATGTTTAAGCTTAGGGGAGTTTGATGCGATGATTTTGAGTCGCATTTATAGACCTTTTTCATATGTGTTTTGTGCTCTAATTACTCATTTTTATGGATAATATTGCATAATTCACTCATTTCGGTCTTTGCCTTCATATTATGTCAAATCCCCTTTGTTTTACTATTTGAGCATTATTTATCATAATATTATTATATGTGTGGATTTACTTGGTCTTGTTGTGGAATTTCAGGAAAAACAAGTGTATGCTTCCGTCGATACCATCGACCAAGCCACGGGTTGCCAGTCGAGAGGAGCAGTACAGAGTCGATACCATCGACACTCAAGTCGATGGTATCGAGATCCCTTCAGGTTGCTGGCGAGGAAGCTGTCGATACCATCGACCCAAGTCAATGCCATCGACACATGGAGAGCTACAGCGTCGCTAAACGACAACAACCGACGCTAAAGAGAGTCGATACCATCGACCCAAGTCGATGGTATCGAGATGACCACAGGCGCTCAGACTAAAAGAAAGGAAAGCTGCCGCTAATCCGCTGGGTCGATACCATCGACCCGCGTCGATGGTATCGACACTGGTAGATATGCGTTGGATCTGTTTTGATCTCGATCGGACGGCTGGAGTTATTTGACGACCTAATTAGGGACTTATACCTAATGACGGCCACCCAGACGAGGGGATCATCTCATATCGCATTGCACGAGTGCCGAGGAAGGGGAGAAAGGAGAACGGAGGCCAGAAGCTCATCTCGGGTGATTCGGACGCTGCCGAAGACGAATTCCACCACCGACAGGAGGGGAAGCTCGTATTCTACGCCAAGGATCTGCCGGTTCTTCTCCGTTCAGGGGTTTTCCCACTTGTTTCACGTTTTTCTTATGAAGTCCCCTATTTCTACCATGTATTCGTGTGAGATGAACATGAGAGGCTAAAACCCTCCATCTTTAGGACCGGGAGTAGCCCGGGAATGCATTGTATGACAATTTTATATTGATAATTCACATTTTCTCTCTCAAATCCGTGGTATAGATTCGTTTTCTCCATATATATTGTTATGCTTGATCACCATAATAATAACTTAATGCCCTTAACCACTTCGACAGAAGGATTAACGGTTGAAAAGAGACGAAACCTACATTAATCAATAAAACCCTTGACAAAGGAGTTGTAAAATTAATGGTGGGAACTGAGAGACCGTTTATAATGCGCTTAGTTTAGGGGAATGTTTACTACGACGGTGGAATCAAGCTAAACCTAAGTAGTGAATTACACCACGACAGTGGGTAATTCTGTTTTCAGGCCACTACCCGGATAGAGAGAGAAGAGTGAGGAATTATATAAAACCTAATACAATGTTGACCCGCGGTGAAACCGCCATCCTAAAGATATCCTTTTGAATTGATTAAACTAACCTTTAATCAATTGTTTTCTTTATTTCGTTTGATTTTCTTTTAATTTCGACAACAGCCCTTACTTTGTTATTCGACCTAGCTGATTGTGATTAGTTAGTAGAAGTCTCCAATAATTCATGTATCCCTGAGTTCGACTCGGGCCTCACAAAGGCCTATATTACTCGACGCGTATACTTGCGTTTAAGCGCGTAGTAAAATACACGTCAACCTTCGTCGCTTCTGAGAATCAGTTTATCAGGATACTCGACCTCTCTGTTCATTCTCACCAGAATTCTCGCAATATCTATCCTTCTTAGCTTTAACGTCATCTCATCAATCCTCATCGGAACACCAAGATAAGAACCGATTCTGTTGAACATTCTCAGATCCCATAGCTCCATCGGAAGATTTCTCACATTAACCCAGACCAGAACATCACATAGAACAATCTTCGACTGCTTCACCTCCATTTGCCATCTTCTCAGAAAAACATTTATGCTCTTAACATACCATTTGCCTTTGAGAACACACCTCAAATCCTCTTCGTTCTCGAATCTTATCAGAAAGAATCCATTCCCTCTATCGAAGATTTCGAAGAAATTATTTGTACACCAGATACTCTTGAAATAGTTCACCAGCGTCGGGATATGAGGATCGAAATCAATAACATATCCTATTAAACACTTGCTCCACTTTTCCCCATTTTCCTCTGCCTCCGATTTAGGATATACCCGTTTCCCTTCTGACAAAACTATACTTATCTTCTTCAGATCTGATGCTCCTCCACCTGTACTCGGCTTGAGACTCTCCCAGCTTATAGGTTTATTCTCAGGATCAGTATATGATGTGCTCCCCTTAACCATGAGTTCACCAGAAATCTTCTCCCTTCGCCTGAAACCACCCCAAGGAGGCAGACGACGAAATGTCATCGCACCCTTGGTCGCCCTTACGATCGCAGCGTCGGGAGCTCGGGAGTACATTCTCCAATTGGCTTTTTTTCTAAAGTAATTTTCTTGAAAACATTACTTTAGAAAACATATTAAAATTTCATATTTTCCAAAGCACAATTGACTGACCACATGCCCTTTCATCTAATGAGTTTCATGACATGAACAACTCGTTTTACGACATTTTTTGGTGAAATAAAAAATGTAAAATCAGGCTTGTTTGTAAATATTCCAATCAACTCAATTGATCTATATCAATAACCTAACAACATATCATCTCCAATAATTCATCTTTCATTTCAAAATTATGAAATCCTTGGTAGAGAAGGAAATTTAGGGTTTAGAAGAGGAATCAAGTGGAGATGATGATCTAGGATTTTGTCTTATAATTATTGATGGAATTAATTAAGTTACTCTTATTTAGATTAGTTTTTATGGTCATTCTTATTTATTATTCTTGAAATCAATCCTTCCTCTAATTTGAATGAATATCAAATCATCCTTATTTATCTTTCTTTCTCTTCGATCCCCATTTCTATGGTTTTTATTTGGAAGGATAATGAAAAGTAACCAATTGCTAGTAATTTTATGGATTTTCATAATTTTAGTTCGTAACCTAGGTTTTTTGGAGTTTGATACCTAAGGTGAGTGTTTCGGTCCACATTCAAATATGTAAACATGTTGAAAGCTTAATTATATATCAAAAAAATTCAATGAATACATCTCTTGTATTGTTTATGCAGTTTGACAGCCAATTGGGGGAATATGTGGTAAATGGAATGATACATATGTTCATTCTTAATGAATTGTATTTTAGCTCTTGATCCATAAATCCAAATTTTACTAGAGAAAATTATGGTAAAACAACTACCTTGCTTTATGATGATATTTCCTAAAATCATATTAAGGAATGTTATTCTTGGGAAATGAGTCAACCTGCATGGAATATTGTTTGAACTAAATTTCCATGAGTTACCTGAAATTATTACTGAATATTGTTGATTTTTAACATTGTTGTGTATGAGGATCAGTTTGGGGTTTTAAGTAGAGATATTCCTTTTTCGGGTTAAAGTTGAGGGATTGACTCGAAATACCCAATGCAACCATGCATACTTTAAATTTATGGATGGAGTGTGTGAAATAAAAATAAGGGTATCCATGTGTCATAAATAGCCTTAATGAAACCCCATACAACCTTATGAAGATAGTAAATGATAAGATTTTTATAATGGTTGGACTAAATTGACTTCTTGAAGCCCCTAAAGTTTATGTGTGATGAGAATGAGAGACCAAGCATTAACTTGTATAAAATCTTATAAATGTGAATAAATTCTCAAATTTAGGTATAATTACTTCAATTGAAGGCTTGAAGTCTTCTTAAGAAGATATAATCCTAATATATATACATATATATAATGGTATAGTTTAAGGAATAATTTGGAAGCCCCACATGAATGCAAGTTTTTTGTAGAAGTCAAATTTTAATAAATTAAGAATATTATTAGAGAATAAGGACTGAGAAGGAATAATCTAATTTGTCATACTTCTTAAATTGAGTAGTCTTACAAGGAATGGGAAGATTGTTTTTATTTACCAAAATGTCAATCAAATTCAATTGACATGGAACGTGTGTCTAAATGAAAGAAAGGAAATAATTAAGGGTGAGTTGAATTCAAATGATAAGTACTAGATGAAATATTAATGAAACAAGTACAAGGAATTTTTCAATCTTTTTATTTTAAAATAAATTTGGATTAATCAAAAACTGAAGGAAAGACACTAAATTGGAGTGTGAAACTTTTCATTGAGAGAGAAGAATGATGCATTAAGTGAATTTAGCATGATTAATCAATATAATTACATTGAATTAAAACTAATGAAGTTAAGACCTATGAACTTGAAATGAAGGGGAAATAAATAAAATCATCAACTAAACCAAGAACCTAACCTTAACTGTATTTTATGATAAGTTAAGCGATTGTTATGAATAATGAAGGTTGAAATAATGTTAAAAATTTAATATTTATGAACTTAATAAGAAGAGAGTAAATCATGGTTCTTGACTGGTGATATTAATATTTTAGTATGAAATACTAATTATGGGCTATGTATGCTTATGACTAAGATTACTCTATTGCTGAGAGAATATAAGTGGTATAATTCTTTTCTTATATCACAAACATGACTTGGGATTCAAGAATAATAAAATATTCTTATGATTGATATTTTTATGGGTTCTAATGTTCTATATACTGCCAAGAGTGAGATAGAATGAAATGATGGGAAATGTGATAGATTGAAATGGCGTATAATGATTTTTATTTGAGAAACTATCATCATGATAAGCACATAAGAATGGGAATATATATGAGCCCATTGATCATGAATCATATGAAATGATGAAACAATGTGAAAGTAGCATGTATGTTGTCAATTATAGATTATCATGTTGTTCGTTATAATGACAAATGGTTACTTTTCTTTTTAAACCTAATATGTTTAATGTCATTCTGGTTATACAATAATGCACACACATGATAAATGATGACTAGATGAGAAAGAATTAGGTAGAAGGTGAAATGATATATTCATCTAGTGAGGTGCCCTAAACATTATAACCTTCCCCCAAGTCCATACGGAGAAAATGAAACAGATCTCGTTGTAATAACCAAATGATTATGAAAAGGGCTTGTTGAAGTGTGGATCTACACCTTGAACGTTAGACCACTAGGATCTAGACGTGATTTACAATATTATTTAGGCCTAAATCCTTTGTTGTGAATGTTTATGTCCATAAGAATAGACTTTGATGAAGTGTAGACTATGAAACATGAGAATTGTAATGACATGTGATATTTTGTATTCTTTGTTCCTATCTCTCTTACCTGAGATATGGGCATGATGGGACTAGGTTGAAAACCCTCTCTTAGACTCTTTCAGTGAACCTATAATGAACTAAGACATTGTTTTAGATATCTTAGGTTGGTCGGACAAACCCTAAGATAATGATAGTGCATCATTGAAATGAGAATTAGGTGTGACAACTTGTTCTTGGTGAGGTATGTGCTAAGTAATTTTAGGGAAAATGAATAAAAGATTACAAATCATGTAGAATATGAGTTGAATGTTGTTATATTCCTTTTAGATCTAGTTTATAAATCTATTGTTGTTAAATATGTTTCTTACTATAGAAATTAGTAATTCTTCTATAAAGTCAATGTGTTCCTTTATTCTTATTTTTCTAGTATGAAATCTGATGGTTAATTTTTAACATCTAGTTTATGCTGAAATTTGATATCTACTCCAATTATGATTTGTTTTTAGTTGTCGTTTGAAGAGTCTTGTTTGGTAGTCATGTGTTATGTGAGCTTTAGATTTAGGACTACTTAATATGTTCTTGGTTCAATTAGTGTGATGTCACTATATGTGTTATTATTAATAGATTATAAATGTATAGATGTTGAATTTGTACTCCTATAATAGGAATGTAGTTCTGGAATAAAAGGTATTTTTTGGTCTATCAATAGATATGCTTTCAACTATAGTTAAGAAATTAAAACTTGAATAAGTGGATTCTTCTCTATTTTTTAAAATATTGTCATATGCCACTCATGTTAAATACTATGATTATCAATTAGACTTATCAATATTTCCACTCTTTTTTCTAGCAGTATACACTTAACCTGAGCTTATGTATGTAACTTGAGTGACTCATAAATTTCCACTCACTAGGGAACTATATGAGTCCATTAGGTGTTTTCACATACTTCTATATATAAAGACATCTTTTAGAGAGGTCTTGACAAAGAAGAAGTAAATATAATAATTTAATCTATAATATTCTTATATTCTCACATTTCTTTTATGTACATGTATTTTGACATAAACTAAATTGCATATGAGTAATAAAATATTTTTTAATGGAGTTGAGTGAGATTTTTAGTAACATACCAAGTTGGTAGTTTGAAGTATTATTGGTTTTTGATGTGTTACGAAAAAGGAAAATTTTAAATGTGTTTTATATATTGTTTTGATCATGTTTTCTAAGCATTTCATGTTTTGTTTCTTAATCTAGGTTTAGGTTTGGGGTTTATCTCTAATGATTGGCATTTTTTCTAATCATAAGAGAGGTTCCTCAACTTATTCCATGAGACACAGGTAAGTTACCTCTCATAGAATCCTTCATGTTGAACCTCTTTAGTTCTTTATTTAAATGTTTATTCTAAACTAGGCTAAAAAAACTTCAAGATCAATCTCTATAGATCTTGATTACTAGAATATAGGATGATTTGCCTAAGTCATTCATGGATAAGGTAATGCCCAACCAAGTCATAAATAACTATAGAGTAGGATCAACATACAATATGAGGAATAAAATTGTGCCCCCACAATTTTTCTTGTACACACGAGGTTCATCTTCATTTTTGATAAAGTTGATCTCTTTGACTATCTCATCAAAATTAGGATTCTAGATTTTAGTTGCATGATTCAATACATAGGTTTGCCTTTGTATATTACATACTTTAATGGCATCATTTTGAGTGAGAAAACATTTAGGTTGTGACATGTACACACCCTCTTGAAGATTCTAGTTAATGAAAGTTGTTTTAACATCTATTTGCCAAATCTCATGGTATTGATATTTAGAAATAGCAAGCACGATGCTACTGGATTTAACCATGGTAATTGGTGAAAATGTTTCATCATATTCAACACCGTGAACATGTCTGAAACCTTTTACAACTAATTGTCCTTTATAGGTTTGCACATTACCATTCATGTCAGTCTTCTTCTTGAAGACCATTCTCACCCTATGGGTTTTACCCCTCCAAAGGCATCCAAGATCCAATGAAGAATTTACTTTCTTGATGTACATGGAGTCCCATTTCAAATATTATGACCTCAAGCCATTTACTAGAATTTAGTTCTGCTATGGCCTAGTTATAGGTTGTTGGATCATCATCTATGACAATCAATTTGTCTGATTGAGTCACACGAAATCCGTATCTCTCTAAATCTAGACCTTCCTACTAGACCTTCAAGGTTTTATCCTACATAAGAAATTTGAGATTCCTCAACGACATGTGATATTCTTGTTCCTCATCTACCTCCATAGGCTCAATGTTATCTTATTGGCCTCAAACATCTTCAAGATCTACTTTCCTCCCATTGGTTCCTTTGGAGATCAATTTTGTTTCAGGTATTTCAATGTTTTAGAAATAAACACTTCATATTTAAATGTAACATAGAAGCAATAACCCTTAGTTTCCTTGTGTTGTTCAATAAAGAAACATTTATCTAATTTTGGTCCAACATTTTAACATAACTATTTCTTTTCATAATCTAAATTATCATAATAGACATATTGGGATGCTTACCATTTCATATCTCAAATGGTGTCATTGGAAAGGATTTGAAAGGTACCTTGTCTAGTGTAAGTTCAATGGTTTCAAGAGCATGTCTCCATCAAGAATTAGAATATTGGATAAACTCATCATTGTTTGTATCGTGTCCATAGGGTGTGAAATCTTCTTTCTAACACACCATATGTTGCGGTGTTCAAGGTGGAGTCAACTGGGATTCAATACCACAATCTATTAGAAGGGCCTCAAATACTCAGCTTAGATATTCTCCACAACAATCAAATTGCGGTGTTTGAATATACTGACGAGTTGGTTCTGAATTCATTCATGAACTTCCTAAATTTTCAAGATATTTTAAGTTGTGTTTATAATATACAAATATCCATATCTACAGAATATATCAATAAATGTGATGAAGTATTGATATCTACCTCTATCAGTTGTGCTAAAGGTCCAGACACATCAATATGTATGAATTCTAATAAGTCACTTGCCCACACACTATTACCATTGAAGGGTACTTTTTGACATCTAGCCAAATAAACAAGATTCACATGTCTTCGTTAGGGTGCTTTTGTCATCTTTACAAATAAACAAGATTCACATGCCTCTATTTCTTCAATATCAAAAGAGTCTAGTCTAGAAATATGTTTCTCATTAATGTTCCCCTAGACGATGGTTCCATATGTAAGTTTTATTTGAGTCGTTGAGTTTTAACTACTTAGAATTTATGTTATATACACTAGTTTCAAATTCCAATAAATAGAGACCATAAGATATTGGGGGATCTGCCATAGAATATATCATCTCTTGAAACATAAATTTAATCATTATTTGTTATAGATTCAATATTTTTTTTTCAAAATAACATACATAAGTAGTGTCTCTATTTATGGTAAGAACATATTATCAATTCTCTAACTCTATTACAAGCCAAATAGGAACAGATAAACTATAAGTGACTATAGTTACGACAACAACTCTTGCACCATTAGCTTATCATAGACCACTCCTACCTCTAGTAACAGTTTACCTCTTTTTGTATCTTGCAAATTAGAACATATGTGATATTGACATCTGATGTTCGATAGGGGTGTAAAAGGTGCAGGTACAGTGTGGGTCTGGCCATAACCATACCCATACCCATCTAATTTAGCGGGTATGGTTCCAGTTCTAGACCCACATAATACAAAACCTAGACCCGCACCATACCCGTACCTGCAATAATTGTGGGCATGCAGTGCGGGTATGCAGGTAAGCGGTTCTATAAAACATCATATTGTTTATGTAAGAGAAATGACTATGTTATATATATTTAACATAATAAGATATTGTTATCATATAGTATATTAACATGTAATAGTTATATTAGACAATGCTATATTCTATACAATAACATTAATTGAGTAATTGTTTACATATTTGTAGTCATGATCATAACATTTAGTTTATGTAGAAAGTAATGTAAATTAGTAGACATTTTGATTTTAAGTTTACATATGATGCTCATTATTGTAGCTAGAATAGTTAATTCTTAATTATATGACTAGTCTCAACTTTAGAGTAGGATATAATCTCAATAAGTATATTAATTAGACTAGTAAAGTATGATATATAACATATTATTTTAGTAGTTACTTATGTATAGAGGGTACACGGGTCTAGCGGGTCTGGGTCCAAGCATACCCATTATTGGACCAGCTTATAAGTGGGTCCAAGGGTATACAGGTCCAAGGGTATGCAGGTATTAAAAATTAGAGCTGTGATGGGTTTTTTAAGGGTCTGGGTTTGCGGGTCCGCAAGTCTACCCGTACCCATTTACAACCCTAATGTTCGATAGCCAAGATGAATAAGTAGATAACTATATATCTTTAACATATATAATTTCTATCCCATCTTCTTCTTCTTTAGTTCCTCAAGGTAAAGAGGGAAATTTCTTTTCTAATGTCTAGATTGATGACAATGGTGACAATTTTCTTCCTTTCCTACTCCTCCTTTATCTTTAAGTGCAGTAGACTTGGAATTTCGACTAGATTTATAAGTCTTCTTATATTTTCCCTTGCCATTTCACTTTTCAATCCTTTTTGACCATCAACATGGATTTGTCTTGTATTTCTTCATCTGAGTCCCAGTAGTTATCAAGATGCTAAGAAAATTTGACATTGGACAAACACAATTACACATGTAGTAGTTCATTACAAATTTCATGTATGATTCCAACAACAATTGCAAGATTACATCAACGGTCAAACGTTGGCCTAAGGGGAATTCCAGTCTTTCAATGATTTCCACATATGCAATCAATTTGAGTACATGTGGCCTTACTATATCTCTATTATTTATGTTACATTTGGAGGATTCCTCAGGTTCTAGTATTTCTAGTACATAGGGCTTATGCTCGTGAGTGAGAAAAATTCTCAATGTCTTGTATTAGTATTGGAAGTTGTTATCATTCAAAATTTCTTTCTCAAGGACTAATCACAATCAAAAGTTTCTATATGTGTTTTCTATTAGATCTACAAAGAAAATATTTTCATGAGTAAAAAAATAGGATTGAAAATAGTTCCCACTATTTTCATCAAATTAATAAGTCTTGCTATTAATTCATAAGATTACAACAATAAATATTCTATGGAGCCAAGATCCATGGTATATTACATTATCACTCAACTTTGGTTGACCACTCACAACTTAACTATTCAGATAGGTAAAAATTATTGATTGCATCCAATAAAACTCTTGGATAGATGGTTGCACAACTCTTTATCATATCATGTTAAGAAGTATATGTCTCCTTTATGCCTCTAGGTGCTCAATAATATTAAGATCTCCTACTCAACCCAAAGTCCAAAAGAATAAGTTATGCACCCACTAAAAAAACCACATATTTATTATCACACATCTCGAAGATAGATAGCATACCACGTTAGGCTTTCTCAAACTTAATCAATCAAGGTTTTCATGTGTACAATGGAAGGCATCTTAAATTTTGATGTTATATTGAGGGATTTAATATATTAATCCTATTATCAAATCACCACTGCATATACATTATTGTATGTATCATATACTACAAAATCACCAGAAGTGATGAACTATTGGTATGGAAACTAGGACAATTCTTGAGCCAAGAAGAGTTGTAGAAATGCAATCTTGAGATTCATACCCAATGTAACCCTAAATCTAACTTTACAATGTATTCCAGTTGGTCTACTGGAAAGCTAGTCACCCGATCAGATTCAATATTTAGTTAGTACTTTTGGTTGTTGATTGACTTACTATTCACCTTCATTCGAAACCTCCAAGGACCTTTCTAGTTGGTGAGGGTTTCTGAGCATCTCCTCCACTCCACCATAATCCATTGGTGATGTCAATATATCATCCTATCCAAATTTCAAGAATGAAAACTCAAATGGAGTATGTAGGGAGAGAGAGGCATGACATGCATACCTTATACATGTTACATTGTTTTGGATCTCTATCAAAAACCACATGTTACCAACTTTAGATCAGAAGCATTCACCACACCAACCTAGTTTCCATATCCACATCCTCCAAACAAAATTATTTCAAAGGTGTCACATTGGTTTATGTATTATAGATGTATCATATCATTATGGTAGTCAGTGATTAATGTGGATAAATATTTCACATGTATTTTTTCATCAATTATATGTGGTTCAAAACCCAAACTGATATTAAAGGCATACAATGTCGTCTTTGATACAGCTTTAGAGTTTTTGTGGAAGGGACACAACAAAAATACAATCCCCCCCCCAACAAAACTCTTGCCAACGGAGTTTTTGAAGGCATAAATGTTGGTATATTGAACATATAGAAAGAATATATTATATAACTTAGTGAAAATTAGTTGTAAAACAACTAGACACATATGATGTCAGTGTAGAACTTGCACTTCCAAATCCATATCTGAGGTGGTTTTTGTTGTTCACCTTGTCATTTTCTTGAAGAATAATATTGTTCTCAAGCCTCCTCCAAAGGGCATCAACCACTACGTCAACCATACATGTGTGAAATGTCTTGGTGCACCATCTTGGTCTCCCAGAGGGAGTGGTATTTGAATTGTTTATGTAATGTCATTGCTCACTCTCATTATCCTCCTATTGTGGTTTGTTGTCCTTATTATGATTATTTCTCTCTCCAAGTGGAGGAACCCTTAGGAAACTTGTCTCAAAATTTTGTAGGTCTCCACTTTGAAGTTCATCCTTTTATGTAGAAGTGTCATTGTAATGGCCCGCTTTCAAATTAGACATCTAATAATGGTTTACTTGGATGTTTAGATACCTAACCACAATACTAATTATTTAAGATTGATTAATGATTATTGTCTAATTATTACATATTAAACCTAATGAGAAACTCTAATAATGCTCTTATTTGAATTATTAGGTTGTGAAGTGAAAACCCTAGTCAGACAAAATTGGACTTTGATAGTATATTAATACAAAATATGATAAATACAACAATATGGTAAATGATTTCTATAATTTTATCTGAAACTCTCATTTCTTTGAATAGCTCAAAAAAAATTCTGCAAAATATCAGAAATATTTCTTATTCTTTTGATTTATTGGTCGGTCAGTTTCACCCATGACTAATTCAGTCGACCGTGCATTCATGTTAAAAATATAGCATTATGATGTATGCTTTTCATTTATTTATTTTTTTATCATTTTCAAACTAAAATTTTCCTATGTCTTATGAACTCCATATTAGATAACATGTTTGACTTTAAATTTTTTCAAGCATTGCTGAACAAAGACCCCTTAAATGGACAATTTTAATGATAGGAACAATTTGTGACTAATTCTATTAATATAAAAATACAATTAAGGACTTGTTTATAATTGTTATAAGATATAATTTCATCTATCTCACTAAATAACCCCCTAATAACTCCCTAAATCTTTGATTCAATCCAGAGATACAAAATTTCTAGAGAGAGAGGAGAATCAGGGTTTTGAAGGAGAAAATTATTAGAAATGTTGATTCAGATTTCGCTTCCAAAATCTTGTGAATTCATGTAAGTTCATCAAATCTAGATAGAGTTTCATGGTGAATCTTCTCTCCTAGGTCAAAATTCCATCCTCAATGATTTGAATCGATATCAACTTAACCTATTTTCTCTTTCTTTCTCTTCAATTATGTCTTTCTAGGCTTTTTGAGTTGAGTAGAGTAAGAAATGAACTGAATCCTTGTGAGTTGGTTGGATTTATAGAAATTTAGAACATGGAAAAACTTTTAGGATTCTTGGTTATTGAGGTGAGCTTTTATCTCTTTATCAACCTTTGTAATCACGTTGAAGGCTTAATTGTATCTGACTAACAATCAATGAAATCAATGGTTGTATTGTATGTGAATGGGTAATAATTTTGGAAAATATTTGAGGAAATTGGATACTAGTGATTTTGATTAATTCTTAATGACTCTTATGTATTTATATTCTTATTTGTATACTTAAATTTGGTTTGAGAAATTGATGGTCAGAGAACTACCTTGTCGTGTTCCTAGTTACCTAAAATCAACCTAATGAGTGATATGCTTGAAAATGACTTGACATCTATTGAATCATGTGTTTAGCTTAATTAAAATGAGTCCCTAAATTACATATGGAATTTAAATTAGTATATGTATAAGGTTTAGAAATGGAGGTTCCCAACATATGTGGTTAGTGTTGAGGGATTGACTCAAATAAGATAATGAATCAATGCATACATATAATTGATCAATGAATTGTGTTGAGATGGAAATGAGGAGTTTCATGCATGTGAATAAATTTAATGAACCCTACATACCCTGATGAGATTATTGAACAATAAGGTTCTTATGATGATGAGCTAATATGTATTGAGCTTAGCAGACTTCTTGAAAGCCCTTAAATTGAGTATTTGGATGAGTATAAGACATAAAGCTCAGACTTGCATATAACTTAATAAACTAAGTCCCTCAATTACATATGGAATGCACATTCTCAAAAGTATAATTATGATTATCTTAGACTATTGCATATATTGTATTATAAATTTTATGGAAAAAATATTTAACCTCACACGAATGCAGGTCTTCCATAAAAGTCATATAATAACAAATTGAGAAGATGATCAAATATTAAGGAGTAAGAAGAGTTAACCCAAATGAGTTCGATTTCTTAAAGTGAATAGTCTTATAATAAATGCAAGGATTCTTTTTAAATACTAAAATTCCATTTCAAGTCAAATGAGATGGTACTTTCATCTAAATCCATGAAAGGATAAGGAAAAGTGTGATATGGATTGTGATGGTGTGTTATGGATAAAATTTATGAAATGATTATGATGCATTATATAATTATTTTATTATAATTGTGTTTGTTTTGTCCTTAATTGAATGAAATGGATTAAAATATGACTTTGATGGATGTCAAAGAGAGATAAGAATTATATAATACATGAATTAATAATGATTTATTTCAACAATGTAATGACCATGAAAGAATTTAAGAGTAAGAAACCAAAATTAGGGAGAAAATTAGCACTATTTTGGTGGATATAAGAGCCTAACCCTAACCCTAACCCTTACCCTAACCCTAATAAAAATAATATTTAACTACGAAAATGTAGTGAAAATTTCATATTTTTTAGCTAAAGGCTTTAGCTACATTTTTCTTTACATATACAAATTGTAGTATATGCTCATGTAGGGAATGCCTTTAGCTACAATTTACAAATATGTAGATAGGTAACCCATTTTCTACTAATACACATTTAGTTGGGGATGTAGCTAAATATTATCTTTACATATTTAAATGTAGGTGTAATTGTATCTTAATGTATAACTATAGTTGCATATGTAGTCAACATGTACTTTAAAGACGAACTTACTATATTTTATGTGTACTTAATGTGTAGGGAAATGAAACATTTACTACACACACACATCTATATAGTCGGTTATCTAGTTCGTTAGATTATACATCTAGTTACATATATAGTGCTATTTACAACACATACATATATGTAGTTAGATTATACATATATATACTATGCAATTTGTCAATGCATGAGAGAAATTAAACCAAATTAAACTCATTATGCCAACAACCATACTTTCATTTATATTTTAACAACAAACATACATGGGGAGGATGTATGTCTTTCTCTGATTACACAATATTTTGGAAAATGCTATGCATATCAACCCTTTGACAGAACCAAAATCATCCATTATGCAAGGGAAAGTAGTGGATTCCTACCTTCAAGTGGATTCTGATCTAAATTATGTTGTCATCCTCTCCTCTATGGTGAGCTTTGCTTTTGAATGTGACAAATAAAGGTCAACTTTGTACTGAGTCTGATGAATATTAGAGTGCATTACAGTAGTCATCGTGTCAACAACCCTCTTCACAATGCTCTTGTGAGCCTCCTGGCTCTCTAAAGTACCTTCATTTAATTGCAGGCTTAAGATAAATTTTCCCATTTTAGTAATAACAACTTTGTTCTCTTGATCCTCAGTTGAATTGATGCTCTCTACTTGCTCTCTCTTAGCTAAAGCCTGGAGAGTAACTGCTTGGGGACCGGATGTTGATGTTTGATCTCAATCTTTTTTAGTGCAAATCTCCTAACACGATCCATTGACTTTTACAAGTCATCAAAATATCATCATTGTCATCCTCAATTTAAGAAAGAAGGTTTGGTCAATACCAATAGGTTTAGATGTCTCTTCTGCTTTAGCAAGAGCTAGTTGGTATGCATCATTATGAGTTTTTGTCCCAACTTTTTGCAGTTGCTCTTTAGCTGACTAACTCCTCCCTAGAGCATCAAGTGGTCAATTTCAAAAGAAAACAAATGTAGTCATGTCCAAAAATAGAAACATTAATCCCACTCCTTATGTATCAAAAATCATGCATAGATGGTGAATAATTTGAGAACTTTCCACCATATAATACATTCATTGCTTAATGCAAACCATTTACTTTACAAAAGATATAGGAATTCAGACCAACCGGTACTTCTAGTTCAATCTCATGATTGATGCAAATTTCCCAAGAAAATTAGTTATCAGCACCAACAACATAATTAGTTAAGATCGCTCACATCTATTTGTAAATTTATCATGCATGTAGTAGAATTGTTATACAAATTGTGCCCATACAAAGGAGGTTCTTTGTGACTCTGCTAAAGACATTTAATTCATAAAGCTTTCTAGCATTGAACTCATTGAATATCTAAAAGGAAAATGTAATAGCACTAAATCTAAGAAGGCACCAACTGAATAGTCAATACAATAGACCGCTGCCAACCAGTTTCTATCCACTAAGAAAAATGGCCAAGAACAAAACTTCTTGATGAGACAAAAAATTATCCATGAAAATTTGACTCACTTGATAAAGTATGAATAAGTTGAATATGAAAGTATTTTTCTCTTTATCTGCATATTCTTAGGTATAACTTTACAAGTACTGCATGCTTCTGCTATTAAAGTTGAGTTCACATAGCACAACCACTTGGTACATGGCCTAGAAGACATGAAAGATCAGTAACAATATTCACACCCTACCATTAGCACAAGAATAACTAACACTAAAAAGGAATCAATAGGACCACATACGTGGACAATTAAGTTCCTCTACATGATATTTATGATAAGAGGTTTAAACCCTTAAATTCACATTGAAAACCCCTCTCAGTTATTATTATTAAATATGTCCAGCGAAACCCTCTCATTCACATTGAAAACCAACTTGCTCAACTAAAGGTTGGGATACATTCTTTTTCTTAAGAAATAATAGTAACATAATTAGAATGAGAAAGCTAATCTAAGAAGAATGTCATATCATCAAACTGCTGCTAAGATCGAACCAACCAACACAAATAAGGACTATTTTTGTTTCAGCTCTAAATGGTTAAAAAAATGAAGCTATCAGAAGAATAAGCAACATATAGTAAGTTTCCTTCGACTCCTTCCCCAAAAAGGTTTAAATTAGATGAACTTCCCATACAGGAAAAACACCAAGAAAATCTAGTGTTCCTTATAAAGGAAAAGTAAATTTGGTTAATTTGTAAATATTAAATATCGACAAAATAAAATCATATATTAGGGAAGACATACATACAATCCATTGTATATGTATGAAATATATTTACAATAAAAAAAAGTAATCTTATAGATATATTCAAAGCAACAAAGTCTCTTTCATCATCACTTAGTGCATGAATATACTCTTCCTTCAATAATGAAATATTTGTTGCCTCAACTAGCCATGAACATATAAATATGTAGGCGAAGCAATAATCCATCCTATACCATATACTTTTAGTTCTATTCATACCCAGTTCTTTAAAGTTTGATGATCATATGTGCTTCCCAGCGAGCAAGACTTCTTCATGATGATAACAGGATTGGTGCATGGAAACATGTCAATGTGATGCTTAGTTTTGTATTGGTCACTAGCAAAAAGGATGTTACATTTGTATAGACCTTTGATGAATGGAGTGTTCATTTAGAGATCAATGGGAATGTCAAAATTGAGATTTTATATATTAGAATGGAACATAAACTTACATATGTTGTATAGAGTATGCTTCAATCCTAATAGACATCCTAAGGATATACCTACATTACTAGGTCCAACTAGTTAAGGATTCATAGAATTGGACATTAATTATAATTCAAGGACATTCAACTTACTTTTCCTATGTTTCACCATATAATATATATAAAATGTGTCTCATAAATATGAAGAAATGTGAGACTACTTCTCATGTGAATGGATTATTTATAGGACATGGGACAAGGTGCATGGAGCTGATCTCATCCCCAAGATGCAATTCTCATGAAGAAATATCTAGACATGTATGGAAATATAGTAACTAGTATCACTTATCCTTTATCATCATGTATTAACAAAAGAACAATGATATTCTAAAGGCCATCTTCTATATAATCGTTTGTGTGCTTCATGTGTCATATATGCATCCTAGACTATTGTTCAAGTATCAACTAGCTCGAAATTGGATCACAAAACATGTTTTACCTACAATCTAAGAGCTAACTCACCAATAATTCAACAATTTATAGAAATGAAGTTGGAACTTGGAATTCATGAATGCCATAAAGTTATGATCAACCAAATAGTCAGGACCAAAAAAATAATCAACCAAATAGTCTAATAAACCAAAACATCATATGATATGAAGACCCAATACCATTGATGTCAAAGTGTGTGGCAAGACAAAGACATGAAGCTAGAACCACTCAGGTGTTCGATAGTTCAAGATAACTCAACCAGTAAATTAAAAGGTTTTACTGACCAGTAGAATAATGGTGCCCTTGTGTTGATTTAGAACTAATACTTGTAGTTGTAATGCAGGTTGTGCCCTACTGATATCAGGGGTCAATCTGATATAAGGAGTTTCTTCCCCACTAATCAACCTTGTGTAGCTTGATATTTTCAACCCAACACACCTATAGAGCAATATAATAGTATATGATATTCACTATAGCCACTTCATTATAGCTAAAAAGAACATAAAAGAGATGTAGCAAATCCAAAAAGAAAATGCATAAAAACTCCTATATTTTATTTTATACGTCCATAATTCTATGGTGTCACATACTTATACTTTTGTACGGGGTGTACATGAATGCTTAGATGGAGTGTAACCCACTGCTATTTTAGTTTATACTTTTCAAAAATGATTTTTTAGAGGAATAGCTAGTTTAAACCAATACCATCACTGTTAACAAGAAGGAGAATGTCACCTGAATCTAACATGATATGACCATTCAATCAACCTCTCAATTTTGTTGAAGATTAACTAACAATAATATAAAAATTCATAGGTGTTGTTGATTACTCAAACCATTTTGTCTTCATGTTCACCGATACAAAATGACCTAAACGTGTTGGAGATCTAAAAAGTAGTTTGGGAGATGGTCATATTCATATAAATACTCTATCCTAATATAGATTGGATTTCTATACGAAAACAGAATGCATTGAGAACAAGAAGGGAGATCAAAGCATACAATAAAATCTGAACAAGATAGATCAGTCATAGAACACATTTGACAAGAGGCCAAAGATAGTCAGCCACAAATTGTGTTCAACATAGAGTCAAATGTAAAATACCACCATGAAGAACAATGTCGTAGAAAATTCATATGTTTGGGTGTCCACATGAATAGATGTTTTGGCCTAGTTAAGAATAAATATTCCTTAGCTGACATAAATGAAAAAATGGCTTTCCTCTACAAGTGATTGATGGGTGGAGCATAAATGTTTCCCCCATAGACAAGTTGAAATGGAGAGCCTTCCAAGGACTTGATTTGTCTAGAATGGCACTCATAAATAGGTAGGAGTAACAAAGCTTCATAATATTTAACTGAGAAAATCAAACCATGTGATCAAAGCTTCCAGTGAGCTCTAAAGTTGAGCAAGATGATCAATATCTGGGTAATAATTGCATAAACCTTTAAAAGGAACAACAACAAAAACTAAATCACGGGTGCAAACAATTGAGCTACACAAAATTAATCTATTGTACATTAGAGAAAACCTCTTGTTGCACAAGTACCAACCAAAAAATAGAACCATGAGTTCAACATTTTTAGAAGCCAAGACAAAATATTTCAAAAAAGGTTGAATAAGCAACAATGGTGAAGTATTCCACATGGAAAATACTCTTGAAACCAATAAGGCATTAGGATTTCATGCTAGCATAAGTCATTACCAAGTCACTAATCATTCAATACATTATTCCTGACGACATAAAAGGAAGAAAAAACACTATTGACCCAACAAGAATCCAACAAAATTTAACCATATGAAGTTATAAATTGTGTCCCTAAAATTGTGTCAATCAATGCATGCAATGAATTCTTATTTTCACCTTTAAGAAGAAACTTCAATTTTTTGAATTTATAATCTCTATAAGTTAAATGATTTTGTAATAGTCAAGAAACTCTATCTGCAAAGACTTCAGAAATCTAGCCCAAAATTCCTTCTTTATATTCTCTATAATTTCTTCATCTAGTAGAACATTACTTAGTTTGACTTGAACATGTATATCTGGTGTTAAGATATGTGTACATGATCCTGGTACAACCAACTTATCTGAGGCTTGTTATATGTGCCCTAAATGAAATGTATTCTAATGGTGGGTCCATCAGGATGAGTTGGGATGATTATAGTTTCTCAATTATTAATTTTTAGTGACCTTGAGAGAGCCTAAGCCAAAATCTGAGTAATGTGAGGATGCTAGATAGAAGAAGAATAATATCCTAGTTCAATACATGATTTTGATTATGAACTTATTTTACATGAAAAATATAGGATGGAAAACTTAAAGTGTTCCATTAACTTTGTATAACGTTATGTATATTATCTTCCAAGTAGAACATCAATTGATAATTTACAATATTTTAAACTTGGAATGTCTTAATCTAGGGGAAACTAAAGTTGTATGAATGGTCAACAAACTAAATGCCACTTACTTGAAGTAAGATGGGAAATAAATCTCTAGGATTTTCATTGGTAGGCATTTGAAAGACATCCATACCACCTTTTAGATTGCCCTATACACAAGCATAGTAGCTGACAGTCACTCCAAGTCAACTAAAACACAACTGATGAACATCAACTAACTAAAGACATAATAAAATGACATGCAATCAAAAAATGAAGTATTCCAGCCAAAGAAATTCTCAACATGTCTAAGAGAACTAGTAAATTAACAAATACTCATTGACACAATGGTAAATGATTATGTCCAACATTTGATTTGACCTCTACAACATTTTGATCTCGTAGTTTAAAATAAAATCCATACAATGTATCCCATTTCTGCATTATACTTAAACATCAAAAGACCTAGGAAAGAATCATTTCTAGGATATTAAATTTAATACCATTTCTAGAATTCCCAACAATCAAGAAGAACTCCAACAAAACCATCTTCAATAGCCCAAGTTGCCAAGTGTTTTAGGTGATATTTGTTGCCCCACCTGACTGTGAACATATTAGGCAAGGCAATAGTTCATCATATTTTATGACCATATACTTTTAATTCTATTAATACATGGTAATTCAGACTTTCATGATCCTATGTTCCCCCAATGAGAAAGATTTCTTCACGATAATAATGGACTAGCTTCTCATGAAAAAGAAATGACATAGGACATAAGCAAGTAATCTGGAAGGAACATTGTAGTTCCTTAAAATACATATTACCTTTTTAGAAGCTTCAAACATGGCAATACTCGGTTAATCATCTAGATGAAAACAATTTGGGAATATAATAAGAAGTATGATGGTAATAAAAAGTATAAAATGGTGAAACATAAAGGAATACATAAATAAAAATGGGAACCTAAGACTACATCAAAATTTTGTATGAGAAATTTAAATGAATATAAAGGATTATGAAGATATTCTATAATGAATTTGAATCTAATTGGGAATCAAAACTTTGTAAGAAAAGTTGAGAAATGAGAATGAAGCCTATGTAAAGTTATATTCTATATTAAAAACCAAATGGATGTGATGGATAATTAAGAATTTATTATAATCATAATTAAAGAAATACTTAAACAAACTTAATAATAATATAAAAGGATATGTGACCCACACCCAAAAAATGATACATTAAAATTATTTACGCAGTAAAGAAAATTATACTAAAAAGGGGATATGGTGATGGTATGTGAGAAAACATTCATCTGCAATGAATATATTAAAGAAATATAATGTAAGGGGTCTAAGAAGAAATAAAATGTTGTAATAATTAAGAAAGATGAAATGAAAATTGTGATAAGAAGATACCTTAGAGACACATAATTAGATTTTATGGTATTTATCCATACATTTTTTGGATCCTGGGATGTAACCCAAGAAGGACAATAGTGTTTTCCATCTACTTAGAGTTTACTTGGACGATTACATGCTTAATTGGATTTATCATTTTATACTTTATTAATGATGTTAGTTTAATTATGATAATAGAAACCTAATGAAAAACCCCAAGCATGCTTACATTTTGAATAAGTTGGGTTTAAGAAGTGAAAATCCTTATCGGACAAAATTAGGATTTAAATGGTATATAACACATATTGTGATAAATATAGTGATGTAATAAAGTATTTCTAGTATTTTATCTATAATTCTGATTTCTCTAGTATTAGGATATAGTTTGGATAAATAAAATATAAATGTTTCTGCAATATATCTAAATTTTTTAATATTTTTGGATTTGTTATTTACCAAATTGTTTCCTAGACTAAGTCGATCATAAATTCATGTTAAATTATAGTAGTATGATATTTTCTTTTTATTTGTTCATTGGTATATCCATGAAGGATGAAGTTTTAATTGTATCTTGAAAACTTTAATTTAGAAAACATTTCATAATTTCATATTTTCAAAGCACAATTGATCGACCACTAGGGATGTCAATGTTGTTGGATAAAAACCATATCTGTGGATAACTGCACCACATTTTACACTGCATAACTGCACCAAATGGTTATGGTGTGGATATGGTTTTCAATTTTGAAAACCTCCACAATGTGGTGCGGTTATGGTTTTAGGAATATATATATAAATATAAGTAGAATATCTATACATGTTATCTATAGGTTTTCCCACACAAATGACTAGACATTTTTTAATGGAATTAAATTTATAGATAAGTAGGAACTTTCATTTTTTGTAATTACTACACACATAGGTTCTGCTATTTGTAAAAATAATAAAAGAATGTGTTCCTAGTGCATGAATATATGACCATTCATATTTTAGATTTATATATATTGCACTTCATATATATATATATGTGTGTGTGTGTGTGTGTGTGTGTGTGTGTGTGTGTGTGTGTGTGTGTGTGTGTGTGTGTGTGTGTTTGTGTGTGTGTGTTCTAATACAAATTTATAGAGTCATAGGTACGATAGTGGTAGATAGTTTTTGTTATTGGTGGAATCATTTAATGTATTATGTGAGATATTACTGACTTGTTTCATACCAATCTCGAATATAAATGTGAAATAATTAAAAATGGGAGATAGAGAATTGAGGTGATAATTTATCTTATTAATATAAGTACAATATAATGCATTGACTAGTAAACGTATTTATTAGTATTTAGTTGATATAAAATCAAATTAACAAAAATAGAAAAGATGATTGGAAAAATAAAAGAGAGAAAGATAGAGTCAAGAAGAGATAGTTACACCAATTATTACTAGTCATCTTTATCCATAATTTTATTCAAATATTTTACCACCCTCCAACAACAATAGTTTTGACTTTCCCTCTCTCTAGAAAACATATCATACACTTAATTATAAATATTATTTTATTTATATCTCATTACAAATACATATATAGAGGGAAAATCATAGCTTACTTACATGCTTGAAAATGAAGAGGATGCCTTAATAGGAGAGACAGACTTGAAGAACTATTTTAAATAGGTTAATGTCATTTGGAAAAGAAGAATGTGTATTAGTGGGCATGGGACTTAATACATTTTAGAAGACTATGATGTTTAAACTTTAAATGGGAAGTTATACATATAGCAAGAAAATATTATGTTTATGTCTACTAGCTTTAAAAAAAATTAGAACATACGTTTACATGAATTAAAAATTAGTATTTTTTTGTTATGACTATGAAAATGAAATTGTTAATCCATGTTTTCTTGTTGTTATTTTATTTATTGTGTATAATTTCTTCATATAGTAAGAAGAATAGACATTTTGTTCCAGACGTGGTGCAGTATGTTGCAGCGTGGTTAACCACAGTTTTCTAGTGGTGTGGATAGGTTTCTCATTTCAAACATCACAGTGGATATGATGTCTATATGATGTTTGACTTTTAACTATGGTGCGGTTATGATTTTGGCTTAAAATACACCCTATCTACACCATGGCCATCCCTACCAACCACATACCCCTTCAATTAATGAGTTCCATAACAAGAACAACTCGTTTGATGACAAATTTTGGTGAATTAAAAAAATGTAATATCAGGCTTGTTTGTAATTATTCCAAGTGAATCTATTGATCTATATCAGTAACCTAACATTGTAGTAGCTCCACTAATTCATCTTTCATTTCAAAAATACAAAATCCCTTGTAGAGAAGGAAATTTAGGGTTTGGGAGAGAAATGTAGTGGAGATGATGATCTAGGGTTTTATCTTACAAGAATTGATGAAACCAATTAAGTTAATCTTCTTTAGATTAGCTTTTATGGTGATTCTTATTTACCATTATTGAAATCAATCCTTCCTCTAATTTGAACAAAAATGATATCAACTCATCCTTATTCTCATTTTTTCTCTCAAATCTCCATTTCTATGGGTTTTATTTGGAAGGATAGAGAAAAGGAGTTAATTGCTAGGAACTTGATGGATTTTCAGAATTTCAACTCTTAGGCTATGTTTTTTTGGTGTTTGATATGCGAGGTGAGTTATTGAGTCCTCATTCAGATATGTAAACATGGTGGAATCTTAATTATATACCAAAAATTTCAATGAATATATTTCTTGTATTGTGTATGTGGTTGGATAGGCAATTGGGAAAATATGTTGTAAATTGAATGTTATAAATTTATACTCATTCTTACTTAACTATTTATGTTTAGATCATGATCCATAAATACAAATTCTATTGTAGAAATTATGGTAAAAGAACTACCTTGCTTTATGATAATATTTCATAAAATCAACCTAAGGAAGTTTATGCTTGAGAATTGAGTCAACATATATGGAATATTTTTTGAACTAAATTTCCATGAGTTACCTAAAATAATACTGAATATTTATTTATTTTATACATTATTGTGTATGAGGATCAGTTTGGCATTTTAAGTAAAAGATATTCCTATTTAGGGTTAAAATTGAGGGATTGGCTCGAAATAGCCAATGAAACCATGTATTGTGAAATGGAAAATAAGGGCTTCCATGTGTCATAAATAGCCTTAGTAAAACCCCATATAACCTAATTAAGTTAGTAAACAATAATATTTTTATGATGGTTGAACTAAGTCGACTTCTTGAAATACCTAAAAGGTTATATTGTAATGAGAATGAGAGACAAAGAACTAACATGTATGAAATCTTATAAATGTGAAGAGATGCTCGAATTTAGGTATAATTACTTCAATTTATGGCTTTAAGTCTTATTAAGAAGATATAATCCTAATATATATAATGGTATAATTCAATGAATAATTAGACGACCACACATGAATGTAAGTCTTTTCTAGAAGTCACATGTTAATATATTGAGAAGATGACTAGATAATAAAGACTAAGAAGGAATAACTCTAATTTATTCTACTTGTTAGATTGAGTAGTCTTACAAGGAATGGAAAGATTGTTTTTAATACCAAAATATCAATGAAAGTCAATTAAAATGGAACATGTATCTAAATGCAAGAAGGGAAATAAAAAAGGGTGAATTTAATACAGATGATAAGTTAGGGATGAAATATTTATGAAATGAGTATGCAGAAGTTTTCAATCTTTATAGTTTTAAATAAATTTGTATTAACCAAAAATTGAAGGAAAGACACTAAATTGGAGTGTGAAGTATTTCAATGAGAGAGAAGAATGATGCATTAAGTGAATTTAGTATGATCGGTCAATATAGTTATGCTGAATGAAAATGAAAGAAGTTAAGACCTATGAACCTGAAATGAAGGGGAAATGAAGAGAATAATCAACTAGATTAAGAACCCCACCTTAACCATATTATGATGATTAAAGTGATTTTTATAAACAATGAAGGTTTAAATAATGTGGATGGTTTAATAAAGGTGGACTTAATAATAAGAGAGTAAATGGTGGTTGTTGACTGGTGATAATAATAATTTAGTATGAAATATAAAATACAGGCAATGTATTATTATGCTTGAGATTACCCTATTCTTGAGAGAATATAAGTGGGATATTTTTTTGTTCTATCCCAAATATGACTTGGGATTCAAGAACAATAAAAGATGCTTATCATTGATATTTTTGTGGGTTGTAATGTTGTATGTATACTGAGAAGTGTGAGATAGAATGAAATTATGTGAAATGTGATAGATTGAAATGGCATATATTAGTTTTTGTTTGAGAAACCATGATCAGGATAAACACTTCAAATTGGAATTATATATGAGCACATTGATGATGAATCATATGAAATGATAGGATAATAGGAAAGTAACATGTATGTTGTCTATTTATAGTTTGTTATGTTGTTTGTTATAATAACTACTAGTTGTTTTTTTTTCAAACCTAATATGATTCATGGCATTCTGGTTGTGGAAGAATACACACACATGATAAATGATGAATAGATGAGAAAGATAATTAGGTACAAAGTGAAATGTTATATACATCTAGTATGGTGCCCTAAACATTGTCAGCTTTCCCTGGGTCCATACTGGGAAAATAAAATAGATCTCCTCGTATTATCCAAATGATTACAAAAAAGGATTTTTAAAGTCTGGATCGAAAACTTAAACATTAGACCACTAGGATCTTAAAGTGAGTCACAATATGATTCAGGCCTAAATCCTTTGTTGTGAATCTCTATGTCCATAAGAATAGACTTTGATGAAGTGTAGAATGTGAAACATGAGAAATGTAATGATATGTGATATTGTGTATTGTTTGTTCCTATCCCACCTACCTGATATGAGGGCATGATGGTAGGAGGTTGAAAACCCTATCTTAGCCTCTTTCAATGAACCTATAATGGACCAGGGTGTTGTTGTAGCTATCATAGTTTGGTCGGATAAATCCTAAGATAATGATAGTGAATAATTGACATGAGAATCAGGTGTGAAAACTTGTAATTTGTGAGGTATGTGTCGAGTACTGTCAGGGCAAATGAATATAAGATTTCAAATTCAATAGAATAAGTGTCAAATGTTGTCATATTCCTTTTAGTTCAAAGTTGATACATCTATTATTGTTGAGTATGTTTCTTATTGTAGAAAATAATTTTTCTTTTATAAAGTTAATATCTTGATTTATTCTTATTTTTCTTATATGAAATCCTATCTTAATGGTTAACATCTAGTTTATGCTAGGATTCATTATATAACCCAATTGTGATTTTTTTTAGTTGTCATTTGAAGGGTTTTGTTTGGTAGACACGTGTTATGTGAACTTCATATATAGGACTACATATATGTTCTCAGTCTGGCTAGTGTGACGTCACAAGATGTGTTATTATTGTTGGATTATAAATCTACAGATGTTGACTCTGTTACTCCTGTAATAGGAATGCAGTTCTAGAATAAGTGGTATTTTTTGGTCTATAAATAGATATGCTCTCAACTATAGTAAAGAAATCAAAACTTGAATAAATGGATTCTTCTCTGATTTTTTAAAATATTCTCATAAACAAATCATGTTAAATTCTATGATAATTAGTTAGACTTATCAATATCTGCAAGTTTCTTTGTAGCACTATACATTTTAACGTAAGCATATATATGTAACTTTAGTGACTAAGAAATTTCCACTCACTAGGGAACTATATGAGTCTATTGGGTGTTTTCACATATTTTTAAGTATAAATACATAGTGTAGAGAGGTTGTGAAAAACAAGAGTAAATAGAATAATTTAGTCTAGAATGCTCATGTATTCTCACTTTGAGGGATGTGTAGTATACAAAATATGTTAATTTTATGTACATGTATTCTGACATAAATAGAATTATATATGAGTAATAAGATCTAGTTTTTGTCTTCATAGAGTCGAGTGAGATTTGTAGGAATATAACATGTTGGTTGGTTGAAATGGTATTGGTTTTTGATGTTATATCAAAAAGGAAAAAATTACATGTGTTTCTTATATATTGTTTTGATTGTATTTTATGAGCATATCATGTCGTGTTTCTTATTCTAGGTTTAGGTTTGGAGTTTATCTCTAATGATTGTCATTTATTTTGATCAAAAGAGAGATCCCTACACTTATTTCATGAGACACGGGTAAGTTACCTATCTTAGAAGTGTTCTAGTAATTGCGTATAACACTATGTATATTACATTCCAAGTACAAGATCAATTACTAACTTAATGTATTTTCAACTTGGAATGTCTTAATCCAGGGGAAACTAAAGGTGTATGAACACTCAACAAGGAAAAATCCACTTACCTGACACAAGATGGATAAGAAATCTCTAGGATTTTCATTGGCAGGCATTCGAAAGAGTTCTAGACCACCTTTTAGATTACCATGTACATAATCATAGTAGATGACAGTCATCTCAGGTCAACTGAAACACAACTAACGTATATCAGCTAACTAAAGACATAATAAAATGTCATTCAGTAAAAAAACTGAAGTATTCTAGCACACAAATTCTCAACACATCTGAGAGCACTTGTAAATCAAGAAATACTCACTGGCACAATGGTAAATGGTTTTTTTCAACATTTGATTAGACCTCTATAACATTTTGATCCCTTACAATTAAATAAAAGACATATGGTGCTTCCCATTTATGCATTATACTTAAACATGAAAGACCAGACAAAGAATCATTTCTAGGATATTAAATCTAATATCATTTGTAGAATTCCCAACAATACAAAAGACCTCCAGCAAAACCATCTTCAAAATCCCAAATTTCCAAGTGGATTAGGTGATATATGTTGCCTCATCTAACCATGAACATATTACGCAAGGAAAAAGTCTGTCATATTTTATGACCATATACTTTTAATTCTATTAGTACATGGTAATTATGACTTTCATGATACTACGTCCCCACTAATGAGAAAGATTCATTCATGATAATAATAGACTAGGTGCTCATGAAATAGAAATGTCATAGGACAAAAGTAAGTAATCTAGAAGGAAGTTTGTAATTCTTCAAAATAAATGTTACCTTATCAGAATCTTTAAATGTGTTAATACCTAGTCAAGCTAGCAACTAGTTTATCTTTTTTTATTAGTTGTATAGATCAACAACTATATTCCGATCATCATTCTTCCTAAGTAAATTTCCAAGTGAACCAGACTCGTTATAAGCTTCAGCACGAGCAACCCATTAATATTACAGTTACCCGTACTCTTTGACAACACCCAGTCCTTAAGTGATTTTGAAAACATTTAGAGCAATTGATTTTAAAAACATGTAGAGTAAAAGGTGGGTGCATCGAGATGGCCTAGTATCATTGTTCTTTCCCAACTACTATTTTTAGTGACCTTGAGAGAGCCTAAGCATACAACTCAGTAATGTGAGGACCCTGGATAGAAGTAGAATAACATCCTAGTTCAATACATTATATTGATTATGAACTTACACGCCATGAAAAAAATAGGATGGGAAACTTAAAGTGTTGTAGAAATTTTGTATAAAATTATGAATATTATCTTCCAAGTAAAAACAAGTTGATAACTTACTAGATTTTCAACTTGGAATGTCTTAAGACAGGGGAAACTAAAAGTGCACGAACGATCAGCCAAGCAAATGTCGCCTGCCAGACATTGGATGGGCCAAAATCCCTAGGATTTTCATAGGCTAACATTTGACAGAGTTCCAGACCAATTTCTACATCACCTTGTATAAATCACAATAGTTGACAATCACTCCAGGTCAATTAAAACACAATTGATCATATCAATTAGCTAAATACATAATAAAGTGACTTGCATTTCCAAATTGAAGTATCCAACACAAAAATTCTCAACATGTCTGAGAGGACTAGTAAATTAACAAATACTCATTAACACAATGGTAAACAATCATGTCCAACTTTTGACTAGGCCACTACAATATTTTGGTCTTTTACTTTAAAATAAAAGTCATATAGTGTTTCCCATTTCTACATTATACTTCAACATCAAAAGACCTAGGAAAGAATCATTTTTAGGATATTAAGCTAGTACCATTTACAAAATTCCCAACAATCCAGAAGATCCCCCATGAAAACCATCTTGAAAGGCCCAAGTTTTCAAGTGGATCACGTGATATTTGTTGCCTCAACTAACCATGAACATATTAGGCAAGGCAATAGTCTGTCACATTTTATGACCATATACTTTTAATTCTATTGATACATGGTAGTTCAGACTTTCATGTTCCTGTGTTTCCCTCAACGAGAAATATTTCTTCATGATGATAATGGACTAAGTTCTCTTAAAAAAGAAATGACATAGCAAAGAAGCATGTTATCTGGTGGGAATTTTGTAGGTCCTCAAAATAAATGGTACCTTATCAGAAGCTTCAAATGTGTTAATACTCAATCAAGATAACAACTAGTTGATTTTTTTTCTTCTTTGTCTAGATAAACAAATTTATTACTATTGTTATTCTTCCTTAGGAATTTTCCAGTTGGACTAGACTTGACATAATCTTCAACACGAGCAACCCACTAATATTACAGTTGACTATACTCCTTGACTGCATCAGGTCTTCAACTGATTTTAAAAACATGTAGAGAAACTAATTTTATAAACATGTCGAGAAAAAGGTGGGTGCATTGAGACGACCTGGGATGATCGTACTTGCCCGAATACTAATTTTTTGTGACCTTGAAAAAGCCTAAGCCTGTATCTTAGTAATGTGAGGACCCCAGATAGAAGAAGGACAATATCCTAGTTTAATACATGATTTTCATTATGAACTTACTTGAAATGAAAAATATTAGGATGGGAAACATAAAGTTTTCTAGTGACTTTGTATAATTTTATGTATACTATATTCCAAGTATTAGTTGATAACTTCTTCAATTTTTAACTTGGAATTTCTTAAGAAGGGGAAACTAAAGGTGCATGAATGTTCAACCAAGCAAATGTCACTTGCCTGACAGCAGATGGCCTAGAAACCCGGAGGGTTTTTGTTGGGAAACATTTGAAATAGTTCTAGACCACCTTTTATATCATACTATACAAATAATAGTAGTTGATAGTCATCCCAGGTCAACTAAAACACAACGGATGCATATCAACTAAATAACAACATAATAAAGTGACATGCATTCCCAAAATGACATATTCCAGCACAAAAATTCTCAACATGTCTGAGAGCACTAGTAAATCACCAAATACTCATTGACATGATGGCAAACAATTATGTCCAACATTTATTAAGAACACTACAACATTTTGATCTTTTACTCTAAAATAAAAGTCATGTAGTGTATCCCATTTCTACATTATACTTAAACATTAAAAGACTTGGGAAAGAATCATTTCTAGGATATTAAATCTAATACCATATGCAGAATTCCCAACAATCTAGAAGACCTCCTACAAAACTAACTTCAAAATTGCATGTTGCCAAGTGGCTCAGGTGATATTTGTTACCTCATCTAACAATGAACATATTAGGCAAGGGAATAGTTTATCATATTTCATGACCATATACTTTTAATTCTATTGGTACATGATAATTCATACTTTCATGATCCTATGTTGCCCGCAATGAGCAGGATTTCTTCATGATGATATTGGAATAGGTTCTCATGAAAAAGAAATGACATAGGATAGAAGTAAGTAATCTGGTAGGAACTTTGTAGTTCTTTATAATATTACCTTATTAGATGCTTCAAACATGTCAATACGTAGTCAAGCTAGCAACCAGTTGATCTTTTTTTCTTCTTTGTCCGGATTAGCAACTATCATCCGATCGAAATTCTTCACAAGGAATTTTCCAATTGGACCAGACTCATTATAATCTTCAGCATGAGAAACTCATTCATATTATAGTTGGTTGTACTCTTTTATTACACCATGTCTTCAATTGTTTTTTTATAACATGAAGAGCGACTTATTTTAAAAACATACAGAGAAAATGGTGGGTTCATCGAGACGAGATGGGATGATTGTACTTGCCTAAGTACTAATTTTTAATGACCTTGAGAAAGTGTATGCCTACATCTGAGTAAGGTGAGGATCCTGGGCAGAAGAAGAACAATATCTAGTTCAATACATGATTTAGATTATGAAACTTATGTTACATGGAAAAAATAGTATCGGAAACTTAAAGTGTTCTACTAATTTTGTATAACATTATGTATATTATCTTCCAAGTAAAATATTAGTTGATAACATATTAGATTTTCAACTCAGAATGTCATAAACCGGGGAAACTAAAGGTGTATAAATGATCATCCAAGAAAATGTGGCTTACCTGACACATTTTGGGTTTGAAATCTCTAGTATTTTCATCGAAAAGCATTTGAAAGAGTTCCAGACCGCCCTTTAGATCACCTTGTACATAATCATAGTAGTTGAAAGTCACTCCAGATCAAATAAAACACAACTGATGCACATCAAATAATGATGAAATATTCACCAAGAATGATCATTGTCAATTAGAGAACATTCATGTAAGTGATAGGGAAATGACGGAGTATGAAGGCAAAAGTAGTACAACAAGGTCAATTATTGTAATAATAAGCTTATAATATCAACATATACTTTTGTAAAAATTTATTTGGTGGTTGGATTTGTAACATAATGTGAAAATGAATTGAGAGGAAGTGTATAGTAACTACACCTGAAGTAGTCCAAACACATTTGAGAAACCTAATATATGTCAAATGAATTATGAAACACAACCCAGAAACTGAAGCTTTGTTATTTGAATTAATAATTTAATATGAAATGACACTAGTATGAAGCCTTATGTATTCTTAGAACTCAAGGAGATGGTTTTTCTATGATATATAATGGAAAAACAATATCAATTATGGGCTTTGAATGAGTCATAATGATTGTGCACTAAGGGACCTGATTCAATTTTGATTTACCGAATATATATTTGTGATAACACGAAACATCACCCCTTTATTGGAATTTCCAACTTGAATCGCACTCTCGTCCTCACCTCCAATTTCATGTTTTAATGAGTTTTGATGCACAATTAGTTCATCTAGCATACATGTATCACTAAGAAGATGCTCAATTGCATTAACATTATCTTTGTCTTCCTGTAACACATCATCATCTTTCCCTTACATTTTGATCTTATCTTTGTGTGAATGTATACTCTTTTCTTGTTGTCATATTGTAGAGGTTTCTTTCAGGGTTCCAATGCATCTTGTTTTGTTCAAATTGGAGTTAGGATGAGGGGGATATGCTCCTTTCAAATCCCATCATTAACCTTGTTTTACAGTCAATTTAATCAGATTTGATTTCTAAGTGGGCCGAATGTCTGCGTTTGCGGCCCACGTGGAGTAGAGGCCCCTTTCACGTCAGGCTATCCAGACCTTACTCGCTCAACCAATGAGAAACCTGATTTTCCTTAAGCAGATGCTCGTGACCCTTGGATCGTGAGCGACGGATTGTGCCTTGATCCGACGGCTGCTGGTTATCCCCTTCCTTGGTTGTACTGTACCCGCCTGAACAGCAGCATGGGCTACTTTTCTCCGGCCAATGCCCTCTTTTCGCAACCCCTTATGCGAGATTGAAGCTTCCTTCGGATCCGCCCAGACCCCTCCCTCATTTTCCTATTCTTTCCCTCTCTGTCGTGCTCTAGGGCTCCGCCCCTTTCTTCTCTTACAGAGGTTGGCACTGCCATGAGTAAGGCTTTGGGGCTTTTTGCCCTGACCATCCTCAGCGCCGAGAGATGCCTCCAGTATCTCTGGTGGAGCAAGCCAGAGTTGATCGGCCGCTCCGAGAGTCAGATCGAAGGTCGTAGACATCCCGTGGCCCAGGCCTCCGGAGACCACACCACTGTGGAGCGTAAGCCGTGCGGGCGAGAACATGGGAGGGAGACAATCCGTGGACCGTCCATTGGCTGGTCCTGTTATGAAGGACAGGGATCCAACGACTTCCAATCCACATGACCCTCTCTCCCTCATATTGACCAGTCAAGAAGCCGGACCCAAGGCGCTCAACCACGCAGTGGTGGAGCCGCGTGATGCAGACCGTGGGATCGGGAAAGGCCATGATGGTCCGTCCATCGACAGCCCTAATGAACCAATAAATGTCTGGGTAACACCTAATCCTCTTTTTCCTAAAGTTTGAATGCAAAAATGCTAAAAATCATATGTTTGACATGCTTTGGCCATTTAAGGCATATAATATATGACTTTTGATCATTTGGACGAGATCTATCCAACGACACTAGTTTTAGAACATAATTCTTCTTCGTTTTCTTGTAATATCTTAAAAAGTATGTCTTTTATGTGTTATTTGAATGCTTAATGATGTATCTTGCTCCATCTAGTTTCTTTTTAGGTCCATTTGGTTGGACCATCTCTCGAGATCTTATCATAACTTACACACTACTCATAAAGTACGCTTAATCTCTTGACCCTACTATGTTATTGGCTTGTTTGTATGTATGCTCGTATGAATATTTGGCAAGATAAATAATTATTTGAGACATTGTTCACTATGAATACTACTTTCATGTTGACTATACTACATTGGAAAACTTTGAACATAATTTAGAGAAATCCATTATATGCCCAGGTGCACCTACCTGAAGTTTTGGGGTAAGGATACCAGGCCAATCGTCTTACTTGATAAGGTGGACCATTGTGATACAAGGATTACCTATTGGCTATGACTTTGAGCCCCCTTATAGATAGGGTAGCCAATATTGAGCACCCTTATAGATTATTCCAGTGAGAAGTTAGTCTAAAGACCTATAGTTTATATAATGGATAAAGAAACCTAAATTAAGATTTGTATAAAAGAAAGTTGTTAAGTGTTTTCTCCTTGCTTCTAGTTCTTGCTTACTATGATGTTTCCAGCCAAGCAAACTTTTACTATATGCTTAAATTTTTTACATGTCTTTTCATAGCATACTATATGTACTCACATTGATATATTTTGTTTATCCAATTTGTAGTTTCCAAATGAAGATTCATTCCACTGAAGACTCTAAGCTCTAAAATGCAATACAAATGGGTATACTTGATTCTAGAAATGGGTACACATCTCTTATCTCCATGTCTAGTATCTTGTTATTTCTTTGGTATTGTTGTTATTTATTTTCAATATATATTGCTTGTGTGACATATTTGTGCCATTCTACGGACAGGAGACCAAGTACACTCGCCTTTGGCTTCGTAGTCATTAGGTGTGTGAACTTAGGGTAACAAACAGTTCTGTGACGAATGATATTAGAGCTAAACACATAGCTATCTATATATGTTTAAGGCATAATACATTTTAAGAACCCAGGGAGGACTAAAATCCCTTCCATAAAGCTTAGCGAGTTTTCTAGAATCTCATCTCTTATTTAAGGATCACCTAATCCACCCAAGTAGATGATGATTAGTTTGATTTATTGTCTCCTCATATGATTCTTTTCTCATGAATATTAACCACATGACATCTTGATTTTGGGTAGATTTTGCATGGGAAAAGTAAAACTCACTTGAAATCACGAACGTTGATTTAAACGACAATGCCATGATCTGATTTTATATCGAAATCCCTATTTGATGTAATAAAGTAATATTGATAGTGATGTACTCATGCAAACTCAATGGTATCGAATCGGATATGAGTGCTTTCTATGTTTGAGGTATATCTTTAATGTTAGTGATATAAGGTGGAACTTATGTTCTATACCCCATGTTGGATGGGGTCCCTATTGATTAAACTTATGTTGTCCCTATTTTGATCAAACCTCAAACATATCTAAGCAAAACTCGCCCTATTGATATGTATCATGCCAATACTATGATATGACCATGTCTTTGGACCCCTAGATTATGATGGGAAGACTAGTTATAAGAGGAAAATCCCCTATTGACTATTAATCCTTTTTGTAAACTAAATTTTGACTAATATAATGGACATGGATCTAAATTTTGCGCTATTATGATTAAACTCTTGAGTTCTCAATTTGACTTCTCAATTACCAAAATCTACCCTTACCTTGATCCCGAATGGAAGGGAATGAAATTATGACCTGGATCTCACAAAAATTTTGAAGTATGATCACCCTAATGATCTGGATGTTTGACCCGAGATCTTATAGAATATGATTTGATAGTTGATACTCACCCTTTTTGGATATGTTTGATGACTGATGATTAATATGGACTTTGTGATCGATTGGGGTGGTGGTTGACTCATGATTTCCCTAATATAGGTCACATCCCCATTGTGAATACGTCAAAATTTTTCACTTTGATGATCATTTAGGGATTGGAAGGGTAACCCCTTCCATACAATTTTGATTTCTTGACCTAAGTATGTAATAGGCCATATCCATGTCGATATCGATACTCGATCTCGAATCCCAATTTAATGATGATATTGAAATATGATGATGTTTACTACAACTTGTGGTTGACTTCCTAGAAAGACCTAGGTTTAGATCATTCATCAGTGACGAATACCATGATGATGAAACTGATTTTGATATCACAAAATGTCACTTGATTGTTTCTCGATTGATGTATATGGATGAATGATCACCCCAAAGCTCAAAATAGGAACCTAGCCCTAGCTTAGAAATGTATGTACCTATGACTTTGAAGTCCAAACTCGACTCTCGATATTGATGTATGAAATCTTGACACGTGGTTATTAATCTGGTTTTGACTTGACTCCTAAAATCACCCTATTTGGATCCTCAGGTCACCCTCATTATATATGACTGATAACTTTCATGTTCCAAAATCTCAAAAAATTTGTAGCGATGGTTATGTTAACTTGCTTGATTTATGACTTACAGTTAATCTCCATGTGCACTAGGGTAGGACCTTCCGTTGATTTTAAACACAAAATCATGATGTTAAAATATGGGGTTTGTCTCAAATTCTTGAAATACGAAATCTCAATCATTACTGTATATCCCCAACTAGGACAATGTTGAGGATAGTACCCTAAATATTGGGAAAGAAATTCATGCCTTAGTCTTCAACTCTATCCAATTGACTTGAAATGTGATCTCTCCAAATTTGATGACATATAGGATAATCTCTCCAAAAATAGTTGACTCTCGTGATGATACTTCCTGTTTGAGGATCTGTGTGACTATGTGTTGACCATTATGCTCAACTGCTTGATTTTGGGAATGATAAGGATATTGTAAGTAATAAGGATACCTAATGAGAATACGTTGGTGACCTTGATGATTAATAGGAAAACTCAATCTCGATATATGACTCGATTTAGTTTTGGGAAAAAAAATCTTTTAAGGTAGGGAGGATGTGATGACCTAAAATTTCACCCCTTTCTTGGAATTTTTAACTTGAACCTAACTCCTATCCTCACCTCTAATTTCATGTTTTAATGAGTTTTTATGCACAATTAGTCCATCTAGCATAAATGTATCACTAAGATGATGCTCACTTTGATTAAAATTATCTTTGTCTTCATGTAACACATCATCATCTTTCCATTGAATTTTGATGTTATCTTTGTGTGAATATACACTTTTTTCTTGTTTGCATACTGTAGAGGTTTCTCTCACGGTTCCAATGCATCTTGTTTTGTTCATATCAGAGTTAGGATGAGGGAGATATGCTCCTTTCAAATCCCATCTTTGATCTTGTTTTATAGTCAATTTAATCAAATTTGATTTCTAGATGGGCTAAATGTCTAGGTTCGTAGCCCACATGGAGTAGAGGCCCCTTTCATGTTAGGCTATGCAGTCCTTACTCGCTCAACAAATGAGAAGCCTAATTTTCCTTCAACAGATGATCATGACCCTTGGATTGTGAGTCACAGATTGTGCCTTGATCCAACGACTACTGGTTATCCCCTTCCTTGGTTGTACTATTCTCGCTTGAACAACAGTAGGTCTACTTTTCTTCGGCTAATAGCCTCCTTTTGCGACCCCATATGTGAAATTGAAGCTTCCTTCAAATCCACCCAACCCCTCCCTCATATACCTATCCTTTCCCTCTCTCTCGTGCTCTAGGGATCTATCTCTTTCTTCTCCTACAGAGGTTGGTGCCGCCATGAGTGAGGCTTTGGGACTTTTTGCCAAGACCATCCTCAACGTTGAGATATGCCTCCAGTATGTGTGATGGAGCAAGCCGGAACTGATCGACATCTTCAAGAGTCGAATCAAAGGTCATAGACAACCCATGGACCGTTGATTGACTAATCCTCTTATGAAGGACATGGATCCAACAACTTCCAATCAACATGACCCCTCTCCCTCACATTGACCAGTCAAGAAGACGAACCTAAGGAACTCACCCACATAGTGGTGAAGCCGCATGATGCAAACCTTGGTATTAGGAAAGACGACGATGGTCCATCCATCGATGGCTCTAATGATCCAATAAATGTCTGGGCAACACCCTAACCCCCTTACCCAAAAGTTTCAATGCAAAAAATGCTAAAAATCATATCTTTTACATACTTTGGCCATTTAAGGCATATAATATATGATTTTTGATCTTCTCAATGAGATCTATCCAATGGCACTAGTTTTAGAACCTAATTCTTCTTATTTTTCTCCTAATATCCTAAAAACATGTCTTTTATATGTTATTTGAAATCTTAATGATGTATCTTGCTCCCATCTAGTATTGTTGCTTATTATATAACTATTGATATTTGTCACAGTAACTTTTAACCATCATTTGCCTTGAATCACGAATTAGATCACATTTGATGTGCACTTTTACTCTTTTCACCTAAAAATGGCCCTTTTTTTATTATACATGATAGTACTTGCTTAATTGTTCAGACTTTGACCTATATAATTTTTAAATGATCATCCAATCTCTAAATAAGTTATATTTAATACCTTCTTTGAACCATAGAATCCACTTTGATCATGCTTAGCTTTATTGATGGCTTTATGTTGTGAAATATACTACATGATGTGACTTGCATGAACTTTTAGTATCTAGATCTTGAACCTTGTACATGTGGTGACCAATACTTATTGGAATACTAATTATGACCCCAAATCAGTAACATCTTGCTTCTATGTGCATAACTTACCATGATTATCTCTATAGATCTTAAAGTGATCTAGTTGACCTAGTTTATTCTATTTTAATGAAATGTGATTCTTATATAATTGTTTTACTCTACCTAGATCAAATGAGTAGATTCATCACAATCTTAGCAATAATTAGTAACTTGAGCTATCTTATGTATTCTCATGATCTTATGACTTGAAAATGTGACCGTGTTGCATGAAATGAAGCTAATATGACTAATTATGATCTTGCATGAATAGACCATGATGATAATATATATGACATACTTCCCGTACTCCGAATAAAAAATGATCCCATGTTAATCTAAGAAAATGTAGACGTTTCACTTAGATATAGGACTTAAGGTTGATCATTGGACTATGTTGAATAGACATGCATGTTTGGAAGTTTGGATATATTTTTTGAACTAAGTGAGACCTAGATCTAGGAAAATATCCACATGACTCATATGATGCTTATCTCATCGAACACTAGTGATCTAAGACTCTATATTACATCTTTTACTTTTTAATTCCATTTGGGTTGGACCATCTCTCAAGGTCTTATCATAACTTACTCACTACTCATAAGGTATGCTTAATCTCTTGACCCTACTATGTTATTGGATTATTTTCATGTATGCTCATATGAATGCTTGGATAGATAAATACTTGTTTGAGATATTGTTCCCTATGAATACTACTTTCATGTTGATTATACTACGTTGGAAAACCTTGAACATAATTTAGAGAAATCCATTATATATCCTAGTGCACCTGCCTAAAGTTTTGGGATAAGGACACCAGGTTGGCCGTATTACTTGATAAGGCAGACCATTATGATACTAGGGTTACCTCTTGGCGATGACCTTGAGGCCTCTTACGGATAGGGTAGCTAACGTTGAGCACCCTTACAGAATCTTCTAGTAAGAAGTTAGTCTAAAGGCCTACAATTGATATAATGGATAAAAGAACCTAAAACACACTTTGTAAAAAAGAAAGTCATTAAGTATTCTCAACTTGTTTCTAGTTCTTGTAGTACTTATTTAAAATCTCTCCTCCTTAACATAGTAGAAGAAACCGAGTTTAGAAATATCACATGTGCACTCAACTTGAAGTAATCAAAGCCCTCAACAACCCCATAAATCAGTAATCATCTCAAACACCAGAACAAATATAGATCATAACCCAAGACTTACTACCAGACAAAACAAGAAGGAAAAACAATCAATCATGCAATTAATACTATCATAGAACCACATACAAGAAAATAGAAATCATAAAACACTCCAAATAAATCAAGAAAATTGAACCAAGTTTTTCCAAATCAAGCCTCCACTCAGTGGAATAGAAGATGAACCTTGTAGTAGAGTCTTCCAACAAGATGGAAGAGCACCTCAAAACATGCTAAGTTCATCATTGTGCAATATGACCAAAGGTAATAAGGACAACTAGATAATAAAGCTCTAAATAACATATCACACATAAGACAAAAAGGGATAATAAAAGTAGATCAAAATCTCAGAAAAGGTTGAAAACCACTAAATTTTGAGCACTTGTAGATTGTAATTCACTTGTGATTCTCTTTTAGGAAAAAGAGATCAAGCACTAAGGCCGTGAGGAAGATCCTAGAAATTTTCATACTAATTATGTGGTTGTAACCATGAGCCGCACGAATTACCATTTAAAGGTAAGACAATAATCTCTACTTCTATATGAAGGTATATGAAACCACAAGTCACTAAAGGAGTCCAAGTTCTTAGTCTAAACAAGTCACTACATGAGGAACATGCACATATATTCCTTGAGAAGAGGTTTCACATTAGTTAGAATAAAAGGGAGAAGTGATACCATAGATTCACACTAATAATATTTTTTTACGACCCGTTCCTAGCTTTGCTGGTAATCCTAGAGATTTAAGATAATCTTAATGCTTGTCCTATTTTTGTTAGTAATATTCTATGTTGTGCTTTATATTAACCTTAATGACCTTAAATACTTATTTGGGCAACTGATAATCATGATTTAAGCATACTATAAGGATCTAAGTTGGGGTTAACATAGCATTGACCCATACATGTGCTTAAGAAGAAAGTTAATGACATTGGAGGAAATAATTAATAAATGATTTTTTATTTGATGATATTATCAAAATAATATAGTAGGATTCTATATAATTCAATTATGAATAAAAAAAAGAATAAACTAAATCGTAGTTAAAATGAGTGAGTTATGCCTATTTTAGTAAACATATACATAACACCGCGACCGTGACACTGCGTCGACCGCGACCCGTGATGCTAGGACCACGACCGCGACGCTACGTCGACGCGACCCGTGATGGTAGTACCACGACCGTGATGTTGCATTGACTGTGACCCACGATGCTAGAACTGTGACCGCAACGCTGCATCGACCGCGACCCGCCACGCGCGTCGACTGTGACCGCGATCGCCGCCGCCAAGAACAGCCAATCGTAAAACGATCATATGTCGAGCAATACTTATCCGCTTTCAATGAAATGAAGTGCTTTAGAACTGCAATTCGATCCTTTATCATCCAGACATCTTGTTGGATGAAAGGGCGACCTGGAGGGTGATTTCTAGGGCAATTTTTGGGGAAGAACGTTCAGAATAGTAGAAATCCAAAGGGGTTATTATTGATTCGAGTTGGTAAGTAGTTTTAATCCTTGATTCTTCTTCCTTTCAATTTCATCTTGCTTTAGATCCCTACTATAGAGATTTTATATTTGGATTAACCTCTGATCTTAATGTTCTTCCTACAACAGACCCTCTTTAGGGCCGAGAAACACATTAAAGGGGTTGTTCTGAACGAGATCTTGAGGTTTAAAGCTCGAACCTGTCATGTGTGAGCTAAGATATGAGATTAGTTGGTGAAAGGGTGAAGATCAGTGATCATGGACGAATTTTGTGAGTAGATAATCATATGTTAACCTTGATTTAAAGCATATCAATTCATATCATAGTATCCAGTGTTTGATTCTTGCTGTATGATATTTGTGATGCTTGAATAAACGTATGTGGTGAAAATCAGCAGTTGAAATGCTTTATTAATCATATTAATAGTGATGTATTACCATGTTGAAAGTTGTCTTGTAAATTGTCGTCATTCGACAGCTGATTAATGTGCAAATTGAGGCACCAAAAAGACAGGTTGCCCTAGTTCATGTTTTAAAGAGTTGGAGTATGGTTGTGAAATATATGTAAATTGTTTAATGATTCATTGTTTAAATGTGAGGTACCTAATTGTTAGAAATAGGGTAAACATTAGCTACGATGATGATACATGTTATATTAACTAAACATCATTAGACATTAGATGGCATGGACAATGTAGAATCCTCACATGATGAGGCCTGCGCTGTGGGGAGGAAATAGTTTCCCGATTGGAGGTAGTCCAGATCGAGGTAAGCCGAAACGTACTAGTAGGGTGCGGGGGTTTGACCAGTAGGGAAAATTTCTTACAATTGTGTGATACCCGACACCAACCGAGGATGCCGGTGGTACCTATGCTACATGTTGTAGTAATCAATGGTCGGTAGGTCACTGATGCACTTTAAGCCTGAGGGCTTTGACTCATCGCTTGAGTACCCAAGTTGAGAGGTGGAGTCTGAGATGTCCGGCCGCTCCTATTAGTCGCCGAGAGGCAAACGTGCCAATGCCAGCTGCAAACATGGTATTGAAATTAAAGACTTAGGAACCTAGGTGTGCTTTTAAGTCTTGTACAATGAGATTGTAGCTTGATGCGATACTTTCATATGTTGTGGTACACCTCATGTGGGTCTAATGACATAATAACTGGATTTGAAATAATGTAAATAGTTAGGTTATCCTTTTATGTCATTTAATATCTGCATTACTGCCATGCTGAGTGAATTACAGATTTAAACTGCCATGCTGAATGAATTACCATTTTAAACTTCCATGCTTGCATGATAGCATTTAAGTTCTATTACTTGTAAACACCATAAATATCTTGCTTACCTATTGATTCTCTACTCACTGAGCTAGTAGTTCACCAATCTATTGAGTAATTTTTCAGGTAAAGGATTAGCTCTTCCTGAGGAGTCGGAAGCCAGCTTTAATCAAGATTAGCTCAGAGTTCTTGAACGAAGAGTAGTTAGAGGGTCTCTTATCCTTCCCCTGGATCTTGGGATAGAAAGAGTGAGAAAAGAGAGAAGTTTGAAATGTAATGTACATGATGCATATTAAGTGTGAAACTCTTGCTTCTAATTAATAAGACAAGTTCTGTTGTATCTTGTTGTTATGTTTAATCAAGACTTATCGTTCAGTAGGTGTTATTATAATATATTTAGAGAAAAAAATATGGCGGATATTTCATCAAGACTATGCCCTAATCTCATGATTAGTGGTAATCGTGGGATGTGGGTGTGACAATATTTTGGTATCAGAGCATAGGTTGAACCTAAAATGAATTTAGGTTTGAGATAGGAGTGATAAGAGACCAATAGGATTAAGATGTTTTCCTCTTTGAACTGCAATTTTCTAACAAATATTTTCTATTATGGATATACAGATGGAAGGAAGAGGATGTGGACATGGTGAGGAATAAGATGAGAGCCATTACGGCCCTGACCCTCAAGCAATGGCTTGAGGTGAAGAGGATAATGAGGCAACAAGGATGTATCATATTTTTTTGGAGACAAACCAAAAATACAAGATGGACATGAAGTCTTCATCTTCTAGTAAGGATCTGATGAGATCCTATGAGTTGGTGAAGAAGCTTGGTGGAACTAAATTTTCTGAAATAACAAATCCAGCTATGGTAGAGGTGTGGCTTCGACAACTAGAAAAGGTATTTCGCCTAATGGAGTTATCAGAAGATAAGCAAATCAATCATGCAGTCTATTTACTCAAGGGAGATGCTGAGCTATGGTGGCGAGGAGTGGAAGATAAAAGGAGAAATGCAAAGATGACCTAGAAGGACTTTGTGGATGAGTTTCACCTTAAGTATTTTCCTCCTATCTTCCTAAGTGATAGGATTAAACAGTTGGAGAATATCAGATAAGGAAGTATGCAATTGGTGAATACGAGGCATATTTCACAAGGTTGGCAAATTTTTGTCCGCAACTTGTTCCTGATGATGTAGAAAAGTGCAGAAGATTTCAACAAGGATTAAGATCAGAGATTAGACACACTGTGTCAGCCATTGGTCTAAGAGACAGAGAAAACTTTGGAGAATTTGTTGAAGTAGTGAGACATGTAGAAGAGTCAGTTAATACTGATAAGCAGACTGAGAGTAAGAAAAGACCTGGAGACTTCAATAGAGGGGGACAAAGCAGTGGTGGGTACAAAGGAGGTGGTGGTTTCTTTTCTAAGATAGGACAAGGACTTGGTTGTTTTGGAAGACAAGGATCTAGTTTTTCACCAAGTTGAGGACGGCCTAATTCCGGTAGATGGAATACACAGTCTACATCGACACCTCCAACTAGGTCTTCAGGATCTTCAGTGTCAGTGACAGGACCGCAGAGCATGATGCATCCATATGTGACAATTGTGGTAGGACACATTCTGGTCAGTGCTGGGGAACTAATTCTCCAATATGTTTTCATTGTGGACAGATGGGACATATAAAAAGGGACTTCCCAAAGCTTCCATATGTTTCAAAACAAGATTCACAATTACAGTTTCAGACTCCACAGAGGCAGGCTCCATTTAGAGGGGCAAGTTCTTCAGTGGCTTCAGGTTCTAGAGGGGGATCACCTAGTACCAATAGTGGACAACATGGACAACATGGTAGAGGGAGAGCTACTGGACGCTTCTTCTCAATGACACCATATGAAGGTGTAGTTTCACCCAAAGTTGTGACAGGTGAGATGCTTCTCTTTAAGAACATTTCTGTTATAATATTAATAGATCTTGGTGCAACACATTCTTTTATTCAAAGATCGATAGTTAGTACTAAATCTTCTAACCCAAGATTTATCTTATGAGTTGTTGTTAAAAGTTCCACTAGGTGAATCCTCAATTTTGACAGAAGTATGTACTGGATGTCTGTTAAGCTTTAATGGATATACAATAGCAATTAATCTCATACCCTTAGATATTAATTCTTTTCAAATCATTTTGGGTAAGGACTTCCTTGAAACATATCATGTCCAGTTTGATTGTTGGAAGAAAGAAGCTATCTTTCAATAAGGTGGTTTTTCATGTGTCTTTATCAGAGATAGAAAAATCTTGCCCACATGTATAGTATCAGCTGCTGTAGCTGATAAGATGATGAGAAAGGGGTGTGATGCCTTTTTAGCACATGTGGTGGATGCTAGGGCAGAGAAAAGAGCAATCAATCTAGCAGATATTCCAGTAGTATGTGTGTTTTCAGATGTCTTCCCTGATGAGTTACCATGTTTACCACCTGAAAGAGATATTGACTTTGAGATACAAACTTTACATGGTAGCCATCCAGTAGCATTACCTGCCTATAGAATGACACCTGGGGAGTTAAAGGAATTGAAAACCCAGTTACAAGAGTTGTTGAATAAAGGATTTATTCAACCCAGTACATCACCTTGGGGAGCTCCAGTACTTTTCATAAAAAAGAAGGATGGAACCATGCAGTTATGTATAGAATACAGATAACTAAATAAGATAGCAATTAAGAATAAATATACTTTGCCTAGGATTAAAGACCTATTTGATCAACTCTATGAGGCAACGATCTTTTCAAAGATAGATCTTAGGTCAGGTTATCATCAGCTAAGGATATAGGCATATGATGTACCTAAGTTAGCATTCAGAACAAGGTATGGGCAGTATGAGTTTGTAGTTATGTCTTTTGGATCAACAAATGCCCCTGCAACCTTTATGGATATGATGAACAGCCTAGACCACGACCGTAGTCGGGCAGTGACCGCAGGGATGACCGCGACCACGGGTCAGTGCGACCGCGACCGCGGGTCTCCACGGTCATGACTGTGGGCCTGCCTGTGCAGTACTTGGGTATGCTTTATCAGTTTGACTGACTAGTATGTTAGTTTGACCCTGCCTTTTTCACTTACTATATCTCTTTTGATCAAATATATATCTTCTTTTGATCGACTTTCCATTTTTGAGTGGGTTTTTCTACACATTTCCCGATTTTCCCACCACTTCGGCACGTGGACAGAACGGTTGGGCCTCGGGTGAGATTATGGAGCTGACCTATAAATACCCCCAGGCCGGACCATTCTTTCCCATGCCCACTGCCTAAGTTCTCCCGTCTCATGTGAAGCCCTTACGCAACCCTTGACCCATTTCCCTCTTCCACTTGTTTCCCTCATTGTCAAACAGACTTGAAGTAGGCATAGAGGCAACTGCAGTAGCAACCGCCCCGAAACCTCCCCCTCCACCCGCGACTAAAAGCCTCTACTCCAAAACTACCACCATCTATGCTAGGATGCACTAGATCTCGTGGCCTCTACTATGGCCGTGTAGGTTGCGGTCGCCTCGGTCGCAGTCAGGGTACAAATTGAGGTCGCGACCGTCTAGGTCACGGTCGCCTCAGTCATGGTTGGGGTGCAAGTCGAGGTTGCCACGATCAAGGTCACCTCATTTGCGGTTGCCTCTATTATGGATGGGGTCTAAACCGTGATCTTTGCAGTCAACATCATGGTCGAGGTTGATGTGCTTTGGCCCAATCATGCCAACCCTGGGTCCGGCCACACTTACCAGATCAACACAAAATCAACACCATGGACGCATTGAGAAATAGCCTTAAGAAGCTCAAGAAGACTGTGTCGTGAAAGAAAGGGGAAGGAAGATGCTCGTCACTGGAAGAGCACTGGAGCCGATATCCACCCCGCGCCACATGAACTACAAACCTGGTGTACAAAGATGAGACTATGCTTTTCGCTTCATTAGGGTTTGGGTCGTAGGAGACCGATTCAAACTACCGCCACATGTCTGCCACTCCAATGGACACCTACAGTGGTGATTCATTGTAGGAAGTCTCCAGTAAGAGAAGGTCGAGAGCACGCCATGATGCTGAGCTCCATACTTTGACGGGCCATCAGGAGAGCCCGTCAGTGTGGCATAGAGCCTCATCTGTAGGGCACTGATGGAGTTTTAATTTGCAACACCACTAAAAATCCTAGAGATGATTAGTCTCTAAGTTTAGCCTTGCTAGTACTATGGTAAGAACTCCACCCACATGTGCTAAGACATGTGGAAGTCTTATCGTAGTATAGTTAAGGGTCGAATCCTCGTGACAACGGTCTTGATGAAGTCAAGATGGAAAACGTTTAGCTTTTACTTAACAACTTAAAGATTGATATTTAGATCGAAAGTTTGATTTGGTTGTTTTAAACTAAGTACAAAGAAAGTAAGGCAAGAAAGTAAATAAAGCAAGTAAATCTTAAGAGTTAACAAATGGTGATGAATCACTGGGGTTAAGCAGGTATTTACCACCGCTACACATGCATTGTATATGTACTAAGCAAGACTTAAAAGCTAGATGCATGGATGTTTCCACAAGACCGATGCCTTATAAGACAAGAGCGATGTGTTGTATCTAAGGGTGTTCCACAAGACCGATGCCCACATAAGACAAGAGCGATGCATTGCACCCTTCGATGTTCCACAAGACCAATGCCCATATAAGAAAAGAGCAATGCATCTCATCCTTCAAGGGTTAAGTAACTCTAATACGGTACATCCTACGCGTCACTGAAGGATGTAGTCTCCGAAAAGAGAATCTTACTCAACCTCATGAAACGTGCATCTAAAACTAACAAGCGAGCGATAATTATCAAATCGAATAGCGTCTCTGTAGACCTAGTTTCCGGTGAGGGATAACCTAGCTACGAGAAGTGCGGGAATGATGCAACGCCAGCCATCCCCGAACGAATGGTCACATGCTTTACATCATTCCCCTCGCAAAGTGTGTTCCTCGACTTACCAAAGGTCTCTTCCATACAGATGGGAGTGTGCCATATGATAGTGAGTTTACTCCACTCCTTGAGATACACTTCTAGACACCGAAACGGATGCGTGGTGGATACACACACCAGAAACCAACACTAAATCGGTATTCAAGCCTCGATAGCGGTCGTAGACAAACCACAACGAAAGACAATAAATGCATGCAAGAACGTGGCCACCATTCAAGCATGTGTGAAACGATTTAGCATTAAAACGAAGTGATAACATCTTTTTTTACAGTACAAAATACAAAACATGGGCAGCGGGGCTAGTCCCCGCACCCCAGTGGATGGAACTACTCGCTCCTCATAGAGGGAGCAACAAAGAAGGAGGCAAGAAGAGATAGAGAGGACATCATCTCCACTGAGGAGAGAAGGTTGAACCCTTGGTGGAGAGAGCAACGATCTCCACCCCTTGTAGCTTGCTTGATGACGGGTCTTCTCCTCTCACCTTCCTTGTTGATGAGAGAGAGAGAGTAGCTTGCAATGGACGTGAGTCTCAGACCGGCAGCCTCGAGTGATGGATGGAGTTGTTCTGGTAGTAGAGAGGCAGCCTTTGGACGTCTGGACTCTTATGAACGGTCCTGAGGTCTTATTTATAGGCTTTGAGTGAGATCCAAACGGTTTGGAGACCGTTTGGGCTCAAACGGTCTTGGGACCGTTTGGCGTCAAACGGTCTTGAGATCGTTTGGCGTCAAGCGGTCTTGGGACCGTTTGGCGTCAAACGGTCTTGAGATCGTTTGAACTCCATGCGGTCTCGGGACCGTTTGGCTTCATGCGGTCTCGGGACCGTTTGGCTTCATGCGGTCTCGGGACCGTTTGAACTCCATGCGGTCTTGGGACCGTTTGGCTTCATGCGGTCTCGGGACCGTTTGAACTCCATGCGGTCTTGGGACCGTTTGGCTTCATGCGGTCTCGGGACCGTTTGAACTCCATGCGGTCTTGGGACCGTTTGGCTTCATGCGGTCTCGGGACCGTTTGAACTCCATGCGGTCTTGGGACCGTTTGGCTTCATGCGGTCTCGGGACCGTTTGAACTCCACGCGGTCTTGGGACCGTTTGGCTTCATGCGGTCTCGGGACCGTTTGAACTCCATGCGGTCTTGGGACCGTTTGGCTTCATGCGGTCTCGGGACCGTTTGAACTCCATGCGGTCTTGGGACCGTTTGGCTTCATGCGGTCTCGGGACCGTTTGAACTCCACGCGGTCTTGGGACCGTTTGGCTTCATGCGGTCTCGGGACCGTTTGAACTCCATGCGGTCTTGGGACCGTTTGGCTTCATGCGGTCTCGGGACCGTTTGAACTCCATGCGGTCTTGGGACCGTTTGGATCCACTCAACCCTTGGGCTGGTTTATTCTTTTGTTATTTTTTTGTGCTTTTTCTGCAATTATAAAAGGAAAAGTTAGTTTGATGATGTATTTACAAAAAGGGGTAAAATTAGGTTTAAGTACAATATAAATGTAGAAAGAGTATGGAAAACTAAAGAAAAAGACTAAGATAAACTACTAAAATAGGAGGTTATCACCCCCCTAACTTAGAGTCTAGCTTGTCCTCAAGTTAGATAGAGCTGAGACATGAAATGGCGTGGCGATCTTAATTAAAATTTCCATACTCTTGCTTCAATTCTTGACCTGAGTTCCCCAGGGGTCGTATCGAGGCTTATTGCATGCCTTGATCCTTTTGGATTTCGAGAGTTGCTTGGATTTCAGGTTTTTCCGTATCTCAAAGTTCGCCTTGGGACCACATTTATTTTGTGCATGCTATTGACTCTAATCAACTTTATACCTCTCTGGAAACCTATTGGAAGCTAGAGAGGGTATGAGGGTTGGCTAAAGGCTTTGAAGTGTAACTCCCCTTTGAGTGGGGGAGGGGCTATTTATGCTTTTTAGGATCTCACTACCGGACACGACACATCTGCCTTTATGAGGGCAGCTGAATGTACCGGTCGGGCAAGTCCTTCATTAGCCTTTTCATATGCTTGGAACTTTTAGGGTTTCACTACCGGACGCGACGCATCTGCCTTTCTGAGGGCAGCGGAATGTGCCGGCCGGGTGAGCCCTTTATCAGTTTTTTATATAGGTCCTTATTCGTGGCACAACTCTCATGATTTTATTCGTCTCTCTGGCTTTTATTCAAAAACTCACAGGCTTGGGTTTTGGGATGGGGATTTATTTTGGGCGGCCAAGCCTCTTTTATTTTGAAGAGAGGAAAGTTGTTCTTAAAGTTTTTCAGCATGCACTTATTTGGTTTGTGGTCCACTTGCAGAGCTTTTTGACTTGGAAGTTGCCTGATTTCCCTCTCATCCTTGAGATCTCGGCTTATTTCTGCCCTGATTTTGACCTATGGAGAGTCAGATAAAGAAATGGAACAAAAAAATAGGATCCATAGTGGATGGGGGTCGATAAATCGCCATTTGATGTCTAAGTGCTAAATACTTGTAGAGACTAACATGATTCTAGAGTTAGTTGAGGTGACTTATTTTAAGGAAAAGGGGTGTATAGAGATTGATACCTAGCCCTTGTCTGATGACCCCCCCCCCCTAACTTATCACACACTCTGTCCTCAGAGTGGGAAAGTGATAGGTTGAGAAGTCATTTGAACAAGGGCTGCGAGCTAAGCCAAAATTGCGGTAATCCCTGGAGATTGGAGTAGAGTGAATGCGAACTGGGGTGCCTTGTAGCGCTGACTCAGGAGCTTTATTGATGTTGCAGTGCATTCCTTTGCAATTGTGTCTTGATATTGTAGACGAAATCTGCAATTCTAGCAACGAATCTGCTAGACAATATCAAGACAAAATTGCAAAGGAGTGCACTGCGATATGTGCTGCTTGATTGCACAAAAGCTCCCAAACGGTTTGAGGACCGTTTGGTTCCAAACGGTTTGAAGACCGTTTGGTTCCAAACAGTTGGAGGACCGCTTGGAAAGCGAGGAGCCGCAGGTCGTCGGCGCGGGGGGGGGGGGGGGGAAGGTGGAACGGGGCGAAGGTGGAACGGGGCGAGGGTTTGAAGGTGGGTGGAGGAAACGGCGACTGGCGCGATAGTGGCGACGGAACGGCACGGCAACAAAGAACATCATTTGACGACGACTGCGAAGGTGGCGTGGAGTGAGCAGCGTGCTTGGAGTCGCCGGACAAACTTGTGGAAGGTGGATTGAGAAGCTTGCGCGGAAGCACAGAAGCAAAAAGGTGAAGTTCTGCGCACTAAAAGACTGTAGAGTGCGAAGATTCGAAGAAAGGAAGATGGAGATGCGGGGTCGGTATTTATAGCGGTGACTTATTGTATTCCAAACGGTTTCAAGACCGTTTGGTTCCAAACGGTTTCAAGACCGTTTGGTCCCAAACGGTTTGAGGACCGTTTGGTCCCAAACGGTTTCAAGACCGTTTGGTCCCAAACGGTTTGAGGACCGTTTGGTCCCGAACGGTTTCAAGACCGTTTGGTCCCAAACGGTTTCAAGACCGTTTGGTCCCAAACGGTTTGAGGACCGTTTGGTCTCAAACGGTTTGAGGACTGTTTGGTCTTAAACGGTTTCAAGACCGTTTGGTCCCAAACGGTTTCAAGACCGTTTGGTCCCAAACGGTTTGAGGACCGTTTGGTCCCGAACGGTTTCAAGACCGTTTGGTCCCAAACGGTTTCAAGACCGTTTGGTCCCAAACGGTTTGAGGACCGTTTGGTCTCAAACGGTTTTAAGACCGTTTGGAGTATAAATATATATGTATATTTTTTTTGTATTTTTAGATTTAGTAATGAAAGAACTTAGAGAAAGCAAAACAAAATTAAGAGAGTATAAAACTAGAAAATTGGAGAAATTGATACTGAGGTCTTGGGTTGCCTCCCAAGAAGCGCCTTGGTTTTACGTCACTGGCTCGACGAAATTGTGGGCGTAGCGTTTCTGACATCGAGGGTTTGTTGATGTGTTTTGTCTTCCTGAGTGTAGTATCTTTTTAAACGGTGTCCTTTGACCGTTCGTTCGCTTCCGTTGTTGTTGATGATAATGGCAGCTCCAGTTGGGTAGATATGTTTTATAGTGAAGGGTCCGGACCATCTTGTTCGAAGCTTTCCGGGGAATAATTTGAGCTTGGAATTGAATAAGAGCACTTTGTCACCAACGGTGATATCTTTTCTCCTAAGATGTCCATCGTGCCACATTTTCGTTTGCTCCTTATAGATTCTGGCACTGTGGTATGCTGTCATGCGGAGTTCTTCTAGCTCCTGTAGTTGAAGTTGTCTGTTCTCTCCTGCACTTTTAAGGTCGAAGTTTAGTTGCTTGATGGCCCACCAGGCTTTATGTTCCAGTTCTACTGGAAGATGACATGATTTACCGTACACCAAGCGGAACGGAGTTGTTCCAATTGGTGTTTTGTAAGCCGTACGATATGCCCAGAGGGCGTCAGGAAGTTTGGTGGACCAATCAGTGCGATTTTTGTTCACTGTTTTTTCAAGAATCGCTTTTATCTGTCTATTGGATACTTCCACTTGGCCACTAGTTTGCGGGTGGTAAGGTGTGGCAACTTTGTGATGGACTCCATATCTTTTTAGTAATGCTTCGAAACTTCGTTCCAGAAAATGGGTCCCGCCATCGGATATGACCGTTCTTGGGACTCCAAATCTTGGAAAGATGGTATCTTTGAACAATTTGACAACAGGTTTGGAGTCATTAGATGCAGTGGGTACAGCTTCGACCCACTTCGAGACGTAATCCACAGCGACCAAAATGTACGAGAAACCATATGATGAGGGGAAAGGTCCCATGTAGTCTACCCCCCATACATCAAACAGCTCAATTTCCTGCCACATGGTAAGAGGCATTTCATCTCTTTTTGATATGTTGCCCGAAAATTGGCATTTATCACAGGATTTGACAAAATTATGTGAGTCTTTTGATATGGTGGGCCAAAAGAAACCAGATTGTAGAACTTTTATGGCAGTTTTCTTGGCGCCCATGTGCCCCCCCGTGGGTCCGGAGTGACAGTGTTCCAAAACCGATGTTATTTCTTCTTCTGGAAGGCATCGACGAAAAAGTCCGTCGGCACAGAGGTAGAACAAGTAGGGTTCATCCCAATGATAACGTTTTACGTCATGAAGGAATTTCCTTTTATCTTGATAAGTAGCAGACGGGTGAATGATCCCTGTGGCTAGATAGTTGACAATATCTGCAAACCAAGGGAAGGTATGAGTGGCTTTCATAAGTTGATCATCAGGAAGAGAGTCCCTGATAGGGATTTTATCTTTGTCTTCAACCTCGATTCTACTGAGGTGATCGGCGACAACGTTCTCTACGCCACTTTTATCTTTGATTTCTAGATCGAATTCTTGAAGCATCAATACCCAGCGGATGAGCCTGGGTTTGGCATCTTGTTTCTGAATCAAATGTCTGATAGCAGAATGGTCAGTGTAGACAATCACCTTAGAGCCGATCAGGTAAGAGCGGAATTTTTCGAAGGCGTAGATGATAGCTAGGAACTCTTTTTCCGTGGTCGTGTAGTTTCTTTGTGCTTCATCCAGCGTTTTGGACGCATAGTAGATGACATAGGGTTTCTTGTCGATTCGTTGTCCTAAAACGGCCCCTATGGCATAATCACTTGCGTCACACATAATTTCAAAGGGTTGCGACCAGTCTGGAGCCCTTAAAATAGGTGCGGAAATTAGTGCTTTTTTAAGGGTGGAGAAACTTTGCATACATTCTTGGTCAAAAATAAACTCGGCATCTTTTGTCAGGAGTTGGGTCATGGGTTTAGCTATTTTTGAGAAATCTTTGATGAACCTTCTGTAAAACCCGGCATGACCTAGGAAAGCTCGGACTCCTCTTATGTCCTTTGGAGGTGACAACTTCGAGATGACATCAATCTTTGCTTTGTCGACCTCGATCCCTCTATCACTTACTCTATGTCCGAGGACGATACCCTCTGTTACCATGAAATGGCATTTTTCCCAGTTCAGGATAAGGTTTGTTTCCTTGCAACGTTGCAGGACTTGTTCGAGATTATTTAGACAGTTATCGAAAGATTCTCCATAAACAGAGAAATCATCCATAAAGACTTCCATAATAGATTCAGTTAATCCGGCGAAAATGGCGGAAATGCAGCGTTGGAAAGTAGCAGGAGCGTTACATAGCCCGAATGGCATTCTTCTAAAAGCATATGTCCCGAAGGGGCAAGTGAAGGTGGTTTTTTCTTGGTCCTCTGGATGTATGGGTATTTGGTAGAACCCAGAGTAACCATCGAGATAACAAAAATATTTTTGGTGGGCCAAGCGCTCCAGGACTTCGTCTAGAAAGGGTAGAGGGTAGTGGTCCTTCCTTGTGGCTTTATTTAACTTCCTATAATCGATGCACATTCTCCACCCCGTTACAGTCCTAGTAGGTACGAGCTCATTTTTATCGTTGATCACTACAGTAGTGCCCCCTTTCTTTGGGACAACTTGAACTGGACTAACCCACTGAGAGTCGGAGATAGGGTAGATCATACCAGCTTTAAGCAGTTTGAGGACTTCCAAACGGACTACCTCTTTTAAATTTGGGTTCAATTTTCTTTGATGTTCGCGAGTGGGTTTAAATTCTTCAACCATAGGAAGCTTGTGCATACACAGAGCCGGATTTATGCCGGTGAGGTCGGTTATTTTATAACCGATGACCTTTTTGTGTTTCCTTAGTTTGTCTAGAAGTCTGACTTCTTGGTCTTCGGTGAGGGTGGAGCTGATAATAACTGGGCATAGCTCTTCCTTATCCAGGAAAACATATTTGAGTCCTGTTGGTAGGGTCTTCAATTCAGGGGTTTTTGGTGGTTCTGCTGCTTCAATAGTCGTTATGGCTTTAAGCTCTTCAAAGGTAGCCTTTGGTGCTTCTTCTACCGTTTCTAGATATTGGATGCATTGCTGGACTAGTTCATTTGCAGAGAACTCGACTTCGGGATTGATAAGAGCATTTTCAAGTTCGTCGATTGGCTCGGAGATTTCTAGTTGTGACATTTGTTGGATTGCGTCTAAAAGAAAGACTTCTTCTTGAATGTTAGGGCCTTTCATGCTGTCAAGGACACGGAATTGAATGGCTTCTTTTCCGAGTCTAAGGATGATGGTTCCGGCTTCAACATCGATTAGTGCTCTGGCTGCAGCTAGGAAAGGCCTGCCGAAAATGATCGGATATCTCAAGTCTTCTTTAATATCCATGATGACAAAATCACATGGAACATAAGCATCCTTGCCTATTCTTACTGGAACGTCTTCAATGATTCCCAAAGGTGCGGTTATGGTGGAGTCAGCAAGTTGAATAGTCATTGCTGTAGGTAGCAGGTCTGTGAAACCAAGGCGTTGGCACATTGAGAAAGGCATAATGGATATACTAGCCCCGAGGTCAGCTAATCCTTTCTTTGTGGATGCGTTTCCAATGCAACATTGGATTCCGAAAGAACCTGGGTCCTTCTTCTTTTTGGGCAGGTTGTTCAAGATGATGTCAGAGGTGGTTTGGGCAAGCTTGACGGTTTCCTGCACTTTGGTGATATACTTACGTGATAGCAAAGTTTTGAGATACCTTGCCCATGCTGGTACTTCGGATAGAGCGTCGAGGAGTGGGATATCGATATAAAGTTTCTTCATTGCTTCCTTGAATTTCTGAAACCTGGCATCCATTTTTGTTTCTTGCAGTCTGCCTGGATATGGAATCCTTGGTTTGAATTGCGGGACCTTGGGTTCTGCGGGTACATACTCTTTGTTTTTGTCCTCGGTGTCTTCGGGAGATTTCCCAATCTCTTGTTGTGAGATCTCTTTCGTCAAAAGAATGGGCACATCATCATCGTCTAGAGTGATCTTGATGGGTTCAGGCAGAATGCGTCCCGACCTTGTGGTGATGGCGTTCAGCTGTTCGTGTTCATTTTGCCCATTTGGTTCAGGCTGCCTATCAGAAGCGCCAGCCGATGACTTCAACTGTGCAGCAATCTGAGCTAGCTGGGTTTCAACTGCCCTTTGTTGGGCTTGCTGGTTAGCTAGCATAGTTTGCTGAGACTGAAGCATTTGCTTTATCAAAGATAGTTCGTCTTCTGGTTGGTGCAGAGGTGCGGTTAACTGTGGCTGCAGGGGCTGCTGCAACTGGGGTTGGTGCAACTGAGGGTGCAGTCCTGAAAGAGTGTATTGGTAAAAAGGATTCCTGGGATAGTTAGGTCTTTGAAAACTTTGTCTGTAATTCCCTTGACTGAAGCTATTCTGAAGTCCCGGTGGTTGTCTGTTGAAAGATCCACCTTGTGCCTGCTGCTGTGGGTTGGCAGTCCCTACAGGATTCCCGTATTGGAAACCAGGATGGTTCCTTGGTTTATCTGGGTTGTAATACATTTGGCCAGGTATTGAATGTATGGAGTTGACTTGCTCTGGCATTTGGTCTTCATGATGCTCGATGATGGGTTCATATTGCGGCATAGGTGGTTGTAAATCCATCATGACATTGTACAACAACCCACATGATAATGTGGGATGATCGGATGCATGACAAGCTTCACAAGTTCCAGTAGCTGCCTTAGCTTGTTGAACCTGGGAGCTTTTCTTCTTATCATATTCCCCGAAAGAAGTTTCGAGGGCTTGTTGCTTGCTAGCAATAGTCTTCAAAGCCTCAGCAATGGCTTTGAGTTCCGTAGCTTCTTCCGCTTTGTAAACCTTGAGAACGCCTTTGGGTTGGTTAGACGACCTTCCCCAATTGGATTGGTTCTCGGCCCCCAACGTAACTATATTCCAGGCGTCTTCGTAGTTCTTTCTCATAAAGTTTCCTCCAGATGAGGAATCTAGGAACTGTTTAATGTCATCATTTACCCCCCGATAAAAGGTCTCAATCAGTTGATTTTGCGAAATCCCATGATGAGGGCATTTTCGTAGAAGTTCTTTGAATCTTTCCCATGCCTCGGCGAGGGTCTCTCCAGGAAGTTGAGAGAAATGGTTGATCTGCCCTCTGATTTCGTAAGTAAGCGAGGGTGGAAAGAACTTCTCCAGGAATTTCTCCTCTAGAGGGGCCCAGGTGGTAATAATGGGTTCTCTATCCAATGAATTATACCAACTTAAGGCCCTTCCAGATAGAGTGAAATGAAACAGATGGAGCATTATTGCATCGAAAGCGATGCCAGCTTGTGGGACCAGTCGGCATAATGCCTTAAACCGTTTCAGGTGGTCCATGCAGTCGTCTCCAGAACTTCCAGAGAAAGAAATCCCTTGCATAATCTGAATCCATTGGGTCCGGATCTCGAAGTGTGGGATGTTAATGATCGGAGGCCGGACCGGATGGTTGTCTTCGTAATTCTTCGGGACGGCGTAATCCCGAAGTTGCTTGTTTCTTAACGCAAGTTGAGCAGCAGCCTGCTCTGCTTGGATGCGGGCTCGTTCCTCAGCTCGGATCTCAGCTTGCACCTGAGCACGAGTGTCAGCGATAAGTTGTGCTCGTTGTGCTGCTATGGCGGCGTTGACTCTTTCTGCAACAAGGCGTTGCTCTTCGGCCATCTGTCTAGCTCTTTGGCGGTTAAGTCTATTCCTTCAGTGAAAGCTTCTTTCTACCTCGGAATCGTATTCTGGTTCAGGGGAGAATCCGATGCTATGCGGGGGTTGCATACACGTTTTCTACCTGAGTAGAAGGAAAATCTCAAGTTAGGAAAAATGGAGGGAAACGAAAAAGATCAAGAAATATTGGATTGGTTATTATGAAAAAGGTGTAAAATCCTAATCAACCAAGAGATTGGTAAGTGAAAGCTAAAAAGTTCCGTTGTCCCCGGCAACGGCGCCAATTTTTGATGGAGTTTTAATTTGCAACACCACTAAAAATCCTAGAGATGATTAGTCTCTAAGTTTAGCCTTGCTAGTACTATGGTAAGAACTCCACCCACATGTGCTAAGACATGTGGAAGTCTTATCGTAGTATAGTTAAGGGTCGAATCCTCGGGACAACGGTCTTGACGAAGTCAAGATGGAAAACGTTTAGCTTTTACTTAACAACTTAAAGATTGATATTTAGATCGAAAGTTTGATTTGGTTGTTTTAAACTAAGTACAAAGAAAGTAAGGCAAGAAAGTAAATAAAGCAAGTAAATCTTAAGAGTTAACAAATGGTGATGAATCACTGGGGTTAAGCAGGTATTTACCACCGCTACACATGCATTGTATATGTACTAAGCAAGACTTAAAAGCTAGATGCATGGATGTTTCCACAAGACCGATGCCTTATAAGACAAGAGCGATGTGTTGTATCTAAGGGTGTTCCACAAGACCGATGCCCACATAAGACAAGAGCGATGCATTGCACCCTTCGATGTTCCACAAGACCAATGCCCATATAAGAAAAGAGCAATGCATCTCATCCTTCAAGGGTTAAGTAACTCTAATACGGTACATCCTACGCGTCACTGAAGGATGTAGTCTCCGAAAAGAGAATCTTACTCAACCTCATGAAACGTGCATCTAAAACTAACAAGCGAGCGATAATTATCAAATCGAATAGCGTCTCTGTAGACCTAGTTTCCGGTGAGGGATAACCTAGCTACGAGAAGTGCGGGAATGATGCAACGCCAGCCATCCCCGAACGAATGGTCACATGCTTTACATCATTCCCCTCGCAAAGTGTGTTCCTCGACTTACCAAAGGTCTCTTCCATACAGATGGGAGTGTGCCATATGATAGTGAGTTTACTCCACTCCTTGAGATACACTTCTAGACACCGAAACGGATGCGTGGTGGATACACACACCAGAAACCAACACTAAATCAGTATTCAAGCCTCGATAGCAGTCGTAGACAAACCACAACGAAAGACAATAAATGCATGCAAGAACGTGGCCACCATTCAAGCATGTGTGAAACGATTTAGCATTAAAACGAAGTGATAACATCTTTTTTTACAGTACAAAATACAAAACATGGGCAGCGGGGCTAGTCCCCGCACCCCAGTGGATGGAACTACTCGCTCCTCATAGAGGGAGCAACAAAGAAGGAGGCAAGAAGAGATAGAGAGGACATCATCTCCACTGAGGAGAGAAGGTTGAACCCTTGGTGGAGAGAGCAACGATCTCCACCCCTTGTAGCTTGCTTGATGACGGGTCTTCTCCTCTCACCTTCCTTGTTGATGAGAGAGAGAGAGTAGCTTGCAATGGACGTGAGTCTCAGACCGGCAGCCTCGAGTGATGGATGGAGTTGTTCTGGTAGTAGAGAGGCAGCCTTTGGACGTCTGGACTCTTATGAACGGTCCTGAGGTCTTATTTATAGGCTTTGAGTGAGATCCAAACGGTTTGGAGACCGTTTGGGCTCAAACGGTCTTGGGACCGTTTGGCGTCAAACGGTCTTGAGACCGTTTGAACTCCATGCGGTCTTGGGACCGTTTGGCTTCATGCGGTCTCGGGACCGTTTGAACTCCATGCGGTCTTGGGACCGTTTGGCTTCATGCGGTCTCGGGACCGTTTGAACTCCATGCGGTCTTGGGACCGTTTGGCTTCATGCGGTCTCGGGACCGTTTGAACTCCATGCGGTCTTGGGACCGTTTGGCTTCATGCGGTCTCGGGACCGTTTGAACTCCACGCGGTCTTGGGACCGTTTGGCTTCATGCGGTCTCGGGACCGTTTGAACTCCATGCGGTCTTGGGACCGTTTGGCTTCATGCGGTCTCGGGACCGTTTGAACTCCATGCGGTCTTGGGACCGTTTGGATCCACTCGACCCTTGGGCTAGTTTATTCTTTTGTTATTTTTTTGTGCTTTTTCTGCAATTATAAAAGGAAAAGTTAGTTTGATGATGTATTTACAAAAAGGGGTAAAATTAGGTTTAAGTACAATATAAATGTAGAAAGAGTATGGAAAACTAAAGAAAAAGACTAAGATAAACTACTAAAATAGGAGGTTATCAGGCACCAACGACGATAGTCAGCAGAACGATCGTTGACTTTATGCTGGTCAACTTGATCACGTGATTTAGTTCAGGGGAGCAGATGCCAACCCACTACTAAAGGTGTTAACAAAAGCTCCCTCCCTTCTCCCCTATTCAAAAGTATGAAGCAAAAGTAGCAGTTTGATGCTTTAATTAAAGACAAGCATAGATTGTTAGGCCCAAGATATGCCGACCCTACAACACTCATTAGGCTCAGGATACAAGCACAAGTTGATAGATATTTGTAGTTTTTGGCCTAGACGTACTTGTATATACATAGTGTGATGCTTGTCATAGACTCACCTATGAGTTTTATGCTACGCTCAAGACCCCAAAGGACCACCAGCACACTGTCATGCATTTTTTCCTCCTGAACTAGACCTGCGAAGTCACTGAAGATCACCTCAATAGCTGGTTGTCACACTCTACTGAGGACTACACTGAGATGTCCAGGGGCCGACCGGAGATAGGGGACCGCAACTTTAATGCTGCTCAAGCTTGGAAGATGCTTACAGGGGAAGATAAATATCATGCTAGAAGTGTTAAAGCTTCACACATCCACAACCTGACACTTCATTATCTGCATTGGGTGATCGTGTATTGCATCTTGGAGAAGCAAGATAGTCAAAGGGTGCTCAGTTAAGAAGACCTCAACATTTTGTGGTGTGTAGCAATAGTAATAAAAGTGAATGTGGGGAACGTCATCATCTGACACTTTCATAACTCTTTCAAGAAGCAGGTCCAATTCATTCTGAAGGAAGGGATTATCACTTCCATAGCACGTCATCTTGGAATTGGAGATGGACACTGTTACAACCCCAATTTTTGGGTTCATATGGTTGGAAATATAATTTCCCCAATTAATGTATGATTATGGGAATTGTATGATATATGTGGATTGAATGCATTTCCTCTACAATATTTCCTTTGTGCATGTGATTTCGTGGATCATAATATGTTAATGAGCCCAATATGATGAAAAGAAAAAGAAGAAAATCAAATATTGCTTTATTAGGGAAATTTAAGATAATGATGAAAATATAAGAAATATGTGGAAATATGGATAATGGAATCATTATGGATGAGATTTCGGGTTCACATAGTTTGTAATCATAAAAGGAATCCAAATAAAGAATATAAAAGAGTAAGAGAGAGAAAGTATGTATAAAATATGCCTTTTTAAGTAATAACTTGTATACGAAGAAAAGTCTATCATACTTTGAATTTGAGTCCTAAACTTGGCACACAAGTAGTGTAAGTCGTCATGGACTTCCCCCTAAAATTTGGGATTAAAAGGATCCTCATTTTGGGAGATATGATTTTTGGGAGGTTTCCTAAAGTAAGGAGGAATAAAGACTATGTTTTTATGTCATGATTTGATTAAATTTAGGAAATCAGGGACCCGGTTCCCTTACTCTTTTCACTTGTCCTAATGGTCATTGTGTCTGTTATCTAGGGTAGTCAGTTCATCACCCACCTTAGGATCAGATTGGGAAACTAAGGTATAGGAGTCTGAAGCTTTCTATACTTCTTTCTCCCTACTCCCTCGATGGTTTTACATGAAATAAAGTCCTATAGATTGAAGAGAGAGATGGGTACAACTAGCCATTACACTACAATTGTCCCTCCCTATATAGGAAGTTCGCAAATCCTAGACCATTTGGGAAGATAGGGCAAAGTGGGATAACCCACTGGACCATCGTCCATGCCTATAAAAGGGGTTCTATAGAACCGTTGTGTGGTACCCAATGCATTGGAGGCCTTAATTTCACGAGAAGCATCGATGTAAACTCATAGTTCATCACTTTCTATTCTGGTGGACTTGGCTTCCATTTGAGAAATTTGGGGCAATGGAGGCCAACTGCTTGAGTCGAGAAGGTGGGGTGAGTCTGTAGAGAAGTTCAAACTCTTCTCAGGGAGAGAAGGAACTTGACCAGCTTCATCCATGCATCTATAATGGACCTTCCTATAGGCTAACAAACGTTGTTGGGTCCGCCTATCCCGACCGCCATGGATGGTGGCAGGTAGCTAGATGAGTTCATGCAAAGAGGGCAAAGCTCGTGGAGCCATCACTTGTTGATTCAGAGAACTGTAGGCGAAGTCAACTTTATAGTTGACTAAACCATGGCCTGGACTCACAAGCAGGATGGTCGAGGGTAGGAGACGAGAGCTGGGGGGAAATACCACTCTGCCTTCCGGCGCATAAGGGTTTAAGCCCAAGGACGCGGGGATAGAATTGTCTTTCCAATGGGACCTAGTACCCTCTCCACTTGGAGTGAGAAGATGATGTGGCACACAGCCACTGGTCTAGCCAGATTGGCATGGACCCAAGGGTTTCAAGGTAAGCGCCAATGTGGCTTCTTTCAATTGGTCTGATATTCATTATTTTGCAAAAATTATAACAAAAGATTGGTAACTTAGATTAAGAAGTATTATATATGAAAATTGATCAGGAGTACGCGAGGAATCCACTAAAAATATATCTTGAGTCTGAATTTGATCATAGTTCAAAAAGTAGTTAAAGTTGCTAACATTAATGCTTTATAATGAGGAAAAACCCTAATTTGATGATTCTATGAAATTGAGATGAGTAATATGGATAAACTATGGGCATATTAACTTGTTGTTAATAAAAATACATCTTGATGTCTAATTAGATGATCCTCATGCTTAATAGCCTAATTTAGGGTTTGATATGTTAATATGCATTAATGGGCTTAGAAACCCTAATCTAGGTGTTAATGGTTTCTAATGAGATGAACTTCAAAATCATTTGTATAAAAAGGATATTAAATTAATACTAAGCCTAATAGATGATAAAAAGGCTTTAATATGCATAAGGTGGATAATTATACTTTTTTTTACCTAGAACTACTGTTTTAGGGTTTTTTGGACATAAAAGAGGAAAGTTGTAAATATATCTAAAGAACCTTAATGAAACCCTAATTTGGATTAGAAACCGAGAAAGTAATTTAAAGTCAATAAACTATATTCTTGATGAGTATGTAGTAAATAGGGTGTGCTTTTCCAGATTTTGTTCTTTCGTGTGATTGGCTTGATTGCTTGCTTGGATTGGATTGCCTAATTGATTGGACTTGCTTATTTCTTGTGAAATCTTCTGATCAGGTATGTGGTTAATTATGAGCACACACATTATGTTTCCTGGCATTTCTCGAGGATTGATTGATTGCAATGAAAATTAAACTGTTTGGATGTTTCATTATTGCAATGTTTAAAGTGGATATGTGTATCACAATTTAAGTATATGTGTGACTATCTCATACCTACATACCATCTCTGGATGTATAATGCAAGACCAAGCCCCGGAGGGAAGACCAATCGGCACTCAGAGAGGTGACCCTAAGAACCAAGCTCAGGATGGAGAAGGTGGCCTTAAGTCCCTTGCAAGGACTAAACCCTAAGAGAGGGTATCCCAGAGTATGTGTAAAAGCAGTTGAGAAGTTACATTGAAAAAAGTAATCTTGCTTAGTTAACAACTATTTGATGTGATTATCTTGTTAGAAGATACGTGCAATGTTTTGGTTATCGCCACATACTGATATATTCATTTATACTAACCGACATTTTGTTTGTTGACATTTTAGGATTATCTAAAATTGGACAAATAGTAAAGTGGAACTTGTGAAGATTAAAGTTAATTCATAAAGGTGGATTTAGATAGTTAGAATTCTACTGAGGGTAGAAGTTCCAGTTCCTATGTTTGAAAGGTATGTGAAAAGTAAATTGTTATTTCAGTTTCAGTTTAGTCTTTCATAGAATTTATTAATTATTTTTTATTATTTTCAAAACCATTGATCCTATTTTTGGGATAACGCCTCTAACTTCTTGGTCTTCCATAATTGGGGGTTACTAGGAAGCGGGGTCATTACAATTGGTATTAGAGCGATGGTTTTCCTTTTAATCTCTAATAATTATTAAATTTTACAAACTCTTTAGAACCCAAGGGAGTTATTAGAGGATTTTCCAATGAGGGAGGTGTCTAGAAAAGGATCACAATCTAGGGGCTGGTAAGATTTTCCTCTGCTCTGCTAGTCGGTCTACAAGGACTCCCAAATACTGTGTGACTTCCTGGCCAAAACCAGAGGATTTGACTCAAAATAAGATACCTCTAGGTATTTTCTCATCTGTCTTCATCCCTTCTCTACCCCATTCATTGAATAATTTTATGAGATTAGGGTTTTATCTCTCCCCACCACCCTCTTGAATTCAGTGTAAGTATAATAAGGATTAAGGAATCCTCCACCAAATAATAAAAAGCATGTAAGCAATATGTCATGAACATAAGTTTTGATAATTGGAAACTTAGACTGAGTTTAGTTACATGCTTAGGTTGCATAGACTGTGTTGCTATGCTCTCGGTTACCCCTCAGGAGAACCCTGAGGTGAAAACTTCTTGCAGGAGGATGAGGAGAGAGTTAGCCTTGGAGGAAGAAGCCTCTAGGAAGAGGAAGAGACCTGACACATCCTCTGAGGACGATGCTAACCCAAACCCTAAGCGGTGGATAGAGAAAGAGAAGGCACGATGAGTTGGATATCATAGTTGTCTGTGCATATGAGTACATGGGTTGGACATGCAATGTTTATGTAAAGGTTTTGAGTACACATGAGAAGCATAAACTATGTGTGGTTGTTTGATCTTAGTGCCTTTTGGTGAATCGACCTTGGGTGGATCGTGCCTGTTAAGGGTGAGGGATAGCTCCCTCATTGAGAAGGTTAGTGGTGACCATATAGGAACCCTAACGAGCATATAGGAATAGGAAGATGCATATACCTACATATAAGAGAGTGGAAGCAAGCATGGCAGTAGGTCCTAGACCTGAGCCTGAAAGGTTGGACCTGATGATCAATGAGATAGGCATGTAGAGCTTTGGATGGTCTTAGCCGGATATAAGTTTTGATAGTACATTTCACCCAGGTAGGGATAGATGCCTATCCTTATGAGCTTGACCCTTCTTCTTAGAGAGAACCTTCAGTGGTAGGACCAATTGTAGGGTTAACTCTAGAGAGATATAGAGTGAGACCCATTGAGGAAGGTTGGAAACCTAGACTGTGAGACATGAGGAATTTTGAGAAGTTGGGTATGATATGACCTGGTTTAGACAACCCTGAGTAGAGGTATGTGGTTGACTCATGCATGATCCGTAGAGGATTGTTGTACTTTGGATGCTTTTGGAGGAACCAAATCCTAGAAAGAGAAAGAGGCTCCTTGAATCGATGTACATAGGTTATAAGTGTCTACCTTTTAGGTGTAGGAAGGAGAGTTCCTTAGACCCTGAAGAGTTATGGTAACAAGTTGTGAGGTATCACACCCAGTTGGTTGTCCTTGTGTAGGAATCTAAGGTGTTGTTCACGTGGAAGAATGGTAGGAAGTATATGCCATACCTTGTACATGTTTGGTTTGTGGTTGAACAACTAGACATGTAGTTAAATAGATGATGCATAAGTGGCGAACATGGGGTTCTTAGACCAAAGAGGGGAAGTAGTAGTACCTAGTGCACCTAATGCTCATGAAGATGTTTGGGTTCCCAAAGATTGAGTATGGCACCCCCTTATGTATTGAGCAAAAGGAAACCCACTTGAACTAAGTTATGCATTTGATGAACTACTCACACAGGTTGATGACATATGCATGTATGATGTTGGTCCAAGGTTGAGGAAAAGGAAAAAGTATGACATACCAAGGAATTCAAAATGGCTTAGTAGGTTGTCTTCTTGCTAGCTACATGCCTAAGTAGCATGATAGGGCTAAGCATGCACATGATGATGTAAACATTGGAAGTAAGGACGTTTGTGACCTTTGTTACTATTAAGAGATAGTTTTTCTCCCATCCTGGGAAGGGACCCTTCTGTAGGGTGAGTACCAACTTTTGGTTAGGTTTGAGGTAACCTAAAGAAGTCTCTCATAGGAGCTTGATGAGCTATGTGGTGAACACATAATATGATCATGAATCTATAGACCCTGATGTGACCATCTCTAAGGGGCATGAGGACATGTTGCCATGGAGGTAACTTTTATTGGGCCAGAACGAGATAGGTAGGCCACCATGATCCCTATGGAAGGATGTAAGTTTAACCATGATGCCCAGAGAGATGATGGAGATATGGGTGAGGATTCATGTTTGAGATGTACCATGATAGAATCCTAAGTCGATGCTCAGGTCAGGTAGGGACAAGACCGATGGAAGTAAGAGTTGTATGTTCCCTGAATGCACAAGACCATTGGGTCAGGAGGTAACAACTACCATTTCCCAAGGCTCATGGGTTAGGAGGTTGGCCACTTTCATGAGTTCATGGGGGCTAAGGGGTAAATGTGAGAGGCACTCTCTAGATGCATAAGGGTCAGATCACTCCAAAAGTGTCGGCACCCTAGAGACCCTGAGGTAATGACTAAGGATTGTGCATGTGTGAAGACCCAAGGGTGTTTGGGAATAACCTTTCCATGTATGTAACATAGATTCGAGATATTCATGATGTGAAGACTCGAGATATTCATGATGCGAAGACATGTGATGTATGTTTCAACTTAAAGGATAATGGCAATATGTGATGCACCATCTCTACTCTTAGAATAGGATGAACTCTGTATTTGTACTATAGCCAAATGCTTATTTCCTCTCATTTTGGTGTGAGATACAGGACAAAGTGCATGCCATATACTAAGGATGAAGGTGATATGATTGAAACTTTCCTATGATGTTTGAGTATAGAGGAAGTACCACATCCTTCTGAGAGTACGTTGGATAGATAGTTTGAAAACATGAAGAGAACAAGGTAATATGAAGAAATACCTCACTAGATGTAGTATGGAATTTATGAGTTATAAGTTTGAGTTTGATAACTGATATGATGACCTTGACGTTTTCTTAACTCAGTTGGACCTAAACTCGAGATGAGGATTATGAGTGGAGTGTAGGAAGGTTTGTGTATTCACCTTTACCTAGAACCTAAGGAATTAATGTGGTAATAGATACTCTTAGTCGAGGCACAACTCAGATATGCAACTGTCTTGTTTAGCCAGTAGAGGGGGTGGAAGAGGTTGCTAGATGAAACCCAAGTTTGTTAGAAGATGAAACCTATATGGCTAACATTCAGATACAACCAGACCCATTAGTTAAGTTTGTGGTTGCCTAATTAGCCAGACTAGAGCTTGCTGAGATGAAAGGATTGTTATTAGAACCTCAGATGCATCTCTCAGGGAGAAGAAGGTGGTGAAACCCTTTTATAGAGTGTTTTAGGGTTTATGAGGAGTCAACCTTGAGGACTCATGTCATCCAAGGAGATCATGATTTTAAGTACATTGTAAATCGTGGTACTACTGAGATGGTTAAGGTTTGTAGGGGCACCTTGAAGACCTATGATGAAGAAGGATATAGAGTTACAAGTGGCTAGTTACCTTACATGCTAGAGGGTGAAGAATGAACACTAGTAACCCAGTAAGTTGCTACAGATAATGAAGAGTCCCCAAGAGGGAATGGGAGTAGAGCACCATGGACATTGTGGTGGGTCTCCTCTAGACCAAGAGAGGTCATGAAGCAATGTGGGTTATGGTAGATCGCCTTACCAAGTCAACACATTCTAGTGTGACCGATCTGGTTGAACCATATATATTTATGAGACAGAGATGGTTCAACTACACAGTGATCTGAGTTTAATATATTGAGTATGACCTCAAGTTCACTTCCATGTTGAGGAAGTAGGTACATGAAGAACTCGATGCTAGATGGAAGTTTAGTACATCATATCACCCCTGACCGATGGACAATCAAGAGAGTATGATCCACACTTCATAGGGTTTGATGAGAGCATGTGTGCTCATTCAGGGTGATTTATGGGAGCATTTCCAACCCTAGAAGAGTTTGCTTGTGATGGTAGCCATCATAGACATTATCAGGATGTATGAAGCTCTGTAAGGGAGGTTGTGTCGATCACCACTTCACTTAGATGATGTCGGTGAGAGGACCTTGTGAAGGACAAAAAGAGACCACAATGTATGTAGATGAAGTTGCTTTGATTGAGAAATGGCTGAGAAAGCCCAGGATCGACATGAGTCATGAGCTGATGCAAAGCAGACTGACATGCAGTTCACTATGGGTGAACATGTGTTATGAAAACTTGACCCCTATGAGCTATATCTGAGAAAGATGAGTCCCCAGTACATGGGTCCATTTGAGATGGATTGGTGGAGTTGCTTATGTTGAGCCTTACTTCTCAGGATAATATGATGTATGATGTGTTCTATGTGTCTGATCTAGAGCACTATGTGATGTACCTGAGCCATGTGCTAAGCATTGAACCTATTGAGCTTCCAAGGGAGGCTGACATATCCTGAGTCACCTATGAGGGTACAAGATACCAAGGTGAGAGAAATCAAATGTAAGAATATAAGATGATAAAGGTTTTTTGGAAGCACCATGGAGAGGATGAAGCCACATGGTAGTCACTGATGGACATGGAAAAGTCTTATCCTAAATTGTTTGTATGTTTGGTGGAATTTTGAGGGCAAAAATTCCTATAAGAGGGGAAGGATGTACAACCCCAATTTTTGGGTTCATATGGTTGGAAATGCAATTTCCCCAATTAATATATGATTATGGGAATTTATGTGTATTGAATGCATTTCCTCTGCAATATTTCCTTTGTGTATGTGATTTCGTGGATCATAATATGTTAATGAGCCCAATATGATTAAAAGAAAAGAAGAAAATCAAATATTGCTTTATTAGGGAAATTTAAGATAATGATGAAAATATAAGAAATATGTGGAAATATGGATAATGGAATCATCATGGATGAAATTTCGAGTTCACATAATTTCTAATGATAAAAGGAATCCAAATAAGGAATATAAAAGAGTAAGAGAGAGAAAGTATGTATAAAATAGGCCTTTTTAAGTAATAACTTGTATATGAAGAAAAGTCTATCATAATTTTGAATTTGAGTCCCAAACTTGGCACAAAAGTATTTTAAGTTGTCATGGACTTGCCCCTAAAATTTGGGATTAAACGGATGCTCAGTTTAGGAGATATGATTTTTGGGATATTTCCTAAAGTAAGGAGGAATAAATACTATGTTTTGATGTCACAATTTGACTAAATTTAGGAAATCAAGGACCTTGTTCCCTTACTCTTTTCACTTGGCCTAATGGTCATTGGATCCACTATCTAGGGTAGTTAAATCATCACCCACCTTAGGATCAGATCGGGAAACCAAGGTACATGAGTTTGAAGCTTTCTAGATTTCTTTCTCCCTACTCCCTCGATGATTTTGCAAGAAATAAAGTCTAATAGATTCGGGAGATAGAGACGGGTACAAATAGCCATTACACCACAATTTTCCCTCCCTGTATAGTAAGTTCCCAAATCCTAGACCATTTATGAAGATAGGAAAAAATGGGATAACCCATTGGACCATCATCCATGACTATAAAAGGGGTTATGTAGAACCGTTGTGCGGTACCCAATGCGTTGGAGGCCTAAATTTTGCGAGAAGCATCGTTGTAAACCCGCAGTTTGTCGATTTATGTTTCGGTGGACTTGGTTTCCCTTTGAGCAATTTGGGACAATGGAGGCCAACTTCTTGAGTCGGGAAGGTGGGGCAAGTCCGCGGTGAAGTTCAAACTCTTCTCAGGGAGAGAAGGAACTCGATCGGCTTCATCCATGCATCCACAGTGGACCTTGTAGGTTGACAGATGTTGCTGGGGCTGCCAATCCCGACCGCCATGGATGGTGGCAGGTGGCTAGATGAGTTTGGGTGAAGAGGAAGGAGATCGTGGATACATTATCCACTGATTCGGAGAACCGTAGGCGGAAGTCAACTTTCTAGTTGACTGAACCATGGCATGGACTCACAAGCAGGATGGTCAAAGGTAGGAGATGAGAGTCAGTGGGAATATTGTTCTTCCCTCTGGTGCACAAGGCTTTAAGCCCAAGGATGTGGGGGTAGTATTGTCTTTCCAACAGGACCCGACAACCTTTCCACTTGGAATGAGCAGATGATGTGGCGCGTAGCCACTGGTCCAGCTGGATCGGCATGGACCCAAGGGTTTCAAGGTAAGCGTTGATGTGGCTTCTTTCAATTGGTCCAATATTTGTTATTTTGCAAAAATCGTAACGAAAGATTGGTAGCTTGGATTAAGAAGTATTATATATAAAAATTGGTCAAGAGAACGTGAGGAATCCATTAAAAATATATTTAGAGCCTGAATCTGATCATAGTTCGAAAAGTAGTTAAAGTTGCTAACCTTAATGCTTTATAATGAGTAAAAACCCTAATTTGATGATTCTATGAAATTGATATGAGTAATATGGATAAACTATGGACATATTAACTTTTTGTTAATAAAAAGACATCTTAATGTCTAAACAGATGATCCATATGCTTAATAGCCTAATTTAGGGTTTGATATGTCAATATGCAATAATGGGCTTAGAAAACCTAATCTAGGTGTTAATGGTTTCTAATGAGATGAACTTCAAAATCATTTGTATAAAAATGATATTAAATTAATCCTAAGACTAATAAATGATAAGAAGGCTTTAATATACATAAGGTAGATAATTAGGGTTTTTATACCTAGAACTACTATTTTAGGGTTTTGTGGACATAAAAGAGGAAAGTTGTAAATAGATCTAAAGAACCCTAATGAAAACCTAATTCAGATTAGAAACCTAGAAAGTGATTTCAAGTCAATAAAGTAGATTATTGATGAGTATAGTAAATAGGTTGTACATGCTTTTCAGGAATTTGTTCTTTCATTTGATTGGCTTGATTGCTTGCTTGGATGGGATTGCCTGATTGATTGGACTTGCTTATTTCTTGTGAAATCTCCTGATCAGGTATGTGGTTAATTATGAGTACACACATTATGTTTCTCAACATTTCTTGAGGATTGATCTAATGAAATGAAAATTAAACTATTTGGATGTTTCATTACTGCAATCTTTAAAGTGACTATGTGTATCACAATTTAAGTATGTGTGACTGTCTTGAACATACATACCATCTATGGATGTATGATGCAAGACCAATCCCCAGAGGGAAGGTTTAAAGTGGTCAAGAACCAAAGGGAAGACCATTGGGCACCTAGAGAGGCGACCCTAGGCATCAAGCTTAGGATGGATAAGGTGGACTTAAGTCCCTTGCAAGGACTAAACCCTAAGAGAGGGTATCCCAGAGTATGTGTAAGCGCAGTTGAGAAGTTACATTGAAAAAAGTAATCTTGCTTTGTTAACAACTATTTGGTGTGATTATGTTGTTAGAAGATATGTGCAATGTTTTGGTTGTCATCACATGCATGTATATTCATTTATACTGACTGACGTTTTGTTTTTCAGAATTTTAGGATTATGTAAAATTGGACAAATAGTATAGTGGAACTTGTGAAGATTAAAGTTAATTCATAAAGGAAGATTTATATAGTTAGAATTCTACTGAGGGTAGAAGTTCCAGTTCCTATGTTTGAAAGGTATGTGAAAAGAAAATTTATATTCCGGTTTCAGTTTAGTCTTTCGTAGAATTTATTAATTATTTTTTATTATTTGCAAAACATTGATCCTATTTTTGGGATAACACCTCTGACTTCTTGGTCTTTCTTAATTGGGGATTATCGGGAAGCAGGGTCATTACAGACACATGGCGCTTATGTAGGAAAAGGTTGAGTGGTCCAAGTTGGACTTAGATCACTTGATTGGCATAGGGGTAATCGAGCAGTATAGCACATGATAAATTTATATCTTTGGTTACAACAAACATAGAGTACTACTACTAGCAAATGCATAGTTTGCATGTCAGACAACACTCATGGACCTCTCTCTATTGGATGTCCAGGGAAACATTTGTCAAGCGGGTGGAACTACAGGAGCATCTACTTCAACACCACCAGTGCCAGACACTCAGGAGGTCAGACGACAGACATGGGTAACCTTCCATGACATACCATATCAGGGGGGACCCTACATAAAGATGCCTATAGCAGATTACCAGCAACACTCCTAGCAGGAGCAATACACCCCAAATCTGAACTCAGGGAACCTTTATGAGTTCATGACTGATTTTAGGGATGACTTTGGCAGACGATTTGATATATTGGAGCAGGATATGTAGTACCTCAGACAGAGGTTTGGCATAGCCTTCCCTCCATCACCACCACCAACTTTTCAGCGACCCATGCAGTCTTTCTACCAGACGACCCATGACTTCGGTCAGTCATTTAACTTTTAACAAGGAATACACCAAGATTATGAGAATCCACCAGGGGGCATCGACAATTTGAACCAGTATATAAATAGTGACTACCAGTAGCAGCTACTTTCCACACCATCCAACGCTTGAGATTTGCTCGAGGATGAAAAAAAATTCTAAGCTTGGGGTGGCAGGGTGTACCACCTTCTATCTTCTGCCTTTCCCCTTATATTTATTTCGTTGCATACATGCATGCTTATTTTCTATGTTTCTTGCATTTAGCATAAATTTTCAGCTTTGTAAGACTTTGTTTAGTAATTTGTAGTGTTGCAATTAAGGTTATGTGATGCAAATCTTAGAACTAAATGCTTATCTTTATGCCTAAATGCACTATTTTCATCTTAAACTTCTTGATCTTTTTCTTGACTTGCTCATTGACTCTTTCCTTAAGTTTGGTAATAAATCTAAGGTTATGTGCCTTTTTCATAGCTTAAAACATTATTCCCTTGATCTATGTTGTGAATGACAAATCCAGGATATAGGACCATTGGAAAGAGCTAGAGTTTGATCAAAACTCCAAGCTACATTTTCACAAACTTGCCTCTATTCTAAGGATCCTTGAATCATAATTACTACTTTTCATACATGTATCAAACGGATAATGATGAGTTTTGAGCTATAATCAAATTGAAGTGTTTTTCCTTGATAGTCTGTACTCCCTCTCACCTTAGATTGAGTCAAGAAGATGAAAAATTAAAAATTCACAAAAGGGGATTGGCTGCCCACAAAATCCCAAAAATATCAAAGTAGGCCTCACCCAAGCCTATAAAAATAGAATACAGGGAATAAAAACCTGAGTGTGAATAAATGAGCGTTGTTTTCTCTTTTAGGAGAGTTGAGGATGGTGCCCAGCCAGTGTATGACCGTGCTCATGAATGCAGGTATGTCGTTCCTGGTAGTGCCACCCTAAGGCTCATTAGAGAATCACTAGGAACCCCTAGGAAACCTATGAGATCATCCCAATAGCATGGTTTGTTCATGTCACGCCCACATCCCACGATTACCACTAATCATGAGATTAGGGCATGACTATGAGGATTACACTTAATACAAAGTTCACTCCTGACTTTTTCTTTTATTTCAAACTCTTTGTTTTCTCGCATTCAATCACATAAACAAACTTTACAAGAGAATTAAACTTTTATTACTCTAATATGAGCTCAACATTAATGATACACATCCATACATTCATATGTTTCTCATACTTCCATGTACATATGACATGATAATCATATACACTCTTTCTTATCAAGGAAACAAAGATACAAAACATCATTTATAACTCTCACATCTATACAAGGACCTAGAGTGACAGGGACCGACTGAACTTAACTAATCTCATACTTAACTCATGTGGTAGATCTACTCTGATGCTTTGGCCTTCTTCAAGTCCACATGGTTTCCCTAAAAATTTTGAGTAGAGGGGTGATCCTACTCGCTCAGTGAATGAATACTTCAAAGAAACAGTCTAAAGCACGAATATAATTACAAATATACCTTTGAGCAACTGCTATCAATTATAACAACAATAATTACTACACTGAGCAGGTCTAAAACAATACAGTCAAAATAACAGAGAATGTAAATATTGCATTTAAAGAACAACTACTACGAAGTTTTACTCAAATCTTTCTTAACTCTTTTTATTTATAAGAAACTCTTTAACCCTATATGATCATATTTTAGCTTATGCCCAGTGTACTCTACATATGAAGACTCGTAGTGCACTACGATCACACCGTACAAGACTTAGCTGACACCCCGAGAATGCTAAGTCTGACTACGTCACTGGTCTACAATAGTGTAATGGCACTCTGGCCTCGGCACACCTGTGGGCCGTAAAACTGGACTCCTCCTCTAACCTGAGCACACAGGAGGAGAGTCAAGCCACCTATTGGCTTTTCTGTACTCTAGTGCCACCAGGATCTTTGGTTGATGTTGGACACTACATACTGTATTTTTAGGAGACTTCCACTAGGGATTCGTCCCCCGTACCACCTAGTAGTACGTTCTGTAGACACTACCAGGGTTAGGTCATTTCATCCCTAAGGTGCAGACCTCTCACAGGGATTCTACGGTGTTTAGGGCTCCTGTATCTATTATAACTTGATTCTATCTTTCTCTTAGACTAATTTATTTTAACTCTATACCTTACTGACTACTCAGACTACTGAACTGAATTCACTGATAATACTGAACTGAATGCTTAACATATTGTTTACCCTTTTCTTAGGGTTTCTCCTTACTCATGCACATATAACATTTCTCATGTATTCAAACATATATCATGTCTACTAAAACAAGTATTCTCATTCAACTTTCACACATATATGCATGGCATCAATAACATCCCTATCTAGGGAATGTCATATTTCTCTACTCACAATAGCATAATAACTTGCACATTTCATAACAAGTATTTAAATTAGAGATTTTGAATCTCATAAGAAAAAATCATACATGCATATAGGATAATATTCAGCTAAAAATCCACAATATAACATGAATCACTTCAATCGGCCATTTACTACTAAGTCAAATATGTATACTTCCAAAGGCATACTAGATTGGGTTTCCATCCTTGATTACTTTCTATTCATTGAACACCCTATCCTTAGGGTTTCATTTACCTCATTCACTTACCACATGGCTCTCATAAGGATTTCATACGACATAAACATTCACTGAATAAAGACTGATTAAATCATATACAATCAATATATGTATGAAACCTTGGAACTGAGCTGAATTTAGGTTTCCATGCCATTTACTGAGATATCATGCATCAAGGATAAAATTGAATAAATAAAGTCTATCATGTCAATAAAATCCCTTCAAATGGATTTCACGATATCTATTCGTAAATATCCAATTTTCCTTGCATCTAGGGTTTCACCCTCTTTACTGAGATATCCAACAAACACTATTCACCTTAAATGTAATCCAAGATAGTATATGACATATATGTACTATGAATTCATATAAACAATCATTCATAACCAAGGGTATCTAGATAAACAAATTTCTCTATTTAATTATACATCAATTTCAGTCATAGACAAATTCCCTATATTTAAGTTTACTCTTATAACCTTTGTGAATACTTAGGGAATTCTCATTAGGATATATTGTATACATTTATAATGTGATTTTAACATCTAAAATTCATCCAAATAGAGGAATAATCCATTTCATATCATTTTGTAACAACTTAGATAAAACAGACAATTCAGGGTTTGTAGTCGCATGCTAAGCAATTGAAGATTATGGATGGTTTAACAAATTTTCGTGCAATATACTATTTAAAGGAAGTTCCCACTCACCCTAAGGTGTGAAAACACCTTAAAAACGCAGCTCATCCCTAAAAATCTCGATCTTATATCAAATCCCTAGCAATTCACCCAATTCTTCTTCCTTCCAACTCAAAAACCCTAAAAATGAGGAATTATGAAGAAAGAGTGAGAAAAGGGAAAGTTTGGATACTATTTCAGATCAAATCAAAGAAGGGATAGAATCTTGACACGTGAGAAAAGATTCACCATGAAAGGCTATGCAAAGAAGCTAAACTTACTTGATTTCATCATATCCCGGATAGAGAAACCCTAGATCAACATTTCCACCTCTTTCTCCTCTCAAACCCTAACTCTCCCTCTCTCTCTAGGATTTCATTTCTCTAGATTGAATCACGAATTATGAGAGCTCCTAGTGTGTTAGGTTGACCATATAGAGAAATTGATCTGCTTGGGTCAATTGCACATTGACCCCTCACTATACTTTCTCTTATTTTAGCTGAATTATCTGTCATACAAATGTTACTGTAATTCATCTACTGAATAGCTAACAGATCCTTCAAAAATTATGAAAATTTTATAGGTTGTTTATGCTTAAGTTTCAGATATCTAGTAAAAATTTCAGATCATTTGGAGTTACCAATAAATAATTAAAAATCAAATACTACACTGCTATATTACAGTCAACAACATGGTCGGTTGAGTTTGAAACTCGAATGACAAACATGTCATAACATTCTCCAAAAATTCTTATATTTTTATATAGTGTTAAAATTTAAGATATACAAATTATATACAAATTTTAATTCAATAAAATTACATATAAAATACTAAAAATCATTTATTAAGACACTATACTTATCAAATTTTGTATTCATATATCATCAAAACCCTAATTTGGGCCGATTAGGGTTATATTTCTCAAACCCTAATTTCTCAAAGTAAAATCACACTTAAAGTTCTTGTTAGATTTCAAACATGATAATTGAATTATCATCATTAATTAGATTTAAGAAATGATCAATCCAATTAAGCATGTAATCATCCAGGTAAACCCTAGTTTACCAATTAGGCTTAGATGCAGTCATAACAGTTCGAGTGTAGTACGAGGAGTTCATCTCACTGCTCTGGGCCAACTGGATCAGACTGTAGGGACTGTTGCTCATTACATGGACCAACTTGATGCAGATCGAGATCCTCAGAAGTCATTAGAGTCTTTTTTTCTTTTGTTGCTTCTTAGGACCTGAATAAGTGGGAGGCGCGTTGTTCCCGACTGGTCTACATGAATACATGATGATGGCTCATTACTCATTACCCATGTGATCACATATGTAACAATTCTTTTATGTTGTATAATTATGATTCAAACCCTCATGAGTATCGATAGGTTGTAGTGAATTTGCTTAATCTCGCCTGGACACTCTTTGATCTTACTTTAGCAGGATTGTGCTCGATTGGTGGGGGTTTGTTCTAAAATGACATGGGTCAAGAGAATTGATGTTTCAAATTATTTTTCTTAACATAGAATTTATCGCCAAGCTTAATTTGGATGTTATCTTTTTGTTCTTTGAGCACATATTTGCTTATGGACAAACAAAGGTTTAAGCTTGGGGTGGTTGATAACACCCAAGTTTAGGCATCTATACTAAGCATTTATTTATGGTTTTGTGTCATTATAGCCTTCATATGTCCTAAATAACCATAGATTCTTATCTTTTAGTAATTTATATATTTTCATAGATAAAGTTGCTTAACTAGCCAATTTTGGTACTTGTAAGTATCGAACCTAAAAAGACATCTATTCTCTAAGATTTCTTCCTAACACATGGTTTTTGTAGTAGCTAGGCTTCCATCCGTCACGACCACGGTGGACTAAGCATCACACTATGTGCACTAGCTTAGGAGATGGTGGCCCTACTAACCAACTAGCGGGCACAAGAAACTTTTGATTTCTTGGACCCTATTTTTGATGGCCAATCCTTTATTAGTATACATCCTCGACAATCAGAAGGTTCATTGATGCAGGCCCACTCGACCACCGGTAATAGCCACCCCCAGTGGGGGTGGGTTTGGTCTAGGATGCCGTGACCATGATTAAGAAGACAATCCCACAACCGAGACCAAGATGTAGTGTCGACCAACACTCAGCACAACCGCGACCGCGCTATCTACCTCCACCAAGACTTCAGGATCCGCCTCGGTCGTGACTGCGACCGCAGGCTTGCCTCGACCGTGACTCGACCACGACCACGACTGAGGCATCCACCCATGGCCACGGACATGGTGAGTAGGACCGCAACCTGGATCAACATCTTGACTATTTTGTCTATAAATACCCACCCCTCTCCACCTGAAGGGGGTTCTAATTTTTTCATAGGTTCTATCTGGTGGTTCTAACATTTAGAGGTTCCCAGAGCCTCGTGGGAGGTTCCAGAGGTCCGAGAAGGCTAAAGTGCTCACCCTACGCCCGTATCTTCAGTGTGCTTCCATCCTCCACCATTTTCCATCATCATCCACCTAGTTCTGCCTGTTTCCTACCATCCACTATCATTTTCTACCTCTATCTACTCACCAAGCTGCTCTTCGGGGCGGATCTAGAGAGAAAGGAGGCCAAGGAGTCTAAACAATCAAGTAGGATGACCCAAAAGATGAGATCCATCCTATACGAATGCCAAGGAGCGAGAGCCACTTCTCCTCTACGGGCTAAATCTCTTCCTCTTCTCCTTTCTTCTATTGTTCTCCTTTATTCCCATATAAAATATGTTCTTACATCTTTGTTCAGTGCCAACTATGCTTGTCCATGGATAGTTGAGCTCCTTCTTGGCTATGTAGCCCGTTTTGGGTATGTTTATGTACCTTTACCTTAAGCAAGTAGTTTAATTCCAGATCTAGTACATTTCTTGTTCTATCTTCTCTTTCTGGTATGATTTCTACCTATCTTCTCTTTCTAGTATGATTGCTAGTTTGGTTGATCTCTTTCTTGCTTGAAATTCTATTTCTACCTATATCGAGAGATTTATTGTGGAAATAGATAAGAGAAGGTAGATTGGATCGTAATATGAAAAGAGGATGGTTCAAGGTGATCCATGCAGAACTATAGACCTGGATACGGTCAAATATCCTGGCACGGTCGGGCCCACTACCTGGTTCTACCCAAATTACACCTATTCCTAACACCTCAGAACATTCTAGACCTGAGAGGGTATCTAGAATGTTCTAGGGTGCTGATTTGTTATCCTTGGGAGAGGTTTCATGTCATTGATGGGTTTTAGTCACACTACACGAGAGTGACTGGGATGACCCCATAAGAATAGATACCATAGTACATACCATGTTTGGATGTAGGTTTCTTGTTTGGGTGTTCTAGGGTTGTGTACGCCCGAGAACGAGTGCATAGACTGCCCAACTTTTAGTTACATAGCCAAGAACTCCTTCTCTATGATTAGTAGAATCCTACAGACTTTGTTTTATTTTCTTTTCTTTGTTTTGTTTTATTTCGTGACAATCTGCTAGACTAGTTCTAACTCCATACTTTTATCAACTATCGGATTGGCTTATTTGACTTAAGAGTGAGATCTTAAGCGTCCTAGGTGTCCCCATGTACATGTGTTCAACCATGTATATCTACTTCGACCCTGTAATAAAGTTGTGGGGTCCTTGAAGGTTTCAGGTTATAAATTTAAAGTTCGATCCTTCTGAGTCCACCTCCATTCAGACGTGTGATTCGAGCCGCATCAATTATATTGTTCTCCAACTTCTCCAATTACTTGGCTAGCAATGAATTCTTGTGAGGTACCAACCATTGCTTGTGAAATCATAATACGATCATGAAATCATTGTCAACATAATATGGAACCTACTGGGTCACACACATAAGATGTGATTGGAATAGGAGTATAATTGTGGACGTGACTGGAAATATTCTAAATCAAACTGATTACTAAAACATTTAGGTAATCTATTATAATTGGAATATAATCTAAGTTAATTGGTTAAGATGTTTAAGTCAATTAATTAGATTCTATTATTAAGTCACCTAGTTGATCCAGACTGATTTACTAGAGACAGATGATGAAAATTAGTTAATCAATTAAAATGGTTAATTAGTTAATTAAGTGTTTCTAGAGTATTCTTTTAATAGTCTATGAGCTACTTGTCTTAAATTTAGCCAAAACCTTTTGTTTCCCAAGGATTTTAGGAAATCCTTCTTCCTTTCTTCTACTATTTATAGGAACACGACGATCGCGTTCTGATACATGCTTGAATACACACTCTTGTACGTGAACCCTAGTCGTCACTATCCCCAAGAGAGAGAAAAGGAGAGAAACTGACACTAGCACACCATCAAGCAGAAGGATACTCCTTCCCACTGGCTTGAGAAGCATGATGTGGAGTTCTAATCCATACACGTGGACAAAATAGAGATGTAGACGTTGAGTTTCCTATGTTTAGAGAATGGATGAGGACCGTCTATGTACACTATGTGTGACACACATCACTGGGAGAAGGAACGTCATCAGACATGCTCCAAGATAAGGTATATCCCTGCACCATCCTTCTAAATATGTTGTTATCGACAAGATCAGCTTGTAGGGTACATGAAGAAATATAATTTTATTGCTTCTATTGCGCCTATCGCCTCCATAAAACCCAACACTGCATACTTCCTACCTCCAGCAAGAGAATACAACGAATTCATTTCTCTTGTGAACATTGCCAGGGCCTGATACATGGACATAGCCTCATGACTAGACTGGGGAACTCAATGAAAAATATTCGTATACGTGGCTATGCGCACATAAAGAAGTTTGTGTGGCCAGTTAATGGACCTATATTTGAAAATCATGTGTCCCAAAACAGCTTAAAATTTTCACTTGGTTGTAGATAATATAAGAAGACATATTGATGTTGATAGCACCAGTCCAACATGTAATAATGCGACTAATTCCCAACTGCATTGCATTTGAGACTGACCCATTATCAAGCCTATATGGGTCTCCCTAGTTATTGAGCTGAGATTCTTCAATGTTGATGAGGGCAACCAATTTCAACTATCACCAAACACTTGGGCAACCCATCATAGTTTGTCCTATTATTAGTCGCATGTTGGCATATATGATGGGTCTATAATGATCTGATTCACTTTGAGAAAAAGTCCCACATCCCATCTCATCTAGCATTCATCATGGAGTGTACAACTACAATATCATCTCTAACACCTCTCTCCTACAAAAAAAACTCACTCAACAATTCCTGAATCTCCATCAACCATGGAAACTATGACTTCTTTGCTTTCTCGGGTGCTTCCTTTCATCTCAATAGAAGACACTCTAGCTTAGTCTTTCATGTGATTACCAAATTTGGCATGATCTGACTATGGATTGGAATGCCCATTCTCGCCCACTCTGTACTTGAAGCTGAGATTAGTGCCACATTGCATGTTGCATGCACCTACAAAGCTAAGGGTTTGTGCAATGTTTGATTCTCTCAGATGCACAACGAGCAATTCAACTTCATTCATGTTTGAGTCCATCACCACTCAAACTCCAACCTTCTTGGAGGAAATTTTGGGACTTCATCTCAAACACCTCTGGTGTTTACCTATATTTCATCCCTCGCGATCTGAATATGATCTTAGATGCAATAGCAAAACAATCCTTACTTCTTAATTATGCAATTTCCTATAATTCAAGAAAAGTCTGATTGGCTTAATAAAGATGTAAACATTGATTTCTACTCTTTTTGGCGGGCCTTGGAGCACGGGATGAATAACATTCAAGCTCAGCTTCTATGCAAAGAAAATGTTTATTTGTTGAATTTACACTTTAGGAATTGTTTACAAAACAAATAGCTAGAAAATAGGAATTTATAACACAATACTTCTAGTCATAGAATTCAATTTAATTATAGGGACTTACTACAAAATTTCATATTTTTACACATATCAAAGTAGCACATTTTGTATTATTCCTACCACATAAAGTAGTGGTTTATGAGTCTGCAATCCAAAAATGCCACTAGGAGCAATTTTATTAGAATAAATGTGTAATAATTCCACTTAAAGTATCAATTTTCTACTTTCCCTCCAAGTTCAAAAACACCACTCAAAATGGGGTTGAATTATTAGTGAGATATTTTGATAATATTTTCCATTGGTATTATACAAGGAATTACTTTGACTAAAATTTTTCATGTTGATTTTTCCACTTTCTTGTTATTCCTTCCATATGGTAATAAGTCCTTTAGTCCATACATACTTGCAAACATATGCGTACATATGAGAACATAATTATATTTTTATTGTATGGATCTGAGACTATCTAGCTCCAACTAAAAAAAAGTCTACAATCTAGGTCCATCGTTGTATGACACTTTAATGGAAAAGAGAAAGTAAAGAAAGTATGCATTCTTGAGAGGTTTTATTTGACACATTGATAGGTAGAGTAAATTTGTTTACCGTGGGGCTAAGAGAGTAAGGTTTTTTCCCTTTTTCACAATTTATGACTGAGGTTAGACATTCAGATTGGATAAAAAATTGGAGATGCTAGTCTGCATCACTTGAATTTGGGTCCTTCCATTGAAAACCATTGTAGTTCACCGACCATGAAATTCCACATTGGTAACAACTTTCTTTATTATAAACTAGGAATAAACTAGTTCTATGCATGTTTTATGTATTAAAACAAAGAGAGATCTACTTGTACTTTAGAAAAATAAAGAATTTTTTTAGATAAATTCGTCCACACCTTTTTATATAAAGTATATATAAGCATAAAAATTACAAAGGACCAACTTGTAGTCTTAAAAAAATATGCTTTCTTCATCCAGTCCCCTCCAAACTCTTAAAATTGCTTCTAGATCCTTCATATGTTTTCATATAGGGATGAACATTTGTCCCATCCAATGTGATCACTATGCAATGTTTTTGCACAACCTTCTAAATTTCGACTCACATAAGAAACTACAACAAGATTTATGTAGGAGTCTACCAAGGTAAACCCAGACTTAAAACCTCAAATATCTAGATGCAATATTTATGCATATAAATATAACGTTACATATATATATTGTATCTAAATACATAAACTATAAATTTTATAATTACATATTATCTCAAATATATTTAACCAGTCATGTCAATAAGGCTACAAGAACAATAGAGCAAAGTACATTTAAGTTATATAAACCCATTTGATATTAAACATATTTGTAATAGTCTCAACAAAATCTAGACTACTTTATTGGACGTGTCTAAAATTATCTAAACAGAACTATGGATCATTTTAAAATATCAATGGCAAGTTACTAAAATTCCATCAATGTTTGAATGATTTTTAATTTTATCTTAAAAAGGGAGGATATGATCATGGTTGTTAAGCATTTCTTATCCCTTTCTAATTACATAGTTGGAATAAATTAATAAGTTTTAAGTTTAGTAGTTTTAGAGGTAGTACACATAAGTTACATTTACCATGTGGTACACTTCTCCCAAACTTTTTTAGTATATAAATATCTACAAATTTATAATAATATTTTATTTTATTTTGTAATTGATAACACTCTATTCTACGTACTTTTGGTATATATTTTACACCACTTTTAGTATGTCTTTTGTTAGCTTTTAACATAATTTTGCTATGTTTTTGACTAAAGCTTCACTTACATGATTGCAGGAATATCCACAACCGTGACCGCGGTCCACTTCATTCCCAATCGCGACCGTGGTCCACTTCATTCCCAACCGCGACCGTGGTCCACTTCATTCCCAATCGCGATTGCGATTCCAAAGTTCCATAGAGGTCGTGATCATCAGATGACAAGGAGAGATCGTGACTAGATTCATAGATCGCGGTTTCTTTTCTACCACGGCCTCGATGACAGTCACGACTGAAAAAGACTGCAGCCAAGCAGACCACGATCAGCTAAGAAACCATGACCAAATGGGAGACCTCAACCTCGACCAACCAGATGCAAGCGGACCTCGACCGTGATCACCATCAAGCCACGACTAAGTTGAACCGTGACCGGAGAGGAATAAGGCAGAGACCGCGACCGTGGTCTTGCCCTCACTTAACAGAGAAATCGTGACCGTAGTTCTAAGTCGGTGGAAGGTGCCTATAAATATCACCCCCACCTGTCTTGTTAAAGGATTAGATTTAAGATTAGATCCTAAGGCTACGAACTACTGCTGCATTCCAGACTCATCTCCGTCCATCCATCCATCCATCCATCCATCAGTCTCGGATCTCCTAGGGCGGAAGTTGAGGAGAGAGAAGACAGATGCCCACCCCTTATTCGAGAGGAGAAGGCCATCCACATGGTAGACCCAGATCTAAAGAAGTAGTGTGTAGTATCACGTTTCTTCTCTTCTAGATCTATCATTTCCTCTCACTGTACTTCCCTCCTCTCTTTGTGGTAACTTATAGGCCTATCTTGTTGTAACGTCGTCATGTTTTCCGCAAACATGAGTGGCTTAACACCTTTACTTGGGTTGGGGGTAGCCACTAAGGCTCTCCCAACATGTATATTGTATCTTTCTTTTGAATATACATATTCTTATCAAGATTATCTCCATGCACCTATTTTAATGCTTCACTTGTATGATTAGCTACCATCTTGTGATGTTTGATTGTTGATATCTCGAGAGAGTAATATCACTTTTGTCACCTGTCATGGAGTGGTATGAATGCACAAGAGTGTTGGAATGCTAAGGCTTTTAACCATATGTTTTGTTGTGAGGTTTTTGAGTGGTCATCTCGAGAGATAGGCTTCTTTGAGACTTAGATCTATCCTCATCTCGAGAGAGAGTGGAATGGACATTTTAATGGTTGCTTGTAATCTTGATACGATTATGAGAGAGAGAGATAGTATTACATGTTGGAAAGGTGCTTTAGTTGGTGAACCCCATCCCGGGTTTTCCCCATATATTTGTTTCTAGTTTATTTCCTTTTCTTTTGTTTTGTTTTACTGTTCTCATTTTTGTACTACCGTTCCTTAGGGAACATCTCTTTACCCCTTTTCAATTGGAGTATAAGAGTGTTGATTATGTGTTCTTAACACGACCAACCTTGTCCCTTTGTTTGACCATGATCACTACATCGGACCCCGTTTATCGTTGCGGGGGCCTGAGAGTTGGGTTATCTCTTTAAAAGTATGACTACTTTAATCCACTCCCTTTGGACATGCGATTTAGGCCGGTCAAATTTTTGGTGCCATTGTCGGGGATAAGGTAAAATGGTATTGTTAAGAACTCAAGTCCACTTATTATACTCCCGTGCCTCAAGATTAACAATAAGCTTGATAGCACAGTGACTTGAAGCTTGCTAACCTGAGTTTGTGTAAAATAGGTCGTTTGAACCAGTTTAGTTTGCTAACTAGACTGTACGATCTATTTAGGAACCCATGAAGAAGTGACTTATTCGATTGTACTCCTTTTCACCATGCCTCCTCACATGGATGTTACTCTCTCGGAAGATGAATATAACATGAGGAATCAACACAATCCACCTCCGCTAGGAACCAATGAAGATAGAAATGGTCATTATAATGATGATCGTCTCTATGAAGAACCAGAAGAACCTGGACCAGAGCAACCTAAAGATGATTGTAACCACGAGGAGTGTCATCATCATCGTAGGAATAGAAGAAACCACCACAACCAAGAGCACAACCATAGAAGCAACGACAGCAAAGATGACGAAGAGGAAGGAAAGACTCTTTGGGAGTTGGCGGCTACAAAAGCCAACAACTCAAGATGTCCTGTAATCATCCCAAGGTTCAATGAAATGAACTTCGAACTGAAGCCAGCTGTAATCTCTATGATCCAGAACAAAAGCTTTAGAGGGAGTTCGAAGAATGATAACCCTTATCATCACCTCGACGCTTTTAAGAATATCTACGATACCATCAAGATGTGGGGGGTTCCACAAGAAGTCATTTACTGCAAGGGTTTTATTTTCTCCTTAGAGGACAAGGCACTATCCTGGTACCTTAGACTGCCACATCAATCTTTGAATGGATGGAATGCATTGGCAGATGCTTTTGTGAACAAGTTCTACCCCACAGAGAAGATTGTTCGTAATAGATAGAAGATCACATCTTTTGCGCAGAAACCAGGTGAGAATCTGCAGGAGTATCAGAGAGACTGCCCTCACCACAATTATAATAAAGGCTTCCTGTTAACAACATTCTAAAATGGTATAACTCCTAAAGAGAGAGTCTCGCTAAATGCAACAGTAGGAAGCGACTTTCTCGGTAAAAAGCCCAATAGATCTAAAAAGATCATAGAAAACATGGCTAAGTTACAAGCTGGGGATGATTACGACAGGACTGACAGAGGATATGCTAAGAAAGCCACTAATGAAGAGTCGTCGATCGAATCAAAGGCTCTCGAAGCAATCACCTCTCAAATACAAAAGATAGCCAATGATGTCAGACAACTAAAGGAATTAGGAGGGAAAGGAAAGAAGCAAATTGAGAAGGTGACGAAATGCACCACTTGTGGTGAAGGTGGGCACATAATAGATAACTTCATATACACCCGGCCTGGAGAAGAAAGCGAAAGTGAGTCTAAAGTGGAGGAAGCTGAGAATGTCTCTTATGCCAACTTCAAAAGGCCAGATCACCCAGGTTTCAGTTATGGCAACAAGGACGTTGCGGAGAATTCACATCAACTAAATAATCCACCCAAGCAACCTCCAGGTTTTAAGAAGAGAGGCAGGCAAGGTTAGTACACCAAAACAAGTACTTTCCAGACAAACAAAACTAACTATCAAGGTCAAGGGAAGTATCAAAATCTCCAAGCTATAAACACAAGTCAAGGACAAGGACAAGCTCAAGAATAGAGTCAGACAAGGAACAATAGTCAACCTGACTTAGTGGGACAAATATTCGATTTCTTCAAGAGACGGGTCACGATAAACAATCAACTAGCACAAAGTGCACTGTCCAACTCTGGCGTCTTGAATATGATGCAGGTCCAAATGGCAGATATACAAACACATCAATGCCAGATAGACCAACAACTCGCTCAGATGGCCGAGCTAATGAAGAACCCTTTAGGGAAGATACCATCTAACACTGAGTCTGCTAAGATGGCGGTCCTTAGATCAGGAAAGGCAGCAAAGCACCCTGAGGCGACAAGACTTGAAGAGCCAGAGCTAGAGATTATTACAGGGAAACCAGCTGAAGGAGAAAACCATCAAGCTCAAGTTAGAGAATGGATCCTGTTGAGGACTTATTTGCCAAAAGGAGTCAATACTCCCCTAGATTGCCATTTCTATACAAACTCATAAAGGCACATCTCAAAAAGAGGTATGAAAAGTTTATGGAGTCGATGAAAAGCTCCAACTCGAGGTGTCGTTTCTAGATGATTTAGAAGAAATGGCAACATATGCCAAGTTTTTCAAGGATCTAATCACAAAGAGAAGAAGAGGGGGAAGGATTGAAATAGTGCACCTTGAAATCATGTCTACTGCTTTCGTAAAGGAGGAATTACCTACCAAGAAGAAGGACCCCGGAGCCTTCACTATACCTTTTGTTGTAGGGGATAACATCAAAAGGAAAGGCCTCACTGACTTAGGGGCTAGCATCATTCTTATGCCTTTAAGCCTCACACAATGATTGGGACTGACTGATATGGTCAGGACCAATATGAGAGTCGAGTTGGTAGACCATACCTTCAAAAGGCCCGTGGGAGTAGTTGAAGATTTTTTGATTCGTGTGGGAAGATTCTTCATTCTGTGTGATATTGTTGTCAATGACACTATTGAAGATCCTAAGTACCCTATCATCTTTGGACGCCCTTTCTTGGCAATCGGGAGGGAACTGATCAATGTCACTGAAGACATCATAACTTTAAGGGTCAGAAACGACCACATTGATTTCAAGGTAAAAGATGCAATGAAGGGACCATCCCTTCTCGAATCTGCTTACTTCATGGATAGTTACAATCAATATTGTGAAGAAGTAGAAGAAGATATAGTAGTAGTAGACCCTATCATAAGGGAATTAAACAATCATGATCCAAAAATTGAAGACCCTGAGGTTGCTAAAATCCTAAACTACTTAAATCAAGACGAAGAAGATCTGAGTGAGGAAGAGGAAGTCATCAAGATAGTCAAGTATGCTTCTTTAGAACTGACACAAGAGGAAGAGAAGTCACCTAAATCAAAACTGGAACTGAAACAGTTGCCGAAAGGTCTGAAGTATGAATTTCTTAATCACGAGGAAAGAAACCCTATTATAGTTAATGCTAGTCTGACAGAAGAACAATTGGGAAGACTTCTTAAGGAGCTAAGGCTCCATAGGCAAGCTATAGGCTATTTAGTGGATGATATTAAGGGACTTAACCCTGCTCTATGTATGCGCTACATAAATCTGGAATAATCAACAAAACCCCTAGTTCAACCCTAGAGGAAGCTAAATCAAATGTTAAAAGAGGTTGTAAAGAAGGAAGTCATCAAGCTAAGAGATGCAGGTATTATTTACCCAATCAGCGACAACAATTGGGTGATCCCTATTCATGTTGTACCAAAGAAAGGAGGGATGACAGTTGTCAAAGGTGATAAAGGAGATGAAGTAGCCTTCCAGACTGTCACCGGGTGGAGAATGTGTATAGATTATCAAAAGCTAAATCAAGCTATAAAGAAATATCATTACCCACTTCCCTTTATTGACCAGGTTTTAGAAAGACTAGCACATCACGGATATTTCTACTTTCTAGATGGTTATTCCGAGTTTTACCAAGTCCCTATCCTACCGGACGACCAGGAAAAAACTACCTTCACTTGTCTATATGGTACCTATGCTTTTAGAAGAATGTCATTTGGATTGTGCAATGCTCCTGCAACATTCCAACGTTGCATGATCTCGATGTTCTCAGATTTCCTGGAGGATATTGTGGAGGTCTTTATGGATGATTTTTCTGTCTATGGAAGAGACTTTGACGGTTGTTTGAAAAACCTATTGTTGGTCCTGCAACATTGTGAAGAGAAAAACTTGGTCCTCAACTGGGAGAAATGCCATTTCATGATGCAAGAGGGCATATACCTGGGCCACAAGGTCTCAAAAAGAGGAATTGAAGTAGATGTTAACAAAGTCAAAGCTATCTCTAGACTACCTCCACCTAAGTCAGTGACTCAAGTGTGAATTTTTCTTGGTCATGCTGGTTATTATCGAAGACTCATAAAGGAATTTTCGAAGATTTCAAAACCCTTGTCAAATCTGCTGATCAAGGATGCAGAGTTTGATTTTACAAATGATTATTTGAAAGATTTTCATACTTTGAAGGAAGCACTCGTAACCCCACCTATTCTCCAAGCTATGGATTGGGAGCTACCTTTTGAGCTAATGTGCGATGCTAGCGACTATGCCGTAGGGGCAGTCCTGGGGCAGAAGAAGGACAAGAAACACCATGTCATCTGTTATGCCAGCAGCACTCTTGATGAAGCACAGGTAAATTACACGACCACTAAAAAAGAAATGCTCACTATCATTTTTGCCTTCGATAAGTTCAGGTCTTATCTGATTGGGGCAAAAGTACAAGCCTACACTGACCATGGAGCAATAAGATACCTAATGCAGAAAAAGGACACTAAGCCTAGGTTGCTAAGGTGGGCTTTATTACTCCAGGAGTTTGATCACGAGATCATTGATAAGAAAGGGGCGGAAAATGTAGTTGCCGATTACTTGTCAAGGATTGTCGTCGAAGACAAAAATGAGCCACCTGTCAATGATAACTATGCAGATGAGTCTTTGCTCATGATAGAAGTCAAAGAACAAAAATTGCCGTGGTTCGTGGATATCTGCAATTACCTTGCTTGTGAGGAGTTACCCCCGGAGATAACTTACAATCAGAAAAAGAAACTCTTTTCAGATATAAAGAATTACTACTGGGATGATCCTATGCTCTTTAAAAGATTCTCAGATAATTTGTACAGGAGATGCATTCTTGAGGAAGAGGTGCCTTACATTCTAAGGGAATGCCATTCCTCACTGTATGGAGGACATCTCGGAAGAGAAAAGACCTCTGCTAAGGTCTTACAATTAGGCTTCTACTGACCTTCACTGTTCAAAGATGCTACCTCTTAGGTCAAATCTTGCAAGGAATGTCAGATGATAGGGAATATCAGTAAAATGAACGAAATGCCAATGGCCGACTGGGTAGAAATTGAAATCTTTGATGTTTGGGGGATAGACTACATGGGTACCTTTCCCTCATCAAAAGGGTATCAGTACATATTAGTGGCTGTGGACTATGTGTCAAAATGGGTAGAGGTTGTAGCTACCCAAACCTGCAACTCTAAATCTATGATTAAGATATTTGAGAAAACCATTTTCCACACTTTGGGGTGCCTCGCACTGTAATAAGCGATGGCGGATCACACTTTGGAGAGAAGCAATTTGAGGCACTACTAAAGAAGTATGGTGTAAGGCACAAGGTTGCTACACCCTATCACCCTCAAACCTTTGGACAGGTAGAGGTATCTAATAGGCAGATTAAGCAAATCTTGGAAAAGACTGTTAGCCACACTCAAAAGGACTGGTCCATGAAGCTTGATGATGCCCTCTGGGCCTATAGAACAGCTTATAACACACCTATAGGCACAATGCCTTACAGATTAATCTATGACAAGTCCTGCCATTTACCTTTAGAGCTTGAGCATAAGGCCCTTTGGGCGATTAAGTCTCTGAATATGGACCTAGAAAAGGCAGGACAGAAAAGATATATGCATCTACAAGAGCTTGAAGAGCTAAGATTACATGCTTACGAAAATGCAAGGATTTTCAAACAAAGAACTAAGGTGTGGCATGATGCCCACCTAAAGAACAATGATGTTTGTGAAGGAGACAAAGTACTTCTCTTCAATTCTAGCATTAGCCTTTTCCCTGGGAAGCTCAGAACAAGATGGTCAGACCCATTCTCTGTGGTAAAAGTTTATCCATCATGAATGATGGAGATTCAAGGTGAGAAGATTGGGATCTTCAAGGTCAATGGCCACAGAGTAAAAAGATTTTACGAGGATGAAGCCTTTGTAAAAAGATCATAGATCACCTTGGATGAACCAACCTAGCCCAATGAGGAGAAAAATTAAGAGCTGCTGCATCCAACTGCAGGACCCAAGGAGTGAAAAATTTATGCAGTCTAGCTAAGAGACTTTAAAGCAAGCACTTCTTGGGAGGCAACCCAAGTTTTTGCCCTTTTCTTTAAAGCTTTGTTTTCTCTTACCTTTTCACTTTGTTTAGTTTTCTTTTTCTTTAAGTGATGTACATATCCTTTTCCTTTTTAATTTTTCTTGAATTACCCAAGAAAATGATTTTTGTCTTTGTTTTGACCTGATCACGGTCAAAACCACAGTCACGGTATAGCACTTTCTTGCGCAAGACCGCGACCCGCGGTGCTCACAACAGAGACTACGACTGTGACCCGAGGTTGTTTTAGCAACAACGAAGAACCGTGACCACGATTGTACTACTCAATATGTCATGACAGTGGTTCGTCCTTGAAATTACCGCGACCGCAGTCTTTTTCCCTTTAATTTTCTTGGTCACGGTTGTACTTGTATATATACCCTTTGCCCTAGACTCTCAGACTCTTTTCACTCCCTATTTTCCCTGAGTCTGAGATAAACGATTCTCTCTGCTCCAACAGCAACCGTCGACCTTTTGCCGCCCGATGCTGATCGCCGTGACTACCGTGCTCATCTCTGCCATTGCAAGCATCAAAGAGGTAACGAACATAACCTTTCCGCTCATGTGTATCGCCGAACAACTTTTTCGCCCCGATTTAACCATTGCCTTAACTGATTTCTCTTCTGCCCTATCTCCCTACGACTGTGGGTGGCACCAACGGCGGCCGCCGAGTTTTCCCTGAACCGCTAACCGCCTTATGGCGGTGGTAGTTTTTAACGAAAACCCTATAAAAGGGTTAATTAATAAAAGGAACATAGAACATATCAGCGGCGAGGAAGAAGGGGGTATCGAAACAACAAAAAAGAAGAAAACCTTGGATCGCGGTTATCACCTTTACAACTGCGACCGAGGTTTAACTGTAAAACCCTAATTTTGGTCGTGGTCTGACTAGACACGGTGTTTTCTGAGACCATGAGATACACCGCGACCGCGATCTCTCCCAGAGACCGCGACCGCAATGTCATATGGGTTACAAACGAGACTGCGACCGCGGTATGATTGATTACAGTTTGCACGACTGCGGTTCTTCCAGAGATCGCGAACCTAGTGTCATATACTAGACCGCGATCGCGGTGTACTCCATGGATTCAATGACCGTGACGGCGATCCCTTTTAACCCCTGCTGAACTTGAAACTAAAAATTTACTAACACTCATCCTATGCGAGAAATATATTACAAAATTTATTAAAATAATGATAATTTTTGATCCAACGGGATGACAAATTCATTTAAAACTTACAGAATGTCTTCCCCATCAACCAGTGACTCCTTGTACAAGAAGGCCACTTCCCTAAAGGAGGTACAAATGATAGTAAATACCCTAGCAGGAAAGTTGAAGAGCAATACTTCTCTACCAGTGCTGAAACGCCTGGAGATACAGCTAAGGTTGGAACAATATCAGAGAATATTGGAGGGGGTACCGCAGGAGGAGTCCACACCAGACACGGAAAAAATAGAGCATATTGAAACCTCCGAGTACCAATCAGAGGAGTTAGAGAGCGGGATGTAGAGCAAGAAAAGAAAAGTTTCACCAATAGAAACCAAGGGCAGCAAGAGGATGAAACCAATAATTGCAGACAAACCCAATAAGGAGAAGGCAAGCCAGGATAAAGAAGGAGTGGGGGAGACATCTTCAAGATCAGGAGAACCCCCATTCGTGCACCAGTCTACCTATGACTGGATGTACCAAAACAAGGAGTTATGTCCAACACGTTACCTAGACGTGAAGGATTTCAAGAAGATGGGATATATGACAGAATAATGAAGTTCCCAGAAGGCGCAAATCTACGCGCCTTATGCACACCAGAGGAGAAATCTTATAAGAAGTTGACCACATAGTTCCTGTCTTCACTGAAGAAGGTCGCTACCAGTAGAGAAACACGAAGGGTAGGAGGTGGGGAGTACCAACTCTAAGTAAGGCTAGGGAACGAGACTCACGTACTCAACGAGGCAATTCTGAACAGAATATCCACAAAGACAAAGGAAGAAGCCCAAGCTTGCTCCTCCGCCCCAAGTGAGAAAGAGGTCACCACCTATGAAAGCGACGAATTGGGGGAAGAACTGACTGGAGAGGAAAAGCATAGCTCGAAAAATTCAAAAGCCTCGCAGATTACATCGTGCTTTATCCGCAAAATACAGAAGATCACCACCCACACAATTCACATAAGGTCATAGACATGGACAGTTAGAAAGGGAGATTTATTCCTGATATGGTCAATGCTGAAAAGGAAACCGGTCAATATCGAAAAGATACTAATTGACCGTCTGTCAGCAGCAGTGGGTGGAGACGCTAAGAGAAATTCTGCATACTGCATGGGCGGCTTGATAACGAAGATCGCCAAATACTACATGGAGGAAAGGTAAGTCCTGAAATACAAAGAAATGGAGGGACAACAATGCATAGACACAAAATCCCTTACCAGCACTGGTATTGTGGCACAAAAAGGGGAGAAGTTATACTTCAAACAAAAAGGATCAAAAAGACTACTTCCCCTTCATGAAACGGCGTTATATGACGCCCACAAGCTACAGCCGACCAATGATGATATAGAAAAGATGTGGTCTGGGGCACTACAAGCCAGTGCACATACAGACCTAGCTATTCCAGCTGGAGAAAGCAGTGCCCCATATGAACCCAAAAAGAAGAGGAGAACGGAATCAAGGAAGAAATTAACAGTGGAGAAGAAGAAGTTAGCGGAAGCAACTATACAACCAAAAAGAACACCAACAAGTACAGTGCAACCAACATATGTGGTTCCAACTCCTGAAGCACCGGTAGACATTCCAGAGCCCACACCTCTCGAGCTGAAAAAGGAAGCAACTACTGTGGAGCCAAAAGTTGAAAAAGACCAGGCTGCGACAACCGCCCCACAACCAAACAAGGAACCGGAGGCAGAGCCAGAAGGACAAGGCTCCTAACCCATACCGGACACGGATATCGGAGGAGTAGAGGCGGACCCACTAGGGGAACCATAGGAGAAAGAATAAGGACCACCAACCCCACCTCCACAACCCACAGAGCCAAGCTCATCAAGAACGCGCATGGAGCGGCAGCCGCACCAGCAACAAGAGCACGCACCTTCCTTCAGAAGTTCTTTAGGTACAAGGTTTGATGCAGTGTGGGAACACATGCATCAAACCAATACAATAAATTAAACTATTTCTTCTTCCCTGTCGGCACTAGCAGTGCAGGGACACATCCTTGAAGAAAGGACAAGAGCATTTCCTAACATTATCCAAGAGGTTATGAACAACCAATAGATAATGATGGGAATGCTAAAGAAAATAAAGGACAAGATGGAAGATTTGCAGAAGGAGAGGCACGCCATCAGAGCCGACAACGAGCACATGCGTCGGGGCTCTAACGCAGCCATGTCCAGCCTCAAAGAGGAGTGTCAACAACTGGAAGAAGACCGCTGCAAGCTCGAGAAGGAACACGAAGACGCAGAAGAAAAAGAAGACCAAGCGCTCAGTAAGCCCGTCACACTCCTCAGCCAGCCCCTCCAGCCACGACGACAACGACGATGATAACGTAGGAGCAGCAGACACGGGAACGGGCACACCAAAAGTAGGAAGTGCCAACACAAAGGTGGCATATGCAGCTGAGCCAAAGAAAGACATGCTGCCACAGCAACCAAGTGACGTCAACGACAACCAAACGAAGAAAAATTTGACATCACCAAAGGGCCTCGACCTCAACTACAACCCCGCCGAAACTACCAAAGACGAAGGGAATCTAGAAGGGCTACACCTCTCCCCACCTACACATGAAATGACAGTCCAATAACAGATTGCTTCTGCTCATCGTGATGAAATAATGACCGAACTAAGCTCAGTAGGAGCAGTAGAGATCGACAGGATATTAGCTGAGCTGGGGGCATGACTCGAGGAGAGCAACGAATTCCTCCTATTCCAACTACACCTCGAGCATAGTGACTATCTTTATGATGGAAAGATGGAGGCGACCCTGAAAATGATGGCAGAAGCCAAGCTAGGGCAAACTTTTGAGGAGAGCCATGTGAAAGACAACTTAGATGTTGACACCTCTTCAGAAGCAGCTGAACCTGCAGCCACTACACTACCAATGCAGAAAGTGGTTGAACAAGTGGCCAAGGCCATGCCGATAATAGATGAAGCCTCGACACCGTCGGATCAAGAAACAACATCTGACGATGAGGATGGTGGGTTGGCAACTTTCTTCACTAATGAACCCGCCAGGGAACAGAGTGCACATGCTATGGATGAAATGCTTGGAGCACCTCCCCCTCTGCCTTGCAAGATGAAAGATATGGACATGACTGCGGTATCATGAATCTCATGCAGAGATGTCCACGTTTTGACAGATGTCCTCAGTGACGATCTACCCGGTTCAAACATACTCTACAACAATAAGGGTAGATGTCTCTCCAGAGACCACTTCTGAGGGATGTTCCTCAAGAAGGCGTGAGTACATAAGGGGCTGTTCAAAGTACTTTATGCCACCCTCCTAGAAGAATTCTTGCACCCAGACAAGCCGCAGCCGGTCTTTAACAGGACAACACATCTGGCCAGCCTCCTCTACAAAGAAGATTACAAGGCAGTAGATGTAGCAGAGCTGAAGGCGGCAGTCCGACGGAGGGAGACGGGGTTTGTTGTGTTGCCCATTAGAAATACCAAGCATTGGGCACTAATAGTCATTGATCTTTATGAACGGAAAATGACGGTGCTCAATTGTTGTGCAGATGAAATGGACAACACCTCGCTGGTCTACAAAAGAAAAGAAGCCAGAGACGCCTTGAAGATACCATCACGCTTACAACGAGCAATCAAGGAGGCAGACAACAAATTCCAAGGATCCTGGAAATTTTTTTCCATTAATAAGAAAGTTCCCCAAGAAGATGTTGGCTCGGGGGATTGCGCCTTCATATTACTTTGCATGATGGAGGCCATCAACAAGAGCATCCCCCTGGAAGACTTGGACAATGAAGACCTACATGGATTGCGGGGTACGTATGCTATGGAAGTCATATACGATCATCAGTTCTTCAACGACCCGACAATGCTTGCAGAAGCCGTACCTCGGAGGCTTCATATGGACATCCCTCTACCTGAAAAGATTACTAGGAGGGAATAACTAAAGACCATGTGGATAGACCCAACTGAACCAGCCAGAGCCTCAACGTGGAAAGAAGGTTTGGCATAAAAGCTCTACACAAGCATCAGACGAAGAGCCAAAGCAATGTCCAGGAACTAATGAACCTGAAGAGCAGCTGCCAAAAGAACCACCTGAGGGAGGAGAGGTGGATGAAGAAGACCCGCTCAGTGTAGAGTTGGAGGGGACGACAGGAGAAATTACGCATTCATTCAAGAACTTCGACAGATGGAGCTCCCTCTGTCTGTCGTTAGAAAAGGAAATGGACGTGCATAAGCAGTATTCCAGATGAAGGAAAGTGGTCATTGCCTGAAAAAGGTCGCAGCCGCGTCCGTTGGCGCACGGTGCCTGCGTACTGTAGGTTCCAGGTCATCAAATGTGAAACGTAGTAGTAGATTGGGTTGCCGACAGCCAGAACGCAAGTGGATTGACTTATTGCTTCTGTTTCCCCCAAATTTTCTCATGGCGGGCCCCAAACCTTGACGGTAACTGCAATTGTTATTTCAGCCGTTGAATAGATATGATCAACAGCATCCAACAGCCAGCATCACGAACGGTTACATAACGTGTGGGCGGGCCAGCATCACTATTTATGTACAAATCTCTCACAGCCGCCTCCGTTGTACCAAAATAACAAAACACGTTTCTCATTTTGAGAAATGATACATAGAACAGAAACTAACTGGATCAGAAATGAGTACTTTCCACCATTTTTTTGTTTCTTCTCCATTTTTGTTGTTATACATTGATAATGACGAAAGGAGTTTCATTTCTGATTCAGTTTCTAGTATGTATAACAAACTTCTTTCATTTCCCCCCTCTACTACGTTCCAGGAGGAAAAAGGCTTTCTCTTCCGTGTGGACAGGAAGTGCAGGAATCTGGTTAGAGGAAGCACCGGCTTGGGAAAGACATGTTGTTAATTTTTAATTACGCTGTTACATACAACAACAACATGTATAATTTCGTTAATGTATACAACCAGATTCAAATAAGAAATATAGAATAAACCAATGCAGGAGAACATAAATAAAGGTTAGAAACTCAAATCGGATCGTTAGGTGAAAAACGAACACGATACTTAAAGAAATCAGTGGCCCACAATCCTTGTGAATAGACATCGTACTTGTAGTCGACCCGGTCACGAACTTGAAGAAGGTTGTTGTACTACTAAGCAACCCAACAATCGCAAGAACTACCGCTTGACAGATCACGTCTTGAGGATAGGAAGGACGAACTTGCTACGCTCAAGAGAAGATCTCCACATAACAACTCAAAGCGACGGCTGAACTTAACCCAATATGGGATACAACTTCTTCTCCATTTTTACTAGACACAAAACTACATTTTCTGCATGTACTAGCTACATTGGGCTTAACCCATGCTATATATATGGCTAACAATCATATATCTAATAATATCCCACAAAGTCTAATGTGTAGTGTGCTCTGCCAATCAATCATCCATATTGTGTTTTCAGTAGATACCTTTCGATTTGAATCCACCTGAGTTATCCAACTGTAAACCCCGCAAGAACTAGGATAATAAACTCTTGAACATGAACCTTGGTTGCAAGATTATAGGTTGGTATCAACACAATAAAGACATGGCATAAAAAAAATCCGATGCATCAAAGGTGATGCAAAAGTCATTTCTCATGAATAATAATGAGGAACAACCCAAGTCCCTGTCGCGGTCTATACAACATCAATAATTTAGTTGGAGTCTCTAAGGATGTACTTCTAACATCCTGTCCTAACACTTGACACCATTCAGAGAGTAATCTCTTACTAACTTACAGTCATGACACTAACAAGTTTCTCAGGGGATAGACACAAGGTACAAGAAGTATCAAAATAAATTACATAGTATCATCTAATTCACCCGACAACTTGTTATTACCACACTGAACCCAATTTGTGGGATCTCCACTCTTTTGGGTTGGGTTGCTTTTGCCTACGAGTAAGGAGAGGTTTCAATCTCATCCCCACCCTAAATTTTTCCACTAAGGCTAGAGTAAGATCTTTAGTGAAAAAATCAGCTGTATTATCTTTGGTACTGATGTAGTCCACAACCACGACCCCATTAGACACTAACTTTCTTATAGACTTGAGTTTGACTTAGACGTGTCTATGCTATTTTTTATTGCATTTGGAACTCTTTATCTTAACAATAGTTGTAGTGCTATCACAGTCTACTGAAATTGTAGGAAGCAACTTCTTTATTATAGGTAAACTAGACATAAGTCCATGTAGCCATTCGGCTTGCAATCCTATTTCTTCTAAAAAGCACACAACTCTTCCTTAAAATTAGAATGAGACAATATGATATGTTTCTTAGACCTCGAGAAACAACTCCTCCTACAAACATGAATACATATCCAGAAGAAACCATTGCTCCTTAAGTTCATGACAATCCAGCTGGCATCACTATATCCTTTGACTACAGAAGGATATTTGCCATAATGCATCCCAAGTCAACAAGTTCCCTTGATATACCTCAGAACCCTATCAAGAACTTGCCAATGGGTCATGTCGGGACAACTGGTGTATCTACTAAACTTGCTCATAGAGAAATCAATGTTTGGACATGTGCAGTTCATAAGATACATCAAACTTTAGATAATCTGAAAATATCGTAACTGATATACTTGAACTCCAATCTCATTCTTGAAAAAGGCATTGGATAAATCATATGGAGTCTTAATAGGTTTACATGATGTGTTCTCTAATCTCTCCAGTATCTTCTCAACATGGTGAGATAGAGAGAGAATTATACCATCAGTAGAACTTGTGATTTTAAACCCTAAAATCATATCAGGGACACCTATATCCTTCATATCAAACTTTATGCACAAGAATGACTTTGTCTCATTTACTACTTTCATATCAGAACCAAAGAGCATAATATCATCGACATATAAGCATAACAAAAAGAATCCATCATTGATGATTTTAGTGTAGATACACTTATCAAATTCATTAGAAATAAAGCCAAATGATGATATCATAAAATCAAACTTTTCATGCCATTGCATAGGGGCTTGTTTCAAACTATATAATGACTTAAAAAATTTACACACTTTGGACTCATTCCCATGACCCACAAATCCCTTAGGTTATTCCATATATATATCTCTTCCTGAAGATCACCGTGTAAGAATGCGATTTTCACATCCATCTGATGGATACAAAGATCATAAATGGAAGTCAATGCTATACATACTCATATTATGGTCATACATGAAACATGAGAATATGTATCAATATAATCTATTCCATCCCTCTGTGTAATCCTTAGCAACTAACCTAGCTGTATACTTATTGATTGTCTTGTCTGCATTAAGTTTCTTCTTAAAGACCCATTTGCATCCAAATATAGAACAACCAGAAGGAAAATCTACCAATTCTCAAGTTCCATTCGAGAGAATTGATTGGATTTCATCAATAACGACTTCTTTCCAAAACTTAGCTTCTGGACATTCCATATCTTGTTTGAAAGTTACATGATCATCGTTAATATTGTAAGTGAGAAACTCACTTCCAAAATCCTTAGATGTCCTAGGCGGTTTACTTCTCTTTGGTTCAACCATTTCTTCAGAATCATGAGATTTAGAAATAACTTGTTCTAAGTCGCCCCCCACATTTGTCATCCTTTCCACGTGATGGGGAACAGAACCTGTGGTGAATGAATCCTCTTGAGATGCTTCATTAGGAACACCAGATTTCATGGGAAACACATCCTCAAAGAATGTAACATCATGTAATTCCACAATTGTATTGACATCAATACCTGAGATATCAGATTTCACAATCAAGAATCTATATGCATAGCTTGTCTCTACATAATCCAAGAATATGACATCTATTGTTTTCGCTCCCAATTTCTTCCTTTTTGTGCTCAAGGACACGTTCCTTAGCAAGGTATTCCCACACTCTAAGTTATTTGAGACTCGATTTTCTTCCTCTCCATAACTCAAATGGACTACTTTCTACATGTTTATGGGGAACTCCATTTAGAATATGGCAAGTCGTATTCAAAGCTTCCCCCCACATGAAGTTGCGTAGACTTGATGTTTTAAGTAAATAATTAACCACGTCTAGAAGGGTTCAATTTTTATGTTCTACAATCCCATTAGACTATGGTGAATAAGGAGTAGTAATCTCCACATGAAGTTGGGTAGACCTGAGATTTGAAGTAAAGAATTAACGATGTCTACTAGGGACCAAAAGTGTTATTTCATAAATTATATACCATGGAATTGACAAAATTCCAAAAACAAGTCCAAGGTATAATATCCTCCCCTATCATACCTTAATCTCTTAAGTACTTTACTAGTTTCAATTTTAGCTTCTTTCTTATAAATTTTGAATTTATCCAATGCCTCATTTTTACTTTTAAGTAAAAAGATATAACGTTATCTACTAGAATCGTCAATAAAAGTTATGACATAACACTTTTGGTCCCTAGTAGAAATCCCATTAAATTCACAAATATCAGTATGTACTAAATCCAAATCTTTTGAATTCCTATTCATAGAATGAAAAAGCTTCCTAGGTAATTTAGCTTGCACACAAATTTCACATTTATTATTGCTAATGTCAGATTTAGGGATTAAATTCAAATTCATCATATATATCTTTGATCCAACATTAACATGTCCCAAACGTGAATACCAACATCAGATGATATAAAATTCATACGTACAGAACTATTATCATTCAAATTTTAGAAATGAATTTATAATAGGTTCAACAAGAATCTTAAAAAGGTTCTCCATATCAGATAGATACCACTTGCCAAAAAATAAAGAATCATGAAGGCGAGTAATAAAAGCTTTAGTACATTTGCAGTCTATTCTAAAACCATCTCTAACTAAAATTGCACCTATAAGAATGTTGCGTCGTATTGATGGAACATGTCTGACTCTATGAAGCGTCAAAATCTTTCCCAAAGGAAACTTCAGGTCCACCCATCTTTTGCCTTTGACTTCTACAGTGTAGGAATTGCCCAAAGTCATTGATTGACCTTTAAAGGTATGGTAAGACATAAATAGGGACTTGTCAGTACACACATGCGCATTAGCCCCAATGTCTATTATCCAATATAGTGGTTTAAAAATAGAAATAACTTCAGGTTTTATAGACATGTACCCATCATTGAGGTTCAAGGATGCAGTCATCATGTTGACCAAAAACACCTCAGTTGCAGATTCCACAACTTTCTTAATGAAATCCTTATTCCAGTGGCCAACCTGTCCACAAGTCTAATAAGATTTGTTCTTCTGTTTTTATTGGATCTTATCCTTAGGTTTAAGTGAATTCTTTAGTTTCTTATCCTTGTTCTTAGCAGCAGTAAAACAAACAGTAGGTTTTCTTCCTGTATATTGATGTCTATCATGAGATCGTTCATTGACATACTCCTTTGCGATACTTAAGAGATATGCCAAATGACTACCAAGTTTTTAGGGATTTTTTAATGATTGACTTCACAAAAAAATTTCTAGGAAGTACCATGCCCGCATTTGTGAGATCTTGCACCAAGAGTTAAAAATCAAGTGTTTGATCAAACACAAACTTACCCTCATCCATCTAAAACTTTAAAATTTTTGAGACACAATATTTTCAGTTCCCTAATTTTCCGTATTGTATTTCTTTTCTACATCCCCCCATAGAATCGTAGATGTAGTGACACAAAACTTTGAGTATGAATCATATAGTTTGTTGTTTAATGCAAATGTAATCAACCCTCAATACTTCTTATCACCCTTCTTCCAGGTTGTAATTAAAATAGCATTAATATGGACAATTTCATCATGTTTGGGTTCATCTTCTTCTAAATACTAATCATATCCTACTATGTTAAGCCAAATCTGCATCCTACTTTTCCAATGAGAAAAATTGGTTACAGTAATTTTTTTGAGCATATGAGACATATCAATTTCATGACAGAACTCTATGCAACCATAGTTAACTAACCAAAAAATTTATTTTTCTAAGACAATTGTTAATTTTTAGTTACACCGTTACATACAACATCAACATGTGCAATTTAGCTAAAGTATTAAGGTAGATCCATACAAGAAACATAGAACAAACCAATGTAGGAGAACAAAAACAAAGGTTAGGAACTCAAACTAGATTGTTTGTTGAGAAACAAACATGATACTTAAATAGATCAGCACCCCACAATCCATGTGGATAAGTGTCATTCTTCTAGTCGACCTGGTCATGAACATAAAGAAGGTTGTTCTCTCGCTCGTGCTTGACGATGATCAATTGTACTACTAGTGTAACCTAGCAATCGTAGGAACTACCATTTGATAGATCACATCTTGAGGAGAGGAAGGACAAACTTACTACACTCAGGAGAAAATCTCCATGCAACAACTCAAAGTGATGACTTAAGATTCCCCTTAAGATTTGCAACACACATACTCAAACGACTGATGGTTGATGTTCGTAAAATGTGTTTAACCCTAATGACCGGAGGCTTATTTATATCCTTACACGTACCAAAATCCTATTCCCATTAAGACGTGATCACTGGATCACTCTTGTACATATTGTGGAAAAATTCAAAAGGAAGAAACTTTTCAATTAGGATTAATAAATCTATTTCACAAAGGAATAGTTAATTAAATTAATAATTAACTAATTATTTAGTTTTATCTTAGTATAAAAAGAAGATGGAAGATGTAAAAAAATTCCCACATCCCACAAGCTCGAGCCCGAACCCGTGCCCCGGGAGGTAAGGCGAGGCATGGCGTGGTGCATGTATGTGTGCGTGCATGTGTGTTGTGGTCACCATCCCACCAAGGGGATGATAATACTCTCCCCTAAGACCTTTGGAAACTAGTGTCAAATATGATCCTACATATAAGGATCACAAAATTTCTAGGAGTGAGCAATGTGGGATTAAACTTCTTCCCCATTTGCACTAGACACAAAAATAAATTTTCTCCATGTACTAGCTACACTATGTTGGGATTAACATATGCTAAGTACATGGCTAATAACCATATATCTAACAAGACATGGGAAGTGGACCACGATAGTCCGACATCGCAAGGTGACAGACTAGTATTGATCTCCGCAGTCCTCAGATCGATACATCCTTCTAAGGTATGTAGTGGGATCCATGGCCTAGGATTTTGCCTTTACTATACTCTATGAATCTATTTGTTGTGTCCTACTATTTATTTTTTTATAGTATAACCTTTTGAACATATAAAATTTTGTTCATGTTTGCTTGATCAACTAAACAATCATGGCTTAATATATTCTAAGACTAAAGAAAGATCTATATGGTTAAAGTCACGTCTTTATTTAATGAGAATGGTGATATGAAACTTGTTCTTCTTATCTTATAAAGTATTTGTGTTAAGACAATTGTCACCCTGAACACATAGATCATATATGGGGATTAATATATTGAATAATCTTTACAATCTCACTATATAAGTACATGTTATATGTGTTATCCGATTATGACTCTGTTACTGTGCTCTAAATAGTATCTATAGTAGAAAAAATGTTGCTTTTGTTAATCTAAATTTAAAATATGTATTCCCCACCATGTAACAATTGTCACATAAGGATCATAGTTATCCTAAGAGGAAAAGGACCATACATAGGTTTAATGTATACTTAAAAAGGATAGATAAGTATTGTATCAAATTATATTCTCTCATTAACAATGTCTCTCTTTTGCGAGCAAATAGTGGATAGGAAACTAGCGGTGATGAAAATTAAACAAATATGAATTTGTGCTTGTACTTACATGGTTGTTTGAATAAGTATGACCATACTGAATACTGCTTTTGGGATATTGTTTTAGGGCCAACTGTTGGCGTCCAATTCATGATACCAATATGCCACACTGTGGTGACTCTACCCAATTTTGGGTAATGAAATCTAATGGCTTTTCCCACTTTGGGTTCACTAAAATATGTAGGTGAGAAAATTCATAGGTTGACTGATTACTAACTGACTGCACCCTCATGGTGACTACACCCTCATCGTAACGAACCGAAACTTAGAATCTTACCCTGTTACATGACTAGAAATCTAGTAAGACTGGTTTCTTAGATTTGACCAAACAAGGATAAAAATTAGAAAATATTTACATATGAATTATTTATGTGCCAACATGTAAATAAAATCATGAAGTATGTTACATATATTTTCTTTACCAATAAGATGGCTAAATAAAATAAATAATATGTTTTTGAGTAACAATTGGTAATGCCACGTCCATAAATATTACTATTGTTCTATTATTTAAATAAATATGAAATTAATGGGTTAATTATATTTAATTTGTAAAATGTGGAATTACGTTGCACAACAATAATATATAAATATTTTTTGTAATAATGTGATATTAGTGAGACTCTAATTGAAGATACTCAATATATATGTAGATAAATTGTCTAAACCATAATGGTGTTATAACTCACAAAAGGAAATTCTAAAACCCAATTATAATGAAAAAAATGTGTTTGTTGGTTCCCAATTAAATTGGGAGCCAATTTTTAGATTGTTTAAATGATAATAACTATCTTAAATTTTATTTATAACAGAAAATGTGAATTTTACTCTAAATATTAAATAATATGTCTAATAACTTAAAAAATGGAAATAAATCTAAAATTCGAATTTTACACAAAATTTGGTCTATGTGTAAATTTCCACATTAATTCGACAATGTTATCTATCCAAATTTAATTTAAGAGAGAGAATATAACTTGAAGTCCAAAATATTATATAAAATGGTAAAAATTCCTAAAATGGAAAATTAATGACAAATCAAACTCCTCATGTTTTAGTGTACTTGTAGGCCAAGTTTCACATCTCTCGAGTGTTCCTAAATGCCTCAAATTCTTTAAAAAAAGAACATAAAAGATAAAGTCAAAAATATCAAATTTATTACTAAAAAGAAAACATCCAATATATTAAATAATGAGTATAAACCAACATGTATGCCTTATACATATATAATTTATATGAACTAGTAATAATCATATTGTGGTATAACATAAAGGGAAATAATGTGTTACATGCATGATAAATCTATAGAAAATTTATCATGATAGAAAATCTTAAAATGTGTTTACTTTCCAATTATAATGGGACTGAGGTAATTCCAACAATGTAGAATATAAGAGATATATTAATCAATTATAACAAAGTTTTAAGAAAAAAATCTCTCTACTTAATGTTTGAAAACAATAAATAAAGGGTGTGTGAATTCCGACTAGTTTTGAGAAGCCACGATGGTTCTAGGGCCGACGCAAGGGAGAGGCTCCGCTAGTCGAGGAGGCAGCGACTGAGGTACCTTCACCAGGAGGTCTCGCCCTCCTGACACCTCTACTGCCCAGGAACACCTGCATCACGAAGAGACAGTGCATCCTACAGAGACCGGGAATGAGCCTGACAAGAACCAAGCACCGGATACAGAGCATCCTACAGAGAACGGGAAAGACAGTGGAAACCTTCATGGCCAAAAGAAATCCTACGCCAATATGGTAGGAAACGCTGGAGATACAAGCCACATTAAGAACATGCCGACAGACTTCATCAAAGCTACCGAGATCGCAGTTGACCGCTCGGGTCCGCTACCAGAAATTAAGGTTAATCTGGACCGGATTCAGCCTCTTCTGGATCCTTGGAAACATTCTATAATCATCAAGGCTGTTGGAATCAACGTGGGATACCATGCTCTGGTCAACAGGCTGTCATCCCTCTAGAAACCAACGGAAAACTTCAGAGTAATAGATCTTGAGAAAGGCTATTATATAATCCAACTGTCAAATTAAACCGACTACGTCCGTGCCATGACAGGAGGGCCATGGATGATTTTTGGATCTTACATCTCTGTTCAATCATGGACACCTGATTTCCATCTCTCAAACCCAATCCCCAGACGGCTCCTGGTGTGGGCAAGGATAGAAGATCTTCCAGTTTATCTGTATCAGCATGAACTTCTAAAGAGCATTGGTGACTGCATCGGGAAAATGATAAGGATCGACTCAACCACAACCCTAGGACATAGGGGAAAATTTGTGAGAATTGCAGTAGAGGTGGAAACGGCCAAGCCTTTGCTGCCGGCTATCATTTTCAACAGGGAGAAATTCAACCTAGAATATGAAAACATCCCACAAATCTGCATGAAGTGTGGACGCCTGGGCCACAACAAAGGAGTCTGCCAATTTACTAATCCAGCCGCTCCGGCTGGGCCTGGAACAGAAGGAGCGAGTCAGACTACTCAAGTTCCTAACCAGTATAGCATGAGCATGCATGCAAAGAAACCAGAAAAAAGACCTGCTAAGAAGGACAACTTCAAATCGAAGAAATCATCAGAGGAAATACAGGAAGTTTCTGACGATGATGATCCTCATCACCCTCAACAGGCGGAAGTCGAGAAAGATGACTGGCAAACAATCCTCAGTAAAAAAACATGCGGAAACAAAAGAAGTTGCAACAAGACAAAACTACAGTACTAGTAGTTAACTCGGCTGTATCACTTCATGAAGATGAAGTATCGTATGGAAGGCAGGGTAATCCAGAGCAGAACGGGCAAATAGTGATTTTCGATCCCTCTAGCACACATCAGAGCAGTTCAGCTGATCGACAAGTAATCCTAAGGAGCAGACCGGTCATCTTCCAAGCAAACCCAATACCTCCAAGCCCTGATAGGGTAAGGAAGAAGGGTAAAGCCACTGGATCCCACCCTGAATTCACAGGCACCTCAGCCGCTAGGAATTTAGATATGGATATCAACGCAGACATGGAGGAGAGTGGTACTGATGGACCCTCAACCCATGGTTAATCTATTCTCACATAAACAACTACTTTCCACCCTTTTATCTATGAACATTATCATCTGGAACATACATGGGGCTGGATCGCAGTAGAAGGCCCGTTTAATTAAAGAGTACAAGTTCTCTCTAAAAATAGATGTCCTTTCTATCCTTGAGCCTCGCTGTAGCTGAGAGCAGGCACTTAACATTATCCAAAGCTTTGGTTTTGAATCATCGCACAGAGTGGAATCCATCAGATTCTCTGGAGGCCTCTCGATTTTATGGTATAATTCAAAATGCAATCTGGAAATCCTTTGCTATCATCGTCAGTTCATGCACTGTTTAATTAATGGGAACACCGTCACCTTCGTCTATGCAAGTCTGTCCCCTAAGCCTAGGGAGATTCTATGGTCCAGGCTGTGCGAAATTAGCTAGATTGTCAAAGGCCCTTGGGCAGTAATTGGTGATTTTAATACTCTTCTCAGCATTGAGGAGAAATGCGGTAGTAACTATTTTGATTATAGAGCCAGCAGGCAGTTCCAGGATGTCATTAACGCAGCTGGACTGATCGAAGCAAAGTCTGAGGGACAGTTCTATACTTACCATAAAAAACACTTACTAGAGAAACTTGATCAAGCTCTGTTAAATGAAGACTGGGTTTCTTCATTCCCCAACAGCAATGTCACTGTTCTCCCTAGGGTGAAGTCAGACCATAACCCTCTGTTGTTATGTATAAAGGAAAAAAAAACAAAGACGCGCCATTCCTTTTAGAACCAAAGCAAGCTGGAATCAAATGGAGGACTTCCCGACACATCTTGCAAAATACTGGAATAAGGACAGTAGATTCCTTGAAACTCTTCCCAGCTTTCAGGTGGCCACTCTCAAATGGGATCGTGAACCCTTGAGGAAGACTCAACGTGAAAAATCCTCTCTTTTTGCAAGATTGATCAAGCCCAGGTACAACTAGCCCAAAACAATACTCTTTCTGGTAATATGTATATCTTTGATTTATAGGAAAAGCTATGCACTCTCCTTCTGCAAGAGGAGACAGACTGGAAGAACAAGGCTCATAACACTTGGCTCAAATGTGGAGACGGGAATAAAAAGTTCTTTCAAGCCTTAGTGAAGAATCAACGCTACCAAAATAAGATCACCAGACTAAAAAATGAAGACGGGAACTGGGTGACCAACTCAAAAAAGCTGAAGAGGCTCATCACAACTTATTATACGAAGCTGATGGCTCCTCCTACGCAGGCAGACAAGAACCTTATCTCAATATACCCAGGTAATTTTTAAGCGTCGGCTCACTCTGAGCTGACCGTCCTTGCAGGAAGTCCGAGCTTCCATGAAACCGCAGATACTATTTTCAAGATGGCTGCTTCTAAGGCCCCGGGGCCTGACGGCATTTCAGCTGACTTTCTCCAAACAAACTGGTCTCATGTTGGAAGGTCTATACATCAGACAGTGAGGAACTGCTTTGAAACTTCTAGAATCGATCATCAACTTGCCAACGCTCACCTAGTTCTTATACCGAAGGTTAAATGTCCAATTACCTGTGGCGACTTCAAGCCTATTGCTCTAAATAATGTTTGCTTCAAGCTGATATCAAAGATCATAGTTGAAAGACTAAAGCCTTATTTAAGGAACTGGATCTCTCCTATGCAGTCTAGCTTCATTCTAGGAAGACGCGTCAGTGATAATATTATCCTTGTACAGGAGGTGCTTCATTCTATGAGATTTAAAAAGGGCAAGAAGAAGTTCATGACGATTAAGCTTGACTTAACTAAAGCCTTCGATAAAATGCACTGGGCATTCATTCATGACACTCTATTAAAATCCAACATTCCAGCAAATCTTATAGCAATCATCATGCAGATTATTACAATGGGAGACACCTCTATTCTCTGGGAAGGGGAACTGCTGCCAGCCTTTAAAACTGGAAGAGGAGTTCGTCAAGGAGACCCTATTAGCCCCTATGTATTCGTTTTATGCATAGAGAGGTTTTGCCAAGCTATTAATAAAAAGTCTTTGAGGGAAGCTGGAGACCTATGGTGGTAAGCAGGACATCCTTGCCTCTTACCCATGTCTGCTTTGCGGACGACCTGCTCCTCTTTGTGGAAGGAACGACCCAACAAGCCAAGATCATTAAGAACACACTTGCCGATTTTGCCACTGTCTCTGGACAGGAGGTGTCTATCTCAAAATCTCGTATCTTTCTCTCCAAGAATGTCACTAAATAGGAGCAAAACCGGATTAGTAGAGTCATGGGAATCCAAGTCACAAAGGACCTTGGTAAGTACCTGGGGGTCCCCATCATTCATCAGTGAATCAACAAGAGAACACATGCATACCTTCTCGATAATATAAAGAACAAGATGAACAGTTGGGCCATTAAGCACCTCAGCCTAGCTGGCCGTATATGTCTAGCGAAATCAACCTTGCAGGCTATTCCTTCATATACTATGCAGTCCATAGCTATCTCTCCTACCTTATGTGATGATATCAGTCTACACATCAGGAAGTTTATCTGGCAAGGGAACTCGGACACAAAGCGCCTATCCCAGGTCTCTTGGAGGAAGTTAACATCCCACAAAGATGTTGGTGGCCTCGGCATTAAAGACATTAGGGATCAAAACCAGGCCCTAATGCTGAAGAACGCATGGGATTTCATGCAGAATAAAGATGTTCCATGGGTGCAGATCATGAAATCAAAATACAAGTCGAAAGGAACCATAAAAGCAACTTCGGGCTAGTCAGTTTGGAATTTCATAAAAAAAGCCTTGCCTCTCTTGCAGGTGGCAAGTGTGAGAAATATCTGTAACGGGGACTCCACAAATGTGTGGTTTGATCGCTGGTGTGGATCCAAACCAATTCTGACAAAAGAAGAGTATGACAAAGTCCCACCAGGACTCTCCGACCTCAAAGTCCAGGACATGGTAACTCTTGTAGGATCCTGGGACTGGGAGTTCATCAATCTGCATATTCCTGAGGAGCATTGGCCACACATTGCATGCCTTCCTCCACCAAACCCGGCGGCAGGAGAAGATAACTTTGCATGGCCTTTCGAGCATAATGACAACTTCACCTCAAGATCAGCTTACAGATGGTTGCGAGAAGACAAAGAAGTTAAGGTCCAAGGAAATTGGAAGAACATCTGGCAATCTAAACTCCCAGAACGCATCAAGTTGTTTCTATGGCAGATGCAGCACAAAAGCCTACTAACTAACGCCGAGAAAGCTAGACGACACATAGAAATTACCACTGATTGTCCTTTGTGTGGAGCTGAACAAGAAACTCTCGTTCACTGTCTTCGCAATTGTAAGCTAAGCAACCCTATCTGGAAAGAACTGGGGTACTGGAATGACATGTGCATGCTTTCAGAAGATGATTGGATCTTCTACATCTTGAACACTGCAACAACAAATTCCGTCTGGTTCACTACATGTGCTACTGCATGTTGGCACATCTGGCATACTAGAAACGAGTTCAACCATAAGGCAACTATTCCTCCTCTGCAGGTCATGCTACACTTCATAAAAGAACGAGCAAATTCCATTACTCAGCTTGATAGTGATCCTCTAAAAAAGAGTTGGAAGCTCAGGAAATCTGAACCTCTCCAAATAAAGAACGAATCTATTCTGATTTTCACAGATGCATCCTTTAAAGCTAATAAATCTGGCCTAGGTATTCATGCTGTAAACTCCTCAGGTCGAAGTCTGCAAGGTGAAGGACACTTCATGGCTGCTGACAGCGCCATGCATGTGGAGTTTCAAGCTATTCTCCAAGCTGTTGTGCTCGCCAGCAAGCTCCATCCATCACATGTTATCTTCCTATCGGACTGTGCAACAACTGTAGATGTTCTTAACAATAAGATCACTCTCCCGAAGTACAAGCCTTATGTGGAGAGATTCAAAAAGCTGATTGCCACCCTTCCTTCTTGTCGAGTTAGCCTGATTCCCAGGGAACTCAACAAGATAGCGGACAACATTGCAAAGTCCGCTCTACAAACCACTACAAATAGTCATAACTCAAGTAGTAGGAGATCTCTTATCTTTAATACTCTAGTTCTGTCTTTCCTTTCCAATAAACCTCTGTGGTTATATGTAGCTATTGACATTGATTTGAATGCTTTTGAGCTTGATAGAGAGAGCGGGGTGAATATATAATCTCTTAGTTAAAAAAAAAACAATAAATAAATGAAAGCAATCACGTTAACACATCATAAAGATATCAAATATTTAAATCAGTTATATGTTTGTTTTGAAACAAATAGACATCAAGAAAATTTATATAATCAATTACTTAACTCAAATAAAAAAAATCTTGATGAAATGATTTCCTTAGTAAACCTTATTATTACCACTACTATAAGTATGGCCTATTGTGTCGGCTATTTTTTCAAGAAAAACCGACGATGCTATATTTAGTGTAGGTTCTATGAGACAACTGTCATGGTTTGAACAATTAAAAAATACGAGTTGTGCATTTTTTGTCATTGATCACTTCTCAAAGCAAGTGACACTATATATCGACTGTAAAAATAGAATTTTATGTAAAATTGTTGCAAGCATTTCATTTGCCTCTAAAACTCTACGTAATCAATTTTTTTCTAAATATCCCACAGGATAGAGAGGTGCACGTGCCATCTGTCCTACAAAAAAATTGACATTTGTTGTCAGTTGTTTCTACAGAGACTAATGAGAAAGGTGTTTGCGCCATGTGGCTGATGCATATTTACTAAACATACAAAATACACGTGCACATATCGAAGTAATACAAGCCCAAAGAGGCCTAGTTATCGAACACGGGGAAAACGAGAGTCCATAAACTACTACTAATAGTGACCTAATCAACTAGACCTATGAAAAAGAATGATTGATTGTTTAATTGACTACTTGCAGGAATGAAAACTAAAATTATAGATTTTTGATCATAGTTGGAATATACTCCTTAGGATTACAGTTTCAACATAGTTCACATTGTTATTAACATCAATTCATTAATATATATTCCTCCTAAGCCTGAAGCAAGGGACCTATAGTAAGAATTACCCACTCTCGTAGCCACTCTCATAGCAATTTAATTATTAGTTAGGTTCTTTAATGAACTCTCTGGGTTATTCCCTTCATAGACAGACCTTCTCTTGAAATGCAACCTAAGCTATTTAAATCTACCACATGTCCAACCCTTAATCACTCTCTCAAAGCAATCAACGATCTAAAAGATCACTTATGGTGATTAGGCATAGATAATTCATGAAACAATCATAGAGATATATCTAGAAATTAAAAGAAATATAGAGATTAATTCATAACATCAAGTATAATACAAAACTGGGCTAAACCTAGGTCCTAAGGAACAAAGGGGATTAACCCCACATGATTTCTATTGTCATACACATGGGAGAAGAAAAAAATGGGAAATTAAAGTAACCCCTGAAGAAGATGGTCCAGATGACTCCCTCTCTCAAACGTGACAATATGCTTTCCTCTAGCCACAAATCCGTCCATCAGAGGTGTCCAAATTGTCTGAGACATGGATGTCTATTCTACTTTCTCCACTCCTAGATCTCGACTATCGTGCAATGGGACATAATGCGATCCCTAGGTCTGGATGCACTCCTCCCTAGTCATAGAATTGACTTAGGGCATCACTAAGTCGTGACTGTTGGATTAAGTGTGATCTTTTATATGGCTTGATCGTGACAAGTCAGTAATAATGACACGGGTGTTAGTAGTACTAAATTTTTCCTGACGTCTTCAGTTGAATTTCTAGTTCATCCTTGTTCCTTTTAATCCAATGTCGGTACCACTGACAGACGTGTCGATAGCACTTAGATGATCAAATTCTTGTCAATTTTCCTAAAATTTAACAAGAAAGAATTTAAGTTCCACAAATTATGATAAATCAATATGGAATAGTAAAAATAATGAATATTTGATGAAATTAAGTGTCATAGGCCAATAATGATAAATCATGCATGAATAATATTGAAATGAGTAATAAGTACACAAAATACATAGTAAAACAACCTCTAAAAAGTGACAAATATTCAATTTATCAAAATCCCCTAAGCTTGAATGTTGCTCATCCTCAAGCAACACACCCTCAGATCTGTTTGAAATAAGTCAACAAAAGGACAAAGTATATGAATTTCCATCCTGGCAGTTCCAAACATGCCCTAGCTGACCACTGAACAAATAACTACTCTTCAAGTGACAAAAAATATTCATTAAATATGTCTACCCTTAGATCAGTGAAACACTATCTATAGAACAGTTAATACCATAGTCAATTAGGCATCTATTTGGTGCATCATGTGATTCCCTATATACATTGTTCTTTTCCAACTAATTGGAAGCAATTCTCCTTTTAAGAATGAATGAGGAGATCAATAATTATTGTGGACTACCAATAAAAGGAATGGGTGGAATGAAGTAGTAGCTTATGAAGAATCATAAATAACTTCCAATCATTTATGTAAAAATAATCATGATGAACCTACAAAGTGAAGGAAGTAAGAGATGCATGGATCCTAATTCCAATTGTTCTGGGTGGAATGATGTGTTTGGTTTTGTGGGACAGAGAAGGCAGCGGAAATAAAAAAAATCTCACCACAAACCTATAAAATAGCAGATCACATCAACGACTATGAAATAGGAAGAATGGTTTTAGCGAGGTGTACCTGGTCCTAAGGCTTGCTCAGTGACAATACCTCACAGATAGTGCGGTCTTCAACCACCTAGTCTTAGACGGTGTCTGTGAAGCTCCTGGTCCTGACCCAGGCTGTGGTTGACCATCGTCCTTCTGAGTGGTAGAAACCTCCCGCCTCTATAGATAGTTCACACGGACCACTGAGAACTCTAGTCATCCTGTCCCATAGGAAACTAGAAGGAGTCATCCCCTTCTGTTGGCGTACTAGTCACTGACACACTCTCCCACCACTAGTTGTCATCATGTAGTTGTCTTTCCCTCGTTGTGCCTCCCTAGTCGGGTAGCACTTGCTTGGGCTCTCTCAGTTACCAGAACCATAGAGGACAACTTTGTAGAGTAACTGATGTTCTGAGTTGTGCTTTTGAGAAGCCCCCAGTAACCCTCTATATATAGGAGGGGTTAGGGTCAGGGTTCTCAACTCCGGGCAATGCGAGACTAAAGTGGGAGTAGAAGGGTCCAAAATTTCCATGAACTAATTGCATTGTGGTAGGCGAACCGGTCATTTCACAAACAAACCAGTTGGTTGGGCTGATGAGCCGATCTATTCACCAAGTGAATCGATTGTTTCACTTCCCAGATCAACCACCAATTGACTTTCCTCTTTCGTTTCCAATTAATCCAAAGATCAATTCTTGTCCCAATTGAATTGTATAAGTGAAATGAAAAAACCTATTCTTACAATCTGAGACAACCCTACCTCACTCATCTGGTCCAGCTAAACTGATCGGTTCATCAAGGTGGACCTATCATCTCACTGACCATGAGTCGATCAGTTCACCAAGTGAACTGGTCAGTTGGTGGTCCAGGTTGTGCAGAAATTAGTTATGTAGTTCTTAATCAATCTGACACTCTAATCAGTTGGTTCAACACTTGAGCACTATGATTCCGAGTCAAGTCAACTGATTGAATGTTTAATTGAGTACCTAAACACTTTAGTAATCAATCTAAACATCATTCGTGGAAAAACTCCTCTTCCAGGTTAATCCTATGTGTGTGATCCTATAGGTCTCATTTCACATTGACAGTGAAATTCCATAATCACTTATGACTTTACAAGCAAAGAGTGGTGCCTAGTCACACATCAGTTCTACCCAAGTGAAAAGTAAAGTTGGAGAACAACTTTCAACCCTACAATCTGTAATTGGTGTTACAGTTAAAGTATAGTTCCTTTGTCACTGATTTGTAGATTGAACTTGAGGCATGGACATGTCATCCTCTACCAACATTCAATCCATGTTTCTTGATCTAGAGTAGACTGTCTATGATATATGTAAGCTCAATGTTACATATTGACTCACATGCACATGGCCATGCTTTTCTCAATATCACTCATCAAGTGGCTAAGATATCATACTCCCTTAGGAGGGATAAATCCCATATCTACCACTCACAGTCAAAACCCCATGTGTCAAAGTCACCCAATCATCACCTTTATAACAATCCACATTTTAAGACTGTGTTTGCTGATGTCAAAGTGTACTCAATGACATGTGATGCGTGCAGTGATTTCAGGTCTAAGAACCACAATCACCACCAATACAATAAGATATGATCCTGACTAACCAAGTGTGATTTCCATGCATCACTCTTATGGTGGGTCTGTCTGATACACTGTTCTCTAACATGTATCTATGTGCTTGGCTTGATATCCTATATCATGACTAATGAGATTCTGTAATCAACCAACGCACACTCTAGTCTTATGTGTTATTGATGTCTATGGTTATTTCCACAATAACAACCGACTAGGGACAAAACAAGAATGTATACTCTTGACATACGTATGATCTCATCATTCAGGTCCTTAACCTGAAGGCATATGTCATTGAGTAAAACAATTCTTTAGACATTTATCATGTTATACTATTTATCTCAAAAATAGTTAAAACATATATACATAAATTGCCTTTCTTATTATTCAAATCATTTATAAAGTATCCCATTACAATCATCATATGACTTACTCTATGGGCATACATACCAACAGACTCCCACTTGCATTTAGAGCCAATCACCCAAGAACCTCAGTCATTGTGACCTAGCATGACCGTCATGATTCTACTGTGAAAGTGTCTTTGTCAGGGGATCAACAATATTGTCTTTAGTTGGTACTCTACAAATCTTTACATCTCCTCCCTGTACGATCTCTCATATGAGATGGAAGCACCTCATTATGTGCTTGGATCGCTGATGTGATTTGGGTTCTTTAGCTTGATCAATAGCTCCATTGTTGTCATAATAAATCTCAATTGCATCACAACTTCTAGGAACCACCCCAAGTTTAGAGATGAACTTCTTGATCCACACAAACTCCTTTACTGCATGAGATGCATCAATATACTCGGCCTCTGTAGTAGAATCCACAATTGTCTCTTACTTGGAACTCTTCCAGCTTATAGCTCCACTATTAAGGAAAAATACAAATCCTGACTGTGATCTGTAATCATCTTTATCAGTTTGGAAGCTCGCATCGGTGTAACCCTTTACCACCAACTCTTCCTCACCGCCGTAAATGAGGAATTGATCCTTAGTCCTTCTCAAGTACTTCAAGATGTTCTTCACGGCTGTCCAGTGAGCATCTCTAGGATCTGACTGGTACCTGCTGGTTGTGCTGAGTGTCTACGAGACATCGGGACGGGTGCACAACATTGCGTACATGATGGATCCAATGGCTGATGCATACAAAATCCCATTCATACACTCCTTCTCTTCACAAGATCGGGGAAACTGAGCTCTAGAGACGGTAACTCCATGCACTATGGGTATGTTTCCTCTCCTTGAGTTCTCCATGCTGAACCACTTCAACACTTTATCAATGTACGTGCTCTGACTTAGTCCAAGAAGCCTTTTAGATCTATCTCTATAGATCTTGATTCCTAAGATATAGGATGCTTCTACTAATTCCTTCATTGAGAATGTATTTCCAAGCCATGTATTTACCTTCTCTAAGACAGAGACGCCATTCCCCATCAATAGTATGTCATCTACATACAATATGATGAATGTAGTCATGTGCCCACTAACCTTCTTGTACACACAAGGTTCATCTTCATTTTGACTAAAGCCAAACTCCTTGAGTGCTTCGTCAAATCAAATATTCCATCTATTTCAATCCATAGATTGACCTTTATAGCTTACAAACTTTATTGGCATTCTTTGGATCTATAAAACCTTCAGATTGTGTCATGTACACATCCTTCACTCTATTCCTGTTAAGGAATGTGGTTTTATCATCCATCTGTCAAATCTCATAGTCATAGTAGGCTGTAATAGCGAGCATGATCTTGATGGACTTAATCATGGCAACTGGATAAAAAGTTTCGTCATAGTCAACACCTTGAACTTGTCTGAAACCCTTTGCAACCAATTTGCCTTTATAAGTTTGCACATTTCCATCCATGTCAGTCTTCTTTTTGAAGACCCACTTGCACCCTATGGGTTTTACCCCTTCAGGTAGTTCCACCAAGGTCCATACCTTGTTGGTATACATGGATTCCATCTCAGATCTCATGGCCTCATGCCATTTCTTAGAATCTGGTCCCTCTATAGCTTCTAGATAGGTAGTTTGCTCATCACCTATGACCAACTCACCGCCTTCCTGAGTCACAAGATATCCAAATCTCTTAGTCTCAAGGTGTGTCCTACTAGATCTATGAGGTGCTTGTGTTACTTGAGGAGACTGAGATTCCACAACCACTTGTGAATCTCTATGTTCCTCTTGTACATCTATTGGTTCAATGTTTTCTTGTTGGGCTCGAACCTCTTTGAGCTCTACTTTCCTCCCACTGATTCCTTTGGAAATAAGTTACTTTTCTAGGAATACAACATCCCTGGCAACAAACACTTTGTTTTTGGTTGGGTTGTATAAGTAGTATCCCTTGGTTTCTTTAGGATGTCCAACAAAATAATATTTATTGGATCTAGGGCCTAGCTTATCAGGAAACATTTTCTTGACATAAGCCTCACATCCTCAAATCTTCATAAAAGACATTTCAGGATGCTTCCTAGTCCATATCTCATATGGTGTCTTTTGAACCGATTTAGATGGTACACAGTTAAGTGTAAATGTGGTAGTTTCAAGAGCATGACGCCAGAAGGAAGTTGGAAGACTAGAAAAACTCATCATAGATCGCACCATGTCTAGTAATGTGTGCTTCCTTCTTTTGGATACACCATTATATTGTGATGTTCTAGGTGGAGTCCATTGTGATATAATACCATGGGCTCTCAGAAGGTTCTCAAAATCCTGGCTTAAGTATTCTCCACCTCGATCAGATCGAAGTGCCTTGATACTTTGGACAAGCTGGTTCTGCACTTCATTCATGAAATCCTTGAACCTTTCAAGGGTTTCAGACTTATGTTTTATTAGGTAAACATAGCCATACCTACTAAAGTCATTAGTATAGGTAATGAATTAGCCATACCTACTGAAGTTATCAGTAAAGGTAATGAAGTATTGATACCCACCTCTAGCACTTATTCTAAAAGGCCCACACATTGAAATAGGCAGAAAAAAAAATTCGCGCGCCAGCTCTGCTTGGGTTAGCGTCGCCTTGGCGATCCCTAGGCGATCAGCTCCAAGCTCCCCAGAGAGGGGGTTCCCTCCCCTCTCACTGGCCTCCATGGCTGTGGTGGAGTCCTCTACTGGCAGACATGATGATAGGCCAAACAACACTATCCCTAGGAAGGCGTGGAACCAGGTGCTGGCCGGCAAAAACCTGATCGGAAAGAACACCTTCGATCCTCCAGAGAAGAAGGATGGGAAGAGATTCATTACTATTGATGATCCAACCTATGAAGCTATGGAGAAGTGTTGGGAACATACTTCTATCTTGTATGTGATGGGAAAACGTCCATATTACTTCCATCTTCTTGCTTGGATATATCGAGTATGGAAACCTAAGGGCAGCTTCGACTTGTTCTCTAAACTGGACAAGTTATTTCTCTTGAGATTCAATTTGGCTGAGGACAAGCAGAACATCATCAAAGGAGGACCACATTGGTTTGATAATAGAATGGTGGTCGTCAAAGATTATAAGATGGGCGATGACTTGAAGAAGGATTTCTTCAGTTTTATTTCAGTTTGGATCAGTATCCCTAGCATGGGCCGTAACTGGTCCCCTAGGGCTGTTGGTATTATGGCCAGTGGGATCGGGCAACTTCTTAGAATCGATTATAAGTCAATTGGACAAGAATCACTGGGTGAGGCACGTGCTTTGGTGGAGATTGAAGCTGAAAAAGAGCCCCCAGAGGAGATATGGGTCAATATGCCTAGACGCGATCCACTGTCTGTGAAGATCCACTACGAACATGTTTTGAAGAGATGTCCTGATTCCAAGGTGTTTGGGCATGATGATACTGACTGTCCTCTCAAACCAATAGTCATTGAGGAGATCCCTACTCCTAAAGCGACGCAAGTATGGAAGGTTGTAGGCCAGAATAACAAGGACACTAAGATAGTGATTGAGAATGGGACAGATCTAGATACTCATACTCTGAGATCCAGTGATGAAGTTGTGGTGCTATCTTCTACTGCTGTAGTGACTCCTGAGCTTGTGGAGACTTCTGAGGTCGCTAAGGATAATGGTCATGTACAAGACACTGATAATGTAGTAGTCGCTTTGTCTTCCACTGATAATGGAGCAGTCACTTTGTTACAACCCATATTAGGGTTAGTCAATAAATACCTCGAATAACGTGAAACACCTTGATTAGTGTTGAGTATATTATTAAATTACATGATTAATTAAGATAAGCTAAGTCATGAATCAATAGTTGAAATTTACTCATATGAGGTAATTAATGATGATAGCAATGTTGATTATTAAGTTCATTAAGTTGAATCAAGTAATCACAGATGCAATTTGAGCTTTGATCAGGTGAAACAGTCTAATCAGTATGCTTTTGTGCCTTGAGAGTGTATAGGACCTTGTGCTTGAAGTTTGGCAAGAAAAATCAGTTGAATTGGACTTCCGAGGCCATAGTTATGGCGTTTATACATTCCTTGGACTATTTATGCAATTTTCCCATTTGTTAGGTTATTAACCTTTTTCTTTTTTTGGTTTTCCTTTTCTGGCTTATCTCCTTCTCTTTCACGTGAGCAACAGAATAGTTCTGCTGAGAGGCGGCGCCCTCTGTTGAAGCTAGGGCAACCGATGGAGTGGCGATTCAGGGCGATTCAGCTAACCATCGAGCTTCGCCCACTCCTCTCCTTCTTTTCTTCCTCGTCCTCCACACCCTAGTGCTGCCCAGCCGCGCCCCTACCTGCCTCAACCCGCAGGAGAAGCCATGGACGGCCAACGCAGCTGCGGCGCGACCAACAACTATGGGTGGAATAGGGCGGCTCCACAACACCTTAAACCAGCAGACGACGACGTTTCCAATTCCTATCTCCACCCTAGCTCCAGGCACAGTGCCCTGCTATCTAGGGCGGCGCCCCTGTAGCCGCAACCAGCAGCTTGCCTAGCCATGGCGGCCGATGGTGCGGCGCCCAGCGGAGCTGCTCGATTAGCAAGAAGAGGAAGCACGATTTCTATGGCTAGAAAGGGAGTAGCACACATCCACTACCTTGTCACTTGCAAGCTATCAACAGATCACAGGGACGGCACCCCTACCTAGCTACTTGGGCAGCGCCGACCTGCAGCAGAAAAATTTCAAGCAGCAACTAGGCCACCTTGGGCGCCAAGGCTATAAACTTCTATTCAGATCCAACCATCAATTGAGCCTCTCCGTCAACCTGTACACGTGAAGTTCCTGTTCCGTGAACAGGAACAATAAAGAGATAAATCAAAGGAAGAAGACAACCCAATTTCGCCCGGAATCAGGCCTTGGACGCATCTCCGGACGAAACCGGACAGTCCAAATCACTGTGAGTAGAATTTCATTCATCTATCATTAATAAACTCAGGCGTTTGAATATTTCCAGTTATGTGTGCGAATTACGCTGATAACAGGCGTTATCAGGCGTAGGGCAGCGTTTGGCGTCGCCCGACTTTTTATTTCATAAACTGCTTCTAGACGCTGTTATATGATTAAATTTAGCATTTGATCAGTGTGGATTGAATCGGTTGATTTATATGGTTCATTGGAACCTAAATTGCTTATTTGAATGTTGAAATTAGAAATTCATATCTGAAAATGGTATGGTTTGGGTATGAACCCAGACAATAGGGATTTCTGATAAATTATCAGATGTAAGATTTCAAAGTTGATATGAATAAATAAAAATATGCAATAAAACCCTAATTGCATATATCTTTTGACGTTAATATGTGTAAATTGATATTTACATGAAATGGTACATTTCTCTGAATTATTCCAGAAATTCTCAAGTATTGTTATTAAATTGTGTTGTGATAGGTAATTAACTTTTAATTGAGTTAAGTGATGCACAAACCAAGATTTGGGTTAATGTGCACGTTTTTTGAGAATTTTAGAGAATTGACAAATGTTGAGTATGATTCTCGTATGTGAAGTAAATTTCTTTAATTTGTGCAATAAGATGTTCAATTGCGTAAATTCGCTATCTATGTGCCAAATTGAAATAAGTTGGGTTATTTATGCATTTCTAATTTGCCTGAATGCATGGTATGAGAATTTCTCAGAAATTACAATGATTTGAAATATATTGCTATGACAGTTTTAGAATGACAGTGTATTGCGATTTGATCTGAAATCAGTAAATGTGATATTCCTGTTTAAATGTTTATATGTTAATCAGTCAATAGACTTAGGTTCCCCAACACCGTAGAACCCCATTGCGCGGTCTGTACCTTTGGGGTGAAACGATCGATCTAGCCTTGTGCCTAGATGGTCGGCGACCAGTGTTCAACAATAATCCGTGCGTGTGTCACGGTGGCACTGGAGTAATATAGGGGTTATTCAACAATAATCTGTGCGTGTGTCACGGTGGTAACCCAGACCCTCCGACTGTGCACTACAGGTTGCGGGAGGAGTCTAGAGCACTCAGAGTTAGTGCAGTGAGGCCCTTGAGTGCCTAGGAACTGTAGTGGGGCCCTTGAGAGCCTGAGAGTGCAGACAGGCCCTTGTGCGCCTGAGAGTCCTGTGCAGACCAGGACGGACAGTCAGACTTAGCATTTCCCGGGTGTGTCGCTAAGTCTTGTACGGTGAGATCGTAGTTCGCTACAGATCTTCATATGTAGAGTGCGATGCATATGTTTGGGGCATAATAAAATAAATATGTAATCATATAGGATCACAGTAAATTAATATATCCGAACTTTTGTGCCAAATCATTATATCTGTTTATTGGTTTAAATTATCTGTTGTTGCATAGAAATGCGATTATATTCTGTAATCTGCTATGTCATTAGAACTGCCCTGTTTGTACTGTATTTATGTTTATTTAAATTTTATAAACCTGATGAGTTGTTTAGTGATAGCTAAATGAAATGCTATTCACTGAGCGAGTAGGCTCATACCTCTACTCAAAACATTTTCAGGTCATCATCAGCAGCAGGAAAATTGAAGGATCCTTTCATCCTAACGCCTAGATTGTAGAAGGTATACGTAGTTAGTAGTTAGAGGTCTCTTAGTCCTTTCCCCTCGATCCTTGGGACATGGTGTGGGTGAGAGAGAGAATGTATGGTGAATGTGTAAAAGGTGTAAATTAACTGTTATGTTTTACTTTCTGTTAAACAATGTTACATGTTGTAAACTCTGTTTATGTTCTCTAGCCAGTTTAATTGAAATGCTTCCGCAATAGTTTATTATGTTTATTTTACAGCTATAATCCGGATATCATTACGAGGTTTTAAAAAGAAAAAAAGTTCTCAGTGATTTATTTATGTAATAATCCCTCCGTCGCGCCCTAATCTCGGGATTAGTGGTCAGTGTGAGATCGGGGTGTGACACACTTTGTCTGGTGATATTCCTATTGATGTTCATACTTCAAGTCCAAACACACAAGACATATGTATCATTGAGGAGCCCTCGACAGTGACATACTTTTTTGAAGTTGATGATGTTCCTGCTGATGTTTGCACTGCTGATGCTCATGCTGGTTTTGCTGCTAGGTACTCAGTTGACGTAGCCATTTCATCTACTGCTAAATCTCATTCTTCTGGCACAACTACTACTTCATCATCCAAGACTCCCAAGTCATTTAAGGGTGATGGGTCTTGTAAGACCCGATCTACCTATAGAGGTCATTAATGACCTTTATCATGACCAATGTTCATGGCTCAGGGAAGCCATGTAAAAAGAGAGGAGTAAGGAGAACCATCCTTGAAAACAAAGCCAATATTGCTATTCTTTTTGAAACTAAAATCAAGTCCCATATGTCTCACACGTCAGATCGTATGTTTCCTAAAGGTTGGCTATGGGTTTCTAATCACCTGCATGATCCTAATGGCCGTATCTATATAGGGTGGAACCCTAATTGCTGTGATACTATTATGTCTGAAATGGATGATCAACAAATCACTATGAAGTGAATAAATAATGGTGGTCTTACAATCCATCTAACGGCTATCTATGTGAGGAATTCTGTGGCTGATCGCTATGCTCTGTGGAATACTCTGGAAAGAATTATTGTAAACATTGATGAAGCATGGCTTATCTGTAAGGACCCTGACCTCTGTTTAGGGTTTACCCTATTTGTTTTGCTTAACCCTGATGTTTTGTTGCTTGCTAATCACTTTTAGTGGTGATTAGGGTTTGGTTGTGCCTTGTTGAGAGTTAGAGGTGCTACTTGCAAATAACCCAAGTCTAGGGTTTGTGGACAAGTTTGTCACCTTGTGAGGTGTTCCTCTCTCTCCTTGCTTCCTCTAGAGTAGAGAGGAAGGTTTTGGGCTCGTTGCTTGAGTTCCTTTGGGCTTGGTTGAGCTTGTTGGGCCTTGTGGTGCCTTGCTTTTGTTTCTTTTGGACCTTGTGTCGGGCAAGTGGGCTGTGTTGCCCAGGGGCTGTGTCACCCATGTTGAAGGTGTGTTGCCCAAGTGTGTCACCCATGACCTTTGACCAAGCTTTGACCTTGTTTGTGTCACCACTAGTGGACACTTGGTGCTTGATGCTTGCATGTAGCAATGGCCTTGGACATGTGTGTAGGGCATGCTAGAGTGGTGGTTTTTGCACATGGAAAAGTGTCCCTAGGTGGGCGACACCTTGCTTGGATCTACCTTGGTTTCTCCTCCTTTCCCTCCTATATATGTGGTTCCTTTCCCTTGCTAAGGATACATTTAGTTCCTTAGTTTCTCCTCTACCTTGGTGCACGTCACACTCCCTTTCTTGCAAGCTTGGTGGCTGATACCCTTGGAGTCTCCTTCTTCTTTGGTGGTGCTTGGAGCTTGGAGCTTGCTTAAGGCGGGTTACATAACTCCTAACCCTAACTACACTACCATCTTTCTATGTTCTTATATGTTGCTAGCTTAGTTTCTTGTTAGTTTCTCCTTATTGGCCGAACCCATGATCTAGGGTTTCTTGGTGAGCAATACTCCTTTCTCTCCTAGGTTTTGAGGAGTGAGCTTGAGTTCTAGTTTCATGAGCAACACTCCTCTCTCATTTAAATTGAGAGGTGAGCTTGTGTTCTAGTAGCTTGAGCAACACCCTCCTCTCACCATGGACTTGAAGGGTGAGCTTTGTGGTGGTTGTGAACCTTTCTAGGGTTGTTCCTTGAGTTGCCCGTTTGGTGATAGGTGATGTGCAAGACCCCTCTCTCTTAGTTGTTGAGAGGTGAGCCATCCTCTTGATCCTTTAGGGTTCGGTGCCCTTGTGCTTGAGGTTGATGATGAGTTTGGGGAGGTGCTGCTCGAAAACCTTTTTGACCTAGACCCTTGGACAACATGTTGTGGTGGTGATGGATGATACCTCGGTCCTTGAACCTGTTTGTGGCGGGCGTCACTCTATGCTACATGTTCTGCCCGATACACCCCTTCTTGTCCCTGACCTTGTGACGGGTGTTGCAGCTGAGCACGACACTGTGTTGCCCGATACCTGGTTGCCCGGCTGAGTGCACGATATGGTGCGCGTCACACCAGCACGACACCCCGTTGCACGATATGCTGATCTTGCATTATGTTTGGTTTTGATAGTAACCTTGGAAGTGCACGATATAGTAGACCACATCTATGATAGGTCTTGTGCATGTATCACGTTTAGTCATGATGGTGGCCTTTGATATTCTTAATGGTAATTGTTATGGTGAAGCTTGCTTATGTAACGTACATATCTCTACCCATGTATGTAATCATCTTGATTATATGTATAAAGCTGAGATAATGATAAGCATAGATAATCATTAATGTCACCTTATATTGATAACATGGTCTTTCTATTAAACTTATGATTATTGTGTATACTAACCATGCAGGTGATGCATAGCCAAGAAAAAAGGCTATGAGGTATATATGATGAGTAACATTGCTTTGATAGTTACTCTTGATGATGAGATCACATGTATGATGTGTTGGATTGCTATCCCATGATGATGATGTAAGCCTTGAGAGGCAGTGGCAGTATATGATGAGGATTGAGATCCCATGGTATGTGATGATCCTTGAGATGGGTCTGGATGATTGGCAAGAGGCCAAGTGATAACATGTAATGTTGGATCCTTGTGATGGATCAGGATGATGTGATTACAATAAAAGCATAACATTGAGTTTATGTTGTTTATTTCCTGTTATAGTTTGCATGTTATACAACTTGGTTGAATCTTGCAATCCATATAAAAGATACTAATTAATCACAGTGGAATATATCATGTAGTTGCCCTGGCCATAGATCCATCATCGTCAGGAGTTGGTGATGGTGAAATAGGTTCTCCTACGGGTTAACCCTGAGCGCATATTATTGAATATGCAAGGTTTCTCCTAGCCTCAAATATAGAGGGAATCGAGTGCAGCTGCGGTTGCAGACTCGGAATATGTGATGAGCATGGTGAACCGACCCATGGCTCAGGATGTGTGATATGGAGCATGAATGTGTTCATGGCTCAGAGCACGGTGAACAGGCCCGTGGCTCAGATATACTAGCGTCGTGACCTGTACCGAGGCGGGCTAGAGGAAGGGTAGCCTATGGAGTTGACCCTGTGGCTGAGGCCACTTAAGCACGAGACTGCGGTCCTACTTTGGTTCTCGTGCACTGACCACGAGGGGAAAGGTCATGGAGTTCGGCTCTTCCATTGACCTTGTATGGCACCGGCTTTGGGTTTCCCAACCGAAGGTTGGATTTGAGCGGTACAACTCACTTCCTCAGGGCATATTAATACTTAATCCAGCCGTATAGTATTTACTGCTTAAGGCAAAATACAGAACATTGGTTGAGGCCTTGTTTGTGTAGTTAATCTTGTTATAACTTGCAGTTACTTATATGTTCCTCATGTTATGTGGTAATACCTTATAAATCTTATCTTGTTAATCATGTTCCATAGAGAAATAGTAGGATATATGCCTTCCGTACATCTGGTAAGCTTGACGGTATGAATAGCTTTACTTTACATAACTGCTCTTGTTAGACCTCTTATCAGTTATCTGCTGTTGTTGCTTTATCTTTCTGAGGTTCTGTAGTTTTGGCAGGGAGTTATGTTTCTCGCTGGGACTGTGTGTCTCACCCCGCTGGCTTACACCCTTTTTAGGTGGTCGAGCTAGGCGTGGTGGTGGTCGCGGAGTTGCGGCCGAGCAGCAAGAAGAGCAGCAAAAGGCAAGCGATGGACATGCTGCTGTTTTGTAGTAGAGTCCTAGAGTCATCCCTGTACTCTCAGGTCCTTGGAGGTGTTTTGACGTTGTTTCACGATGTATAACTGCTGATGTTTTATGTATCCTGCTACTAGCCGGATGTGGGCCTTTATGTATATATAACCGGTGATGACAGAACATCCGTTCCACTAAGCTGTGGACACGTATCAGGCTTGTAAATGTTTATATAACATGTTCCTTTGCAGGATGTGGACTTAAATGTAATAGTTTTCTCAGTTTACCTGCTTTCCGCAATCGGTTTTAATTAACCCGTGTTTTTGGTAATGCGTGGTTGATGGTGATTTCCGCACGTTTTCGCGTAACACCTCGTTGTCTGTGTGATAGCGGGATGTGTTGCCACATTATCACTGGTGATTTCAATAACATCAGGAAGCAAGAGGAGAAGGCGAGGGGTTGTGAGGTTCCCTCAACCATCCTTAGCTCGTTCAATGCTGCCTTAGACAATGTAGGTCTTACTGAACTACCTATCATTGGTAAGGAGGTCTATACTTGGCATAATAAACAAGGTGTTGCTAAAAGAGTTTCTTGCAAACTTGACAGATATTTTGTGAATTATTCTTGGTTGTCTAAATTCCCTTGATCCAAAACTAATTTCAGCACGTGCAACTATTCTGATCACTGTGCCTTAAATGTCAACATGAGGCCTATCACTTTCAAGAAAAAACCTTTTAGGTTTCTCAACTTCTGGATGGAATGGGAGGGCTGTCGGGATATTATTAAAGATGCTTGGGCTACTGAGATTAAAGGTAATGTACTTTTTTAATTCTATCAAAATTTTAAACTCGTCAAGGACAAGTTGAAGACATGGTCCAAAAAATATTGCAATCTCAAGAGTCTCATTTCTATAGAGAGAATGGAGCTTGATGATATCTCAAATGTGATTAGAAGAAGCCCTTTAGACTTTGATCTTATCACTGCTGAAAAACAAACTCTTGAGAGGTTGGACGTTCTTCCTAAAGAGGAGGAGGTTTACTACTGGCAACGTAGCAGGATGGAATGGCTTTCTAATGGTGATAGGAACACAAAAGTCTATCATACCATTGTTAAGCAAAGGGATGCTATCAATTCTATCACTGAACTTTTTGACTCACATGGGAATCTTTTGCAGGATAATGATGCCATTGCTGATGATACTTTATGGTTTTTTGAGCATCTCTACAATCAAACTCATGAAACTACCGGTTCTTGTATTCCAGACTGGATCCCTCTTATTTCTAAAAATGATAACAAAATGATGTGCTTCCATGATGCAGTATGGAGCATTGACCCTCACAAAAGCCCAGGTCCTAATGGTTTCAATGGCTTATTCTATAGGGAGAACTGGTACATCATTTGGAATGATCTTCTCAAGGTTGTCCAATGGCTGTTCAAAGGTGGACACATTGTTAGACAAGAAAACAATGTTTTCCTTGCTCTCATTCCTAAGAAGGACATAGTCTCATATCCAGCTGACTTCCAACCAATCTCTTGCTGCTCGATGCTTTATAAAATCATTTCCAAAGTCATCTCAAGGAGGCTAGTGCTTCTTTTACCTAATATCATTTCCCCTTATCAAGGTGCTTTTGTTAAAGGTAGAAGTATTGAGGATTGCTCTCTTCTTGCGACTGAGTTCACACTTAAATTCAATCAGAAGAATAGTCCTCCTGCAGCTTGTATCAAGCTAGATATCACCAAGGCCTTTGATTCTGTTTGATGGTCTTACTTGTGGGAGTGTCTTGCTAGTCTTGGTTTTTCTGAGAAGTTTATTTCTATACTGATGCAATGTGTATAAACTCCTTCCTTTTCTCTTCTACTGAATGGCTCTTCGGTTGGCTTCTTCAAATGTTCTAATGGTCTTAGACAAGAAGATCCTCTTACACCCATGCTTTTTGCACTGGCCATGGAAGGATTCAACATATGTCTTGAGGATGCATATGAAAGCAAGCATATTAGAAGCTATCCTATCAATAGGACCAAGGCCCTAAGCCACCTTTTATTTTTTTGATGCTGTTCTTATCTTCACAGAAGGGCACATGTGTAGTCTTACCAATCTCAAGCAGATTCTTTATGAGTTTGGTACTGTCTCTAGTATGAAATGCAATCCTAATAAGACTCATATCTTTCTATCTTCTTCTTGCCGCAATAAGGATGCATTGCTCAATTGTTTGGGAATTCAGAAAGGTATCTGGCCTACCAAGTATCATGGCTTTCCAATGGCTAGTGGTAATCTCAGAAGATGTCACTTTCATGAATGCTTGGACAAGCTAAGAGAAATGATACAGAGATGGCCGGGTTCTAAAATATCTATGGATGGTTGTCTTGTTCTGATTAAACACTGTTCTATGGATTTGATTAGCTACTGGATGCATATGGGTGGTATTCCCCCAGCTGTGTTGCGTAGAATGCAGTTGCTGCTATCCGATTTCTTATGGGGTAGTTCTACACACCCATCTTGTTGGTCACAGTTGGCCTACCCATCCAATGAAGGTGGTCTTGGAATCAAGGGACTTGATGAACTCACTGATTATCAGACTCTGTGACACATCAAGAGATTCACTCAATCAATAAGCATATGGAATTCATGGCTATCTTGTAGATACTGTGACTCCTTAGATACTAGCTCCATGCGTGGCTCTACCTGCTATAGACGAATGATGTCACTCTATCCATCCTTCTCATCATTAGAGGACAAGGTACTTTGAGACAATGTTAGACAAAAGTTCCCACATGATAAGGCTTATGAAAGCCTCTGGATCTCTAAGAACTATCCCCAGTGGAGCCTCACAACCTTCAGAGCTCTTACAAACATTCTTCCAACCTTGGAGAGGATTAGCTCCTGGATAGATTCTCCTATCCTGGCTTGTTTACTGTGCGGCCAACACTCAAATTCAGTTGCTCATCTTTTTGAAGGTTGCAAGTTTTAGAGATACATTTGGGGTTGAGCACAACTTAAACTTAATATTAGGTCCTCTTATTCCATTTATGGATGTCTAGCTGACCTTGGCAAGAGGTCAAAGCATTCCATCATAGAGCTTTGGGCAATTACGGGTGTTGTCCACTTAGTTTGGACTGAACAAAATAAGAGGCTACATGATGGTGGCTCTTTGGATTTCATTGAGATGTTCAATCAGCTTTCCCTAGAGATCAACAGAATGTATTTTAATTTTAAAGCATGTCTTGATGTAACTCCTATCATTGCTAGGAATTGGGATCTATCGTAACCAATTCTTAGGCCTATGTAGTCACATGTTTGGGTGTGGCTTGTAACTTTGCCCTCATCTCGGGGTTTTTGGAATATACTTACCCAAATTTTCCAAAAACAAAGGCCCACATACATCAGAATGTATGAGTCCTAATAGATCACTGGCTCTCTCACCTTTTCCTAAAAAGGGAGCCTTGATCATCTTACCCAACAAACAAGATTCACATATCTCTATTGATTCATAATCAAAAGAATCCAAATAACCATCCTTATGGAGTCTAGATATGCGATTCTCATTTATGTGCCCTAGACGACAATGCCAAAGGTATGTTTTGTTTGAGTCATTGAGTTTCTATCATTTGGTGTTTACATTGTATACACTTGTCTACAGATCTATCAAGTATAGACCGTGAGACATTGGGGCACTGCCATAAAAGATCTCATCTTTAGAAATGGAACAATTTCCATTCTTAATAAGAAATTTAAATCCATCCTTGTCCAAATAAGATACAAAAATTATATTTCTATTTATGGCAGGAACATAATAGTTGTTTTGTAACTCTATTATCATTTCACTAGGTCGAGATAACTCATAGGTTCCTATGGCACTGGAGGAAACTCTTGCCCCATTAGCAACACGTAGTTCAACCTCACCTTTCCCTAAAGGCCTACTTCTTTTCAGATCCTTCACATTTGAACAAATGTGTGATCCACATCCAGTATCAAGTACCCATGATGAAGAAGTAGTAAAGTTAATCTCTATCATGTATACACCTGAAGTAGAGATCGCTATCTCTCGCTTCATCATCTTTGATTTCTTCAATCCTCTCCATGTTTTGAGGACAAAAGACATGGACTTCAGCTTAGCAGAGAACCCTTCTCTCCCTTGCCTTTGTCCTTGGATTCCATTCCACTGATCACTATCATGGAACTATCCTTCTTATTTTAGCCTTGAACAATGCCTAAAATGTATATAGAGTGGATTCTAAGGCCTTTGGTATCTTAGAAGTATGTAGGACACTTCTCATAGTCCTTAACCAGTTATGAAAATTTATCTCAATTAATTTTCCTGATTTAAAAGATGAATTCTTTGCCATTTGATTCTACAAGAGAAAACATTTCCATTTCGTCAAAAACTCCTATTTGATTTGATTTTTGATTTGAATAAACTTGACAATATTAATTAGGCCTTTAATTAATTATCACTCCCACTATTTTGATCAAATTGATAGCCCTCACCATCAATTTGGAAGATTGCAACGTACAACCTTCTAGTGAGCCAAGATCCATATTTCATCTAATCATGAGTCAGCTTTGGCTGATCGCCCACAACTAGATTAGTTAGGTAGGGAACTTTTGCCAATTGCATCTTTATTCAACTCTTGGATAGATGGTGTGCACAACTCTTTGTCACGATTCATCTTTATGCTTCTAGGTACTTAATTTCATTAAGATCACCTAGTTAAGCCCAACCCAAAATCCAACACGATATACTATGTACCCTGCTTTGGTAGGTCTACATATCTACCATCACACTTCCATAAGATAGACCGCACACCATTCTTTGGCGTAACCTACGCTTGGTCGATCAAGTTTTTCATGTGTACTACTTATGGAAAGCATATAAGACTTAATATTATATTGAGGGGTTTGGTTTATATATTCATATACATATCCAATTACCACAATAAATAGTATGTATCATACACATGTTATATCCCACAAGAAAACATGCGAAGCAATAAATCGATGATTATGGTCATCCTATTGTAATTCCTTGAGCCACAAGGAATTATGGTCATCTAGGTCTACACCACATGCAACAACCTATACAAAATGAAGTCCTATGCTGTAGCCACTCTGGGTTGATCAACTCATCCCATGACTAATTGGCTCACCTCCTGACCGGTCGATTGGGTGCCTCCATTCGATCATTTGGATCCACCAGACAATCGGTTCGTCAGGTCATTGTGCATCTCCTCAGGCCACCAACCACTCGTCTTGCTCCTTGAGATGGTCATCTTGGTCCACCAGTCGATCATCTCGCTCCATGAAATGGTCATCTTGGTCCTCCAAATGCTCGCCTGGGCACCCACCATTCTTTGATATAATAGGAAATAAACTATCCTATTTTACATATTGCTTTCTGAAACCTGAGTTACATTCGGGGGGAGAAAAGGTAGAAGAGAAAGCTTGAGTTATATCGAGTTACATCAGGAATAGGAGAGGGGACTCGATACGCAGACTGAGATGCAAACAACCACAACCAACCAAGCACATATAGGGTTTTATAGGCCACAACCATGCTACACATCTACTAAAAACTGATTTAAGGCGACACATATCAATTTCATATATATACCATATCATATATGTATATTGGGATTTGTGGATTTAAATTGGACATGCATATAAGCCAGTTAAATATTTACATCGCATGTAATAAATAAAAGGAGTAAAACTAAAAACCTATCATATCTATAAATCCTAAAACATAGAATGTTGACGTGGCTCTGATACCACTGTTGGGTTTTGTGGGACAGAGAAGGCAGTGGAAACAAAAAAATGTCTCACCACAATCCCATAAAAAAGTAGATCGCAATAATGACTATGAAATAGGAAGGATGGTTTTAGCGAGGTGTACCTAGTCCTAAAGTTTTCTTAGTGACAATACCTCGCAGCTAGTGCAGTCTTCAACCACCTAGTCTTGGACGGTGTATGTGCAGCTCCTGGTCCTGACTCAGACTGCACTTGGCTATCGTCCTCCTAAGAGGAAGAAACCCCCGCCTCTATAGATAGTCCACATGGACCACCGAGAACTCTAGTTTTCCTATCCCACAGGATACTAGAAGGAGTCATCCCCTTCTATAGGCATACTAGTCACCGACACACTCTCCCACCACCAGTTGTCGTCCAATAGTTGTCTTTCCCTCGCTATGCCTCCTGAGTCGGGTAGCACTTGCTTGGTCTCTCTCGGTTACCAGAACTAGAGAGGACAAATTTGTAGAGTAACTGATGTTCTGAGTTGTGCTTTTGAGAATCCCCTAGTACCCCTCTATATATAGGAGGGGTCAGGGTCTGGGTTCTCAATCCCGGGCAATGCGGGACTAAAGTGGGAGTAGAAGGGTTCAAAATTTCCACAAATTTATTACACTGTGGCAGGGGAACACGTCGGTTGGGCTGGTGAGTCAATCAGTTCACCAAGTAAACCGGTCATTTCACTTCTCAGATCAGCCTCCAACTAACTATCCTCTTTCCTTTCCAATTAATCCAAAGATCAATTCTTGTCCCAATCAAATTGTACAAGTGAAACGGAAAAACCTTTTCACACAAATTGGGACAACCCTACCTCACTCATCTGGTCTAGCTGAATTGATCGATTCATCAAGGAGAATCGATCATCTCACTGACCATGAGCCAATCGGCTCACCAAGTGAACCTGTCGATTGGTAGTCCAGGTTGTACAAAAATCAGTCATATAGTTCTCAATCAATCTGACACTCTAATCAGTTGGTTCAACACTTGAGCACTATGATTTTGAGTCAAGTCAATTGATTTAATGTTTAATTGAGTACCTAAACACTTTAGTAATCAATGTAAACATCATTCATGGAAAAACTCCTCTTCCAAGTTAATCATATGTGTGTGACCCTATAGGTCCCATTTCACATTGGTAGTGAAAGTCCATAACTACTTATGACTTCACAAGCAAAGAGCAGTGCCTAGTCGCACATCAGTTCAAGCCAAGTGAAAAGGAAAGTTGGAGAACAACTTTCAACCCTACAATCCATAATTGGTGTTGCATTGAAAGTATAGCTCCTTTGTCATTGATATCCAGATTGAACTTGAGGCATGGACATGTCATCCTCTACAAATGTTCAATTCATGTTTCTTGATCCATAGTAGACTGTTTGAGATATATGTAAGCTCAATGTCACACATTGACTCACATGTGCTTCGCCATGCTTTTCTCAGTCTCACTCATCAAGTGGCCAGGATATCATAATCCCTTAGGAGGGACAAATCCCATATCTATCACTCACAGTCAAAACCCCATGTGTCAAAGTCACCCAATCATCACCTTTATAACAATCCATATTTCAGGACCGTGTTTGATGATGTCAAAGTGTACCCAACGACATGTGATGGGTGTAGTGATTTTAGGTCTAAGAACTACAGTCACCACCAATATAATAAGAGCTGATCCTGACTAACCAAGCATGGTTTCCATGCATCACTCTTATGGTGGGTCTGTCTGACACACTATTCTCTAACATGTATCTATGTGCTTAGCTTGATATCCTATATCATGATTAATGAGTTTCTGTCATCAACCAACACACACTCTAGTCTTATGTGTTATTGATTTCTATGGTTATTTCCACAATAACAACTGACTAGGGACGAAACAAGGATGTATACTCTTGACATCCGTATGATCTCATCATTTAGGTCGTTAACCCAAAGGCATACATCATTGAGTAAAACAATTCTTTAGACATATATCGTGTTATACTATTTATCTCAAAAACAATTAAAACATATAGACAGAAATTGCCTTTATTATTATTCAAATCATTTACAAAGTATCCCATTACAATCATGATATGACTTGCTCTATGGGCATACATACCAACATGATGCATACACTGAAAGTCTCATCAGTTGATGAGAGTGAAAAAAAAGAAAACTTCATGCATCTATCATCTCTTTTTGAATAAAAATGCAAAACTGAGCGCATGGCATCCTTTTCTCCCTCTTTATTTCAATTTTTTCTTTTTTTCCATTGGCCCATTATTTTAGCATGCTAGAAGATTTGCTCAGGCTTCACTACAATATCTTATTAATTTTATTTTTCTAATTTTGAGGGGTATGGATGTGTATCCCTACATTTTATTTTTGGAAGAGAACAATCATGGGTACATGATGTAAGAATGAATGATGCAAAATATATTCAATCTACATGGGTTTGTAATGTGACTAAATGATATGCATAAAAGTTTTTTTTCTTTTCATTTTGTTACTAATGCACTAAAGTAAAACTAACTATCATCTCATCTATCATACCATGCAATGCAATCAAGAGGAAGCCATTCGGGTTACTTGATCATCTTAAGGTGGCGGATGAAGAATGAAAACTGGATGAAATTACAAGATTAAGAGACAATGCCTTCTTTAAACTATGATATGTCCCTCTACCATTGACATGTGTATAGGGAAACCTTAGGATTTCTTTCTAAAACTTCCATTTATGATCCCTTTAATTGTTTGTCCATTTCAAGATCAAACCCCATCATCATCCACAATTCCTTGAAAAATTAAGATTTCCATTCATATATGATGTCCTAAAGCTGACTAACCTATACACTTCCTCTGGGAGATGATACCTATAGAATATACAACTAATCTTTAAAAGATATGAAAAAATTTTACATTCTTCCAATTTTCTCCTCATTGCAAAAGCACACACTAGGATGATAAAAAAAATCATTATAACTACACTCCACGATTACATTAGATAGATGTGGATCCTACATTCGCAAAAACAAAATAACTAGTAGAAAAATGCAAGATAAAAAGATAAATCCATTCCAACAACCCCCTAAGATTAAACTTGACTATGCCCTCATACTCAAAATCCAAACCTAGAAGTGGAAAGGGGGTAACCAGTTGCTCTAAATGGTGGTTTCAGTGGAGGCATTGGTGGCTTTGTGGATCAAGTTATTCTAGCATACATCCCTCTTCTTGGCTCCACAAACTTATGTCTTGGTGGTACCAAGATGCGATATCCTCTATCCTTCATTGAGCATATGAGGTGGTGCCACCAACATGTGTGTCAGTGGTATCGACAACGTTTTCTGTAGCTTTGTAAATTCTACTGAGAAAATTCAATAGTATCAACTTGGGTGTCAGTAGTATCAAATTTCTTTCATAGAGGCCTGTGATTTTTCTAAGAAAAGTCAGTAGTACCAACTTTGGTGTCGGTGGCATTGACTTTCTGTAGACTTCAACCTGATAAGGAATCGGTACTACCCACTTGGGTGTCAGTAGTAGCGACTTTTGTTGTGAAATCCCTATGAACATTTTAAGCAGGTTGGTGGTACAGACTTGGGTGTTGGTAGTACCGACTCTGACTCTACCTACACACTAAACAAAAGCATAAAGTTACAACTAAAACATAACAAGAAAAATGTGAAATGTAACAAATGAAAAACCCTAAACAAATAGTAAATAACAAAAATGAAAATGGGTTGCCTTCTATAAAAGCCCCTATTTAATGTCCTAGACTCGACAAGGTGATTTTCTTCAGCATGGGTTGTCACAAGATAGTTGTGAAGACTCATCAAGCAGTCTAAACTTCACTCTATCATCATATATCTCAAGTGTCAAGTAGCCTCTACCCACATCGATAATCCAACCAACCACAGCTTGAAACGGCCTTCCTAGCAACATCCCAGATCCTCACATCTCATGCATATCGATGACCACAAAATCAACAGGATAGATGAACTTATCAGCTTTGAGTATGACATCTTAACATATCCCATACGTCCTCACAATTGATCCATCCACCAACTTGATTATCATGCATGTTTTTGTTGGTTCCTTTAACCCCAACTTTCAAAACATAGAGAGAGGCATGAGTTTTATGCTTTCCCCTAAATCACATTGTGATTGATGGAAATGTTTCCCGTCTATATAATAGGGAATGTAGAAACATCTTGGATCTTTTTTGTTCATCGACAATCTTCCTTGGATCATCACACTCACCATTTCATCAACACACAAGACATATGTGTCTGTTATTCGTTTCTTCTTATAGATGATATCCTTCAAGAATCTCGCATATGTAGGAATTTGTTCTATCGCCTCCACGAGTGGAATGTTGGTGTAGATCTTTCTGAAGATGTCTAGAAATTTATTGAATTGAATTTCCTCCTTCCTAGGCTTTAGACTATCTGAGAATGACATATGTGGCTTCTCTATACACTTGTGTGGTGGAATATATGGCACATTAGGGATCTCCTCCCATAAGGAATAGAATTTGACACATCTCCTGTAGATGGGATCATATGTGGCCATTCCTTCTAAATTTTAGGAGCCTCCTTGTTGACTATTGATGTTCCACTACGGAGTAGAACCTTCACTTGTTATTGTTGCATGGGCAGATTTTCTGGAATTGGAGGCGTGATAATGTCAATAGTGGAAATTTAAAGTTACTTGTCCTCAAAGCCGGTGAAAATGTGGTATCCTTGTCATTTTTTACTGACCCTGTATCTACTAAGGTGCATGTGTGAGCGTATCGTTGTGGCATTTTGTATTCTCCTAGTCTTCCATATAGACTGTAGGGGAATGGAAATTTTGGTGCATACACCCAATCCAGCTCTGCAATGTGTTGCTCTTGTGACTCCTCAGTAAGATGTTCTGGCTCCTTGACAACAAGGACAAACTTCACTTGGTGGTGTTGATGAGTTGTCTCTGTAATCCTAGGAAATCCTGGCTTAATGGGCTTATTTATTGAAGCCACCTCTATTTCTAGATGAGAAATTTGATATTCAATATCAAGGATTGATGACTCATGATTTTGATGCTCCCATTTTGTATGGTCCAATAATATCTCATTTTGACTCACTAGCCCACCGAGAAAATCTTCAATTCTATCTATCTTATCGGTGTCCTTGTCCTATTTATATTTCTGATGTAGGAACATGCAATCCTCCTCTTTACCTCCAGATGAGGTACCAAATTTTTTCTCAAGCTTCCTTGTGAGCCTGTCCATATGGGCCTTGAGTTCAATAATATCCCTTGATTCCATAGTACTTTTAATTGTTGTTGGTTCTTCTCACTCCTCCCTCCATGACTGATTCTTGACCATATTCTTTAGGATCTCATGACACCTGGTAGCTCTATTGTTTAAGAAGAAACCTGCTCCTATGCTCTCTAGACTAGTCATGTCCCCTTTATGTAGGCCATAGTAGAATTTATTTGCCTTCCCGTATAAATAAATCCCATGATGAGGGACCTTCCCGAGCATGTTCTAAAATTTCTTCTAGGATTCAGAATAGACTATTCAGCATGCTTATTGAAGCTGTAGATCTTTCCAACCAATTCATTGGTCTTCTGGGGTGGAAAGTATCGCTCGAAGAAGATATCAATCATTTGATCCCAAGTTTCTATTGAATCAGGTGGAAGGCTAAGAAATGATGACTTTGCATTATATGCCAATAAGGAAGGAAAAAACTTCAAATATATTACTATAGATGGAACCCAGTCAATTTTCACCATGTCATAACTTTCTACTAAGTTATTGATGTGTGTCATTGGGTCTTCCATACGGTGACCATGGAATTCTTGTGATTTAACCATCACTACCATAACATGGTCTATCTTGTAACTACCCACATTGATGGCCTGCCTTTTAATTGGCCCCAACTGAACTATGGTAGAAGATGCCTTATTTTCACCCAGATTGCCTGCTTTTCAGGTTTCACATTTGCATACTCTATCTCTGGTTGTTCTGGTTGAGTCGCCTGTGGTGGTGATGTTGGAATGAGTCTTCCCACACAGTCTTTGTACTCTCTTAACCTAAGCTAGAGTTCTTCCTGACTAGAACTCTCTGGAGTTTACTCTACATAGTCAGTGGTTCTTGTCTGAACCATGCACTAGTACCTAAAAATAATAAAATCAATGTGAGATCAAGATATTAGTGTAGAAAATAAAAAAAATAGATTTTTTGGCTTTAAAATAATGAAAAAGATAAATAAAATTGTGGCCTAGAGTTTCTAGTCACAACACTCATAGTGATTGATCTACTGTTTCCCTAACAATAACACCAAAAACTTGATGCGTGTTTACTACACGTACAAAATGCAAATGTACGTATCAAAGTAATATAGGCCCAAAGAGGCCCTAATATCAAACACGGGGAAAATGTGAGTCCAAAAACTACTACTAACAATGACCTCATCAACTAGAACTATGAAAAGGATTGATTGGTTGATTAGTTGACTACTTGCAGGAATGAAAACTAAAATTATCAGTTTGTGAGCACAGTTGGAATGGATTTCTTAGGATTACCATTTCACCATAGTTCACATTGCAATTAACATCATTTCATTAATATTTATTCCTTCTAACCCTGGACCAAGGGACATGTAGCAAGAATTACCCACTCTCACAGTGTAATTCACTACCTAATCTAATACAAACCCCACTCTCGTAGCAATTTAATCATTAGTTAGGTGATTTAATGAATTCTCCAGGTTATTCCCTTAACAACTGTATGCCTTCTCTTGAATCATGGTCTAAGCTATGTAAATTTATAACCTTTCCAACCCTTTATCCTTCTCTCGAAGCAATCAATGGTATAATAAATCACCTATGATGATCAAACATAAATTATTTGTGAAGCAATCATACAGATATGTCTAAAAATTAAGAGAAATATATTATATATATATATATGGCTAAAAGAATTGTGTACCCGAGTACATGTAGCTTACATGTACCCACCTTCATTTATGTAGATTGTAAGTTTCTAATGAACAAACCAGCCTTATGGATGTAAAGTATACCCCTTAGATAAGATGTTTACAAAAAATCACCACATTCTGATATTCATTGATCATCTAACAAAAGAAAATGTGTATCTTCTAATCAACGGTAAGTTGTAGAAATTGCAGAAACCATTGAATGATATATTGCTATATCTCATGATCTCTATGAGATATGGTTATGATTTTTTAAACACATCTAATCTATATAATTTTGAGTTAATCCTATGGTTGGATTTTATCAACATACTCCACACATGCTATTTTAATAGCCGGTACACATAAGTTGCATGTACTGGCCGGTACACACTTCCTGACCTATATATATATATATATATATATATATATATTTGTGTATGTGTGTATAACGTCAAGTACAATGCAAAACTGAGCTACTCTCTGGTCATAAGGAAAAAAAGGGATTAGCCTCACTTGACTTCCACCATACACATGGGAGAAGAAAAGAAAATTGTGGGAAGATAAAGTAACCCCTAAACAAGACGATCTAGATGACTTCATCTCTATAATGTGATGATTTTCTATCCTCTGGCTACAAATCCATCCACCGAAGGTGCCTGAATCGTCTGAGATGTGGGCGTCTCCTATGATTTTTCCTATCCTGACTCTCGAATGCCATGCAATGGAATATAATGTGATCCCTAATTCTGGCCACACTCCTATCTAGTCATAGAATTGACTTAGGACATCATGAAGTCATGACCGTTGGATTAACTACGATCTTTAATCTGGTTTGATCATGACAAGTTGATAGTACCAACCTGGGTGTCGGTAGTACCGACTTAGGCGTCAGTAATACTAACTCTTTCCTAACATCTTTTGTTGAATTTTGGGTTCATCCCTTTTCCTTTTCTTCCAATGTCGGTACTACTGACAGACATGTAGGTAGTACCGAGATGATCTAATTCTTCTCTATTTGCCTGATATTTAACAAGAAAGAACGTAAGTTCCACAAATATTGATAAATCAATATGGACAATAAAAATAATGAACATTTGATGCAGTTAACTGTCACAGAATAAGAATGATGAATCATGCACTAATAATATCGAAAGGAGCAATAAGTGCACAAAATACATAGTAAAATAGCATGTGAAAAATGACAATAATTCAGTGGATCAGTGGCTTGTTAATTTTTTCACAACCCAATGTGTTTTTTCATCGATTTTCTCAACTGTAATCGATGGTGGGTATTGCTGGGTTGCATCTGGGATATGGTCTTAGTCGTTATTTTTTGTATCAAACTGATGGAAAATTTGTCTTTTTGCTGACAGTTTTGTCATAGCAACCGATGAAAATGTTTTTACACCATCAGTGTTGGGAATAATCGATGGCTAATTTACTTGTTAATAATCCCAAAATCCTTTTACCTCTTTCCCTCCCCAAGATACGATCTGATTACTCTCCTATTGTCTCTCTATGTGCGACCTCCATCTCTGTTCTGGTGCTCCTCCTCCTTGTTTGACCCTACTACCACGCTGCCTCCTCTCTGCTACTTATCTAGACTCCACTAGAAGAGCCTCCTTCGTGCTACCTCCCATATGCTACTTATACAGACCCCACTAATAGAGCTTCCACCATCGATGGAGCTTTACATCCCCCGCCATCTGTCTCCTACTACTTCTTCTCCTCCATCCATTGTTGGAACCCTTCTACTACTGCTCGGAGGCTCCTCTGGCTCCTCTCACTCCTCCCCGGCCAAATCCTCCTTAGCCATTATTGCTGCTTAGTTGCTGGAAGAAGAGGAATCTCCTTCTCCCTCTCCCACTCCTTCCTCTCTCATCCTTCCCCCTCTCCTTCTTCTCTTGCTTGATTTTTCTCAATCATAGTACAAACTGTGATCAATGTTATCCTTGATAAATAAGTATAACATTTGGTATGAAAATTGTGATGAATCTTCCTTTATTATCTATGTTAAAGGCATTATTTATGTTAGAAATTTAAATGTTTGTATGGATAAAAGACTGCATTGTTTGGTATGAAAATTTTGATGATACTTCCTTTATTATTTATGTTAACTTCATTGTTTATTATTAGCAATTTGAAAGTTAGTATGGATAAATAATCATACATTGGAATTAATACATTGAAGCTGATATGATTTGCTCTAAATTATCTTTATTTACATAAAAGTTGATATAAATTTACGTAATTAAACCTAAACCCAAAACTTATAAATAGTAAACTCAAATTTGTAAACCCTAACCCATATAGTATGTTGGCCTAGAATCCATCCAAGATTTACTCATTAGGAGTAAACCTTGGATAGTTCCCAATTTAAGATTGTTCTTGAGCACTTCATTTCACTTAGGATCTAAGTGTATAATTTGTGTTCGATTTCAATAAATATTGACAACATTTCCCCTTTTGTTCTTGGGGTACATATGTAGGTGGGTATTTACCCATCTACATTGGTGTACTTGAAGAATTGCAGAGAAATGATGTCAAAATTTATTGAAATCCAACACACATTATACACTAATTAGTGAGTTGAAGTGCTCAATACTAGGATAGGTAGTACACATTCATGAATGTCACTGCTACTAAATTATAAGGGCCCAATTCAAACATATTTTTCCTTTAAATTACAACCAAAAAACCTTTAAACCCTAGACTCCATAGTAGGTGCCTAGACAAAACTAACCTAGCTCTGGTGCCCCTTTTCTCTCTTGGGTTCGAACCCTAACTTGTTGCCCTCCTGTACTATAACACAACCCCTTACATTTTCTAGTAATTTTGTTAGTCTATGTGAGTGTGTCCAAATCTTAAGGTTTATAAATTTGAAAGATACAAATGTGTTTGAGCCGTTTAGGTGTGCACATCTACTCAATGTTCAATTGATTTAGGTGTCTACACCTTAGGGTAAGGAAAAATGCACCAACCCCACCTATGATTTAAGGGGAGTGTGGTCGAAAGATCATATAATGTTTTATAACACAATAGTAAAGCAAGAAGTTGGGAGAGGAGGAGATGAAGGAGATACCCAAAGACCAGATGCTCTGAGCACTTCTTGAGGGAGAATTTGTAGCATGAACGTTTCATATTTATGTTTTCACTAGAGGGGATCGTTGAGACGACTTCTCTAGGGGTTTTTGACATTAGTTTTCTAATGTTTAGCCTATTTTTTTCCCTCTTCCTCTCTTTATATGGTGATAGCAATCACGCAGAGCTATCCCTCATATTCCTAAGAAAATGGCATGCAATGAACGTTGGTAGATACACAATTGAACATGGACTAGTGGCACTGATAAAAGCTCAATCATTCCAATGGCACATTTGGGAGGATCCTATGGCACATATAAACAACTTTGTGGAGAGTTGTGACATACTAAAGCTTAATAGAGTTCAAACCATAGTGATTTAGCTTAATATTTTCTCATATTGATTGTTAAATAAAGTCAGGGTGTGGTTCCTAAGTCTACCTCTAGAGTCTATAGAAACTTGGGATGAGATGATATATGTGTTATTTGAGAGATATTTCCAACCACTAACGAGAAATAAGTTGGTGGGGAAAATCCAAAACTTTAAGAAACATGTTGAAAAGTCATATTCGGAAGCTTGGGATAGATTTTAGAACATACTAAGGAAACTCCCTAATCATGGGATTGATCTATGTGGGAAAGCAAAGACATTCTGTTGTGGCCTACACAAAGGGGAGACAACTACTCTTGAAAATGTAGGGGCATAATTCTTCCTAAACAGCAAGGCTACAAGATGTTATGAGATCGTAAAGAACATGGAATAGAACCAATCCTATAGAGAGGACAGAGAAGAACCAACAAGAATCAAGAGTGCTATAGAATCAAGAGAGATCATGGAACTTTAGGATCAAATGTATAGACTCACAAGGAAGCTTGATGTGAGAACTTGTTACTCTAAATGAGATTACTAAAAACATAAAACACAATCAATAACCAATTAACCACATGCCCAAAAATATGGGTAAATTAAAACCAATTTCAACATTCGCACCTGCTTAGAAGCATTTGTATAAGAACCCAACATCTTTCTTTTATCCGTACTATGCCAAGAATTTGATACAAAATTTTCTATCGCCTTATCCACAACATATATATATAGGAGAACAATATTCATATGTTCCACACAAACAAGCATTAATATGCTAACAAAAGTCTGATTCGTTTGAAACACCATATACAAACGTTTCCTTCCCAGACCTGAGAGTACATGGACAACTCTAGGACACACTAGACATCTAATAAACTTTCTCAAAGATTCATTACTATAGCTCCTCTTTGCTTCCACATGTTTGTTTTCGTCACTTCCAATTACCTAAAAAGATGTGGCGTACCACAAGGGTGAGTCCCATGTCCCAGTAAGAGATATAACCTCCAACAATGCTTATTAATTACAACATATTAAATAGTAGATAACTAAGTCGTTGGAGTATTTAATAATCAATTGAACATATTGAACAATTCAAGTATATTAAATAGATTAAGCAAATCATCTTAGCAACAAGTATGATCATCAATGCATATATAGATAACAAATAAATCCATTTCTTTGGACATATATCTACTCAAATATCGTCAAATTACATCTAATAACAATCATTATCATTAATTTGACTATCATCATATTCCTTTCTAACAACACAAGCAATCTAGTAGCATAAGCATACCTGACATCATGAATATGTCTAGTAACATAACATGGAAATCAATATTGGAATCTCAAATAAAGGGGACATATCTATATCATAAGTAGAACTAACATCATAATACAATGAACTGCATAGGCATGATTAGTAGTTTAAGCATTTATAATTACATAGGCATGGCTAGCAATATTGAACATAGCTAGCAACATCATCTTAACCATCGATGTTAGTATATTTAACAACATAAGCATGTTTACAACATGAGCATAACTACATCATAAGCATATCTATTATCTCTTATTGTACTATACATGATCTCCGTGAAAAGAAAGCAAACAAGGGTTATCATCCAATATGAGGCATTGTGTATAACTCTAAATAGATATGCTACACGGCTGTCTTACATCTTTTATTATGCTCTGAGGAAATTGAGGATACCACTCAAAATCCAACTGACCACTGCTAAGTCAAAACTAGTGCCATACAAGATCTAGGAAGAGCCAGACTCCTAAGATCTTCTCCACCCCCAATCAGTACATGTCTGCAACATCGACACATAAGGTCAAGATGCTAACAGCCTAGTCCATCCTTGGTATAGGCCACGAAACTAGTGAAAGGAGGTGGGTACGCATACCCTACCATCCGAAGTACAACCATAGTTGACCTCCAATCTTGTCACATATATAATCACCGAGATACGACCACAACCATTCTAAATCACATCAGATGTATGAGGCATGACCATATCCATCCTCCACAACCTGCATTGTTGATGACAAGGACATATCCTCAACTTGTTACCCCCGCATACTCGACAGTATGCGCTCTGAGTTTCCCTTAGGAATACTCATTTAACCATCTGGCAAGTTCTGACACTCAGATGGATCTATGGCACAGGGCACTACATGATTAGAGTTTCACTTGATTAGTTATGTCAATTGGGTGAATTAATGCTACATCAAACAAGTGGACATACAAACCATTATTCACTTCTAACAAGCACATAAATATCACAACTTAAAAAGATATAAAATGTGTGAAAGATAATAATTTCTCATCTCATCATCACATGGTACTATTCACTTGCCATTCATGAGGCTACACTAGTCATCATACTATCATAAGATATAAATCCTTTTCACAATATCACAGGGTATCATCCCTTATCAACACAAGAGGATTACACCTCATTCAGGGCTCAACCATGCCCAAAAGTCATTAAGACCATCATAATACCACATGATATAAATCCTTTTCACAATATCACAGGGTATCGACTCTTATCAACACAAGAAGATTACACCTCATTCAGGGCTCAACCATGCCCAAAGGTCATTAAGACCATCATACTATTCCCTGCAAGATCATCATTATCTTTGCATGCCTTATAACAAGTCTCAACAACATCACTTACATATAGTACATCGAATCAACACAATATTGCATTAATGAGCTAGGAGATATTCATAAACAATCATAGTAGGGTTATATTAACATTAAGAACATTCCTTTATTACATCAACATGCAAGGAATCTAGATATGATTAACCCTAATCATATTCATAATTCACATGTTTTGCATAAGAAAGTATCAACCATGTGGCTATGATAACCACAAATTAACATATTAAGGTTATGCTCATATTAAGTAGGTTATTTCACCATCATTCCATCATATAAGAATGTTAAACATGAATACTCATCTTTATCTATTTGAATTAGAGTTAGGTTCAACAAGATAAATTATATTAATATTACTAATCAACACTTATACCCAAACCCTAACTCATGGCATCCCCATTGGATCATGGATGCATAAGGTGAAGCATCACCATCACATTCCATAATATTCTCAAGTATGAACCCACACATAAATCAAGGTGTAACCATAAGGTTAGAGCATACTAGGGTTTCAACAACAATAACAAAGTATTCTATGATTGTATTAGTCATTCAAGGACTATTCATACCCAATTACTATCATTTAGTTATATTAAATCTAGGTATAACAAGCTATACCTCATTAGGGTTACATATAAACACAATATGGTTATCATCCCTTCTATTCATATGAGTGAATAGGTAAGACTACCTTATTAAGGGTAACCCTCCATTTGTTCCATCATCATTCAACCCATATCACCATACCACAATGTCACCCAGGTAAGACCATTAGTTTTTTACATAAGTAAACACCTTAGATAAACCAACTATGAAGTCCATGATTTGTGCTCTAGAAAGAGTCACCATCTAACCATAGACATTCCTTGATTAACAACACAAAATGTTCCATTGAGAGTAGGGTAAAACCCTCAATCGACTGTTCATTTAAAACAAGCCATCCATTGTGAACAAGTAAGATCCTTAAGTTGATCATATAAAGGAAACCATTTAAATCACATTATTAGGACCAACATATTACATTATCCATCATTACATTTTATTGGAGGAATAAACATTAGATCTAGACCATTGGGTCAAGTTCATATGTTAAAACCATGAATTACAGTATAGGTCCGATCATTGCATCCAGTGACCCAAGAAACCATTGGTATAAGGCTTAATTGATGCTACAACTATATGATTAACTCATCATAGGTTTTAGAGACCTGATCCACAATCATTAGTGACCATTAAGTCACCATAGGTTGTTAGATCAGCACTATATTCATTAATCATCATCAAATATTAAGTAAATGTCATCATTGATTGATAATATCACTAGGGTACTTAATGCTTGATCATTAAACTTCTAATTGATCCAAAACCTAACCTAAGGGGGTGACCATAGGTTATCACCATCATCTGAAACCTTTTATCCTGACCACCAGTTGTCATGAAGACAACACCATAGGGTTGTTGCAATGGTACCATCATCGGGTCATGGGCTTATAAAAGAAATCAGCTTTAAACCCTAAAATTGACCATTGGTTGATAGGTGTTTAGCACCATAAGTTGCCAAATCAACCTGGTCCAAGTCATATTATACCTTAGGAATAATGTATACATGATCACAGGTTCATGTATAACTGAAATCAGAATAGGGAACATTATAAAAATCGAAATCCAAGTCAAGCATAGCTTTTTAGTGCATGGATTATCATTTTCAAGCAAGAACATGAGCTAGCAAGCTTATGGTAAGAAATAAACGTGGTGAAAGTTATAAAACTTACCTCTAATTAGAAGATAAATTCCCAAACATAATAAAACATGAGCAGGTAGGGTAGAAAATCCAAGAGTAAGCTATGAACTCGTCCATCTAGCACCTTTATTCATCAAATGAGCAAACCCTAAGCATAAGGAGCAAGAAAGGTATGGTTTTAGAGCTTTAGAGAAATGTCTACCATAGAAAAGCAAGGTTAAGACCTGGAGAAAGGTAAGAGGAAGGACAAAAAAAAAACAAATGGAGTGAAGAAGGGGATTCTTACTCTTTTAGGTCAAGATCACTAGAAAGAAGCTTTTCAAACCATAAAAGGAAATCAATTGCAACCCTAGATTCTTTTTCCAAGAAGATCTCCTCTTTCTTCTTCCTTGGATAGGAAATTCACAGCAACATAGAGGGAGAATGAGGTTCATAGATGGAAGGAAGTGGTGGAGAGAAAATGGCTCATTTGGGTGCTTAGGGATAAGTATATGAAACTTTAAGATAAAGAAAAGGAAAACGTTGAAGTTCTAGTATCTTTCCAAGTGTCCATAGCCTTAAACTATTAAGAATATACAAGAACACACAAAATAAGCTCCTAAACCATCTATATATATACACTTGTCCCTTGTTTCTTGAATTTCCAAGCAAAACAAATAACTCATTACTTGATAGCTACTAAAGGTAACTCATCCATGAAGGGGTAAACCCTAAAATACCCTTGGAAAAAACATCTTCAAAGAAAGGATTAAATAGGTGCCCCATGGATCAACAAGCTCAAGAATGATGAGATAATATCTATGGAACATAATAAAAGTGATAAATTGCAAAGAAAACCTCTCAATTGGGTAAATTTTAGAAAAGTCCAAAATGTGCATAAAATTGCATAGCTTGCTCAAACAGTGTCCAAATTGGACCAAATTTGAAAGTTAACCTTATATTATGATTTCAAAGCATATAAAAAGGTTATATTAGGGTTATAAGAATCCAATTATTATAATTAAGCTTATTCAACTCATTAAGCAAGTTTAGGGGCCTTACAACTATAAAACCCTAACAAGGATTTCACCCCCGAAATAAAAGGTAAACAAAGATGGGTACTTTGTTTGCACCTCATCCTATTACCTTCACATGGTTACTTGCATATCATGGTGGTGTCACATCATTCATACATATATCATCTTGGGTCAGCACAAAAACCCCCACATAAGAAGACATTTGCAAATATTGAACATAGAAACTTGTTGTGCCACCTATACAAATCTAATAGTAACTTTCAACTTTAAATTTTATCCATAATCCTAAAATTATATCTATTGTATCAACAAACCATCTATCCTTGATAGTGGTTTGGCCCAGCTATCACTAGACCATACACAACTGTCACGCCCCAATCTCACATTAACCACAAACCACGAGATTAAGACGCGACAGGACGGGGTTTACACATAAGCCAATCACTCTTCACTTTTTTTTAAACATTTTTAAAGATATTAATAGGAAAATCTGATTTATGCTGTAAAATGAAACTAAACAAACTGCGGAAGCATCTTTATTAACTGACTAGCAAAATAAACAGAGTTTACAGCATATTACATTGTCTGACATAAAATAAGGCATAACATTCAATTACATCTGTGTACACATTCTCTCTCTCACTCACACCTTGTCCCGAGGATCGAGGGGAATGGACTAAGAGACCTCTAACTAGACTAACTACAAACCTTTTATCAACTAAACGTTAGGATGAAATGATCCTTCTGATCCTTGATGCGGTTGCTGACCTGAAAATGTTTGAGTAGAGGTATGAGCCTACTCGCTCAGTGAATAGCATTTCACTTAGCTATCACTAAACAACTTGTCAGTTTTATAAACTGAAAATAAACATAAATGCAGAACTAAGCAAGGCAGTTCTAATAACATAACAAATATACAGATAATAACCACATTTCTAAGCATCAACAGGTATTTCAGGTAAATAAACAGATATATAAATTTACTGTGATCCTACATGATTATTTATTCATTTTATTATTATGCCCTAAATATATGCAGTGTACTCTGCATATAAAGATCCGCAGCAAGTTCATGCTACGGTCCCACCATACAAGACTTAGCGACACACCCGGGAAATGCTAAGTCTGACTGCTGTCCTGGTCTGCACATGACTCTCAGGCACTCAAGGGCCTCAGGCACTCAAGGGCCTCACTGTACTCTCAGGCGCTCAAGGGCCTCACCGCAGGTCCTAGGCACTCAGGGGCCTCTCTGCAGTATTCTAGTACTCTAGACTCCTCCTCTAACCTGAGCACACAGGCGGAGAGTCTCACAGGGTTACTTTCGTGACACAAGCACGAATGGTGTTAGATAACTGTGTTTTCGTTTTCCCAGTGCCATCGTGACACAAGCACGATTGTTGTTGGACACTGCCTTTCTTTCCTCGTTTGTCCGTGAGACAAGCATGGATGATGTTGCAACACGAGTTTCACCCCTAAGTTGCAGATACCTCTTAGGGGTTCTACGGTGTTAGGGCACCTAAGTCTATTAACCGGTTAACAAATAACATTAAACAGGAATATCACATTTCATGCATATTGCACAATCTAAATGTCACACGAAGCAAATATATATCCTTTATCATCATTAAACATGATTCAATCTCATTTATTCACTTTCGATGCTAAACATCTATTTTTAAATCAGCAAATACATTGCAAGTATAATACAGGAAATTTCATCATTTTCACTAAGCATATTAAGTATTTCAAGTTCCAATGAAACTAACAAACTCTATTGTATGTACTACACTGTTTAGAAGTTATACTAACTGATATAGAAGCAATTAAACATTTAAATTGAGTTAAATAATGATTTCTAAATGAACTACTACTCACCCACTTCGGTGTGTTCGTATACACCGAAAAACGTCCACAACCATGCCTAATTCTGCCCTTTACAGAAGAGTGCACACCGTGCACCTGGGATGTACGCCGTGCACCTTCAGTGCACTTTTATTCTACTTTTCTGCAACCTTACACACCGTGCAAACTGATTTGCACGCCGTGCACCTGGGCAGAAACTCGTTCCGCTATCTGTAACTTTGCACGCCGTGCAAACTGATTTGCACGCCGTGCACCTGCGCAGAAACGGGAAACTCATGAAGATGAACTCGATTCTAAAGCTATGTCTTGGAGTTAATCTACAGAATCTTACCAAAACCTCTAGGACAAACCCAGGGACGTTGTTTTGTGGCGTTGCCTTATTCCCACGGTGACTACTGGCTGCAAACGCAAGTCTTCTTCTACCTTGGTCCAGTTCTGGAACAAGCCTACTACACACAGCAGCTTCCACTCTCGAACAGGTTGGAGAAGAGACTCGGTTATGTGCTGATTGAGGGCTATTAGTTGCGGATTTCTGCTTAGGCCTCTTGGCCGAGCTTGATGTTGATGATTGGATGTGGTTTCTCGCACCGGAACAATGCCCTGGCCGCTGCTTCAAGCAGCTACTGCTGCTGCTTGCTTGATGGGCACTGCCCTTGCTAGCTGAGTACCTAAACGCAGCTACTGGCTGCGGATCTGGACATGGATCACCAAGACAGAGTTGAGGCAGCATTTCTGAGGTGCTGGTCGCGCCCAAGACGGCTCCCAGCTGCTGCTTGAACACGGCCGGCGCTGCTGCTGGTTGCAGGTTGGAGGCGCCGCCCAAGCACTGTGAGGAGCGATTAGGATGAGGAAGAGGGAAGAGGAAGGAGGTAGAAGGAGAAGGGGGAAGGTGGGCGCTGCTGGACGGGGCTACTAGGCCCTAGATCGGCCGCTGGGTGGCTGCTTTGGGCGCCGCTTAGCGGCTGGTTCCTGTTCCATTCAATCGTTCGAGACCGAGAAGATAAAGGAACGGGGTAACCGACCCCCAAAGGAGAAAACAAAGAAAATAAAATATCCACTATTAGAAAATTTGCAACCAGGTCCAAGATTGTAGAAAATAGAACAACTCCTGCCTCAAGGGTCCGAATCTAATGATTTTTCTTGCAACTTTTCAAGCACGAAACCGGCTACAACCTTGAAGCAAGAATTCATCCAAATTAATTAGTAACACATGATTAAAACACTAATCGCGAATTGTGTACTTAAATCTACTTAATTAACTTAATTATTAACACTACAATTATCATTAATTACCTCAGAAAATTCAATCTCAACTATTGATTCACATATTAGCTTATTTTAATCAACCATGATGTTTAACAAGATACTTAGCACTAATCAAGGTTCTTCACGTTAATCGAGGTATTTATCAACTAATCATGGAGTGGGTCATAACAATCTCCCTCCCTTATAAGAATTTCGTCCCGAAATTCCTAAAAGAGAAAAGGAAACTTGTTACGCATATCTAACCCAAAACTTCCCATGTGGCTTCCTCTAGGTTGTAGTTTCTTCTCAAAACCTTCTCTAAGGGTATCTCATGATTCTTGAGTTTCTTGATCCTCCGATCAACCATCTGTATTGGTCCCTCAACATAGGACACATCAGATCTAATTCCAGATTAACCCACAAAACATTGTCTTGTAGAACTGTTATAACAGTATCTCAATTTATGATAACTACTGAGAAATTATCATACTATACATGCAGACAAACTTTTAAATTATTAAATAAACAGAATGCATGTCAATTTGGTACTAAAATTAAATCATGCAATTTAACTGTTAAACATCATCACATCTTATAATGAAAATTGATATCAAGATACTTGATTCATCGTACACCCTATCCTTAGGGTTTCATTTGCCTTGTTCATTCATCACATGCCAACACCCTACTCTTAGGGTTATCTCATTCACTAATCACATGACAACACCCTACTCTTAGGGTTTCCATCATCTCATCTGTTTGATTGCAATTCAAATCACAATACGGTATCATTTTGGAACTGGAAGAGCAGTACGTTCAAAATCATTATAATTACTGAGTAATCTTTATATCATGCATGCATGCAAATTTAAAATTCATAGATATTCCAAACTCAATCAATTTTGGCACATACATACTGAATTCATGTAATTGAACATCTTATGACACCAATAAAAGTAATTTTCTCTACTAATAAGAAACCATCTGTAATATATATCAATTATCTGAAATTTCTCGAAGTACGTGCATATTAACCCCAAATCCTGGTTTATGCATCACATAACTCAATTAAGAGTTATTTACATATCATAACACGAATATTTAATAGTACTTGAGAGTTTCTAATGATATCTCAGAGAAAAGTGCCAATTCATGTAAATGTTAAATCACACACATTAACATAACAGGAAGCATGCAACTAGATTTATTTGCATGTTTTAATGCTATCTTACTATCTTGAAATCATGCATCTATTGGTTTACTAAATCTGTATTGTCTGGGTTTATACCCAAACCGTACCATTATCAGTTGTGTATTTCTAAACTTAATATGATATAATTGAAACTGGATTACCAGGCAACTTAATTATTTTATCCATGTATATCTTAGTCAAGTCTCGAGACATCAAAGGTCGACTTAATATGAAGAAAATGAGCAGACTAAATTAGTCTATTCACATTCATTCCTATTAAATCACAACCCCTAGGTGTCCTGGGTAATCTTACCACAAATTCCATTGTGATAAATTCCCACTCTCATTCCAGCATAGAAAAAGATTATAAAGTAGCTATAGATCTCTAGGGTTCAGCTTTAACCTACTGGTACACACTACTTCTAACCACGTACTCAATTACATCCTTCTGCATATCTGATCATCCATTTTAACTTCTTGGATTTCATATACATCTTAGTGTTTTCCTGAAAACATAGCATACATCAATACATACACTTCTATAAAAATTCTTTTCTTTCAGCTTTTCCCCTTAAAAGAATTTTACTCTATCTTGAGATACACACAACATGTCATGTTAATACAACACCTTATCATCATAAAAACTTAAACTGTAGTCTCTTTTCCTCCTATCATGTCATGCATAGCCTGGTTTAACTCACTATCACCCTATTGTAGTTTCTTGATCTGATCATAAGAAGTAAGCTTAACGTACATCTGTACAATCAAATCACTCTGTGTTGTCATCCCTAAGCCTAAGTTCAACTTCCACATTTCTACTAACAGGTCTCTATTGAAACCTGCCATAGAGAACACATTAACTATTGAACTTAACTTTCTGCTGATAGCATCAGCCACCACATTCTCTTTATCAGGGTGGTAATCTATTGTCACATCATAAAGATAGTGATGCCATGTCTTAAAAACATGAACTACATCAACTATCTTCAGATCATATATCGGATAATACTCCGCTTTCTATGCTACTTTCTTATTGTTACATTTCAAGTTTATGTCTTACTCTTTTCTCTACATCATTTCATGTTGTTCAAGTACCGTTCAGATTAACTATCTTAAAACCCTAGGTCACTATCAAAGTCAGTTTACTTTTCATAGACTATATCTCAAGATTTTATTTTACAAAATTACTAGTATTCAAGGTTACATTACTAATGATATCCCTTAAACTACTACAAACTTAATCATTCTAGGGTTTGGTCCTTATTAATAACATAGCATTATTGTATGTGTGTGATCGATCATATTGATTAATTTGAGTTGCTTGGGTCAATAGCATATTAACCCAACACTCAACTTTAATATATTGGCTGAAAATTCAGTTTTCACCATAGTTTCTGTAATTCGTTTATTAAATGGCTAACAGAAGCTCCAAAAATTCTGGAAATTTTATATGTCATTACTAATGAAGTTTCAGACCTCTAGTAAAAATTTGAGATAATTTCTAATTACCAATAAATAATTAAAAATCAAACAGTGCGCTGCTATATAGCAGTCTGCAGCAGATTCGGTCGAGTTGCAACTCGACCGACACCTTACTGTAGAGATCAAAAGTCATCCAAAAATCATGCAAATTTAACAGAGTGTCTAAAATTGTATTTTTCAAGCACAGTTAAAATTTGAGATCATTTGGATATACCAATAAAAAGATAAAATTCAATTATCACACTGCTATATAAATCTGGAAATGTGATCGGTCGAGTTTGAAACTCAGCCGATGAACAGGTCAGAACATTCTTCAAAAATTCTGATATCTTCCAATGTTGTTCACATTTTATATATCCAAATCATATCCCAATTTTAGCCAAATTAGAGTTACACATAAGATACTAAAAATCATTTACGAAAACACCTTACTTGTCAAATTTGTATTTATGTATCATCAAAACCCTGTTTTGGGCCGATTAGGGTCTATGCTTCTCAAGCCCTAATTCTCAAGATTAAAGAACATTTAGACTTCTTATCTTAGTTAAAACATTCTAGTGTATATACATTCTCACTATATTACGGGTCTAAATCATCCAGAGTCTATTCTTATATTACTGTTAATAGGAGTCATTAGATCCCAGTAACGCATCCTGCCAGCCGGACCAGGCCGAACCTGTAGTCCTGAAGCCAAGAGCTACTCGGATTAATCAACCCCTATTAATCTAAAACATGTGGAAAGAATATCCACTTAGGGAAAACTCATTTATACATAATTTCGGGTCTTCTTTAATACAAAGAAAACAAACATTAAACCATTCACTTCATGTCACAACAATATAAAAGAATCATACTTATTGTACAAACTGAAAGTCTAAATTCATGCATATAAGAGCATTTCTAGTGATCTTTAATCAAATAAACAATGATAAACAAGAGTTGAATCGCATCTTATATGTAATCTCTTATTCCTTTATTAATTTCTGATCTCTTAACCCTAAGATTTCTAGGGTTTTCTCTCTAGCCTATCCTTCCTCTGCATACCTGGCCAGGGCATCCAGAGAAGAACAGACAGAGTAGCTTGATACTGGTCAATCTAAGTATTCAGACACCTGGCCAGGGTATCTAAACACTCAGACCTTCCAGAGCTAGAACACATCATTCATTATTCGCCTTACTTATAACCTTATCTTTTGACCCTAATGATTCTTAACGACTCATCTTAAGCTCATTACTTGATTCTCGTGACCACATCCTCTTCCTGCTATCTGTAATAATATAACAGAACACTTCCTGTTAAAAAATTACAGTTAGAAGAAAGACACCTAAACCTTAATCCTATTGGTCTCTTATCGTCCCCTGACCTTGAGTAACTATGTACTCAAACCAACGCTCTGATACCAAGAGTTGTCACACCCCAATCTCACATTAACCACAAACCACGAGATTAAGACGCGACAGGACGGGGTTTACACATAAGCCAATCACTCTTCACTTTTTTTTTTAAACATTTTTAAAGATATTAATAGGAAAATCTGATTTATGCTGTAAAATGAAACTAAACAAACTGCGGAAGCATCTTTATTAACTGACTAGCAAAATAAACAGAGTTTATAGCATATTACATTGTCTGACATAAAATAAGGCATAAAATTAAATTACATCTGTGTACACATTCTCTCTCTCACTCACACCTTGTCCCGAGGATCGAGGGGAATGGACTAAGAGACCTCTAACTAGACTAACTACAAACCTTTTATCAACTAAACGTTAGGATGAAACGATCCTTCTGATCCTTGATGCGGTTGCTGACCTGAAAATGTTTGAGTAGAGGTATGAGCCTACTCGCTCAGTGAATAGCATTTCACTTAGCTATCACTAAACAACTTGTCAGGTTTATAAACTGAAAATAAACATAAATGCAGAACTAAGCAAGGCAGTTCTAATAACATAACAAATATACAGATAATAACCACATTTCTAAGCATCAACAGGTATTTCAGGTAAATAAACAGATATATAAATTTACTGTGATCCTACATGATTATTTATTCATTTTATTATTATGCCCTAAATATATGCAGTGTACTCTGCATATAAAGATCTGCAGCAAGTTCATGCTACGGTCCCACCGTACAAGACTTAGCGACACACCCGGGAAATGCTAAGTCTGACTGCTGTCCTGGTCTGCACAGGACTCTCAGGCACTCAAGGGCCTCAGGCACTCAAGGGCCTCACTGTACTCTCAGGCGCTCAAGGGCCTCACCGCAGGTCCTAGGCACTCAGGGGCCTCTCTGCAGTATTCTAGTACTCTAGACTCCTCCTCTAACCTGAGCACACAGGAGGAGAGTCTCACAGGGTTACTTTCGTGACACAAGCACGAATGGTGTTAGATAACTGTGTTTTCATTTTCCCAGTGCCATCGTGACACAAGCACGATTGTTGTTGGACACTGCCTTTCTTTCCTCGTTTGTCCGTGAGACAAGCACGGATGATGTTGCAACACGAGTTTCACCCCTAAGTTGCAGATACCTCTTAGGGGTTCTACGGTGTTAGGGCACCTAAGTCTATTAACCGGTTAACAAATAACATTAAACAGGAATATCACATTTCATGCATATTGCACAATCTAAATGTCACACAAAGCAAATATATATCCTTTATCATCATTAAACATGATTCAATCTCATTTATTCACTTTCGATGCTAAACATCTATTTTTAAATCAGCAAATACATTGCAAGTATAATACAGGAAATTTCATCATTTTCACTAAGCATATTAAGTATTTCAAGTTCCAATGAAACTAACAAACTCTATTGTATGTACTACACTGTTTAGAAGTTATACTAACTGATATAGAAGCAATTAAACATTTAAATTGAGTTAAATAATGATTTCTAAATGAACTACTACTCACCCACTTCGGTGTGTTCGTATACACCAAAAAACGTCCACAACCATGCCTAATTCTGCCCTTTACAGCAGAGTGCACGCCGTGCACCTGGGCTGTACGCCGTGCACCTTCAGTGCACTTTTATTCTACTTTTCTGCAACCTTGCACGCCGTGCAAACTGATTTGCACACCGTGCACCTGGGCAGAAACTCGTTCCGCTATCTGTAAATTTGCACGCCGTGCACCTGCGCAGAAACGGGAAACTCATGAAGATGAACTCGATTCTAAAGCTATGTCTTGGACTTAATCTACGGAATCTTACCAAAACCTCTAGGACAAACCCAGGGACGTTGTTTTGTGGCGTTGCCTTATTCCCACGGTGACTACTGGCTGCAAACGCAAGTCTTCTTCTACCTAGTCCAGTTCTGGAACAAGCCTACTACACACAGCAACTTCCACTCTCGAACAGGTTGGAGAAGAGACTCGGTTAGGTGCTGATTGAGGGCTATTAGTTGTGGATTTCTGCTTAGGCCTCTTGGCCGAGCTTGATGTTGATGATTGGATGTGGTTTCTCGCACCGGAACAATGCCCTGGCCGCTGCTTCAAGCAGCTACTGCTGCTGCTTGCTTGATGGGCGCTGCCCTTGCTAGCTGAGTGCCTAAACGCAGCTACTGGCTGCGGATCTGGACATGGATCACCAAGACGGAGTCGAGGCAGCATTTCTGAGGTGCTGGTCGCGCCCAAGACGGCTCCCAGCTGCTGCTTGAACACGGCCGGCGCTGCTGCTGGTTGCAGGTTGGAGGCGCCGCCCAAGCACTCCGAGGAGCGATTAGGATGAGGAAGAGGGAAGAGGAAGGAGGTAGAAGGAGAAGGGGGAAGGTGTGCGCTGCTGGACGGGGCTACTAGGCCCTAGATCGGCCGCTGGGTGGCTGCTTTGGGCGCCGCTTAGCGGCTGGTTCCTGTTCCATTCAATAGTTCGAGACCGAGAAGATAAAGGAACGGGGTAACCGACCCCCAAAGGAGAAAACAAAGAAAATAAAATATCCACTATTAGAAAATTTGCAACCAGGTCCAAGATTCTAGAAAATAGAACAACTCCTGCCTCAAGGGTCCGAATCTAATGATTTTTCTTGCAACTTTTCAAGCACGGAACCGGCTACAACCTTGAAGCAAGAATTCATCCAAATTAATTAGTAACACATGATTAAAACACTAATCGCGACTTGTGTACTTAATTCTACTTAATTAACTTAATTATTAACACTACAATTATCATTAATTACCTCAGAAAATTCAATCTCAACTATTGATTCACATATTAGCTTATTTTAATCAACCATGATGTTTAACAAGATACTTAGCACTAATCAAGGTTCTTCACGTTAATCGAGGTATTTATCAACTAATCATGGAGTGGGTCATAACAACAACATTATAGAGTCACTTTTGTTTTTCCTTCCAAACAACATTTATAGGATAATCATCATCTCTCTCTCTCTACATGAGAGGAATACTTGGAATGTTCATTTAATAAACATATCCAACCTTCACATATTTCTCATACTGTTGATACATCTTGGATACTAGGATTCATTACCTTGGTATCCACCTCATGTGCTATAAGGAACTCACATCACTATCTCATCCACTTTTACTAATATAACAAATATCAAGAAATATAAGAGGAGTCTTCCTAATTATTGGAAGGCTAAAAAGCAAACTCATCACAAACTTTATGATCTTGGAACCATAGTCCAAGCAACCTTATACTATAATAAGCTATCCACCCTCATGTTTATAGTGAATCCACACGTACCAAGTGGAAATGATCCACTTGAAAGTTGTGCCCTAGAAAGGAAAGACACAAAGGGAAACACACTTCCCATACCATAGCAATATTGTTCAAGGGCCATTAGAAAAAAGGTAACCAATTCTATTTTCATTATGCGAGTTATAGCTTCTCATGTATCATTTTACCCTTTTCATTTTGGGTTCCTTGCCATCAGCATAGGAATCATCATGATTAACATATCTCATTATTCCTTCCTTGATGACTATTTATCACACTTGGGTATGTTCTCTTACTTTATTATGTTTTTCAACCATTTATCAATAGGTAGATCATCATATTCCACATTTTATTAATTAAACATGGATCGTCTACCTTAATTTCTTTCAAACACCATGCTTATTTTACATTAATACTTTCTTGCACACATAGGTTGGTCTGAGATTAACTCAGGTTCCACCTTATTACTTTATCATTGTTCCCATTTATCTTCTCATTTTGTACTTGTTATAGGAGTTCTTTCCATCTTATGTGGATTTCATACCTTGATTCACTTTATAAGAATAGACTTATCTGTCTTTTACTTTATTATCTTCTTGAATCACATCTTCAAGAACTCCTCTTTTTCTATTTGTATTCGAATTTAGATTTCATGGTGTTATATATTTCTCTTATAGTTACCAAACATTCAATTTTTGATAGATTATGATGCAATTCTCATCTTCTTTAAGGTAGGATTGAGATATTCATACCATGATTTCTTATTCATTATGCTCTTTAGATTGTCCCAAAATGACTACTTGATCAGAATAATCAGAAAGATAACAATCTAAGAGTTCCATACTTACCTTTATTCAATAATTGAATAAATGGCCAGGGCATCCAAGTACTAAAATTAGGCAGTATGCACCATGTTTTTGTGTCACGTTCCTAACTTAGACATCATCCTACTCTTAAGTCCTAGTGTACCTATAGACTCTATGAATCTAAAGCTCTGATACCAACTTGTGTGAACCCGTTACTCTAAATGAGATTACTCAAAACATAAAACACAATCAATCACCAATAAACCACATACCCAAAAATATGGGTAAATTAAAACCAATTTCAACATCAGCACCTGCTCAGAAACATTTCCATAAGGGCCCAACATCTTTATTTTATCCATACTAAGCCAAGAATTTGATAAAAAATTTTCTATTGCCTTAGCCACAACATATATACACAGGAGAACAATTTTTGTATATGCCACACAAACAAGCATTAATATGATAACAAGAGTCTGATTCATTTGAAACACCATATACAAACTTTTCTTGCCCAGACTTGAGAGTACAGGGATGACTCTAGGACACACTAGATATCTAATCAACTTTCTCAAAGATTCATTACTATAGCTCCTCTTTTCCTCCACATGTTTGTTTTCATCACTTCTAATTACCTAAAAAGATGTGGCGAACCACAAGAATGATACCCATGTCCCAGTAAGAGATATAACCTCCAACAATGCTTACTGATTATGTCACGCCCCAATCTCACATTAACCACAAACCACGAGATTAAGACGCGACAGGATGGGATTTACACATAAGCAAACACTCTTTACTTTTATAACATTTTAAAGACATTAATAGGATAATCTGATTTATGCTGTAAAATGAAACTAAACAAACTGCGGAAGCATCTTTATTAAACTGTCTAACAAAATAATCAGAGTCTACAACATATTACATTGTCCGACTTAAAACAAAGCATAACGGATAATTTACATCTTTATACACATTCACTCTCTCACTCACACCTTGTCCCAAAGATCGAGGGGAAAGGACTAAGAGACCTCTAACTACTAACTACGAACCTTCTATCGACTAGGCGTAAGGATAAATCGATCCTTCTGATTTCCTGCTGCTGATGATAACCTGAAAATGTTTTGAGTAGAGGTATGAGCCTACTCGCTCAGTGAATAGCATTTCACTTAGCTATCACTAAACAACTCATCAGGTTTATAAATTGAAATTAAACATAAATGCAGAACTAAACAAGGCAGTTCTAATAACATAGCAGATATACAGATATTAATCACATTTCTAAGCATCAACCGGTATTTCAAGTAAATGAACAGTTATATAAATTTACTGTGAACCTACTTGATTATTTATTCATTTTATTATTATGCCCTAATCATATGCAGTGTACTCTGCATATAAAGATCCGCAGCAAGTTCATGCTACGATCCCACCGTACAAGACTTAGCGACACACCCGGGAAATGCTAAGTCTGACACCAGCCCTGCTCTGCTACAGGACCCCTGGCTCTCCGGCCAGAAACATAGGCTCTACGGCCTCAATGCACAACCACGTGTGCTCCCGACTCCTCCTTTAACCTGAGTACACCGGCGGAGGGTCACAGGGTTACCTTCGTGACACAAGCACGAATGGTGTTAGATAACCGTGTTTTCTTTTTCCCAGTGCCATCGTGACACAAGCACGATTGTTGTTAGACACTGCCTCTCTTTCTATCCTCGTGCCACCAGAATTACTCAACCGGTTGATGTTGGACACGAGTTTCACCCCTAAGAAACAAACCTTCTTTTAGGGGTTCTACGGTGTTAGGGCAACCTAGGTCTATTAACTAATTAACAAATAGACATTAAAACAGGAATATCACATTTCATGCATATTAAATTCTTAAATAAGCATTTAAACAGGAATATCACATTTCATGCATATTGCACAAATCTGAATAACACATGGAGCAAATATACATCTTTTATCATCATTAAACATGATTCAATATCCTTTATCCACTTTCGATGCTAAACATCTATTTTTAAATCAGCACATATATTGCAAGTATAATACAGGAAATTTCATCATTTTCACGAAGCATATTAAGTATTTCAAGTTCCAATGAAACTAACAAACTCTATTGTATGTACTACGCTGTTTAGAAGTTATACTAACTGATATAGAAGCAATTAAACATTTAAATTGAGTTAAATAATGATTTCTAAATGAACTACTACTCACCCACTTTGGTGTGTTCGTATACACCGAAAAACGTCCACAACCACGCCTAATTCTGCCCTTTACAGCAGAGTGCACGCCGTGCACCTGGGCTGCACGCCGTGCACCTGGGCAGAAACTCGTTCCGCTATCTGTAACTTTGCACGCCGTGCAACCTGTGCAGAAACAGAAAACTCTTTGAAGATGAACTCAATCAAAACTAAGTCTAGGCTTAAGCTACGAATTCTAATTCTATTCTCAAAACTGAACTGCGTGCTCGTCTTACCTTGCTCTATTGTGTGCCAATCGAGCTCCGGTTTGGACCTATTCAATCCAACAGTAACTCCTTAAGTACAGGTTCACAAGCTCGCACAAGAATGCTTGATTTGGATGTCGATTGATGCTGCGTCGTGTTGGGACCTCAAGCACGAGTCCAAAGCATCGTTCATCGGTGCTTCCTTGTGCCCAAGGTGGCTTACAAAAGAAAAACGTAGCTGTTGCTGCTTGAGCAAGGTGGGGCGCTGCCCAACAGATTTGGGGCGCAGGAGGTGAAGCCAGAGTGAAGAGAAGGTTAGCGGTGTCGTCATGGATGCTTGAGGGTGATACGGAGCCATCCCTATTCTTCCTTTAGCTGCTGACCGTGAGCCGCAGGTTAGGGCACCGCGCAGCAGGTCGAGCTGTAGGTCGGCCGGCCGGCTCTAGGGTGCTACTACTGGCTAGGCGGTGGAGCTAACAACTCAAGTAGCGACTGCAGAGCCACAGAGGAAGTTCTTGCTCCACTAGCGTCGCCCTGAAGGGAGAGGAGGCGGTGAACATCAGTAGTAGAGGCAGCGGCTGCAACTGCAGCTCGGCCGCCGGCCATGGTTGTAGGGCGGCAGCTAGGGCTAGGGCGAAATGGAGAAAAAGGGGAGGAAGGAGAAGGGTAGATAGAGGACGGAGAGGTTGGTGCTGCTAGAAGGGGCTACCAAGCCCTAGATCGGCCGCTGCGTGGATGCTTTGGGCGCCGCTTAGCGGCTGGTTCTGTTCCATTCAGTCGTTCGCGAAGAAGAAGATAAGGGAATGGGGTAACCGACCCCCAAAGTAAAATAATGAAATTAAAAGATCAAATACTAGAAAAATTACAACCAGGTCCAAAAACCTTAAAACAGTCATAACATTTTACTTGAATGTCCGATTCGAGTGATTTCTCTTGCAACTTTTCAAGCACGGGATTCTCTACAACTGGAGGCATCAAAATCATACTAATTAACTAGTAACACATGATCAAAACACTAATTACATCAGTCAGTACTTAACTCAACTCAATTAACTTAACAATCATTATTACTATTATCATTATTTACCTCGGATAATTAAATCTCGACTATTGATTCACGTATTAACTTATCTTGATTAACCATGATGTTTAATAAGATAATCAACACCAATCAAGGTGTTTCATGCTAGTTGAGGTATTTACTGGTTAACCTCAATGTGGGTCATAACAAATTACAACATTTTAAATAGTAGATAACTAAGCAGTTGGAGTATTTAATAATCAAATGAATAGATTGAATAGTTTAAATATACTAAACAGATTAAGAAAATCATCTTAGCAACAAGTATGATCATCAATGCATACATAGATAACAAATAAATCCATTTCTTTGGACAAATATCTACTAAAATATCATCAAATTGCATCTAATAACAATCATTATCCTTAATTTGACTATCATCATATTCCTTGCTAACAACATAAGCAATCTAGTAGCATAAGCATCCCTAACTTCATGAATATGTCTAGTAACATAACATGGCTATCAATGTTGGAATCTCAAATAAAGGGGACATATCTATATCATATGTAGAACTAACATCATAACACAATGAACTGCATAGGCATGATTAGCAGTTTAAGCATTTCTAATTACATAGGCATGGATAGAAATATTGAACATAGCTAGCAACATCATCTTAACCATCGGCGTCAGTATATTTGAAAACATAAACATGTTTACAACATGAGCATAACTACAACATAAGCATATATATTATCTCTTATTGTACTATACATGATCTCAGTGAAAAGAAAGCAAACAAGGGTTATCACCAAATATGAAGCATTGTGTATAACCCTAAACAGATATGCTACACGGATGTCTTACATCTTTTATTATGCCTTGAGGAAATTGAGGATACCACTCAAAATCCAACTGACCACTACTAAGTAAAAATCAATGCCATACAAGATCTAGGAAGAGTCAGACTCCAAGTCAATCATAGCTTTTTAGTGCATGGATCATCATCTTCAAGCAAGAACATGAGCTAGCAAGCTTATGGTAAGCAATAAACGTGGAGCAAGTTATAGAACTTGCCTCTAACTAAAAAATAAACCCCCAAACATAAGAAAACACGAGTAGGTAGGGTAGAAAATCCAAGAATAAGCTATGAACCCGTCCATCTAGCACCTTTCTTCATCAAATGAGCAAACCCTAAGCATAAGGAGCAAGAAAGATAGGGTTTTAGAGCTTTAGAGCAATTTCTACCATGGAACAACAAGGTTACGACCTGGAGAAAGGTAGGAGGAAGAATAACAAAGAAATAAGCAGAGGGAATAAGGGTATTCTTACTCTTATAGGTCAAGATCGCTAGAAGGAAGCTTTTCAAACCATAAAAGGAAGTCAATTGCAACCCTAGATTCTTTTTACAAGAAGATCCCCTCTTTCTTCTTCCTTGGATAGGAAATTCATAACAGCACAGAGGGAGAACAAGGTTCATAAAAGGAGGGAAGTGGTAGATAGAATATGGCTCATTTTGGTGCTTAGGGATAAGTATATGAAACTTTAAGATAAAGAAAAAGAAAAAGTTGAAGTTCTAGTATCTTTCCAAGTGTCCATAGCCTTAAACTATTAAGAATATACAATAACACACACAATTAGATCCCCCACCATCCATAGAGACATTCTTATCCCTTGTTTCTTGAATTTTAAAGCAAAACAAATAACTCATTAGTTGATAGCTACTAAAGGTAGCTCATCCATGAAGGGGTAAACCCTAAAATACGCTTGGAGAAAACACCTTCAAACAAAGGTTTAAATAGGTTCCCCATCACTCAAGAAGCTAAAGAATGATGAGAGAATATACAAGAAACATAATGCAAGTGATAAATGGAAAAGAAAACCTCGCAATTGGGTAAATTGTATAAAAGTCCAAAATGTGCATAAAATTGCATAACTTGCTCAAACAGTGTCCAAATTGGACCAAATTTGAAAATTAATCTTATCTTATGATTTCAAAGCATATGAAAAGGTTATATTAGGTTTATAAGAATCCAATTATTATAATTAAGCTTATTCAACTCATTAAGCAAGTTTAGGGGCCTTACACTTGATAATAAATGTGGCACCTCATATGATGGTAAAGAGGAGGAGTGCATGTTCGTGTGGCAGTAGAATAACAAGGAAACAACAAATATTCATGGAATTGGGATCCTAAATTCTCTTATAAGGATCCAAAAAATTTCCAACATGACCCATCATAGCAACAACAAGTCAACCCTTTACAACAATATCAACATGATTGGGGTCCTAGTAAGTTGGACAAGATTGAAGACATGTTGGGTAGTCTTATGAGTCTGAATAATGCCTTACTGAACTAGTCCAAAGGGAAGAAATAGAATTAAGGGGCTTAGGTCTGTAATATTGAAAATCAAATATCTCAACTGGAAGTAGAGGTGGCATCCATTAAGAAGCCCAACCAGTAGGATTTCAAGGAAACATGAATATCCCCCCTAATAAACAATAGGTGAAGGCAACTTTTCTTTGAAATGGAAAAGTGTTTATGAAAGAGCACAAAGCAACTCCATACCAGAGTACCAAACCAACAGACAGTGGGGTAGTGATATACTAGAATGGCTGCAAGACCCTACTCTTCAGGATGAAGCTGAAAAAGTGGAAATTATTGGGTATACAGAAACCAAGAAGCCCTAGATTCCACCTCATCAACACAAAGATGTGAGTGTGGTACACTTTTCTAATAGTTTGAAGGCCAAAAGGGTGGATCAACAAATCAAAAAAATTTAGACATGTTTAGGAAGCTTCACATTAGCCTTCTACTTGTAGATGCTATTGAGTAGATTTTCTCCTATGGCATGTTCTTGAAGGATATCATCTAAAGAGGATAATAGAAGATTTTGATGTTGTGGTATTATGGGAAGAAGTTTGTGCCTTGATACAAAGGAATTTTCACAGATGTATAGGATCCAAGATGCTTTAACATACGATGCTACATTGGCTAGGTCAAGCTTGGAGATACATTATGTGATTTTGGGGTAAGAATTAATCTCATGCCACTGACCACGTTCAAGAAACTACAATTCAAAGAATCAAGGAAGAGAAACATGATGATTCAGTTGGTAGACAATTCATTGGTGAGGCCAATAGACATATGTAAAGATAAATCGGTAAAGGTGGATAAATTTGTATTTCCATCAGATTTGTAGTCATGGAAATTCAAGATGATTATGGTAATGAACTACTCCTAGATAGGAAATTCCAAGATACAACTACTTTGATTTTGGATATGGGAAGAGGAAGAATGACATTGGGTATCCAAGATGTGAGGTTTGAAATGAAGGTACATGACTATCAACCATCGACAAAGGAGAAGGTACAATGTCACCTGATGCAACATTTGGGCAGTAACATGTACCTATTATGGAGAAATCATTTCTAGACATGGCCCATGTCATTACAAAGGTGGAGAAGGGTACTCTTGCTATATATATTATGGAACATAAAAAACATATATCTTTGACAAAGGCTATGAAATACCATGATGAACCAGAGGAGGAAGTGTACCCGATGATAGCTACAGATGCAGTCTCTTCTTCCATCATGCATGCATACCCTCAACTACTTTTAGAAGCATGCCTCATGAATTTGGTGGATGACTGCACACCCTACCATCTAATGGAGGAGTGTAACTTGTTTCTTAGGACACTTCTGTGCTTCTATTCAAGACATTGTGAAGATATGGGACCGCCACCACAACCATTAGCCTCGTATTTGCAATGTCTTCCTAAGCTGGAATTGAAACAATTCCACTACACCTGAAGTATACTAAAACGAATGTCAACAAACCAACAAACAAATCATTATTAATTATGCGTAATAAACATAATCAGTGGATTAACAAAAATCACTAAAATTTAAAACAATTTTGCAAGGAGATCCTTGTCCAAAAAACTTTTACTGAAAGATCCAAAACTCATACATATCAAGATTTACATTGTACAACATTATTCATTTCCTCTCGAGGACAACATATAACAGTTGCTCTATCAAATCACATAGTGGAGAAACATAAAACCTCGAGGCTTTCAAGCCAAAATCTTAGATCATTCATAAAACTATAACAAACCAACTCCAAGGACCTGAGAGTACAGAGACGACACATATGACTTCTATCTACAAGACATGATAGAGAGTATACTCAACCTGAGCTGTCACTGCTACCTCAGTTGTTGTTCCTCCTCTGTAGAAAGGTCTTTGCCACCTCGTGCACGTTCACCTAAAAATTGTGGATCCCACGGGATGAGACAATTGTCCCAGCGAGAGATATAACTCTCTGCCAACCATATTATTATTGTAGATAAATATTATAAAACTGAGCAGGGGTTCTTTTATATTAATAGGAAGGATTAATCATTATATGAATATAATAAGATAAACTCCTTTCTCAAGGAGAAAAATTGCATCTCCCTACGGTAGAGTTATAAATCATCTATCTGCTTTGCAAGGAATGTAAAGAACATAAATAACATCTATCAACTAAGATGTATAACTGAATTATGCATTAAGCAAATTTTTTTGTATTTGATCCTTAAGAAGATATGATACACGACTGAACATATTTTACAATCACACTTATGCCCTAAGGAGATGAAACATAACCCGTTCATCTCCAACTGACCACAAACTTCTCACAAGTCGGTACCATACAAGGTCAATGGAAGAGCCAGTTGCCATGACCTCCCTTATCTCGGTTAGTGTGAGACTACTTAGGCTTAGTAGGACATCTTGTGTCAGCTGCAATATAGTTGTGCCAAGGTACAAAGGCATCCTCACTTAGAACTACAACATCAATTGTGCTATCTTAGGGGAACATCTACAATAAACATCCCCAGTTATGGAATTACTGAGTCATGGTCACTTAGGCCCATACTCTGAGCCATGGGTCAATTCACCGTGCTCTATTGAGACATTCTTATGAAATTACTGAGTCATGGTCACTTAGGCCCATGATCCCACATATTCAAAAATATGCATTTTGGGTTATGTCGTGGGAAACTCGTTTCACCATTCAACAATTCTGACGCTGATGGATCTATTGTCAGGGCAATGTTTTATGGTTTCTAGTGATATAGTAAGTGCATTATAGCATTCTTTTAGCATCTAACAAGTTATCATTATTAACCACAATAAATGCTACAAAGAAGGTGTAATACATCTATCATGTACTTTTCAAGTCTTTAAAACACATTTAGATACTTGGTACTTGGGATCTCAATCCCTTATCACATTACTGGGAATCCTCATCCCTTAATATTATCATCATCATGATTATTAGATCTGGGTATTCAAACCCTTAGTTTGTTACTGAACATTGTTACCACTTATCAGGTAACTAATACCTCTAGGTCCTCAGACCAAGGTATACATGATACTTGTTGCACAAGCATCTCACATGGCTCACAAGGCCCATTTAAATGTCTTGTCACCTCTCACTAGGAAACAACTATTTACATGGCTTACAAGGACCATTAAACATCTTGTCACCTCTCACTAGGCAACAACTATTCGCATGGCTCACAAGGCCCATTAAACATCTTATCACCTCTCACTAGGAAACAACTACTCACATGGCTCACAAGACCCATTAAACATCTTTTTACCTCTCACTAGGCAACAAATATCTTTTAGGTCATCATACCCCATAAAAATTATACTTTTTATACATGTATTTAACATGTCTCACAAGGCTTATGTAATAAGAGAAATACAACCTTCCCATCATTAGGGTTAGGGTTTCCCTTTATAGCTGAATAGGGTTTTAAGTTCATATTATCAATCCAAATCCTAATTCATTGCTCCAAACATCTAGGAGCATACATTGATATCATAAGTATTCAATCATACTTATTTATTCTCATCATTTATCATTAAATGATTATCAACACAATGTATGAGTTTCTCTCTCATCCTCACTAGGATATTGATTACATCATACTTTATTAACTTGGCTTAACTCTTTCTCAAGGTATGTTAGACTACACTTATCAAAGTTCATTAAACTTGTTACGTCTTAATGTAAACAATTGACATGACACACTTCATGTGTTACTCATCCAAGTATATTGGATTTAAGGTGCATCAAGGTATATCAACCTTGAGGTGTTGGATGTGATATTTATCATGTCTTGATGTATCAGTTCCCTCATCACTTTTAACTCACTTAAGTTCATCAACTTATCATGTATTAGGATATTTCCCATCCTAATACTTTATGTATTAACTCATCACATTTATCTTGTAGTGTATTGGCCATAAGTCACACATTTGAATTATCCAACTATCATCAAGTGATATTGACTCATCTCGAGTTAAGGCATTGTTGATATACCATTATCAACCACTTTAGGTGTTTCATATATCAAGGTATTAACCACACCATTACTTCGGGTTACACTCATCACTACTAAGGGTGTTTTACCCTCACCTTTTCAAGGTGTATCAGGTTGAATCATGTATGTCAAGTTGAACGCATGTATTGGGTTAGGTGTATATTGGGCTGGACATCGTCATATCCCTCATACCCTTACCCATTAAGATATCAACCTTACCAATCATATGGTGTATCACCTTCACCATACATGAGTGTAACGTACTCACCACTCTTGAAGATATTGGCCACACCATACTTTAGTGTATTAGCCATCACATGTTCTAGGGTATTATCCACCTTAACACTTTTTTCATAGTGTATTGGGTTACCTACCATATTGTTTTAGAGATGTGTTCTCAACACCATATCATTCAAGAGGTGTATGCTTAACCCAATATTAGTTTAGAGGTGTATGCTTGCTACCCATATCAATTTAGAGGTGTATGTGTTCTTACCATATCACTTTAGAGGTGTATGTGTGCTTACCATATCGGGCAAGAGGTGTATGCTTGCTTACCATATCACTTTTGATGTGTGTGCACTACTACAGAACCTACCTTTAGTGTCGGTTATTTAAAGCCTTTAGTGTCGGTTTCTAAGCGACACCTATGTGGGTGACACTAAAAATCCACCCATTAGGCATCGGTTCCAAAACCGACACCCAAACTCTTCGCACGCCACCGAAAACGTGCCATCATGGGACTATAGGCGTCGGTTATTAGATAAGAAACTGACGCCCAAACCCTTCGCGCCACAGAAAGGGCGCCATCTTGGGCACTATCAGTGTCGGTTATCAGTAAAAAACCGACACCATATATCTTCACCTCATGGCCGTGCTGTCCAGCATGGCCGTGGTGTTAAGGAAATAGACGTCGGTTTATTGTAGGAAAACCGATGCCCAAACCCTTCACGCCACAGAAAGGGTGCCATCTTGGGCACTATCAGTGCCGGTTATAAGTAAAAAACCGACACCATATATCTTCGCCCCACGGCCGTGCTGTCCAGCACGGCCGTGGTTTTAAGGACATAGACGTCGGTTTATTGTAGGAACACTGACACTATATCATTATGTGTCGGTTATTTACAAATAACCGACGCCTATTGGTTTTTTTTTCCTGTCAGTCTGCAGACCTACTGTGGCTGGTCGCAGGATGAGAAACCTGTTTAGTTCAGTTATGAACTGTAGGTTTTATGACATCCATTGATATCAGCCGACAACAGGCCGCAAACCTGCAAAATTAACAATAAAAAAGTAGCACATGCATTTAGCAATGCAACCTGCAGTTCCATTTTATTTTCACACATTTTTAAACATTCACACATGCTAGCAATATGTAGTTCCATTCATTCACATTCACACATGTAGAAACATTCATATAGCAACCGACACTTTCATTCATTTTCACTCAGACACATGTAGAAACATCCAGACATGTAGAAACATTCACACATATATTATAATTCAGAAATTCATTTACAAAGTATCATTGTTTAGTCACTATTCTCTATTATGATCCCAATTATATTTTAAAGCCCCCACTAATTGTATGGTTGTTGCCCATTCTTCTCTTACTTCATTTAATTCTCCCATTGTATAGGGAGCATTAACATTTGGTAAGTCCTTTCCTGTAATGGGGTCAGCTTTAAACACCTGTAAAGAGAATGATGTATATATATAATTAATGAGCTATAAATAAGATTGATATATTTCGATCATATTATCTAATGAGACTATATAATACCTGAGCAATACATTCGATATCCAGTAAGGCATGTTTGATAATCATGTGCATATATCGCATGACATAGTATCCACATGCCCATCCATTGTCTTGTGTAGCACACTATAAATTCAAACATACAAAATATTAAAAAATACAACTAATTAAGCATTGTTCACATAAATAATATATACATATATTGCAGTCGGGAACTTACTTTCACGTTCTTCCAAATTATTGGCTGGTTCTTTTTCGTGGGGACCTTTCCTCCAACCTTTTTGTACTCCTCAAAACCCCTACATGTTAATGTAACACAGAACATTGCAATTAAATAGTAATGTAATAACATATGTTAACAGATATGAAAAATGAAATATTTCTCACCGAAATATTGCCATTTTCATTATGTGTCCAAATCTTGTATTCAATTTACCCCCCTTAGGATCTAGATAATACACAGTGAATGTCTCGGGGGCAATAACCAATAACTCCCAATGCCTACCCCTAGAGGAAAAAAAGTTAAAAATTAATAACTCAAAATCCACAATAAAATGTAATTTTCTTAAGTCCGAATTATAATAAGCGAAGTAAACTTACTCTACATTGAATGGAGCCATTATCACCGTCTTCTTTTTTACAACAAAATTTGAAAAAGACTCACATCAGTATTGTTGAACTGATGTAGGGTCTTTAGCTACTAGACTAATCAAGGATGGAATCAAAAACCCTACATGTTCGAATCCAAAATCTGCACATATGTTGTCTAAGTAGCTGCAAAATATGTATTAATTATGCATGCATTAATAAATAAGAAACCAGATCACCAGATCATACACAAGGTATATGGATGTATAAAGAATATCTCACCTTATCCATATCTCTATCACAGATGTATTTAGCCAATCATATCAAAACAACTCCAATATATCTTGTATAAATAGTTTTGTTTCGTATGACTGACCTGTAGAATCTGAATCAGAAGAAACAGTTATAGGGGAGTTTATATCATGTTCCCCTAACCATACTGCCATACCCCTACAGTTAGGACCTAACGGGACAGGTAGGTCCTGTGAAACCCAACTAGGTAATGCAGGAGGTGGAAGTGGAGGCCTAGATGCTGTGGGTGTCTTCTTTTTAACCTGTATATATATATATAATTTCAGATCAACTGCCAGCATATACACACACTAACAATTGAACGTAATGTAAATTTACCATACCTTATCAGTAAAGAAGGCATCCACTTTTAGCCACAATATCACTCAGCCTACTGCCTCACCAAGTGTTTCACAATCTGGGTGGGCATATGGCAGTGGAAGATCCATCCACTGGGGGAATATATGTATCGGGCTCACCCGAATCCAACCAGCTGGTACTGGAGACCCGTGACACGTTTCCCCTGGTAGGGATGGGTAAGCCGACGCCTCTGCCACGACATATTCTTTACTTTTTAGACGACATGACTTCAACCCCTACAAATTTTTGTGTAAAGAATGTTATATACATATATACATATCATCTTTTTTTGAAATGACTACAATTTCATATATACATATCATCTTGAATTAAAAAACTAGTTACTATGTCATAAAAATACTTATAGTGGATGTGCTAGGTGGTGGTTCTACAGGATTACTCCCAACCTCTGCAGTAGGAGTAGGAGTAGAGTCTGCAGTAGGTATTGTCTGGTAAGTGGCAGTCTGAGATGCCTGCCACTTTTTCATTGCTTCTTCAAGTTTCCTATCAAATAGCTTATCCACCTATACATGGATAAAAGAAACGTCAAATTCTAATTTTTGAATTCTCTTTTACAGTAACATTATAAAGAAAGAATATGTTACCTCTTCTTATGAAAGTCCCGCTTTTGGGACATGTTTGCGCTGGGATGACCCAAAAAAAGATTTGATGCCCACACCAGCGCCTGCAGCCCTAACACGTCCAGGATGCTCTGGGTTACCCAGAGCAACTGTCAATTCATCCTTTGTTCCCTCAGGGATGAACTTTCCTTGTTTCCTCAGCTCGTGCAGCTCCCGCTAATCGCCAAAACAAAAATTTGTACTTAAGTAAACAACACAAATAATCAATATTTGAATGATTGCTGTAAGAGTTGTATTTTACCATTTTTGCAGCCTCCTCAGCAGTTGCGGCCATAGTTATTTCTCCCTTCTGATTTTGCCTCCCAGCTATCCAGACATCATGGCGAGGCAGAGGTGTGCTACCTATGGTAGAGGACTCCTGAGTAGCAGCAGACTGAGCAGCAGTAGCCTCAGCCTGTAGTCTTTGGCGAACGCCTGCATACCCCTTTGGACCCATTCTATGGTCATGCACATTCAGTGCACGCCTTGATCTTTGTGCCTCACTCAGGGCCTAGTTAGTATGCAAATTAATGATTTGGTTAGTAACACTAAATGTTAATCTTGAATAAGTGAATACAACATATATTAATTAATGAGATTAAGACTGACGCCTAATACCTTGAATTCATCAGTTTGTCTTGAAGCGACAAACGCGTCCCATTCTTCTTTGTCCAGGAAGTTCCACTGTTCAGTGGTTGTCTTCTTCCTCTTGTCGACTTCTTTTATGTATTCTCTGGTGAGATTTGTCCTATAGTTCCTTAGGACTCTCCCACAGCATTGCATCACGCATTTATGATGCAACTTTTCATCCAATTCAAATATACTCTGCAAAATAGAATTGCTATTAACTAGTATCCAAAAATTTAGTAATCTACAAAATAGAATTGCAAATTAATAATAACTCACGCATAAATCCCTCCATATTAAATCTTTCTTCTCCTTAGAAACTTTATGCCAAGAATCTAAGCGACAACCGTAATGGCTACGAGTAACAAACCCAAGATATGAAATAAATGAATTGTGATTCACACCACATGCATTTCCTGCATTATCGAAATCCACAACAAGTTTGGGTCCATTGCCCTTTTGCACAATTAACTTCTTAATCATAGTGATGCCCCTTCTCTTGTCAACTTTTTGGTGTTTTTGATCAAGTGCCTCAAGTGCTTCAGATGGTACCTGTGCATCATCAACCTAAAATTTGACAAAATAATTCACATTTACAAGATATAACTATAAATGGACATATAGATATAAATATATGATATATTTTTAAAACGTACATTGTGAGGCGGCGCATTGATGTCCTCACCCTCACGGTAGTCATCAGCACGGTCATCAAGAGAATGGTCAGCCATCTGCAAATTCACATTCAAATTGTAAAGTTCACATTGTAAAGTAGTAATTCAAAGTGTAAAGCTCACATTGTAAAGTAATTCAAATTGTAAAGCTCACATTGTAAAGTAATTCAAATTGTAAAGCTCACATTGTAAAGTAATTCAAATTGTAAAGTTCACATTGTAAAGTAATTCAGGTTGTTTCCTATGTTCCTCGGCAAATCTAATAAACTGGTCAGAACTAGAAATAAACTCTGGGGTGCAGCGATTGCGAATGGACATCCATGATCTATCCATTCTATGATCAAAGAGAAAACAAGTATATATTAGGATAAGATTAGGGTCTTGGGTTAACAGATTAGAGTTTTTGCATAGTTAAAACTTTAGGCCAACAAATACATGTGATGTCATTCTTATATATAATAAATGTGTACCACCTATCCCATTCTTGAACACCTAATCTCACTAGTAAGTGTATAATGTGTATTGGGTTTTCGAGAAAATTTCGGCAGCATTTCCCCGCTGTTCTCCAAGTACATATGTACTTAGAGAACAAACAGGGAAATGCTACCGAAATTTTCTTGAAAACCCAATACACATTATACACTTACATCCTAAGTGAGATTAGGTGTTCAAGAACAGTCCCAAACCGGGGACTATCCAAGATTTACTCCTAATGAGTAAATCTTGGACGGGGTTCTAGGCTAATGAGTACATATCCACTACATGTATTTGCTCACTTACATTGCATCACTCACAATTAGAGCATTATTATATAATAAATCAAGAATTCAATAGTTTCAAACATGCAATAATGCCCAATCATGTTTAAATCAAACAAAATATCCTAAGTCAGATTAGGTGTTCAATAACAGTCCCAATACATGTATATTGTCATTCCAATACCTACAATCCAACTTTCAACACAATTGATGTTAGGGTTTCATCACAATTTTAGGTATCATATAGAGTATGTAGATGTTAGGGTTTCATTATGCAACATGGATTCGTGTAGATGTTAGGGTTTCATCATGCAACTCGGCCAGATGTTAGGGTTTCATCATGCAATAGGGATTTCATCATATAATTGATTTAATCACAAACTCATAATTGATTTCATTTTAGTATATATATATTCTTGTTCTTCCTTCTCCCTCCTTACCAATAGAAACCACGGTCGTGTGGGCTGGCACGGCCGTGGCTGTGTTGGTAAGGAGAGGGAGAAGGAAGAAGAAGAGTAGGAGAAGGAAGAAGAAGAACAAGAACGGAAGGCCTACCGGAGAAAGAAGAAGGAAGAAGAATGAAGCAGCGTGGAGCCGGAGGAGCAGCGGCGGACGTAGCAGTAGCTAGGGGACGGACGGTCGCCGGTGAGCAGGAGCACGGCAGCAGGAGCACGGCCTCCGGTGAGAGGAGCACGGCCGCCGGTGAGCAGGAGCACGGCATCGGAGAAGGGAGCACTGGAAATCGCCGGAGCTAGGGAAATCGGGAATGAAACAGGGAAAGGGGAAGAATCGGTCGGGCTGGTCAGCTATTAAGTTGACAATAAGTGTCGGTTATTTAAAAAACCGACAACTAAACCTACAGTGTCGGTTCTTTACAAAAAAACCGACATCTATACTACATTATAGTCATCGGTTTTTAAGTAAAAGACAACCGACAACTATTCCTATTTGCTTTAGTCGTCGGTTATTTAGTTATGACCGACGCCATATGTAAAATTTTGGAGCCAATTTTTTCACTAGAATTTTGGGTTTGGCGGTTGAGTTTAGGTGTCGGTTGTTTATTAATTAACTGACACTTAATAAAAGCGGTACCCGTGTCTGGTCGACCTTCGTAGATTGGATGTCAGTTTATGTTATCAACCGAAATTGTAGACTTTAGGTGTCGATTTTTGTATAAAACCGACACCTTGAAAAGTGGCTTTATAAGCCACTTCTGTAGTAGTGGTGTATGTGCTTCACACCATATCAGGCAAAGAGGTGTGTGTTATTCACACCATATCGGGCAAATAGGTGTGTGTATGCTTCACATCATATCGGGAAAAGAGGTGTGTGTGTGCTTCACACCATATCGGGAAAAGAGGTGTATGCTTGCTTCCATATCACTTTTGAGGTGTGTGTGTGCTTCACACCATATCGAGCAAATAAGTGTGTGTGTGCTTCACACCATATCAGGTAAATAGGTGTGCGTATGCTTCACACCATATCGGAAAAAGAGGTGTGTGTGTGTGTGCTTCACACCATATCGGGCAAAGAGGTGTGTGTATGTTTCACACCATATCGGGAAAAGAGGTGTTTGTGTGCTTCACACCATATCGAGCAAAGAGGTGTATGCTTCAACCCAATATCACTTTACCCTTGATGATGTCATCACCATCAACCTCTAGACTCTTATTCTTACTGTTCTAAGTCATTGATAACAGTCCCATGAAGCTTTTGGAACTCAAAGGATCATTAATTATTCAACAGAAATCGAAATTGCAAATAGATCAACAAGTATGACAAAATTGAAAGTGCATAATAATATAACTGGGTTCAAGTTATATAAGCTGCCTCAAGAACAACTTCAAAACTCCAAGCTCCAAAGCTTCACATTCCTAAGGTTGAAGACAAACTTCACAACTCCTCTATATGCAAAGAATCACCATGGATAAGCATTTTGGTGAAGAAGAAAAGAAAGGAAGATCATAACCCTAGATTCATGCTTCAATCCAAGGTTGAAGATGATCATGGCCTCACCTTAGGGTTAAATATTGAGTTCCTTCTTTCTCCTCAGAACCTTGCATGATACCTCACTACTCATGCACGATATGACATCACTTGTGGCCGATATCCCCTTCACTTGTGGCAAAAAACACTCCACTATGGCCGATATCACCTTACTAGGCCAATATCAACTTGCTAAGGCCAATACCCAAGGCCTATGCATGATAACACTTCACCTATGCATGATACAAGGACCCTATGCATGATATCTTAGAGCAAGGAGGTGGTAGGATTCGAAAAATTTCACTAAGGGGTGAAAGGAAGGGTATATATATGTAATGACCCTGACCTGGGTTATGAGGTAACCCTATTTGTTTTGGCTAAGTAAGTTTCTTAGAACTTTAATATAATCCTCTAAGGTGTTTTGTTATCATGTGACACATTATGTTTCAAGTTTGGACCTGATTGAATGTTGTTTGAGCAATGTTCCTTTGTTTTGGACCAAAGTGTAATTTACCCAAGATAAGGGGTTATATTCTAATATGTCACATGTTAAACGTACATTAAGTTCTTTAGCATCATAAGAGAGAGAATGATCCTAAGTGGTGGCTTGTGGAAAGCCTAAAATCCAAGTTTGAACTTGTTTGAATAATGTTAGTACCTTGTACACCAATTTTGGTAAAATTTGTAATTTACCCAAAATGTAGGGTTGATATGCAAATTACCACCTCTATAGTGTCCCCACTTCCTCTACATATCATTTATAGGAGAGATAATGAATGAGACACCATGTTTTAATCATTTATGAGTGGTAGTATTCTTGGTGATGAAAAGACCAAGAAAGGGGTTGAATGGAAACCCTAATTTGAGCTTATATGATGTGTATCGGGTTGTAGTGTTAAATGGGAGTCCCTATCAGACAATGAGACAAAGAGGAGACCCCCATATCGTGTTGTTAACTCTTTGAATTTTCAAAAACGAGCTAAGCACCTCAATAAAGCAATGGATATCAGCTTGCAACTTTCCTTGGGAAAGGTTGCATTGAATTGTAAATATAATAATGTGAGTGGAAGTGGCTTGTCCTAGAAGATAACCAAAGGGGGCTGACACTTATCCCTTGCATTATCCTCAAGTTTTTATTTTGCATGGAAATATAAAGATGGAGTGCATGCAAGAACATGTGTCAACCCATGCATGGCCATGTGGCACCTACTAGTAGTAAGGTGATGACACCTCTTATACTCTCTCCCATGAACCTCAAGTATATATACCCTTCCTTTCACCCCTCAATGAAATTTTTCGAATTCTACCACCTCCTTGCTCTTAGATATCGTGCATAGAGCCATGGAATCATGCATAGATTATGTGGTATCGTGCATAGGCCTTGGGTATAGGCCTTAGCAAGTTGATATCAGCGTAGCAAGGTGATATCGGCCATAGTGGAGTGTTTCTGGACACAAGTGAAGGGGATATCGGCCACAAGTGATGACATATCATGAATGAGTAGTAAGGTATTGTGCAAGGTTCTATGGAGCAAGAGGTAGCTCAATAATTAACCCTAAGGTGAGACCATGATCATCTTCAACCTTGGACTGAAGCATGAATCTAGGGTTATGATCTTCCTTTCTTTTCTTCTTCACCAAATGATTATCCATGGTGATTCTTTGCATATAGAGGAGTTGTGAAGTCATATTCAACCTTAGGAACATGGATCTTTGGAGCTTGGATCTTTGAAGTTTTTCTTGATGTGGGTTATATAACTTGAACCCAATTATATTGTTATGCACTTTCAATTCTGTCATACTTGTTGATCTACTTGCAATTTCGATTTCTCTTGAATAATTGATGATCCTTTTGAGTTCAAAAAGCTTCATGGGACTGTTGTCCATGACTTATAATAGTAATAACAAGAGTCTAGTGGTTAATGGTGATGATATCATCAAGGGTAAAGTGATATCGGGTTTAAGCACACACCTCTTTGCTCGATATGGTGTGAAGCACACTCACACCTCATTGCCCGATATTGTGTGAAGCATACACACACCTCTTTGACCGATATGGTGTGAATCATACACACACCTCTTTTCCCTATATGGTGTGAAGCATACACACACCTCTCTGCCTGATATGGTGTGAAGCATACACACCCCTCTTTGCCCGATATGGTGTGAAGCACACACACACACCTCTTTGCCAGATATGGTGTGAAGCAAACACACACCTCTTTGCCCGATATGGTGTGAAGCACACACACACACCTCTTTGCCTGATATGATGTGAAGAATACACACACCTCTTTGCCCATTATGGTGTGAAGAACACACACACCTCTTTGCCTGATATGGTGTGAAGCATACACACACCTCTCTGCCCGATATGGTGTGAAGCACACACACACCTCTCTGCCTGATATGGTGCGAAGCACACACACACCTCTCTGCCCGATATGGTGTGAAGAACACACACACCTCTCTGCCCGATATGGTGTGAAGCACACACGTACCTCTCTACCCGATATGGTGTAAAGCAAGCATACACCGCTTTCCCGATATGATAAGCACACATAAACCTCTAAAGTGATATGGCAAGAAAGCATACACCTCTTGCCCGATATGGTAAGCACACATACACCTCTAAAGTGATATGTCAAGCAATAATACACCTCTTTCCCAATATGGTAAGCATACATACACCTCTAAAGTGATATGGGTAGCAAGTATACACCTCTAAACTGATATTGGGTTAAGCATACACCTCTTGGATGATATGGTGTTGAGCACATATCTCTCAAATAATATGGTGGGTAACCCAATACACTAGATGACAAAAGTGGTAAGGTGGTTAATATCCTAGAACATGTGATGGCCAATACACTAAAGTATGGTGTGGCCAATATCTTCAAGTGAGGTGAGGATGTTACACTCATGTATGGTGAAGATGATACACCATATGATTGGTAAAGATGATACCTTGATGGGTAAGGGTATGAGGGATATGATGATGCCTAGCTCAATATACACCTAACCCAATACTTGTGTTCAACTTGACATAAATGATTCAATCTGATGCACCTTGTAAAGGTAAGGGTAAAACACTCTTAGGAGTGATGAGTGTAACACCAAGTAATGATGTGGTTTGGTTAATACCTTGATAGGTAAAAAACCTAAAGTGGTTGATAATGGTATATCAGCAATGCCTTAACTCGAGATGAGTCTATATCACTTGATGATAGTTGGGTAATTCAAATGTGTGACTTATAGCCAATATACTACATGATAAATGTATGTGTTAGTACATAAAGTATTAGGATGGTATATACCCTAATACAAGATAAGTTGATGAACTTAAGTAAGTTAATGGCAATGGGGGAAGTGATACATCAAGGCATGATAAATACCACATCTAGCACCTTAAGTTTGATGCACCTTGATGCACCTTAAATCCAACATACTTGGAAGAGTAACACATGGAGTTTGTCATGTCAATTATTACATTGAGATGTAATGCACTTTGATAAGTGTAGGCTAACATACCTTGGGAAAGGGTTAAGATAAGATAATAAAGTATGATGTAATCAATATCCTAGAGAGGATGAGAGAGAAACTCATACTTTGTGTTGATAATCATTTAATGACAAATGATGATAATAGATAAGTATGACTGCATATTTATATGAATATATGCTCCTAGATGTGTGGAATAATGAATTAGGGTCGAGACTGATAATATTAACTTAAAAACCTATTCGGATATAAAAGGAAACCCTAACCCTAATAATGGGGAGGGATGTATTGCTCTTATTGCATAGTCCTTGTGAGCCATGTGAATAAGTTGTTGCCTAGTGAGAGGTGACAAGATGTGTAATGGCCTTGTGAGCCATGTGAATAAGTTGTTGCCTAGTGAGAGGTGACAAGATGTGTAATGGCCTTGTGAGCCATGTGAGTAAGATGTTGCCTAGTGAGAGGTGACAAGATGTGTAATGGCCTTGTGAGCCATGTGAATAGTTGTACAACAAGTGAAATGAATACCTTGGTCTGAGGACCTAGCGGTAATGGTTATCTGTTACAGAGGCAACAATGCTATGTGATGATCTAAGGGTTTGAATACCCAGATCCAGTAATCATGATAATGATGATGTGAAGGGATGAGAATTTCCAATAATGTGATAAGGGACTGAGATCCCAAGTATCATGTGTTTTAAAGATTTGAGAAGTACATGATAGATGTATTACATCTTCCTTGGTAGCATTTGTGGTGATTAATAATGATAACTTGGTTGATGCCAAAAGAATGATGTAATGCACTTAATATATCACAAGAAACCATAAAATGTTGCCCTTACCATAGATCCATCATCGTCGGAATTTGTTGAATGGTGAAATGAGTTTCCTGCGGCATAACCCGAAATGCATATTTTTGAATATGTGGGGGCATGGATCCTAAGTGTCCATGACTCAATAATTTCATAAGAATGTCTCAATAGAGCACGGTGAACTGACTCGTGGCTCAGAGCATGGTTCTTATGTGACCATGGCTCAGAGTATGGCGCCTAAGTGACCATGACTAAGTAACTGGGGATGATTGTTGTAGATGTTTCCCCTAAGAGAGCACAGTTGACGCCATAGCTCTAAGCGAGGATGCCTTCATACCCTGGCACAACTATTTGCAGCTGACACAAGATGTCCTGCTAAGCCTAAGTGGTCTCATACTGACCGAGACAAGTGAGGTCATGGAAACCGACTCTCCCATTGACCTTGTATGGTATCAACTTGTGAGAAGTTTGTGGTCGGTTGGAGATGAATGAGGTATGCTTCATCTCCTCAGGGCATAAGTGTGATTGTAAAATATGTTCAGCCGTGTAGCATATCTGCTTAAGGATCGAATACAGAAAAGATTGATTGATGCATAATTTAGTTATACATCTTAGTTGATAGATGTTATTTATGTTTCTTTACATTCCTTGCAAAGCAGATAGATGATTTATAACTCTATCGTGGGTAGATGCAATGTTCTCATTGAGAAATGAGATTATCTTATTCTAAATCCTGCCTGTTAATATAAAAGAACCCCTGCTCAATTTTATAATGTTTATCTACAATAATAATATGGTCGGCAGAGAGTTATATCTCTCATTGTGACAATTGTATCACCCTGTGGGATCCACAATTTTTAGGTGGATGAGCATGAAGAGGTGGAGACCTTTCTGCATAGGATGAACAATAGTTGAGGCAACAGTGACAGCTCAAGTTGAGTGTATTATCTGTCGTGTCCTGTAGATAGAAGTCCTATATATCATCTTTGTACTCTCAGGTCCTTGGAGTTGGTTTGTAATGGTCTCACGAACGATCTGAGATTTTGGCTTGTATGCCTCAAGGTTTTATGTTGCTCCAGTATATGTTTTGATAAAGCAACTATTATAGGTTGTCCTCGAGATGTGATAAAACAATGTTGTACAATGTAAGTCATGATATGTATGAGTTTTAGATCATTCAGTAAAAGTTTTCTGGACAAGGATCTCCTTGCAAAATGGTTTTAAATTCTAGTGATTTTTTTTATTAATCCATTGTTTATGGTTATTCTTCTTAATTAGTAATGATTTGGTTGTTGGTGTGATGACGGTCGTTACAATATACTTGAGGTTCATGGGAGAGAGTGTAAGAGGTGTCATCACCTTACTACTAGTAGGTGCCACATGGCCATGCATGGATTGACACATGTACTTCCATGAACTCCATCTTTATCTTTCCATGCAAAATAAAAACTTGAGGATAATGCAAGGGATAAGGGTCGGTCCCCTTTGGTTATCTTCTAAGACAAGCCACTTCCACTCACATTATTATATTCACAATTCAATGCAACCTTTCCCAAGGAAAGTTGCAAGCCGATATCCATTGCTTTATTGATGTGCTTAGCTCATTTTTGAAAAGTAAAAGAGTTAACAACACGATATGGGGGTCTCCTCTTTGGCTCTTTGTCCGATAGGGACTCCCATTTAACACTACAACTCGATATACTTAATACAAGCTCAAATTAGGGTTTCCAATTAACCCCTTTTTTGGTCTTTTCATCACCAAGAATACTATTACTCATAAATGATTCAAACATGGTGTCTCATTTATTCTTTCTCCTCTAAATGATACATATAGGAAGTAGGGACACTGTAGAGGTGGTAATTTGCATATCAACCCTACATTTTGGGTGAATTACAATTTGTACCAAAATTGGTGAACAAGGTACTAGTATTGTTCAACCAAGTTCAAACTTGGAATTTAGGCTTTCCACAAGCTACCACTTAGCATCATTCTCTCTCTTATGATGATAAAAAACTTAAGGCATGTTCAACATGTGACATTTTGCAATATACCCCTCATCTTGGGTAAATTGCACTTGGGTCCAAAATAAAGGAACATTGCTCCAACAACATTCAATCAGGACAAAACTTGGAACATAAGTGTGTCACATGATAAAAAAACACCTTAGAGGATTATATTAAAGTTATAAGAAACTTACTTATCCAAAACAAATCGAGTTAACTCATAACCCAGGTCAGGGTCATTACAAGTTATAAACCCCTATCAAAGATTTCATCCCTGAAATCCCTGGTAAAGGGAGACAGATATTATTCATTCATCATATCATCAAGTCTCTGTGTAACATCTTAATGTCATGGAGATGCCATAGAAATTTGTTCAACACAAAGTTCTTCCACACATGGTTTATCATAGAATCTGCCACACATAACACATTGTAACTTCCCCGGATTTCACATCCGAAAATGTTAGGCAATTATATCAGAGTGTGTTGCAGAAGCAATTTGTGCATACATAAACTTTCAACATAACATACACCATAACACATCTCAGCATTCAACATGTACATTATTACAACATGAATTATAATTGAATATTGAAAGAGAATTTTTTTTACACAAGTCTAAACATGTATGCTAGCAGGATCTTAGACAATAGGTACAACCTATACAACTTGCTCACATCCTATTGTTTTATCCCATTCTAGCTCTGGACCTAGAAAATATGAGAAACAAAATCATCAATAAAAGTTAGTACGTGGAATTAAAAGTTATACTATGCTGGCATATAAAATACTCAAAATTGAAGGAAGAGAAAGGAAACATTATTTAAAGGTGGAAAATCAGGTAATCCCAAGTTATTAGCCACATTTAGAATGAATATGCATTACTATGGTGGACTTAGCACATAATCACATAGATGGTGGGCCCTTCCCCGTGTACCTTGTACTCTAGGGATCTCCCCGTATACCGTGTACTCTAGGGAGGTTCTAGTCAACATTAAAGCTTTCCCTCTCTAATAGGGAGTTTAATGAGCACCACTAGTAACTACATTTCATTTATCCTCATTTATGTTCTTTTATGTTCAAGGCGGAAAATTGACAATATACATACATCTACATCCAACAATGTATTTCAAATACAAGCAAGCAAGTACATATATTTAACATCCAACAAATCTAGTCATATAATTATATCCACGTACCTGAGTTTAGATATTCCTCACATATCCATGATCATCTAGATAAATTGGTCAACACCTGATTTTAAGAAATTAATCATCATTAATATAGGTACACAATATTCTTGGTATTTTAGGTCCAAATTAGGGTTTAGGCCAAACCTTGGTTCCAACTGATCTAAACTTGTGTTTGATATTTTTCTACTGACTAGGGTGTCATTTTAGAGGTCTGGTCCAATTTTTGTAATTTTCTAATGACTCGTCTATTTTCTAGAATTAAAATGGGTTTGGAAGCATCTAAATAGTCCTTTATAGAAAAAGACTGATTATTTATATATATTACTCGGACCATAGTATAAATATGGATGTATATCATCATTAGGATTCTAGGAAATTTTTATGAGAATTAATCTCAACTAGATATTATTTATTTTATTCAATAAACTGTTAAAAGGAGTATTATACTGATAACCTCCCATTTTGTGACATTATCTTATTTAGTTATCTTTAATTTTCCATACTCTTTCTTAGATAAATTAGATAGAATCATTAAACTTTTTTACTTTATTGCGGATACACCAATAAACTAACTTTTCTTCTTTTTCATTACAGAAAACACAAAAAATTACAAAGACTCCTCACGGTCCCAAGACCGCGAGGAGGCCTCGCGGTCCCAAGACCGCGAGGAGGCCTCACGGTCCCAAGTCCGTGAGAAGGCCTCGCGGTCCCAAGACCGCGAGAAGGCCTCACGGTCCCAAGACCGCGAGAAGGCCTCGTGGTCGGGTCCCAAGACCGCGAGAAGGCCTCACGGTCCCAAGACCGCGAGAAGGCCTCGCGGTCCCAAGACCGCGAGAAGGCCTCGCGGTCCCAAAGACCGCGAGAAGGCCTCACGGTCCCAAGACCGTGAGAAGGCAAACGGTCTCAAGACCGTTTGAGACCAAACGGTCTCAAGGCCGTTTGGGCTCAACTTGAGCCTATAAATAGGACCTCAAGGGTCACTTCAAAGGGATCGAATCTCAGACGTCCAGAGGCTGCCTCTCTAGCTCCAGAGCACTCTTGTCTTCCATCCACTGCCCCAAGGCTGCCAGTTTGAGATCCGCATTCCATCACCAAGCTACCTTCTCTCTCCTCTCAACAGCAAAGAAGGCGGGAAGAGAAGATCCTTCATCAAGTCAACCACGAAGTGCGAAGATCGTTGCTCTCTTCACCAAGGGTTCAACTTTCCCTCCTCCGTGGAGATGATGTTCTTTCTCTCTCTTCTCGCCTCCTTCTTTGTCCTTGACATGAGTGAGTAGTTTCATTCACTAGGGTGCGGGGAGTAGCCCCACTACCCATGTTTTCATTTCATGCAATGTAATTCAATAATTTGTAATAGAGATACTCTTCTTTTCAGTTCAACATCAATTGTTTAATGAATGCTAGTTGCCTGATCATCAACTTGTGTTACTTATTATCTTTTGGTATGAATTGTCTATGTTTGTACCCTTAGATCTGAATATCGATTGAATGTTGGTTTTAGATGTATGTAGTCACCATATGTCTGTTTCGGTATCTAGGAGTGTTTTCATGAGTGGAGTAAACTCACCCCCATCGTTGCACTTTCATACTATGAAATGGAATCAGTTGACGTGTGGAAGTGCAATCTTGGTAAGGTCGAGGAACACATTTCATGAAGGAGTAATGCAAAGCATGTGACCATTCATTATGGAATGGCTGGCGTTGCAATACTCCACACTTCTCGTAGCTAGTTATCCGAAAGGAAGCTAGGACTACAAGATACTAACTGATTTGACTCTCTTTGCAGGTTGTTTTATTATGTTGCATGTCTTGATCCATGTGTAGTGGTGTGAAACCCGATAACATCCTAGTGGCTTTTAATCGTTGTTTACAACCTTAATCTCTACTTTCTTGCTTTACTTTCCTCGCACTTAGTTTAAAACCAAATCAAACTTTCGACCTAAATATCAACTGTTAAGTAGTTAAGTACAACTAAAAACATTTTCCATCTTGATTTCATCAAGACCGTTGTCCCGAGGATTCGACCCTTAACTATACTACGATAAGACTTCCGCGTGTCTTAGCACACATGGGTGGAGTTCTTACCATAGTACTAGCAAGGCTAAACCTAGGGATTCATCATCTCTAGGATTTTTAGTGGTGTTGCAAAACTCCATCAAAAATTGGCGCCGTTGTCGGGGACAACAGAACGTTTTAGTTTTCACTTAACAACTTCTTGGTTGGTTAGGATTTTACACTTTTCTTTGATAACTACTCCAAATCTTCTTGACTTCTTGCTACATTTCATCATCTAATCTAGTGAATTTCTCTCTACTCAGGTAGGATACGTGTATGCAAACCCCGCATCACATCGGATTCTCCCCTGAACCAGAGTACGACTCTGAGGTAGAAAGAAGTTTCCACCGAAGGATTAGAGTGAACCGCCAAAGAGCCAGATGGATGGCTGAAGAGCAACGCCTTGTTGCAGAAAGAGTTAACGCCGCCATAGCAGCACAACGAGCACAACTTATTGCAGACACTCGTGCTCAAGTGCAAGCTGAGATTCGAGCTGAGGAACAAGCCCGCATCCAAGCCGAGAATGTTGCTGCTCAACTTGCGTTAAGAAACAAGCAACTTCGGGACTACGCAGTCCTGAAGAATTATGAAGATGATCACCCAGTCCGACCACCGATTATTAACATACCACACTTTGAAATCCGGACGCAATGGATCCAGATCATGCAAGGCATCTCTTTCTCTGGAGCACCCGGAGACGATTGCATGGATCACCTTAAGAGATTCAAGTCACTCTGCCGACTTGTACCCCAAGCAGGAATTGCCTTGGAAGCAATAATGTTACACCTTTTCCACTTCACCTTATCTGGAAGAGCACTAAGCTGGTACAACGCTTTGGATAGACACCCCATCATCACTACTTGGACTCCTTTAGAAGAAAAGTTTCTTGAGAAATTCTTTCCACCTTCGCTAACCTATGAGATTAGGGGACAGATTAATCACTTTTCCCAACTACATGGAGAAACACTTGCTGAAGCTTGGGAAAGATTCAAAGAACTCCTGAGAAAGTGTCCTCACCATGGCATATCTCAAAATCAACTAATAGAAACATTCTATAGAGGAGTAAGTGATGATATCAAGCAATTTCTAGATTCCTCATCTGGAGGAAATTTTATGAGAAAGAACTATGAAGATGCCTGGAATATAGTTACGCTAGGGGCTGAGAACCAATCCAATTGGGGAAGGTCATCTAACCAACCCAAGGGGGTTCTTAAAGTATACAAAGCTGAAGAATCAATGGAACTCAAGGCCATTGCAGAGGCCCTGAAGACTATTGCTAGCAAGAAACAAGCCCTCGAAACTTCTTTCAGGGAATATGACAAGAAGAAAAGCTCTCAGGTTCAACAAGTAAAAGCAGCTACTGGAACTTGTGAAGCCTGTCATGCATCTGATCATCCCACATTATCATGTGGTTTGTTGTACAATGTCATGATGGATTTACAACCACCTATGCCGCAATATGAACCCATTATTGAGCATCCCGAGGACCAAATGCCAGAGCAAGTCAACTCCATCCATTCAATACCTGGCCAGGTGTACTACAATCCAGATAAACCAAGGAACCATCCTGGTTTCCAATACGGGAATCCTGCAGGGACCGCCAACCCACAACAGTAGACTCAAGGTGGATCTTTCAATAGACAACCACCAGGATTTCAGAATAACTTCAGTCAAGGGAATTATAGACAGGGTTTCCAAACATCTAACTATCCCAGGAACCCTTCTTACCAATATGGCCATCCAGGTCTGCACCCGCATCTACAACAACCTCAGTTGCAGCAACCCCAACAACCACAATTAACTGCACCTCTACAACAACCACAAGGACAACAAGTCACTCAGTACCAACAGAGGGATGCTCCTCCCCAATCATCTGATGAAATATCCTTGATTAGACAAATGATTCAATCTCAACAGACTATGCTTGCAAACCAGCAAGCTCAACAAAAGGCCGTAGAAGCCCAACTGACACAGATTGCCGCTTAATTGAAGCCACAAGCCGGCACTTTTGCTGGGCAACCAGAGGCAAACCCGAGACATAACCAAAACAGACCAGAACAACTGAATAATGTCACCACACGGTCTGGTCGTGTCCTGCCTGATGTCACCAGAATCATCCATGATGATGATGATGTAGCCATTCTTTCCCCAACAGGAAACTCAAGCATAGAAACAGAAAATTCTACTGAGAAAGAAAAGGAAAAGGAACCAATGCCAGAGGTCCCACCCAGAATTCCTTATACGGACAGGCTGAAAGGGACCAAAATGGATACTAGGTTCCAAAAATTTAAAGAAGCTATGAAAAAATTATACATTGATATTCCTTTCCTCGGTGCTCTTTTCGAGGTGCCCGCTTGGGCCAAATACCTGAAAACCCTCTTGTCGAGAAAGTATATGACAGAAGAGCATGAAATGGTGAAACTTGCTCAGACCACTTCAGACATTCTGCTAAACAAGATGCCAAAGAAAAAGAAGGATTCGGGTTCCTTCGGTATTCAGTGTTCTATTGGAAATGGTTCCAGCAAGAAAGGATTGGCAGACTTAGGAGCAAGTATATCTATTATGCCCTATTCGATGTGTAAAAGATTAGGCTTCACTGATTTGTTACCTACGACAATGACAATTCAGTTAACCGACTCTACCATAACTGCCCCTCTTGGAATTATCGAGGATATTCCTGTCAGAATAGGAAAGAATTCTTATGTCTCGTGCGATTTCGTTATTATGGACATCCAAGAAGACCTGAGATACCCGATAATCTTTGGCAGACCTTTCCTAGCTACTGCCCGAGCACTTATCGATGTTGAAGCATGAACTATAATCTTGAGACTTGGGAAGGAAGCTTTCCAGTTCAGAGTTCTTAACAGCATGAAAGGTCCAAGCATTCAAGAGGAAGTTTTTCTCCTGGATGCTATATATCAAATGTCACAATTAGAAATGTCTGAACCAACCAATGAATTGGAAAATACCCTTACAAATCCGGATGTAGAATTCTCGGCAAGTGAACTAGTGCAACAATGCTTTCAATGCTTGGAAAAAGCTGAAGAAGCCCCGACAGCCACATTCGAAGAACTTAAGGCCGTCACAATTATAGAAGCTACCGAGCCACCTAATGCTCCGGAAATGAAAGCCCTACCTGAGGGGCTCAAACATGTTTTTCTTGATGAAGAGAAGCTCTGTCCAGTAATCATCAGCTCCACTCTGGAGGATGATCAAGAAAACAGACTCCTCGATGAACTGAAGAAGCATAAGAAAGCCATTGGGTATAAAATGACTGATTTGACGGGTATAAATCCCGCTTTATGCATGCACAAACTGCCCATGGTTGAAGAGTTTAAACCATCAAGAGAACACCAGAGAAAGTTAAACCCCAACCTCAAGGAGGTGGTTTGCCTTGAGGTCCTCAAACTTCTAAAAGCAGGTATCATCTACCCCATTTCGGATTCTCAGTGGGTTAGCCTAGCCCAGTGCAGGTGGTCCCAAAAAAGGGGGGGACCACTGTTGTCCTTAATGATAAAAACGAACTAGTACCCACTAGAACCATGACTGGGTGGAGAATGTGCGTTGACTATAGAAAACTTAATAAATCCACGCAAAAAGATCACTACCCCCTGCTTTTCCTAGATGAGGTCCTCGAGCGCTTAGCTCATCAGAAATTCTTCTGTTACCTCGATGGTTATTTCGGGTTTTACCAAATCCCTATACGCCCGGAAGATCAAGAGAAAACTACTTTCACCTGTCCTTTTGGGACATATGCTTTCAGAAGAATGCCATTCGGGCTTTGTAACGCGCCAGCCACTTTTAAGAGATGCATGTCTGCTATCTTTGCAGGATTAACAGAATCTATAATGGAGATATTCATGGATGATTTCTCAGTTTATGGAAACTCTTTCGACAACTGTCTGCTCAACCTGGTTCAAGTTTTACAAAGATGCGAGGACACAAACCTCATCTTAAATTGGGAAAAATGCCATTTTATGGTAACGGAAGGTGTTGTCCTCGGACACAGAGTGAGCGACAGAGGGATCGAGGTGGATCAAGCAAAAATTGACGTCATCTCGAAATTGATGCCACCAAAAGATGTAAAAGGGGTACATGCTTTCTTAGGTCATGCTGGATTTTACAGAAGATTTATCAAAGACTTCTCAAAAATAGCAAAACCCATGACACAACTGCTGACCAAGGACACAGAATTTAACTTTAACCAAGAATGTTTGCAAAGTTTCACAACTCTGAAAAATGCCTTGATTTCCGCACCCATTTTAAGAGCTCCAGATTGGTCACAACCATTCGAAATCATGTGTGACGTGAGCGATTATGCCATAGGGGCCGTATTAGGGCAAAGAATCGACAAGAAACCCTATGTTATATACTACGCATCTAAAACGCTGGATGAAGCACAGAAAAATTACACCACTACAGAAAAGGAATTCTTAGCTGTCATCTACGCGTTCGAGAAATTCCGCTCATACCTGATTGGAGCTAAAGTCATTGTCTACACTGACCACTCCGCTATACGGTATCTAATTCAGAAGCAAGATGCAAAACCTAGACTTATCCGCTGGGTATTAATGCTTCAAGAATTCGATTTGGAAATCAAAGACAAAAGCGGGGTGGAAAACGTCGTCGCTGACCATCTCAGCCGTATTAGAGTCGAGGATGAAGACAAAGTACCTATCCGAGACTCCCTCCCGGACGACCAACTAATGAAAGTCGCTAATGGATTCCCCTGGTATGCCGACATTGTTAATTATTTGGCAACATGAATCATTCACCCGTCTGCATCCTATCACGACAAAAAGAAGTTCATTCACGACGCCAAGCAATATTTTTGGGACGAGCCCTATCTTTTTCGCTTATGCGCAGATGGACTCTTTCGTAGATGCATTCCAGAGATGGAAATCACTTCGGTTCTTGAGCACTGTCACTCAGGCCCCACTGGGGGCCACATGAGTTCTAAAAAGACAGCTCTTAAAGTCCTGCAATCTGGCTTTTATTGGCCTACCATCATAAAAGATGCACATGAATATGTGCGATCATGCGACAAGTGCCAACTATCTGGGGGAATTACCAGAAGAAATGAAATGCCATTGAACATATGGCAAGAAATCGAACTCTTCGATGTATGGGGAATAGATTACATGGGCCCTTTCCCTCATCCTACGGATTCATGTACATCTTAGTTTCTGTGGATTACGTGTCAAAATGGGTAGAAGCTCTACCGACCATCTCTTGTGATTCAAAACCGGTAATCAAGATGTTTAAAGAGATAATATTCCCCAGATTCGGCGTCCCAAGAACGATAATATCTGACGGCGGATCACATTTCTTGGAACGGAGCTTTGAAGCCTTATTAAGAAAATACGGAGTCAACCACAAAGTTTCTACACCGTATCATCCACAGACAGGTTGAAGTCTCCAATAGGCAAATTAAAGCTATCCTGGAAAAGACTGTCAATCGGCACCGCACTGATTGGTCCACCAAACTATCCGACGCTCTATGGGCTTACCATACAGCTTTCAAAACACCAATCGGAACAACACCGTTTCGATTAGTGTATGGGAAGTCTTTCCATTTGCCAGTTGAATTAGAGCATAAGGCTTGGTGGTCCATTAAGCAACTAAACTTCGATCTCAAAGGCGTTGGTGAATTCAGACAACTGCAACTCCAAGAACTAGAAGAATTACGAATGACAGCCTACCACAACGCAAGAATTTACAAAGAACAAACTAAGATGTGGCACGATGGCCACATAAAAAGAAAGGATATAACCGTAGGAGACAAAGTCCTCCTATTCAACTCCAGATTAAAAATGTTTCCTGGAAAATTGCGTACTAAATGGTCGGGGTTGTTCACAATCAAACACATATACCCGACAGGAGCTGTCATTATTCTCGATGATAATGGAGGAGAAAGGACCGTAAATGGTCACAGATTGAAGAAATACCACACTCTGGCAGACAAATTATCAAGGCAAACCATAGAGATCCATGATCCTATAAAGTCAGCATAGCCGGAGCAAAATCTTGTCGAGCCAGCGACGTTAAACCAAAGCGCTTCTTGGGAGGCAGCCCAAAACCTAAGTATCACCTTCCCTAATTTTCTAGCCTTTTATTTTGTTTTTTTTTACTTTCTTTGTTTTTTGTTTTTCTTTCTTCTTTAAATCTAAAAATACATAAAAATCCACATAATCTTCGGGCCAAACGGTCTCAAGACCGTTTGGGCCCTCGCGGTCTCAAGACCGTTTGAGCTCTCTCGGTCTCAAGACCGTTTGGGCCCTCGCGGTCTCAAAACCGTTCGGTATGAGGCCCCCCCCATAAACCTATAAATACACCCCCTCGCCTATGTTTTCTCTTCTAGAAGCCCGAATTCCCGAGCCTTCCTGTTTCATTCCTCTCTGCGCTTTCCTTCTCCGACGCTGTCTCTGTGCTTTCCTTCTCTGAACGCTTTCCATCTCTGCGCTCAGAGCTTCGTCTCCGCGACGCTGCTGCACACCTTCGCCGCTCTTACTCTGCTCCGTCGTCACTCCCGTTCTGACGCTCGCCGCACCCAGGATCCTCGCTGTCCGCGCCAATAGGTTAACAACCCGGCGGTTCACCGCTCCACACCACCGATAAACAATCGCTTGCGTTCGAACTCCTCTTTTCCCTTGTCGCCGTCATCGTTTTCATGGTTCTTTACCGACGAACGACCGTGCGGTTCGTCTTCCTCGCGGTCTCCAGACTGTGAGGTCCCTCGCGGTCTCAAGACCGTGTAAAAAAAAATGAAAATGACCAAACGGTCTCAAGACCGTTTGAGACCAAACGGTCTCAAGACTGTTTGAGACCAAACGGTCTCAAGACCGTTTGAGGCCAAACTGTCTCAAGACCGTTTGAGACCAAACAGTCTCAGGACCGTTTGAAATCAATTAACCTGCAAAACTCAAATAATATTACTTTGTTATAATTTCAAAATTTATGATTTCTAACTTTTGTTTTATTGTCAATCATTTCAGAATGACTTCACCTGTGAAGCAAGGAACAACAGATGCTCCTTTCTGGACAAAAGAGGAATTACTAGCTGAACGAACAAATCTCCAAAACATTGTTGACCAGTACAAAAAGACTAGACAGGTCCCAGCACAAGTGAACCTGATTGAAGTCATGAAATACATAAAGCGAATCAACCGCTCCTTAGATGAAGAACCTTCTGAAGAGGAGGTAGAAGAGATTTCATCCGACGAGGCCTCAGAATACCAGCCTTCCCCTGAGAAAGAATCACCCACTACAAAATTTAAGGGGAAGAGAATGGCTCAAGAATCCACAGCTGAGCCAGCACCTTAGAAGAGAGCCAGGAAGCAGGTTCACCCCGCCTCTGCAAGGGAACAAATCCTGGCAGGGTACATCCCACCATCCACCACCACCACTACCACCCCTGCCACAATAACTATTCCTATTTTTCCTCCCATCACCACCACAGCACCACCACCCGAAAACCTTCATCTCCATAACATCCCCTCCATCAGCCAACTCCTTAAACCAACCAAGTATGTCTTCCCCAACATACTTATGAAGATGGGGATCTATAACAGAATCCTCACTCTTCTTGACAATTCAAACCTCTCCCGGCTATGCTTCGTATCCGAAATTCCCTACATTGAGCCAACAACAGAATTCTTCACCTACTTCCACAAAGAAGCGGTGGACATCATGGATAAAGAAAGGGATGGTGGTGACCGCAGAATAACCACCAGAATCTTTCACAACGAGGTGGTCATCACTGAAAATCTTCTAAATGAAATCTTTATCGATAATCAAGACCAGCTGAAGAAAGCTAAAGCCGCTGGTACAGAACACCCCAAGTTCAACAAGCATACCTTCTGGAAAACACTAACGGGGTTACCAACCTTTGATGCAAGGACAAGCAAGGCCTCCAACATTCATTCTGGCCTAGTGCGCACGCTCCACAAAATCATCATTGGCGCACTTTTCCCCAGATCCAAAGGAGGAAATGTTCTTATATCTGACCTTTTTGTCCTCTGGTCAGTCCTAAACAGAATACCCGTTAACATTGGACGACATATGCTGCTCAAGCTATCAGCTTTCGCCCTCGGAAAAGAAATTTGCACGGGTGGTCATATCACATCTATCATCAAATATCTTAAGATGGATAGACTTCTACCCAAATGCAACCCAATCAAGGGAGACATCCTTACCAACGAACAGACACTAAAGAACTCCTATATCTTAAAAGATAAGGATGGAAAGCTGCACTACGTGTTCTGCCCCACAAAATCTTCCAGAACCGTGCTTCCACTTCCAGAGCTTACTGACTATGACAAGGACAAGCTCCCATTCATAGAAGACGAGATCGCCAAAATCATAGCCTCAGTCAAAGCCAAAGAAAAGAAAGCAATGGCAGGGCAGGCAGAACTCAGTATAAATGCCCCAGAAGCCAAAACAACAAAACTTCTAGTCAAATGACCTTCCAGAAGGCTCGTAAAGGCACATTAGCTGTCGGGGACACCAACATCAAAACCTCATCTCGAACCTGAGCCCCCCCTCCCAGAAAAACATATTACATCCTCATCACTAGACTCTTTTATAATGAGTCTAAATGTTGAGCTCACTACCACCTCTCCACCTTCCACCACCCCAATATCTACTACCCCACCACCATCAACCACCCTTCAATCATCCTCCACACCACTTTTCACTACACCACCCTTCTCCACAACCATACCACCACCCCCACCCTTCTTCACTTCGGGTGCCCCATTCTCCACCACAATGCCCAAATTCTCCTCCTTCACATCCACCGACTTTCCATCAACATTCCCGGATCCATTTCTCTCTCTGGGTATGCCACCACTTTTTCCACCCACCACCACCCCGACATCGCTGGTGACCCCATCCACAGTCACCACGCAATTCGCGGGTCCATCAACAGTGTCTTTTCCGCATGACACTACCATTCCACCCCGACCCCAGCCACCTCACTCTTCATTTACTGGGGTCCCTTATACTAACGTCGGTGTGGAATTCGGACGTCAATTCGACACCATCCGAAACCTCCTCACCGACCCATCTAACATTTTGAATTCTATTTTTTCATGTGTGCAGGGTCTAACACAACAGGTTGCCCAGATTGGCGAGCAGAACCGCGCCATGCCAGGCATCCTCCAAGGAATCCAGCAACGTCAAGATTCAATGGCCAAGCAAGTCGACCACATCAACGACCACTGTAAAAACTTGCCCGAGTGGATCCATGGAGTACAATGCCAGCATGAAGTGTTGGCAAAGCAAGTCCATAGGATCTCTACGCAGACTCTACCTCTGCCAGAGACCCTCCGCGAGCTGAAGCAGCAACAACAAGCTTTCAGCACGCGCCTGGACGACATCAACACCACCCTCACGCAACTACATAATCGCCAGGAGGAGTCATCAAATAATGAGCTTATTCAGCTAAGAGCTCAAGTAACCAACCTCACAGCACGACTCCTCTCCGCCGAACAACGTTACTCTGATTTAAAAGAAACCCAAGAAGCACTGCTCGAAACACACGAGCACATGCAAGTGGCATACGATGAGCTCCAATCCATCCATCGTCTGTGCAAAAAGAAAGCACAAAAGAAAACAACTGATGACGATGACGATGATGCTGTTGACGAGGAAGATTCTGACTCCTCCGCTGACTCAAACAATAGTACCTCCTCAGCTGATGACTCTGACAAGCCAGATGATGCTGGGGCAGGCCCCAACCAAGGAGCAGAACCAAAACACCAGCAAGATCACCAAACTGGTGATAAAGATCACAAATCCCCTGCTCATACAGAGAACGTCAACATATACTTCGGGGATCAATTTCTCAACTTTTCTGTGGGATCTCTGGGGGAGGCTGCCAAAGAAGTGGCTTTTGCTGAGTTCAAAAAATGTATTTAGGGAACCAACAACACTATACCAGCCACAGCAGCCCAGCAAATCTCTGCACCCGAACCGTCAGCGCCTGAACTTGAAGAATCAGAAACAGTATGCCTAGACACTGATGAAGATTTAGACACTCCTTCTGATTCTGATAAAGATTATGATCTGCAGCAGTACATGGACAACATAGAACAAACTTCTTCCCCCACACCGCAAGAGCTACCTCCGCCGCCACCTCTACCTAACAAAATGCACGATTTAGATATGGCGGCCATCTCTACCTTAGACGCACATGATATTTTCATCCTCAACACTATAGTAGATGATGCCAAAGCAGGGGAGGATGTCATATATCAAAACACGAAGACCAAACGCAATCTGACGCGTGAAGACTTCCGTTCCTTACTTCGATCCCAGTCGCCGGTGAAGATGGCAATGTTTTGTACTCTCCTTGCCAACTCTATCGAGATCTACAAAAGCTCTCGGCGACAGCAACCGGTTCTCAACGCCTCACCCACACTGGGATTGTGCTTACTATACAAAGAGTTCCAGCACAAATCCATTACAAGGTTGCACAGGGGGATCGCAAGAAAAGCGAGATACATAACGGTGCCTTTCCAAGTTTGTAAAAACTGGTTGCTCATGATTGTGGACACTGTCGCCCGCGACGCCAAAGTGTACAATTTCTGTGCCAGTGACTTAAAGGCCGGGATAATCAATTTTGTTGGAATTGAAGTCGGGGAGGCAAGATGCATCCCTTTCCGGCTGCTAAAGCTCATATGGGCCGCGTGCCCTTCTCTCCGCCAGGACTGGAGCTCCCCCTGGTTCAGAATAATTAACCCACAAGTCCAAGCCGCTGAAGGTTCCTGGGACAACGCTTTTTACATCATAAGGCACATCCTAGCGCTAAACCAGCAGGTCCCTTTCACTGAACTCGTTAATGATGATTTCCACTCCCTGCGAGGATGTTACGCCATGGAGCTTATCTGCGACAGAAGGTTCTTCAACGACCCTACCATGGCGGCAGACGACGTCCCTCGTTATCTCTTTTCATCTATTCAACGTCCGCAGAGGAGACCTTTCAGACAAACCCTAGCGGCGTTGATAAAAGAAAAACACCCATCCAATGTCACCAAGCAAAGCCAATGGAATCCTTCCATCTTCGATCTGGCTCCAGATAAAGGTGACATTAATCTGATATCAGGGGTTGCCATCAAGACATCTTCATCACATATGGTACCCCAATCTGCCATTGAACCTTCTTTCCCAAATTTCGATCTGGAAGCTTGCAAAACTCTTTCAGATAACGAGCTCCGACTAATAATGTCACGGCTATATGCCGAAAAAGACGAGATGGTATATATTGATGGGGATATATTGGTTATGGCAGATGCCCTCCGTGAGACCTTACAGTTCAAGGGTTCCATGTCTGTAAGTGTAATGACTGCTTATCAATACTTACTTGCACGGAATCACAACACGGTCTATATGGTGTCAGCTTACATGAAGGATGATCTTCTTGGGCTGAAGAACTTCGGAACAAAGGAGTCAACCATCTCTTATCTCCAACATACAACTCCGAAGTTCATCATGTTACCTTTCCTTCATCAAGAGCACTGGATGTTACTGGCAACCAATCTTCACGAAGGAACAACAATAATCTACAACAGTTCCGACAGCCAGTATGATCCAAAACGGAAAGCATACACTACAACTCCAAAGACACCAATGGAGGAGGTGGCGAAGGAGTGTGCTGACAAATTACACGATCTTTTGGGTCAGCACACGCGGGCATATGACAGAGATCACTTCAAATCACCAGCCTTCTGCCACAGGTGCCCCCAGCAAATCAGAGAATCAAATGACTACGGCTTCCACGTCCTCTACTGGATGTATACAATTCTGGCCCTTCACAAGCCGGTAGAGGACATGACAGAGGTGGATTACCACACACTACGGGGAAAGTTCGCAGCCAACTTACTCAGAACACATGGGGCAAATAAAGGATTAACCGAAGCCTGAATGCCCTTGTCCATGCATTTCTCAACCTATCACTTTGACACTCTATGGACAGAGTGCGTGATAAGTTAGGGGGGGAGTGCATTGGACAAGGGCGAAGTATCATTCTGCTTCAACCCTTCTATTTTTTTCGCATATCAATTTTCAAACTTTCTGTCCATATTTAGACTTTTTCCAGTAATTTTTTCAATAAAATAACTTTTAAGTATAACTTTCATTCTGGAAAGAATCACCCTTAGCTAAGTTAGAGATAAAGTAGTCCTAAAAAAAAAAATAAGATTATCATACAGGCATGAAATGGCGAATTCATAAATTTCATTCACTATTGGTTTCTATACTTTTACTTCAATTCTATCTCAGACTCTTCACAGGTCAACTTCAGGGCCAAAGCGAACCGAAAACTCTCAAAGTCAAGAGGGAAATCAGGGAAATCCAATATCAAGAAATCTCGCGAGCGGACCACCAATTAAAAATAAGTGCATGTCAGGAACCCTAAGAACAGTTTTCTTCTTTCAATAAAAGAGGCTTGGCCGCCCAATCAAAAACCCTAACAAAACCCACTTCCTAAGCCTGTGAGATTCGAATAAAAGCCAGAGTGTTGAATAAAAACATGAGAGTTGTGCCACGCATAAGGACCTATATGAAGAGCCAACAAAGATCTCACCCGGCCGGTACATACAGCTGCCCTCATGAAGGCAGATGTGTCGTGCCCGGTAATGAGATCCTAAGGTTTCCTAATATATGAAAAGGCTGATAAAAGAGCTCACCCGGCCGGTACATTCAGCTGCCCTCATGAAGGCAGATGTGTCGTGCCCGGTAGTGAGTCTCTAAAATGCATAGACAAACCCTTCCCCACTTGAAGGGGGAGTTACACAATAAGCCTTTTAAGCCAGCCCTCATACCCACTCTAGCTACCGGTAGGTTTCTCTAAAGAAGTATAAAACTGATTAGAGTCGATGACATGCACATAATAAGAAAGGTGGTCCCAATGCGAGATTCACGATATGAAAGGAACCTGAGATCCATGCAACTTTTGATACTCGAAAGAGTTAGTGTAAGCAGAAGCCCTAATAAGACCTCGCTAGATCTCTGACCTATAATTGAAGCAAGAGTATGGAAACCCTAATCAAATAAAATCGCCTCGCCATTACATGCCTTAGCTCTATCTAACTTGAGGACAAGCTAGACTCTAAGTTAGGGGGGGTGATAACCTCCCATTTTGTGACGTTATCTTATTTAGTTATCTTTAATTTTCCATACTCTTTCTTAGATAAATTAGATAGAATCATTAAACTTTTTTACTTTATTGCGGATACACCAATAAACTAACTTTTCTTCTTTTTCATTACAGAAAACACAAAAACTTACAAAGACTCCTCACGGTCCCAAGACCGCGAGGAGGCCTCACGGTCCCAAGACCGCGAGAAGGCCTCGCGGTCCCAAGACCGCGAGAAGGCCTCACGGTCCCAAGACCGCGAGAAGGCCTCGCGGTCCCAAGACCGCGAAAAGGCCTCGCGATCCCAAGACCGCGAGAAGGCCTCACAGTCCCAAGACCGCGAGAAGGCCTTGCAGTCCCAAGACCGCGAGAAGGCCTCACGATCCCAAGACCGCGAGAAGGCCTCACGGTCCCAAGACTGAGAGAAGGCCTCGCGGTCCCAAGACCGCGAGAAGGCCTCACGGTCCCAAGACCGAGAGAAGGCCACACAGTCCCAAGACCGCGAGAAGGCAAACGGTCTCAAGACCGTTTGAGACCAAACGGTCTCAAGGCCGTTTGGGCTCAACTTGAGCCTATAAATAGGACCTCAAGGGTCACTTCAAAGGGATCGAATCTCAGACGTCCAGAGGCTGCCTCTCTAGCTCCAGAGCACTCTTGTCTTCCATCCACTGCCCCAAGGCTGCCAGTTTGAGATCCGCGTTCCATCACCAAGCTACCTTCTCTCTCCTCTCAACAGCAAAGAAGGTGGGAAGAGAAGATCCTTCATCAAGTCAACCACAAAGTGCGAAGATCGTTGCTCTCTTCACCAAGGGTTCAACTTTCCCTCCTCCATGGAGATGACGTTCTTTCTCTCTCTTCTCGCCTCCTTCTTTGTCCTTGACATGAGCGAGTAGTTTCATTCACTAGGGTGCGGGGAGTAGCCCCGCTACCCATGTTTTCATTTCATGCAATGTAATTCAATAATTTGTAATAGAGATACTCTTCTTTTCAGTTCAACATCAATTGTTTAATGAATGCTAGTTGCCTGATCATCAACTTGTGTTACTTATTATCTTTTGGTATGAATTGTCTATGTTTGTACCCTTAGATCTGAATATCGATTGAATGTTGGTTTTAGATGTATGTAGTCACCATATGTCTGTTTCGGTATCTAGGAATGCTTTCATGAGTGGAGTAAACTCACCCCCATCGTTGCACTTTCATAATATGAAATGGAATCAGTTGACGTATGGAAGTGCAATCTTGGTAAGGTTGAGGAACACATTTCATGAAGGAGTAATGCAAAGCATGTGACCATTCATTATGGAATGGCTGGCGTTGCAATACTCCACACTTCTCATAGCTAGTTATCCGAAAGGAAGCTAGGACTACAAGATACTAACTGATTTGACTCTCTTTGTAGGCTGTTTTATTATGTTGCATGTCTTGATCCATGTGTAGTGGTGTGAAACCCGATAACATCCTAGTGGCTTTTAATTGTTGTTTACAACCTTAATCTCTACTTTCTTGCTTTACTTTCCTCGCACTTAGTTTAAAACCAAATCAAACTTTCGACCTAAATATCAACTGTTAAGTAGTTAAGTACAACTAAAAACATTTTCCATCTTGATTTCATCAAGACCGTTGTCCCGAGGATTCGACCCTTAACTATACTACGATAAGACTTCCGCGTGTCTTAGCACACATGGGTGGAGTTCTTACCATAGTACTAGCAAGGCTAAACCTAGGGATTCATCATCTCTAGGATTTTTAGTGGTGTTGCAAAACTCCATCATATACTCTAAATTAAATATCACCAACAAATATGTCCTAAACGTCTGTTCTATAGGTTTCATAAGAAAGAGGGCATTTTCCTGAGTCCAAGGGTATTTTGGCGAGATTTTTAGGCCACATGGAAAATTAGCAGACTGAACCTTTCCAGCCCCTGGGACAGGTGGCGGCCATCTAGGGCGCCTAGAGGATGATCCAGCGGCCCATTCTTTTTCAAGAAAGGTAAATATCTCAAGTGATATATAGGTCTTAGAAAATGCTTTGAAAATATCTCCCTTAGCCAACTAATTCCCCAAAAATACCCCCAGACTTGGAAAAATGTCCTCTTCATTACTGGAACCTTAGATCAGACATTTGATGAACAAATAATGACGATATTTAATGTAGATGATAATACTTCTTTTTGAGATCATATTATTAGTATAATTAGGATATCATGGAAATTAAATCTGAGAAAAATATTACTAAACCCTAGTATGATTTGGAAACCAAATATGAACTCAGATTTGACTATTATGCCAAAATAAAAGGTCGTTTCTCGTTAAAATCCAATTCCATGTTTGTAACCTCATTTTAATTCTAGAAAATAGACCAATTATCAGGAAAATATGAAATATGAACCTGACCCTTAGAATGACATCTGGATCAGTATAAAAATACCAGAGACACATTTTAGATCAGTAACATCTATATTTGACCTAAATCCTAAACTCGACTGAAATACCATTAATAACGGTGAACCTTGTATTAATGATGAATATTTGTTATTAATCAGGTGATGACCAGATTATCTAGATGACCATGGGTGTATAAAGAATTTCTGAACTCAGGTATGTGGTCTTTATTAAGTATAGGACTAGTTTTCTTGGTTTCTTATGATACGGTGTACCTTGTGTGAAACTACTTGCTTATGCCTTGTTGGTTGAACTACTATACTATACGCTTTGCCAAAACTTAATGAAACATAAAAGGACATTATGATGAGTTGTAGCTACTAGTGCACCTAGCCCGGTATGGATGTATGTTGCCTAAAATGGATGTATGATGCTTTGACCCATGTTAGATGTATGATGATATATTTTTTTTGCCCATACTGGATGTAAGTCAAGTGCAGATAAGTGTAGTACAACCACATCAAATAAATGTAATAAAAAGGATGTTTACCTGATTTTCGCCTTAAGAAATGGTTTTTCTCTCTTTCTTCCTTCTTCAAGTATTTTCCTTTATGCAACCTTACTAGTGTATCTTTTACCACGTAACAACTTTTGTTGATTCGTTTGTTTCACGTATGTTTTAGGTTTAGAGATAGCATGGGAGAAAAAGAGCAGGGTGTGAGCAAGTTGTTCAGGATACCTATTGTCTAGAATTCTAGTTAGCATATATGTTCATAGACTTGTCAAATCATCTTTCAATATGTAATTATAATACATGTTGTAATAAGTCATTTTTTTGTAATAATTCATATTGTAATTAATATACATGTTGAATGTTGAGAATGTTATGGTGTATGCATTATAGTTGTATGTTCATGTATGCATATGTATGCTTCCGCATCGCTCTCTGATATAATTGTCTAACATTTTCAGATTCGTCCTCTCGGGCCTTCTAAGTCTCGAAATGGCGAAAATTCGGGGACGTTACACACATATTCAACTATCCTTTTCATTAATGTTGTAGAGTCAACTCTGTGTCAGGTAACACTTTTCTTAGTTAGAGAAACATTATACATACCTTTTTTTAATTCAGGTGTCAAACCTCACTGATTTATCACCTTTCTCAACTTACAACTTATGTGATAAGATCCTTGATCTTGGGAGTCTTCCATACTCCTCATTCAATTTAGCATTTCACTTCCAAGGAAAGACCATAATTATGTTCTGTCACCCTCTTGGGACTACAAGTCTTATCATACATCTACTGTGCCATCTAATCTACTAACACAACACTAAACTTTCTTACTACTTGTACCAACTATCTCATTAGTTGTACATTCTTTTGTCATAAGGGGAGGTTACTTATCAATTAAGAACTTATCTTAGAGGTATCTTTAGATGTTATGTATAAGTTGCCTTAACAGATCTAGATAGGGTGTATTCTAATGAATTATTTTTAGCTTGATAAGCTTTTCCCACAATGATTGTACAATTGTTCCTTCAATTAGTACATCCTTATTGATGTCATGTTTATGCAAAATATAAACCCCTAACATATGACGTCCACACTATTTTATGTAACTAGACTGATTTCACAGTTGGCCATTCCAGGTAACCAACATAAATCATCTGATTATGAGTTATGTTTTTACTTTCCCATACCACTTGATACTTCTTAGATACCTTAATTACTTACCTTGGTATCCATCACATGTGTCAAAAACACATCACAACCTCATCATTTCCATTTCTCTATTGTTATTACCAAGGCCACACATATAAAAGGATCTTTCTTTCATCTTGGGACATTACTTGTTACACATATCTTTATCTTGGAATCAAAGTCCAAGATGAACTGATACTTGTCTAAGTATCAGTCAATTGGACAATTTTAACTCATGCACATCAAGTGTCATAAGACCCACTTGATTTCCATGTTTTTGAAAGGAAATAACACAAAGAAACATATTCCTTTCATCACCCCCATCATTACCCAGGGTTGTTCATCAAAGAGGAGACATCATCATCTCTAAAGATTATTACATGAACTTTCATCGTTCATATGTCAATTACACTTGTTGCATCTCAGGTTCCTTGGCATATGCATAGGAATTATATGGATGATTAAATATAATCACCCCTTATTTATTATTTCCTATCATGTTCATGAACATCTCATGATTTTATCACATTCCCCATTTCCACATTATGGGAAAAGATCTTTACTATTCCCACACACTTTATCATATAAGGATCACCTCCCTTGTTCTCATTCTCATTTCATGAGGATTATACTCTTTACTTCCTCATACACATAGACTAGTTTGAGATCATCTCATATTCCACTTTATTGTACTTAGGATGTGATACAAATGTCCATACCATATTTCCTGTGATGACCGGATTACAAATCAAGCCATCACCAGTAAAAATGTGGAATTATCACAACTAACAGAGTTAACAAAAACCACAAAAAATTAAAACCATCTTTGCACATAGATCCCTGCTCAATAAGCTTTTTCACAAAGGATCAAATCTTTATATACACACATTTTATGTTATATATTCAACATGTCGACTCTTCTCGAGAATAACAAGTATCAGTTGCTTTGCTTTACTATATACAACAACATTATAAAAGCCTCGAGACAAGCGAGTCAAAATCTCAAGTTGTTTGTGAAAACCACTAAGGACTATCTTGCAAGGACCTGAGAGTACAGAGATGACACATAGACATCTATCTACAAAACCCTGACTGACAGCGTTCTTGACCTGAAATGCTACTACTGTTCTTGCTGATGTGATCCTTCTTTTGAAACTCGGTTCCCAGTCCCTCGTCTGCAACCACCTAAAAATTTGTGGATCCCACGAGGTGAGACTATTTTCCCAGTGAGAGATATAACTCTCTGCCAGCAATATTATTAACACAGAAAATAATATACAATTGAACTACATGTATTCTATTTGTTTAAAAGATATCTCATCAAGTACCAAAAAGAACATTAATAATAGATCTATAAATCATCTTGCACTTAAAAAGGAATATGATGAACATGTATATCATCTATCCATCAAGATGTATAGAAATAATAAGACATCAACCAATGTTTTCATATTTGGTCCTTAAATGAATGAACTACACGGCTGATTACAGATTCACATTGATACTTATGCCCAGAGGAGATGAGATATACCACTCATACTCCTACCGACCACTAGTAAGTCAAAATCAGTACCATATAAGGTCAATGGCAGGACTGGCTGTCAAGACTTCTCCTTTCCCGTTCAGCTCGAGAACACTTGGGTAACACTAAGGTTTAGCATGACATCTTGTGCCTATCGTACTTAGCTATGCCGTGGTATAACGACATCTTCTCTATAGAGTTACTACCATAGCATGTACTCTCTTCGGGAGAAGACCACTTAGCTTTCTCGAATTATCAGGATGACCACTGAGCGATCCTATGTTGATGTTATCAGGAAGTACACTGAGCAACCTGATGTATTTGGGGAGTCTACTAAGCACCCTTATTTTAATTTAGTAGTCCACATAGCACCCTTATATTATCACATATTCAAAAATAAGCATTCTGAGTAAAACTCATTTCACCATTCAGCAAATGCCGACACTAAACGGATCTATGGTCTGGGAAACTACATGATAATATTTATCTTGCTTTATTAGGTATATTACTGTATCTTTTAATATCAACCAAGTTACAAACAAGAAGTACATCAAATTCTACAAAGAAAAGCACAGTTGCATTTATCAGATACATTCATATTCACTGAAACACATAGATCACTTAGATTCTCACTTTCTTGTCATCATCATACCTGGGTATTCAAACCCTTCATTTATCACTCAGTATTGTCACCACTTAGTAGATGATCATTACCTCTAGGTCATCAGACCTAGATATTTACTCACATAGTCCACATAGCTCATTAGATCTATATCACATAGCCACATAACTCATTGGATTTATATCACATAGTCACATAACTCATTGGATCTATATCACATGGCCACATAGCTCTTACTAGCCATGTTTAATACCTTAAGATCTTTGCATGATTATTACCACACATTATCCGTATTCCAAACACATGCCTATGGAACATTAAGGAACACATCCCTTCTTATGAATTAGGGTTAGAGTCCACCACTTAGGGTTTTAGGATTCCATTAACAAAATTGTATATTAACTCATACTCCATCCTTCTCAGGAGCATTAGAGTATGCCATTTACATGGTTATCCATCAAGTCTTAGTTTATTTCTCATCCTCAATGAGATATGGGTTAATTGAATCTCATCTTTAGGGTCTTTAATTCATCATTATTGAGTTGAGTTAAACTTATTACATTAAACATATTCATCACTTAGTCACACTTAAATAATAAGGGCATACTTATTATATCGAGTAGCATGATGGTAACATTATTTTATTATATATGAAGATGCACATATTATCTTAACAAGTATTCAATTGATAAAGTGATGAAACCACATCCTCATATCAGGTAAAGGGTATGTCCCTCACCACCATGTCGTGTAACCAAGTAGGGTTAGTTATCATTTTACCTTTTCTCATCTTAGGTCACCTTCATACTATATATGGATTAGACCATTACTCTCATATTAGGCATAGGGGTGTACTGGATTCTCATATCATGTATTAGAGTTCACCATATCGGGTATATCATAATGGTTTTATCATATCAAAAGCAATAAAATTATATTAGTTCCGCTCCTTAGCTAGCCATGTCTATTTCCAATTTAGTCTTCCATTATATCAGATTACCTATAGGGTTTCCATACCAGGCTCCCTCTTGAATTTCTATATCGGGCACAATCTTGGGTTGCCATATCGGGCACCATCTTGGGTTGCCATATCGGGCAAGATGATAAAATGATACCTTATGACCATATCGTGGGACCATTATTGATAAGAACCCTTACACTCAAATCATGACAAGATGGACTTCTAATTAATCCTCTATCACAAAGGAGTTATATCAGGTTTCAAGGGTCAAAGATCATATCGAATTCCCATCCCCTATTCTAGGGTTTTTCTCATATCGGGTAAGAGTAATACTTCACTCTAGTATCTTGTACATGGTGATGATTAAGAATCCTCTTCATTGTTCAAAGGACTTGTCTTACAAAGTGTGAACTATTTTCATATCGGGCAAGCCTCCATGATGGGAATCCATATCAGTTTTCCAAGCCTTCAACCCATATTGGGTTGTTCAAGAGTGATCAACCCATATCGGGTATCTAATGATGATGTCATCATCATCAACCTCAAAATCATCAATTGAATCAAAGATATAGATAACAGTCCTAATTACATATTGGGACTCAAGATTATCTCAATTGATCATAGAGAACCCTAATTTGCAATTAATCAACTAATTGAATAATATTAAGGAAAGGATAATAATATTGAAGGGTTTGAGTTATATAACCTGCCTCTTGAAGAGCTTCCAAGCTTCAAGCCTCACTCCACACATTCCAAGGTTGAAGATGGGCCTTCTCCAAGCTCCAAGACTTGAACTCCACGCTCTTGCACAATATATCAAGTCACCATGGGTGATATCACCTTTCTTGGCAGCTTCAATCTCCTTTGGTTGATATCACTCCTTCTTGGCCGATACCAAGCCTCACCTTTCTACTCTCTCCACTATGGGTGATACAAGGGAAGGTGTTTCATGATACAAGAGGGAAGGTACTTGCTATATCCAAAAATTTTTTCTAGAAATGAAAGTTAGGGTATATATATACTTGTGGTTTATAGATAAGAGTGTAATAGGTTTCACTTGCTTAAGGTACTTCATGCCACCTATCCATGCAAGGTCGACACATGCTTTTACTTGCATGCCACTTATTATTTATTCATGCAAAAAGGATAAAGAAAAGATGAGGGGCGGCTCTGTGAGTTGTCCTCTAGAGCAAGCTTTCTTTCACTTATCTTATTATTATATTCCCACTCTATCTTTCCCAAGACAGATGCAAGTCGATGTTCTACTCCTTCTTTGATGTCCCTTTCCCGTCATGGGTAAGTCACAAACTGATAAGATATTCCCTCATGGCTCTATGCCGATAGGGACCCCCTTCCAACTCCACAACTTGATATGTCTTATGTATATATCATTCAACTTATGTATTTTCTTGATTTCTTCATTATTAAGAGTACTAACACTTCTAGAGACTCCAAACATAATGTATCCTTCTATCTCTCTCCTCTAGGTACCACTGGGTAAGAGTAAAATCAATCTAGAAGAAATAAATTACACATTAACCCTACAATTTGTTCATATATAGCAAATTGTGCTACAATTAATGCACCAAGCACTTAGCATCATTCACACAAATTTTCACTTAGAATTAGGCTTTGTACAAACCACCACTTAGCATCATATTCTCTTTCATGATATACAAAACACTTAGAATTCATTCAACATGTAACACTACAACATAACCCCTTATCTTGGGTAAATTACATCTCTCACTTAGATGTCCATATAATGCACACATAGCTTTGCATATAAGCTCAAATTCAAAAATAAACTTCACGAATGCCTTAATTACTTTTCAAAAGATGAGATCAAGATTGTAAGAAACTTGTTTAAGCAAAACATCTAGGGTTAGGTCATAACCCAGGTCAGGGGTGTTAGAATTATCAACCCCTAAAAGAAGGATTTCATCCCCAAAATCTCAAGAGAAAAGAGAAGGGTCTTTCTTCCTCATCTCTTCTTATAACTCCCATGTTTCTTCTTAAATACCACAGTGATGCCATAGAACTTTTACAAGAACTATATCTTTCTTCTTCAACTTCTTGACTCTTTTGTCAAGAATCATCATAGGGCCTTCCACATAGGATATGTCTTCATTCAATTCAACCTCTACATGTTGCAACACAATCTCTGTATCGGGATGACACTTACTCAACATAGATAGATGAAACACTGGATGTAGTCTATGTAGCTCAGGTGGCAACTCCAACCTATATGCTACTTTCCCAATCTGTGCTATCACTAGGTACAATCCCATAAATCTAGGGGCTAACTTACCTTTCTTCCCAAATCTAAGAATAACTTTCCAAGGAGAGACCTTGAGATACACTCTGTCTCCAACTTGGAACTCTAGAGGTCTACGACGTTTATCAGCATAAGACTTCTGTCTATCCTGTGCAACCTTCAACTGTTGTTGTATGACTTTAATCTTTTCAGTTGTTTGTTGCACTAACTCAGGACCCAAAAGTTGGTATTCTCCCATTTCAAACCAGCATAAGGGAGATCTACAACATCTACCACATAGTGCTTCATACGGTGACATATCAATACTGGCTTGATAACTATTATTATAAGCAAACTCAATCAAGCTCAAGTGTAGATCCCAACTTCCCACAAACTAAAGGACACATGCCCTAAGAAAGTCCTCTAAGATCTATATGGTCCTTTCAGACTACCCATCTGTCTGAGGATGCAAGGTTGTACTGAACTTCAATTGAGTATCCAAAGCTTTATGTAACCGTTCCCAAAAATGACTTGTAAATTGGGGACCTCTATCAGATACAATTGTAGTTGGGACTCCGTGCAACCGCACTATCTCATCTATATAGATCTGTGCAAGCTTCTCAGTAGTATAAGTTGTTTTGACAGGAAGAAAATGTGTTGTCTTAGTTAACCTATCAACTATCACCCAGATGGAATCATAACTTTTGGCTGGCCTAGGTAGACCAACCACAAAGTCCATTGTCATGTGATCCCATTTCCATTGAGGTATAGGTAGGGGTTGTAACATTCATGCTTGCTTCTGGTGTTCTACTTTAACATGCTGACACACCAGACACTACATAACAAACTCAGCTACATTCTTCTTAAGACCGGGCCACCAATACATATCTTTTAAGTTATGGTACATTTTAGTACTTCCTGGATGCATTGCATACATGGATGAGTGAGCTTCCTCCATAACCAACTTCCTTAAGTTATTACTATCAGGAACTACCATCCTATCATGGTAACAAACTATCCCATCCTATGACTCATGGAAACCATCATGTTTCTCCCTGCCCAAATCTGACTTAATCTGTTGAATCACAATATCAAATTTTTGTGCCTCTTTGATCTGGTCTTTCAGAGTGGGTTTTACATGCATTTCAGCTAATAACCCTGCATCAAAGATACTTCTAACTGCACATTCATTTGTCTCAAAGAGACAAGCATATCCCTCTTACTGCACACTAAGGAATTCATTTGTGCATTATCTGAGGGTGAAGATGATTATTTTCTACTGAGTGCATCATCCACTATATTGGCCTTCCCTGAATGATAATCAATTGTATAATCGTAGTTCTTGATTAATTCCATCCAGCGACATTGCCTCATATTCAACTCATGCTGAGAGAAGATGTATTTTAAGTTTTTATGATCTGTGAAGGTCTAGCACATTTCTCCATAGAGATAATGCCTCCAGTTCTTTAATGCATGTACTACTACAACTAGTTCTAGATCATGTGTCAGATAGTTCTCATGTTTCTTGAGTTGTCGAGAAGTAAAAGAAACTACATGATCATTCTGCATCAACACACAACCTAGTCTGTTCTTAGAGGTGTCACAAAAAACAACACATCCCTTTCCCTATTCAGGTCAAACTAACACAAGTGCACTAGTCAACTTTTCTTTCAACATCTGAAAAGAATGCTGACACTTGCCATTCCAGATAAAAGGAACTTCTTTTCTTGTCAATCTGGTTAGGGGTAACGCTATAGAGCTGAAATCTTTGATAAACCTCCTGTAATATCCCACCAGGCCGAGGAAACTGTGAACCTCAGTCGGTGTTTTAGGTTATTCCCACTCCATAATAGATTCTACTTTATTAGGATCAACACAAATACCTGAAACAGATATGACATGTCCAAGAAAAGATACTTCTGATTACCAGAACTCACACTTACTAAACTTGGCATATAACTTATGTTGTCTCAACAAGGTCAAAGCTGACGAAGATGGTGTTCATGTTGTCGTCTGTCTCTACTATATATCAAGATGTCATCTATGAAAACTACTACGAACTGATCAAGGAAAGGCCAAAAGACTCTATTCATCAACTCCATGAATGTAGCTTGTGCATTGGTTAGTCCAAACGACATAACTACAAACTCATAATAACCATACCTTGTTCTAAAGGCCGATTTAGGTATGTTACTCTCCTTGATGTGTAACTGATGATATCCTGACCTCAGATCAATCTTAGAAAATACTGTTGCACCACGCAACTGATAAAAAAATCATCAATCCTTGGTAAGGGATATTTGTTCTTAATAGTCACCTTGTTGAGTTGTCTGTTGTTACAACCCCAATTTTTGGGTTCTTTTGGTGAGAAATGTAATTTCTCCTATTAAAGATATTTGAGAAAATAATGATATAATTTGTTTTGAATAAATTGATTTCGTTTGCAATAGACTTGTTGGTTGTTTTGTGGGCTTTATTGGCTATTGGGCCCAATAACAAGGAAAAGACAAAGGAAACTCCATTATTAAATGAGTAAATAAGAAAATGGAGAAAAGAAAGATGTAGAAACCTGTAGAAGGCAAAGGAATGTTATCCAAAGTTGGATTTCATGCCTATTGGGTTCCTTGGGTTCCAAAGAGTCCAAAGTTGCAAAGATAATGCAACAAGAAAAGAAAAGATCAATTAAATATTTCTTTATTAAGAAATAAATTGAAAACAATTATAAAATAAGTGGAAAGAGGTATGATTGAGTTATATTTGGTGGATTTTTGTATCCATAAGGTTCCTAATGTTAAAAGGAATTTCAATATGGAAAATAAAAAGAGAGATAAAGAGAAATCCTTAAAAAGAGATCTTTTAATAAAGAAATAAGTAAGATAATTCAAGAGATAAAAAGAAAAGTGAGGGTTTGGCCATAATGGGTGATATTTCGAACCCCACTTGCTTTCTTGGATTGCAAGGAATAGAAATAATGGGAAATAAGAAAATAAGAAAGATAAAAGATGAGAAATAAGCCTAATTGAGAAATATCTTGCACCTAAATAAAAGGCACGTTTTATTTTATAGAATGAGCCCAATTTTGGCAGAGAGGTAGTAAAGTCATTATTAAGTTTCCCTCAAAATTTGGGATTAATTGGACACTCAGTTTGGGAGTTATGGCTTTTACAAATTTCCCTAAAGTGTTGTGATTATAATAAATGTCACACATTTATCGATTTAAATGGAAATAGTTTGGGATGACACCAGCCATCAGATCAAGATCTGACACCAGTTGTACGTCTCCTACCTTGAGTCTGAAAAGGAAAGGTGCCACAGGACAGAGGGATTTTCCTCTCCACTTTTCTCACGATCTAATTCATGTGAGAACTTGGAAAGGCCCCAGTTAGATTCGGGGTGGGATTCCAAACCTCCTAACCCTTACTTTCTTGTGCTTCTGTGGCGTATAGAAGAAATGCCTATTTTTCACCTCGAGGGCAGGCGGCTGCAAGGGTGGGAACCCTAGAAATTGGCCTCGATCCTATATATATACTACCCCCTCTCGACTCCTTTCGCCCTCATGAACCAGGATGGCCCCCTCCTCGTTCTCTCCTTCTCTAAGTCAAAGGAATACACTCTCTATGGTGAGCTCTCCATGCGGCACCACCGTGAAGCCTGTTGCTAGGTCAAGCAAGGGACGAAGAGCAGCTACCCTTCGATCGAAGTCCATCATGGACCAAAGGCGCGGATCAACGACCCTGGTCATCTACGACTTCAACCAGTTGATAGTGGGCACAAGCAATGCGAACCACACAATCCGTGTGCCATTCGGTGTGATCGTTGATCAAACAGGTGGCCTTTTTATGGCTTAAGGTAATTACTTGCTCTCTGAACACAAATCAAGGAAATAGGTGAATCTTGATTAATTCATTAAAAATCATTCCTTTGGCTGAAAAATGCAAGTAAGTAGTGCTCTTTTATCAGAAAAATGCGTAGAACATGATAAAAATAATATTAGAGCCTAATTGTAAATTCTATTAAAAAAGTATAGGGTTTTACATCTTTTAATGCATTAAATGATAGAAAACCCTAGAAAGAGATAAAAGCAATCATGATGAATCTTGATTTTGTTTTTGATCAATGTTATCCTGTTAAGAGTAAAGGAAAGGGTAAAATCATAAAAGGATGATTAATATGTTGCTTTTAGGGTTTTGTGATCATGTACATGGTTTGATGGGCTAAAAACCCTAATTTGGGAAAACATGAGTTTTAGTGATTATAATTCGAAAATTTCCAGTATACAACTCTAATATAATGATTCTTGAACATAATTTGGATTAAAAAATCCTTACTGAAGATAATTGAGAATTAGGGTTAAGTTCATAATGCTTAATTGATGAAATTGAGTAATTGCAACCTATTGGATATTAAAGTTGAGTTTCAAACTATTTTACATGAAAAGTTGACTAATTTAGGGTTTTACACCAAGTAAGCATGATAAAGCACTTAGAAACCCTAATTTAGGGTAAAAGAGGAAATGATCATATTTAATTCGAAATATGTGAAAATATGTTGTTAAATGGTAATCCTAAGCCTGTTAGATGAGATAGATTATGATCCTCAGGGTTTGTGAGTTATTTTGCTTAATTAGGGTTTGTAGTAATAAAAGTAAAAGAAAAACCCTAATTGCAATGAAAACCCTAAAAGTGGATTAGAAGCCCTAGGAAGCGAGCTAGGCTTAATAGACCTTGATGGCATTGTCAATGATAGGAAAATTGGATGCATATTTCAGGATCATCTTGTGTGCTTGCTTGTTTACTGGATTTCTTACTTAGTTGGATTATTTCTTCACTCAAGTCAGCCTGACAGGTATGTGGTTAATTATGGTTAATTGCATTAGTTTCCCGAAGGTTTTCCAGATGATTCATTGCATTGAATACAACTAATCAATTTGGATGTTCATACTTGCAAATCATAAAGTCAGTATGATTATCACAATTATAATATAAGTGTGTATTCTCACACCTACATGCCACCCTGATGGATGATGCCAAAAGGTCAAGCCTAGGAGGGAAGACCCATGGGCACCATGAGTGATGACCCCAGACACCAAGCTCGGGATTGAGAAGGTGGTCTTTATTGCGTGACTAATGGGCACCATGAGAGGTGACCCCAGTCACCAAACTCGGGATTGAGAAGGTGGCCTTAAGTCATTGGCAAAAAAGAAACCCTAAGGAGGGGGTGCCAGGGTTAGGGCAAAAGCAGTGGAGAATGTCACATTGAAAGTGTAAATTGGCTTGTTAATTAACTTGATTGTGATATTTAGATTGTTAGCCATATGTGTGAAATTTTGGTTGTCCTCACATATCGGCATATTCATTTATGCTGACCGACATTTTGTTTGTCGGCATTTTAGGTACAAGTGAAAAGGACAAACAGTAAAGTGGCATATGTGGAATTAAATAAGAATTAAAGTACAAAGGAGGATTAGTTAAAATAGACTCCAGATGTGGATAGAAGTAGATATCCAAGTTTTTGAAAAAGTTATGCAAAGTTTAATTTTATTACAACCTTTCAGTTTAGTTGGTAGAATTTGATAATTATTATTGATTATTTTTCGAACCTTTGATCTAGAAATTGGGATAACGGCTCTGACCTCTTGGTCTCCCTTAATTGGGGGTTACTGGGAGGCAGGGTCATTACATTTGGTATCAGAGCATAGGTTCCTCATTTAATCTGTAGTAATTATTAAACTTTACAAACTCTGTAGAACACAAGGGAGTTATTAGAGGATTTTTTCAAAGACAGAGGTGTCTAGAAAAGGATCACGTCCAGGGGCTGGAAATATTTTCCTCCGCACAGCTAGTCAGAATACAAGGACTCCCGGATTGGTGTGACTGCCTGGCCAATGTCTCTGGATTTGACTCGAAATAAGATAAATGTAGGACTCTCTCATCTTGTTCATCCCTTCTCAACTCAAATGTTGTTAAGGATTTTAAGGATTAGGGTTTTCTCCCTCTTCCTCACCCTCTTGAGGTATGTGTAAGGTTGATAAGGTTTAAGGAATCCTCCACCAAATTAATGAAAATCATGTGAATAAGATGTCATGGACATAAGCTTAATAGTTTAAGCATAAACTAAAGAATAGATACATGCTTATGTCGTAGGACGTATGTTGTCATGCCCTCTCGAGAGACCTGAGGCTAGACCTCCTTGTCAGTAGGATGAGTAGAGAAAGTTAGTCTTGGAGGTAGAGACCTCCATTATAGGTAGAGACCTGGCACATCCTCTGAGGATGATGCTAACCCTAACTGTAAGTGGTGGTTAGAGGGAGAGATGACACGATGAGTTAGATGTCATGATAGACCAGGTGTGTGGGTGGACATGCTTTTGGATGCTCATGATGATATGAGCCATGTGAGGTTGGATGACGTAGTGCCTTTGGCAACCCAACCCTAGAAAGGGTCGTGCATGTTAGAATGAAGGATAGCTCCTTCAATGATGAGGTTAGAGAAGAACCTATAGAAACCCTATGGGCTGATATGAGCATGGTATAGTATGCACCTTGAGTACGTTAGAAGTGCTGGTAGTAGGTTAACACCCTGGCCAAAAAGGTATGTTGGATATCTTATGAGATAAGCATAAAGGGCTATGGATAATCTTGAGCAAACATAAGTTGAACATAGGCTTCACCCAGGTAGGGGTATGCTTGTGAGCTTGATCCACCTTCATGGAGAGAGGACCTCTAGTAGTAAGGTTGGTTGTGGAGTTATCTCTAGAGAGAGAGAGCATGACCCAAGCAAGAAGGTTGGAAGCTTAGACTCTGAGATATGAGGAACAATGGGGAGTTGGGGATGATGCGACCTAAGTGGATGGTTGTGGTTGCCTCATGCATGATCCCTGGAGGCTGATGGTATCTTGGATGTCTTTAGAGGAATCAAACCCTAGAGAGAGGATGATGCTGCTAGTACTTATGTGCCTATGGTATAGGTGTTTACCTTCAGAGTTAGGAAGAAGAGTTCCTTAGACCCAGAAGAGGTTTAGTAACAGGTTGTGAGGCCTTATACCTAGTTGGTTGTCCTTGAGGAGGACTCCACTCTGAAGTGTTGTCCAAGTAGAATGATAATAGGACGTACATGTTATACCTTGTACATGCTTGGTTTGAGGTTAAAAGGTTGAGCATGCAGTTGGACATCCAAAAAGTGAACCTAGGGTTCCTAGGCCTAAGAGGGGAAGAGGTGTACCTGATGCTCATGACGAGTTTTGAGTTTCCATAGATTTGAGCATGACACTCCTCATGTTTAGAGGAATGGGAAACCCCTTGGATTAAGGTGTATGTTTGATGAACCTCTCACATATGGGTTTGTGACATATGATGGTCCTATATAGAGGAATAGAAACAAGTAGGACCTACCATGGAGACATGGAATGGTTTAGTAAGTGGTCCGCTTGCTAGCTATGTTCCTTAGTAGGTTGACAAGGTGAAGCATACTCATCTTGATGTAAACCCTAGGACGTTTGTGACCTTTGTTGCTATCAAGAGATAGTTTCCTCCCATCCTGTGAGAGGGACCCTTCTGTAGGGTATAGATCGACTTTTGTTGGGTTGGAGGAAACCCTAAGAGGTCTCATAGAATCTTGAGAAGCTAAGTGGAGAGTATATAGTATGAGAATGAACTTGTAGACCCATAGATGAACATCTCTGAGTGCATGTGGATGTGTTACCATGGAGGTGACCGATATGGGGCCTGATTGAGGTAGATAGGTCGCCATGACCCCTATGAAAGGATGAAAGTCAGCCCATGAATGCTGAGAGAGATGATGGAGACTTGGGTAAGGTTTCAAGTTGGATATGTACTATGTTAGAATCCTAAATCTATCCTAGGGTCATGTAGGGATAAGACTGATGGAAGTAGGAGTTTCCTAATTCCCTAGTTGCACATGGCCATAGGGTCGGGAGGTAACAACCATCATTGTCTAAGGGCCATGGGTTAGGAGATTGATCACCTTCATGAACTCATGGGACCCAAAGGGAAAATGAGTTGGGCACTCCCTGGATGCATAAGGGAAGAGGGATGACCCCAAAAGTATCAGAACCCTATAGACCTATAGGATATGGCCATGGATTGTGTTGTGACCCAAGTAGGTTCGAGATCAATTCTCCATGGAAGTCACTTTGATATCAAGATGACTGTGATGTAGAGACATAAGTTGCACGTTTCAACTTAGATTTGTAGGAGTACTGGAAATGTGGGATGTACCATCTCTACTCCTGGAATAGGAAGAAATTTATGTTTGGACGACCGCCAAATGCTTATTTCCTCTTGTTATGGGAGTGAGAGATAGGACAGTCTGCATACCATACACCAGGAATAAGGATGATGTGAGTGGAAATGTTGCTAAGAGGTATGAGGACAGAGATGATAACATACCCTTGTGGAGTGAACGATATGTGGGTGGTTTACATACACTAAGAATATTAAAGTAGTCATCTTGTGAGAATGTTGTATCATGAGCTATGTGGAATTTGCAAGTTATACAAGGGTGGGTTTGATCACCATGAGGATGAACTTAGAGTGTTCTTGATGAAGATAGACCTAGAGTCCAAGATAAGATGATAAGTGAAATAGATGGAGGCGAATGTCTTCAATAATACCTAACACCTAAGGATGTGAAGTGGTGATAGATGCTCTGGTTGAGATGCATCTGCCTTGTAACAACCCCGCCTCCCAGTAACCCCCAATTAAGGGAGACCAAGAGATCAAAGCCATTATCTCAATTAACAGGATCAAAGGTTCGACAAATAATCAATAACAATTATCAAATTTTACCAACTAAATTGGAAACTGGTATAAAATAAAACCTTGCATACCTTTTTAAAACTTTGGTAAGCTACTCTATCCACATCCTAGATACATTCTATCTAATCCTCCTTGCACTTTATTTCTTATTTCCACAATGTGTCACTTTACTATTTGTTCTTTCAATTGTTGTACCTAAAATGCCGACAAACAAAATGTCGGTCAGCATATAGGAATAGCTGGTATGTGGGAACAACCAAAATTTCACAAATATGGCTAACAATTTAATTATCACAATCAGGGTAATTAGCAAACCAATTTACATTTTCAATGTGTCATTCTCCACCGCTTTTGCCCTAACCCTGGAATACCCCTCTAGGGTTTTTCTTTTGCCATTGACTTAAGGCCACCTTCTCAATCCCGAGCTTGGTGCCTGGGGGTCACCTGTCATGGTGCCCCATAGTCATGCAACATAGACCACCTTCTCATTCCCGAGCTTGGTGTCTGGGGTCACCTCTCATGGTTCCCATTGGTCTACCCTCTTGGACCTGACCTTTATGGCATCTTCCATCAGGGTGGCATGTAGGTGAGAGAATACACATGTATTTATAATTGTGATAAACATAGTGACTTTATAATTGCAGTATGAACATCCAAACTGTTCAGTTTCAATCAATGCGATTAACAATCTGAGAAACATTTGGGAAAACTAATGCAATTAATCATAATTAACCACATACCTATTAGGCCGAACTGAGATAGAAGAGTCCAATCAATCAAGACATCCAAATCAAGCAAGTACAAGAAGCCTAAAATTACATTCAATTCCTTTTTATCAAAATCTATCCAAACCATCTTGCTACTTAAGGATTCTATTCCTTTTTAGGATTTCCACCTCTTTTAGGGTTTACTTTTGCAATTAGGGGTTTTACTTCATTTTACTCTTTTAAACTCTAATTTCTCATCTATCCTTCATGAAAGTTATTAAGGTTACCTTTTAATAACATATAACCTTAATTTCAGCAACATCATAATTAATCTTCAATTAAGTCCATTAAGCCTCTTTTACATTAAAGCTACTATTTTTATTCTTTTTATTCCATGACAAGATCATTGTGCTCATTTATCATCAATTCATAGTTCATTCTGGTCTAATTCACATATGAACGTTATTTATCATTAACTCTACCTTTATCCATTAGAAAAACTCGAATTATCATATTAAGGACATTTATCCACAATTAAGAACTTCTATACTCGATATAGCTTAAAATCACCATCTCTTAACTTTGTTCATGATTTTGAAAAATAAAAGCCATTAAGAGTCGCATTTACCAATATTAGGGTTTTAAGGTCCATTAAAGTATATTCATGCACATGAAATTCTAAATTAAACCAATTACATGCAAAGTTCATCCTTTTTGTTCCTAATGTTCTTTTTCATCATTAACAGGTTAATACAAACTTTAATCATCCATTAAACACTACTAAATATATTAATCATCTCAAAATAGGGTTTCTTAATCTTTCATTCATCATAGTTGATAACTTACACTACTTTTCTAATTGCAAGAGAAATTAGTTTCTATATGCATTTTTATTGGATTGCTCATTTTTATGAGCAACTTTCATATTTTATACATGCTAATCCGAGCCACGAATAATTAACTACGAATTTTACAAAATCCACTTACTTTGGCCAATAGGGAGGTGCCACGTAGCCTTGTTCCCATGCAATGCTCACTGGTTTGGGAAAACATAACCAAGTTACTAATATACCCCTGGCTCGACTACCAGCTTCTTTGTGTCTCGGAGGGTAGAACCGTTAAAAGCGGATGGATCTTCTTCAACCTTGCGAAGTGCAGGTTGCTGCCGACCTGTAGTGCTCCGCGGGTGCGCCCCCTTCTTCCTAGGGCTCCTAGACCACCACCGATGGCTGCCCAAACTTCTATGCCCTCTGTCGCACCTAGAGCACCGCCTAGAACGTGATTTGGCTGGCTTATGCAAGTGCACTTGACCTGCCATGCGTGGCCGCCATTACAGCCATGTTGCTGCAGCTGCGCATAGGTCGGGGCATGTCCTCGATGACAGAGCTATTCCCCAGTTCCGTTGAGCATCAGGCTCCTCTTCGCAACTCCATCTTGCCGCCTCCTGGCTTCAGGTTGACGTCGTCCCTCTTAGCTAGGGTTTGTATGCCAAGAACAAGAAGAAGAAGAGGAAGAAAGGAGTGTATGTGGGATCTCTCCCTCCTGGACTCGGCCCAGGGCTCTCTGTCCTTTTATACATGACGGTAACAACGCCCTATGATGCTTGCTCACGAAGCAACAAGGTCTTTTCCTACTAGGAATCCGATTCCTTCACGAAAAAGCAAGCTTCTCTCTCTTAAACATCCTTTTGATATTCTTTATTATTTGGATAATTAGGAATTTGGAATTCCTCTCACTTATTCTCTTTATTCTTGCTTTTTAATCCATTGGCATGAATTTCTATTTTCTTTTAATATAAATTACTTCCTTTTAAACAATATTACAAAAATCTTTCATTATGCATCATATTATTCTCTTATTTTCTATTTTTGGTATTTTCTCTTTCTTTTTCTCCATTGATCTCCTTGGACCCCAATAAACTCAAATATTTTGAAATTCCTTTTTAAGGATACTTATTATCCTTCTAGATGCATCAATATTCATTATTTCACATTATCTTGTTTATTTCTTATTAAAATATCTCTTTTTTGAGGATTTCTCTTTTTCTTTCTTTTTATTTTCCTCATTGGAATTTCTTTTAACATAAGAAACCTCATGGATACGAAAATCCATCAAAGACAACTCAATTGTACCTCTTTTCATTTATTTTCCACATTTTATCATTGTTTTCAATTTCTTTCTTAATAAAGAAATATCTAATTAATCTTTTCTTTTCTTATTGCTTTATTTTTGCAATTTTGGACTCCTTAGGACCCAAGTAACCCAAGAGGCACGAAATCCACCTTTGGATTACACTCTTTTTCCTTCTAGAGGTTTCTACATTTTTCTCTTCTCTATTTCTTATTAATAATGGAGTTTATTTTGTCTTTTCCTTGTTATTGGGCCCAATAGCAAATAAAGCCCACAAAACAACCAACAAGGCTATTGTAAACGAAACTCATTTATTCCAAACAAATTACATCATTATTTGTTCAAATATCTTTAATATGAAAAATCACATTTCTCACCAAATGAACCCAAAAATTGGGGTTGTAACATCCTTCCCCTCTTATAAGAATTTTTCCCTCAAAATTCCACCAGGCACACAAACAAATAGGATAAGCCTTTCTTATGTCCATCAGGGCTCTCATGTGGCTTCACCCTTTCCATGGTGCTTCCCTAGAACCTTCATCATCTCATATTCTTCCATCTGAGTTCTTTCTTACCTTGGTATATCGTACCCTCATAGGTGACTCAGGACATTTCAACTCCTCAAAAGCTGAATAGGTTCAGGGCTCTGCACATGGCTTGGGTACCTCACATGGTGCTCTAGATTGGACTCTCAGAACACATTATACATCATGTTATCCTGAGGGGTAAGGCTTAAACACAACCATCTCCACCAATCCATCTCAAATGGACCTGTATATCGGGGACTCAGTTTTCTCAGCTGTAGCTTAGAGGGGTCAAATTTTCACATCACATACTCTCCCACAGTGAACTACATGTCAGTCTGCTTTGCATAAGCTCACGACTCATGTCACCTCTGAGCTCTCTCTCTCAGCCATTGCACGATCAAAGTGTACACACATGGGGGTTCTTTTTTGACCTTCGTGAGGCCTCCCTCACCAACATCATCGTAATGAAGTAGTGACCGACACAACCTCCTTATAGAACTTCTTGCATCCTAATAAAGGCTATGGTGGTTAACATCACATATTAAGAACTGTCTCTATGTATCACCCTGAATGAGCACACATACTCTCATCAGACCCTCTAGTCTGGATCATACTGACCATTAGTATGGGGTGATAAACTATACTGACATCGAGTTCTTCATGTATCCACTTCCACCTTATGGAAGTGATCCTTTAGGTTATACTCACAAACTTTTGAGTTCGCATCATGGTGTAGTTGAACCATCTCTCTCTCTTATAAGTAGTTCAACCCGACCTGTCCCTTAATAGTATTCTTTCTCTCTCATGTCATCTAGGTAAGGCGATCTACCATAACCCATATTACATATTGACCTTCCTTGGTCAAGGGGAGACTTACCACAACATCCATAGTGGTGAACTCCCATTCCCTCTTAGGGACTCTTTATCCTCTATGCCAAAGCACTGGGTTACTGGTATTCATCCTTCACCCTCGTCTTGCATGGCAACATGCCACATGCAACTTCATATCAAGCATCCAAAGTGCTACTATCACCTACTATTTTTGTAGTACCACGGTGTATGGTGATCTTAAAATCATGATCTCCTGTAAGTCATGATTCCTCAAGATCGATTCCTCAGAATCCCTAAACCACTCTCAATAGGGTTTTATTACCTTCCTATCCAAAGAAGTGTATCTGAGGTTCTACCACCATCCTTTCATTGCATCAAAAACTAGGCTGGATAACCAAACAACCATTAACTTGATCAATCGGTATCGTTGCATCTGAGGGTTAGCCTATCTGCTTTTCATACTTAGGGTTAGCCTAACAACCTCTTCTAGTCTCTAGTCAAACTAGGTATCTATATCTCAACTAGAGCATCCATTACCACTTCACATCCTTAGGTATTAAGTAATGTTGGAGACATACACTTCCATGTATTCCACTTATCATCTCATCTCAAACTCTGAGGCTATCTTCATCAGAACACTCTGCTCTTGGTTATCACACTCAACCTTGTATCACTTGCAAATTCCACATAGCTCATGATAAAACATTCTCACAAGATCATTACCTTAATACTCTTATCATTTGTACCTATCGTTCACTTCGCAAGGGTATGTTATCATCTCTCTCCTCATACCTCATAGAAACATTCCAACTCACATCATCTTTATCCTTGGTGTAAGGCATGCATACTGTCCTATCTCTCACTCCCATAACAAGAGGAAATAAACATTTGGCGGCCATCCAAATACAGAGTTCTTCCTGTTCCAAGAGTAGAGATGGTACATCCCACTTTGCCAGTACACCTTCAAATCTAAGTTGAAACGTGCAACTTATGTCTCTATATCACAATTATCTTGATATCAAAGAAAAATTACTTCCATGGAAAACTGGTCTCGAACCTACTTGGGTTTACACACAATCCTTGGTCATCTCCTCTGGGTCTATAGGGTGTTAGCACTTTTGGGGTCATCCCTCTTCCCTCATGCATCCAGAGAGTTCCCTACTCATCTGCCCTTTGGGTCCCATGAGTTCATGAAGGTGATTAATCTCCTAACCCATGGCCCTCACACAATGATAGTTGTTACCTCCTGACCCTATGGTCATGTGCAACTAGGGAATTAGGCAACTCCTACTTCCATCGGTCTTATCCCTACCTGACCCTAGGATAGACTTAGGATTCTATTATAATACATGTTCAACTTAAAACCTCACCCAAGCCTTCATCATCTCTCTCTACATTCATGGGATGACTTCCATCCTTTCATAGGGTCATGGCAACCTACCTACCTTAGTCATGCCCCATACCGGTTACCTCCATGGTAACACATCCACATGCACTTAGAGATGATTATCTATGGGTCTACAGGTTCATTCTCATACCATGTACTTATCTCTTAACTTCTCAAGATGTTATGAGACCTCTTCAGGTCACCTTTTTTTTTGGTTAAGCCAGGGGTCGCTTTTATTCATCCCACACCCCTCTTATGGGCTAAATCACAGCAAAAAAAAATTACATCTCCCGCACTTATAACTCGGGTAATATCCCATTATCCCACAACAATTTCCACCCCCTATATATAACTAAAATAAAGACCGAAGAGCTCACTCTAATAGCTCTCATCCTCACCTCCAACTTCTGTTTTCTTTAACACCACATAAGGAGTACATCTTTTTTCCATCAATGCCATGCCCCTAATTCTCAACGACATATTAGATATATCCGAAGAGACTAATATCTCCTGCGTTCTATTTCCCCACCTTCCTAATTCACGAGGTATCGAGTTGATAGCCTTATGAACTAGTGAACCAGAAATCATGGAAGATGCAATCTCTTCTCGTAGCTCTCTAACAAAAGATGTTGTCCGCCACGGCTCTCTACCTCCATGCCAAAGTACCTCGTATGTATAAGAATTGTCTACTTCAATACTAGAGATGCTCAAAGCGTGGTCACCTGCTAGTTTCATCCCAATGGCGCATGCTTGCATATACGCAAGGAAGTAGTCAGAGCTCCTGATCCAAGCTCGGAACACAAGGCATATATTTTCATTGTGATTACGGATGACCCCAGCTGCCCATATTCTATATGTACCGTTGGCATCCCTATCCCTCCCAATCGTGATGTTAAGTTTGAGATTATGTAGATCTGGCTTCTCCCATCGCAGCAAGACTATTTCTTTTATAGCTGTCTTTGGTTCCTTCACTCCCATCAAGTTCATTATGTCATATATTTCATTATCCATAGCAATAGGAAACGCTAACCTCTTCAGGTGATGGTTTAGGATTCTCAAGATATAGTCCCATTCATGGCTGAGCGACTTCATCTTACCATCAAATTTAGCTCCACATCTTATGCGCCATATGCTGTGAGGGATTAGGATTGCTAGATTACCTGCCAACCATTCATTTATGTTCTTCTTTTTAGCCATCGCACACCTATCCAGAAGAGATCTCATATCAAAAGGCGCCTCCATATCAATCAGCTCGTTGAATTTCCCCCAAAAGAACTTGGTGGTCTGCCCCTGGAATAACAAATGACCCATATCTTCCTCCTGGGGGTCAAAACAGCAATAACATCTAGATGCAATAGGGATACCACATCTGAGCCTAATGTTATCGTAAGTGGGAATGGCTCCCCTAGCCGATTTCCATATGAACGCTGCCTTCTTTGGATACCCAGCCTTCCATACCCTCCCAAGGCCGTCTGGACCTTCCTTTTCATTCTGCATCAATATCCTCTTTGCTGAACTCATAGAGAATCTGCCACTCCTCTCAGGACCCCACGCCAGCTTGTTTTCTTTGTTGGATATCCATATCTCTGTATCTCTTATCATCTGTAATCCTTCTTCATCCACGATTAGTCTAAGTGAATCCCAATCCCATCCATATCCATCTATCCAAAAGTCCTTCACCAAAAATGGGTGTCTTCTGTCACTGGGTATGATCGCATGATCAACAAGGCATTTCTCGCACCACCATGAGTCCCAAAAGGACATCTCTCCATTTCCAACCACCCATCGACATAAAGGAAACATGCGAGGAAACATGTCCCACATTCTCTTCCAGAAAGGTGACGGTAGTAATCCTCTTCTCAAGGTACCAGGATATAGATTGTCTCGGCCTTCTGCCAAGTTTGTGTATTTGATCCTGCAGAAAGATGCCCAAATAGAATCCTTTGTTAGTACCTCCCAGCATGCTTTTGTAACAAAGGCTTCATTGATCGTCTGTAGCGAGGGAATCCCTAACCCGCCCAAAGAAAAAGGTCTAGCCACCATGTGCCATCCAATCCATGCCTTCCTGTGATGATCCTCCCTGTCACTCCATAGGAATCTAGATAGTTTATCTTCAATCTGCGCTACTATCCCAGTAGGAATGCCCACCGCCGCCGCCGTGTACACCGGTATGGAGGCTAGAACATGTGCAATCAACATCCTCCTCCCAGCAAACGATAATAGTCTGGACTTCCACGTAGCAATCTTCTCATTTATCTTACTCATTAGGAACTCAAAGTCAGATAGTCTCATCGCACCTCTCTTAATCGGTATGCCCAGATACTTCAAAGAGTCCGTAGCAGAGCTCACTCCAAGGGAAACGGCTACACCATGAGCTAGCACCTGGTCCTTGCCTCCTACCATGCATGTAGATTTAGATTTGTTTATTCTCTAACCAGTTTCTCGTTCATATGCATCAATGGTGTTAATAACCACGTCCAAAGATCTTTGGTCAGCTGTGAAAAAGACCACAATATCATCTGTATAAAGAAGAATGACCGGAGGTACCACCTCCCCACGCACCTGGAATCTTGATATGGCCCCTTCTTCATATAACCTCAGGAATCTTCTGCATAACATCTCCTCAAACAGAATGAAAAGAAATGGAGAAATCACACTTCCTTGCTTCAAACCTCTACTCATCTGAAAGAATCCCGCCGTTTCCTCGCCTATAGTCACCGTTGCCCACGTATTTGCAAAGAAGCTTAGGCATAACTTGATCACCTCCTCTGTAAGGTTGAACTTCTCCATGACTTTCCCCAGTGTAGAACAAGTGACCCTATCGTATGCCCTCGACATATCATACTTTAGGATCACATTAGGAGCATCTCTGCCTCTATTGATATCATGCATGAGCTCCTTAGCTAACCGGATGTGATGAGATATATCCGTACCTCTCACAAAAGCTCCTTGGTTCTTGGAAATCAGGCGTGGCATAATTGGAGTGAATCTCTCACTGAGTATTCTTGCAAGGATGCGAAGGGTGACATTCTCAATGGATATCGGTCTGAAATCCTCCGGTAGTCTTTTAGAATCATCATTCTTCGGAATAAGCAAAATTCTACAACAGAAAAGCCCCCTGAAGCAAGTCTGTCCGCTGAAGAAACCCTTCGCCAAGTCCATGAAGTCACTTCTTATGATAGACCATGCCACTTTGAAGAAAGGGAGGGTGAACCCATCCGGTCCTGGGGCTGCTGTTGCGTCCATCTTTAACATCACCTCTTTGATCTCCTCTTCCTGTGGATTCACTACTAAAGTGAAATTTTCATCAAGTGAGACCATCTCCGGAATCGATTCTATGAAGCCCTCCATCTCATTTACATCCGTATCTGTTACCTCATTGTAGAAGTGTCTGTAATGATCTGCTGCCATCTCCGCCATTTGCTTAGGATCCGTAACCTGAGTGCCATCTTGCAATACCACCCGATTAATCCTTCTTCTCTTTCTTCTCGACTTAACAGTAGCATGATAAAACTTGGTGTTTATCTCCCCATCTTGAAGCCAGTCTATTCAAGCTTTCTCCTTCCATGTCTTCTCCTCCTGGTCCAAAAGATATTGGAGCTCACTTTCCACCTCTCTCAAGTTGATCTCATTAACAGTAATCGGATTTTCATCAAAAGCCATTTGTGTTGTGAATACCACGTCCTCCAAATCAAGAATGCGCTGCCTGTTAGCACCAAAGGTGTCCTTGCTCCATCTACAAAGAGCCTCACGAACCCTTTTGAGTTTAAGACAGAAAACCACGGAAGGGTGACCGCTCATTGGTTCATTCCAAGCTTGTTCGATTATTTTCATGCAATCATCATGCTCGAGCCAGGTCTTCATAAATGAGAAATGAGTCTTCTTTTTATCCATCATCCAGGTACCGGGAATCGTTAAAACTGGGCAGTGGTCTGAAACCCTCGCTCTAGTTAGATGAATTGATCTAGTCGCAGGCCTATTCATCATCCATGCTCCATTCACAAGAACCCTATCAATTCTCTGCCACATTGTAGGTGTGAGAACCTATTTGTTCACCCATGTATATTGACTGCCTTCAAAAGGTATTTCTTCCAGCGCTGCATCTGATATCAATGAATTAAAATCGATCATGTCTTGAAATCCAGGTTGGTTTCCCCCCCTTCTCTCCCTAGGGTGCCTCACCACATTGAAATCCCCTGCGATAGTCCATCCTTCATCCCCTATAATTTCAGCCATCATCAATAGTTCATTCCATAACATTCTTCTTTCTGTGTTGTCAGAGCTAGCATAGATTGCCGTTACAAATAGTTTCGAGCCTTCATTAGTATTCACGCTTACCGTCAAGTGTTGTTTATGTCTTCTAAAAATGCTAGGATTCAAAGCTTTATCAGCATAGAACCATATTTATTGAAACTACAACTCTTCAGGTCACCTTAAAGCCAACAAATTGGTACACACCCTACCAAGGGTTCCTCTCCCAGGATGGGAGGAAACTACAACTCTTGACAACAAGGTCACAAACATCCCTAGGGTTTATATTCACATGAGCATGCTTAACCCAGCAGCCACTAAGGCACAACCATACCACCTACTAAACCATGCTAGGTCATACTTCTTCTCATCCTCAACATTAGATCAAGATCATACCTTCCCATGTCGTCAACATAACTGTGGGGGGAATTCATCAAACCTGCCTTAAACTTAAGGAGTTTCTCTTTCCTTTAAACATGAGAAGTACCATGCTCGAATCTATTGAAACTAAAGCCTTGTCATGAGCATCAGGTACACCACTTCCCCTCTTAGGCCTAGGAACCCTAGGTTCACTTCTCTGATGTCCACTGTCTGCTCGACCTCTAAACTATGATCCAAACATGTACAAGGCTTGGCATGCACTTCCTGTCATCCTTCTACTCGATCAACACTTTAGAGTGGAGTCCTCCTCAAGGACAACCAACAAGGTACAAGGCCTCACAATCCTGCTACTAAACCTCTTCAGGTCTAAGGAACTCTTCCTCTCATCTTTACCAAAGGTACAGAGGTACCAGCAGGCTCATTCTCTCTCTAGGGTTTGGTTCCTCTCATGGAAACCAAGACATCACCAACCTCCAAGGATCAAGTCATGAGGCAACCACAAATATTCACTTAGGTCGCATCATCCTCAACTCCCCACTTTTCCTCATATCTCGGAGTCTAGGCTTCTAACCTTCCTACTCGAGGTCCTGCTCTCTCTCTAGAGCTAACCCTACAACCATCCTCACTATTAGAGGTCCTCTCTCCATGAAGGATCAAGCTCACAAGCACACCTCTTCGTGGGTGAAGCCTATGTTCAAACTTACGTTTGCTCGAGGTTATTCATAGCCCTTTATGCTTATCTCATAAGCTATCCATCATGCTTACTGGACAGGGTTTCAACCTACTACCGCACCACTGACGTACTCTAGGTGCATGTTATCCCCTACTTGCATAAGCCTATAGGGTTTCTATAGGTTCTTCACTAACCTCATCAATGAAGGAGCTATCGTTCACTCTAACACGCACGGCCCTTTCCAGGGTTGGGTCACCAAAGGTACTAGTTTATCTAACCTCTCATGGCTCGTATGGCTAACCCAAGGCGTGTCCATCCCAAACACTCGGTCAACCATGACATATAACTCATCATGTCATCTCTCTCTAACCTTCACTTAGGGTTAGGGTTAACAACATCCTTAGAGGATGTGCCAAGTCTCTACCTTTAATGTAGATCTCTACCTCCAAGACTAACTCTCTCTTTACTTATCCTCCTGACAAGAAGGTCTAGCCTCAGGTCTTCTCTTGAGGGCAATGACAACTCATGTCATACGACCTAAGCATGTATCTATTCTTTAGTTTGCGCTTAATCTATTAAGCTTATGTCCATGACATCTAATTTACACGCTTTTCATTAATTTGGTGGAGGATTCCTTAAACCTTATCAACCTTACCCATACCTCAAGAGGGTGAGGAAAAGAGAGAAAACCCTAATCCTTAAGGTCCTTAATAGAATTTGAGTTGAGAAGGGATGAACAAGATGAGAGAGTCCTAAAGGTATCTTATTTCGAGTCAAATCCTCAGACTTCAGCCAGGCAGTCACACTAATCTGGGAGTCCTTGTATTCTGACTAGCGGTGCGGAGGAAAATCTCGCCAGCCCCCAGATGTGATCCTTTTCTAGACACCTCTGTCTTTCAGAAATTCCTCTAATAACTCCATTGGGTTCTATAGAGTTTGTAAAATTTAATAATTATTAAAGATTAAATGAGGAACATATGCTCTAATACCAATTGTAACAACCCCGCCTCCCGGTAACCCCTAATTAAGGGAGACCAAGAGATCAAAGCCATTATCTCAATTAACAGGATCAAAGGTTCGAAAAATAATCAATAACAATTATCAAATTTTACCAACTAAATTGGAAACTGGCATAAAATAAAACCTTGCATACCTTTTTAAAACTTTGGTAAGCTACTCTATCCACAGCCTGGATACATTCTATCTAATCCTCCTTGCACTTTATTTCTTATTTCCACAATGTGTCACTTTACTATTTGTTCTTTCAATTGTTGTACCTAAAACACCGACAAACATAATGTCAATCAGCATATAGGAATATGTTGGTATGTGGGAACAACCAAAATTTCACAAATATGGCTAACAATTTAATTATCATAATCAGGGTAATTAGCAAACCAATTTACATTTTCAATGTGTCATTCTCCACCGCTTTTGCCCTAACCCTGGAATACCCCTCTAGGGTTTCTCTTTTGCCATTGATTTAAGGCCACCTTCTCAATCCCGAGCTTGGTTCCTGGGGGTCACCTCTCATGGTGCCCCATAGTCATGCAACATAGACTACCTTCTCATTCCCGAGCTTGGTGTCTGGGGTCACCTCTCATGGTGCACATTGGTCTACCCTCTTGGGCCTGACCTTTATGGAATCTTCCATCAGGGTGGCATGTAGGTGTGAGAATACACATGTATTTATAATTGTGATAACCATAGTGAGTTTATAATTGCAGTATGAACATCCAAACTATTTAGTTTCAATCAATGCGATTAACCATCCGAGAAACCTTTGGGAAAACTAATGTGATTAACCATAACTAACCACATACCTGTTAGGCCGAACTGAGATAGAAGAGTCCAATCAATCGAGACATCCAAATCAAGCAAGTACAAGAAGCCTGAAATTCCATTCAATTCCTTTTTATCAAAATCTATCCAAACTGTCTTGCTACTTAAGGTTTTTATTCCTTTTTAGGATTTCCACCTCTTTTAGGGTTTACTTTTGCAATTAGGGGTTTTACTTCATTTTACTCTTTTAAACTCTAATTTCTCATCTATCCTTCATGAAAGTTATTAAGGTTACCTTTTAAAAATATATAACCTTAATTTCAGCAACAACACAATTAATCATCAATTAAGTCCATTAAGCCTCTTTTACATTAAAGCTACTATTTTTATTCTTTTTATTCCATGACAAGATCATTATGCTCATTTATCATCAATTCATAGTTCATTATGGTCTAATTCACATATGAACGTTATTTATCATTAACTCTACCTTTATCCATTAGAAAAACCCTAATTATCATATTAAGGATATTTATCCACAATTAAGAACTTCTATACTCGAAATAGCTTAAAATCATCATCTCTTAACTTTGTTCACAATTTCAAATAATAAAAGGCATTAAGAGTCACATTTACCAATATTAGGGTTTTAAGGCCCATTAAAGTATATTCATGCACATGAAATTCTAAATTAAACCAATTACATGCAAAGTTCATCCTTTTTGTTCCTAATGTTCTTTTTCATCATTAATAGGTTAATACCAACTTTAATCATCCATTAAACCCTACTAAATATATTAATCATCTCAAAATAGGGTTTCTTAATCTTTAATTCATCAAAGTTGATAACTTACACTACTTTTCGAATTTCAAGAGGAAATAGTTTCTATATGAATTTTTATTGGATTCCTCTCGTTTTTCTGAGAAACTTTCATATTTTATATGTGCTAATCCAAGTTGTGAATAATTAACTATGAATTTTAAAAAATCCACTTACTTTGGCCAATAGAGAGGCGCCACATAGCCTTGTTCCCATGCAATGCTCACTAGTTTGGGAAAACATAACCAAGTTACTAATATACCCCCGTCTCGGCTACCAGCTTCTTTATGTCTCGGAGGGTAGAACCGTCAAAAGCAGTTGGATCTTCTTCAACCTTGCGAAGTGTAGGTTGCTGCCGACTTGTAGTGCTCTGCGGGTGCGCCCCCTTCTTCCTAGGGCTCCTGGACCGCCGCCGATGGCCGCCCAAACTTCTATGCCCTCTGTCGCACCTAGGGCACCACCCAGAATGTGATTTGGCTGGCTTATGCAAGCGCACTCGACCTACCATGCGTGGCCACCGTTGCATCCATGTAGCTACAGCTGCGCGTAGGTCGGGGCATGTCCTCGATGGCAGAGCTATTCCCCGGTTCTGTGGAGCATCAGGCTTCTCTTCGCAACTCCATCTTTCTGCCTCTTGGCTTCAGGTTCATGTCGTCCCTCTTAGCTAGGGTTTGTATGTCAAGAACAAGAAGAAGAAGAGGAAGAAAGGAGTGTACGTGGGTTCTCTCCCTCCTAGACTCGGCCTAGGGATCTCTCTCCTTTTATAGATGAGGGTAGCAACGCCCTATGATGCTTGCTCACAAAGCAACAAGGTCTTTTCCTACTAGGAATCTGATTCCTTCATGAAAAAGTAAGCTTCTCTCTCTTAAACATCCTTTTGGTATTCTTTATTATTTTGATATTAGGAATTCAGAATTCCTCTCACTTATTCTCTTTATTCTTGCTTTTTAATCCATTGGCATGAATTTCTATTTTCTTTTAATAGAAATTACTTCCTTTTAAACAATACTACAAAAATCATTCATTATGCATCATATTATTCTCTTATTTTCTATTTTTGGTATTTTTTATTTCTTTTTCTCCATTGGGGCTCCTTAGACCCCAAGAAACTCAAATATTTCGAAATTCTTTTTTAAGGATACTTATTATCCTTCTAGATGCATCAATATTCATTATTTCACATTTTTGTTTATTTCTTATTAAAATATCTCTTTTTTGAGAATTTGTCTTTTTCTTTCTTTTTATTTTCCTCATTGGAATTTCTTTTAAAATAAGAAACCTCATGAATATGAAAATCCATCAAAGATAACTCAATTGTACCTCTTTTCATTTATTTTCCACATTTTATCATTGTTTTCAATTTCTTTCTTAATAAAGAAATATCTAATTGATCTTTTCTTTTCTTATTGCTTTATTTTTGCAATTTTGGACTCCTTGGGAACTAAGGAACCCAAGAGGCATGAAATCCACCTTTGGATTACACTCTTTTGCCTTCTAGAGGTTTCTACATTTTTCTCTTCTCTATTTCTTATTAATAATGGAGTTTCTTTTGTCTTTTCTTTGTTATTTGGCCCAATAGCCAATAAAGCCCACAAAACAACCAACAAGGCTATTGTAAACGAAACTCATTTATTCCAAACAAATTACATCATTATTTGTTCAAATATATTTAATATTAGAAATCACATTTCTCACCAAATGAACCCAAAAATTGGGGTTGTAACATGCCTAGTTTAGCTAGAGGCTAGAAGAGGTTGTTAGGTTAACTCTAAGCTTGAAAAGGAGGTATATTTGGCTAACACTCAGATGTAACGAGATCTGTTGAACAAGTTAGTAATTGTTTGGTTAGCCAGCCTAGGCCTTGATGCAATAAAAGGATGGTAGTAGAACCTTAGATGTACTTCTCTGGAAAAGAAGGGGATGGAACCCCGATTAGAGTGGTTTAGGGTTTCTGAGGAATCAATCTTGAGAAATCATGACATACATGAGATCATGATTTTAAGATCATCATACACCATGGTACTACAAAGATAGTAAGTGACAGTAATACTTAGGAGGCCTAAGATAAAGTTGCATGTGGTATGTTGCCATGCATTATGGGAGGTGAAGGACGAACACCAGTAACCCAGTGTATTGATATAAAGGATAAAGAGTCCCTGAGAGGGAATGGGAGTTCATCACTATAGATGTTGTGGTGAGTATCCCTGGACCAAGGAAGGTCAGGATGCAATATGGGTTATGGTAGATCTCCTTACCTAGATGACATGAGAAAGAAAGAATATTGTCAAGAGACAGATCCAGTTGAACTACAAGTAAGAGAGACGGTTCAACTACACCATGATGTGAGTTCAAAACTTCTTGAGTATAACCTAAAGATACACTTCCATAAGGTGGAGGTAGATACATGAAGAACTCGATGTTAGTACAGTTTATCACCCCTAACTAATGGTTAGTATAATCCAGACTAGAGGGTCTGATAAGCGCATGTGTGCCTGTTCATGGTGATACATAGAGACAATTCTTGTCCTCTACAAGATGTGATGATAACCACCATAGCTGGTAATAGGATGTAAGGAAGCTCTGTAAGGGAGGTTGTGTCGGTCACCACTTCATTAAGATGATGTTGGTGAATGGACCTCGCGAAGGTCAGAAAAGGACCACAGTGTGTGCAGATGAAGTCACTTTGATCATGCAATGGCTGAAAGAGAACCCAGGGGCGAAATCAGTCATGAGTTGATGCAAAGCAGACTGACATGCAGTTCACTATGGGAGAGTATGTGATGTGAAATCTAACCCCTCTAAGTTATAGCTAAGAGAGATGAGTCCCGACTGCATGGGTCCATTTGAGATGCATTGGTGGAGATGGTTATGTTTATCCTTACCCCCTCAAGATAACATGATGTATAATCTATTCCATGAGTCTGATCTAGAGTACTATGTGAGGTACCCAATCCATGTGTTGAGCCCTGAACCTATTCAACTTTATGAGAGGATGAAATGTCCGAAGTCACCTATGAGGGTACGATATACCAAGGTGAGAGAGAACTAAGATGGAAGAATATGAGATGATGAAGGTTCTTGGGAAGCACCATGGAAAGGGTGAGGCCACATGGGAGCCATGATGGACATAAGAAAGGCTTATCCTATTTGTTTATGTGCTTGATGAAATTTTGAGGACAAAATTCCTATAAGAGGGGAAGGATGTTACAACCCCAATTTTTGGGTTCTTTTGGTAAGAAATGTAATTTCTCCTATTAAAGATATTTGATCAAATAATGATATAATTTGTTTTGAATAAATGGATTTCGTTTATAATAGCCTTGTTGGTTGTTTTGTGGGCTTTATTGGCTATTGGGCCCAATAACAAGGAAAAGACAAAGCAAACTCCATTATTAAATGAGTAAATAAGAAAATGGAGAAAAGAAAGATGTAGAAACCTCTAGAAGGCTAAGGAATGTTATCCAAAGTTGGATTTCATGCCTCTTGGGTTCCAAGGAGTCCAAAGTTGCAAAGATAATGCAATAAGAAAAGAAAATATCAATGAAATATTTCTTTATTAAGAAAGAAATTGAAAACAATGATAAAATAAGTGGAAAGAGGTATGATTGAGTTATCTTTGGTGGATTTTTGTATCCATAAGGTTCCTAATGTTAAAAGGAATTTCAATAAGGAAAATAAAAAGAGAGATAAAGAAAAATCCTTAAAAAGAGATCTTTTAATAAAGAAATAAGTAAGATAATGCAAGAGATAAAGAGAAAAGTGAGGGTTTGGCCATAATGGGTGATATTTCGAACCCCACTTGCTTTCTTGGATTGCAAGGAATATAAATAATGGGAAATAATAAAATAAGAAAGAGAAAAGATGAGAAATAAGCCTAATTCAAAAATATCTTGCACCTAAATAAAAGGCACGTTTTCTTTTAGATAATGAGCCCAATTTTGGGAGAGAGGTAGATAAAGTCATTATTAAGTTTGCCTCAAAATTTGGGATTAATTGAACACTCAGTTTGGGAGTTATGGATTTTACAAATTTCCCTAAAGTGTTGTGATTATAATAAATGTCACACATTTATCGATTTAAATGGAAAAAGTTTGGGACGACGCCAGCTGTGCATCTCCTACCTTGAGTCTGAAAAGGAAAGGTGCCGCAGCACAGAGGGATTTTCCTCTCCACTTTTCTCACGATCCAGTTCATGTGAGAACTTGGAAAGGCCCCAGTTAGATTCGGGATGGGATTCCAAACTACCTAACCCCTACTTTCTTGTGCTTCCGTGGCATATAGAAGAAACACCTATTTTGCACCTCGAGGGCAGGCGGCGGAAAGGGTGGGAACCCTAGAAATCGGCCCCGATCCTATATATATACGACCCCCTCTCAACTCCTTTCACCCTCACGAACCCAGACGACCCCCTCTCTCGCTCCCTCCTGCTCTGAGTCGAAGGAATCCACTCTCTTCAGCGAGCTCTCCATGCGGCACCACAGTGAAGTTGTTGCTAGGTCAAGTAAGGGACGAAGAGTAACTGCCCTTCGATCGAAGTCCATCATGGACCAAAGGCGCAGATCAATGGCCCTGGTCATCCGTGACTTCAACTAGTTGATAGTGGGTACAAGCAATGCGAACTGCATGATCCGTGTGCCGATCGGTGCAACTGCTGATCAAACGGCTGCCCTTTTTCTGGCTTAAGGTAATTACTTGCTCTCTAAATAGAAAATCAAGGAAATAGGTGAATCTTGATTAATTCGTTAAAAATCATTCCTTTGGCCGAAAAATGCAAGTAAGTAGTGCTTTTTTATTAGAAAAATGCATAGAACATGATAAAAATGATATTAGAGCCTAATTATAAACGATATTAAAAAATTATAGGGTTTTACATCTTTTAATGCATTAAATGATAGAAAAACACTAGAAAGAGATAAAAGCAATCATTATGAATCTTGATTTTGTTTTTGATCAATGTTAACTTGTTAAGAGTAAAGGAAATGGTAAAATCATAAAAGGATGATTAATATGTTGCTTTTAGGGTTTTTGTGATCATGTACATGGTTTAATGGGCTAAAAACCCTAATTTGGGAAAACATGAGTTTTAGTGATTATATTTCGAAAATTTCCAACATACAACTATAATATATTGATTCTTGAACATAATTTGGATTAAAGAATCCTTACTGAAGATAATTGAGAATTAGGGTTAAGTTCATAATGCTTAATTGATGAAATTGAGTAATTGCAACCTATTGGATATTAAAGTTGAGTTTCAAACTATTTTACATGAAACGTTGATTAATTTAGGGTTTTACACCAAGTAAGAATGATTAAGCACTTAGAAACCCTAATTTAGGGTAAAAGAGGAAAAGATCATATTTAATTCGAAATATGTGAAAATATGTTGTTAAATGGTGATCCCAAGCCTATTTGATGAGATAGGTTATGATCCTTAGGGTTTGAGAGTTATTTTGCTTAATTACGGTTTGTAGTAATAAAAGTAAAAGAAAAACCCTACTTGCAATGAAAACCCTAAAAGTGGATTAGAAGCCCTAGGAAGCGAGCTAGGCTTAATAGACCTTGATGGCATGATCAATGATAGGAAAATTGGATGCATATTTCAGGATCATCTTGTGTGCTTGCTTGTTTACTGGATTTCTTGCTTAGTTGGATTATTTTTGCACTCAAGTCAGCCTGATAGGTATGTGGTTAATTATGGTTAATTGCATTAGTTTCCTGAAGGTTTTCCGGATGATTCATTGCATTGAATACAACTGATTAGTTTGGATGTTCTTGCTTGCAAATCATAAAGTCACTATGATTATCACAATTATAATATAAGTGTGTATTCTAGCACCTGCATGCCACCCTGATGGATGATGCCAAAAGGTCAATCCCAGGAGAGAAGACCCATGGGCACCATGAGTGGTGACCCCAGACACCAAGCTCGGGATTGAGAAGATGGTCTTTATTGCATGACTAATGGGCACCATGAGAAGTGACCCCAGGCACCAATCTCGGGATTGAGAAGGTGGCCTTAAGTCATTGGAAAAAGAGAAACCCTAAGGAGGGGGTTCCAGGGTTAGGGAAAAAGCGGTGGAGAATGTCACATTGAAAGCGTAAATTGGCTTGTTAATTAACTTGATTGTGTTATTTAGATTGTTAGCCATATGTGTGAAATTTTGGTTGTCCTTACATACTGGCATATTCATTTATGCTGACCGACATTTTGTTTGTTGGTGTCTAAGGTACAAGTGAAAAGGACAAATAGTAAAGTGGCATATGTGGAATTAAATAAGAATTAAAGTACAAAGGATGATTAGTTAAAATAGACTCCAGATGTGGGTAGAAGTAGATATCCAATTTTTTGAAAAAGGTATGCAAAGTTTAATTTTATTACTGCCTTTTAGTTTAGTTGGTAGAATTTGATAATTATTATTGATTATTTGTCGAACCTTTGATTCGTCTTTGATTCGGAAATTGGGATAACGGCTCTGACCTCTTGGTCTCCCTTAATTGGTGGTTACCGGGAGGCAAGGTCGTTACATCTATAATCTATGCATAGTCTCATAAACCCATCTTTCTTTTTAACAAAAAGGACTGGAGCACCCCACGGTGAAGTACTTAGTCGTATGAAACCTTTCTCATGCAACTCCTGTAACTGTTTCTTTAGTTCTTCCATCTCAGATAGTGCCATCCTATAAGGGGTTTGGGATATAGGTTGCGTATTTAGAAGAAGATTAATCTCGAAATCATTCTCTCGAGGTGGAGGAACACCTAGAAGTTCCTCAGGAAACACATCCTCCAATTCCTTAACAATCAGAATTTCGAAGAGACTATGGCCCTTTATTCTGGTATCCACCACATGTGCCAAGAATGCGAAGCATCCTTGTCTCATCAACTTATCTGCTACCATATCTGACACTAGGCAGGTTGGGAGAAACTTTCTCTCCCCTGAAAGACCCATATCTTGTCACCATATGTGAACATGGCCTGTTTGGAATCACAATCCAAGACAACTTTGTACTACTCTAAGGTGTCCATCCCGAGAAATACATCAAACCCATGTATTTCAAGTGGTATAAGATACACTTGAATGCTATGTTCTGAGAAGGAAAGTGTAAGGAGAGTGAAATCACCCCTTTACTAAAAATTTGAAGAATTGACATCCATTCCAAACACTCTCAGAGGTATGATGGAATGGACATAAATTTTCCAAATTTATTAAACATTGGTATACAAAAGACCATTAGAAAGTAGTGGAATAAAAAAAACTGACTATATTCAATTTCATAAAAGGTTTACAAAAATACATCAAATTCTCCCATTAAGGTTTACATCAAGATACACAATCATGATCTAGATAGAGGGAAGTCAAGACTACTACAATCTTGTCTCCAAGAAATATCTCCATCAACTGAGCACAAGCCAAAAGTTGTGATCTTCCTTGTCTTGTCCATCACCTAGCTCAACACCTGGGTGGTTGGGAAGGCACCCAGCAAAAAGGGAAAGGGAAGAAAAGTATGCATCACAAAACTAGTCTAGGATATCAAGATAAGTAAATTAAATAAAAACATGCTAGGGTTCATAATATGATGAAGATAACAAGAGTATGAGGCTATATATCAAAGAAGCTTGCCATTAACAAATATAATAAAAAGGATTTGCATGAAAGATAGTTATGTCTACCTAACGAAGTAGGGTTGAGGCACCTACCAGACCTCAAACCTTAGGTGAGGGGAGAATAAGACATTCCCAGTCACCTACAATATTATGGGGAGAATAAGACATTCCCCAGGGCGATTATTTACATGCCCTCTGTGGGTGGTTATACATAAGTACCACTACTTTAAGTTAAATAGAACATAAATCCACATGCTAGAAAAAGTAGTCATGGCAAGAATAATCATATGAATCAATAAGCATGGTAGTGGGGGTACCAAGACCCAATAATAATGTTCCAAAACTGATTTATAAGGCAAGTATAGCAAAATATTCAAGAGTATATGAAATAGGGTTTAATAAAGCCTCATTATAGAAAAATAGGTTAAGGCACAATTATTCCCAACTTAAGGTGTAAATGCACATGCATAAAGAGGGATTGTACATACATAAAGAGGGATTGCACATACATAGCACATACATAAATAGGGATTGCACATAAATAAATAGGGATTACACATACCTCTCTTACTGATATCAATTACTAACTTTCACCACTTTAATGGAGTCCAAGTTCCACTTTGCCTATTTTCAATGTATTAACATGTATTAGAGTACATAGTGCACATTAATATATAGAAACCCTAATTTTAGAACTTTTTAGAAAAATTCGGATTTAGATTTTGAAAATATCACCAATGAACTTATTAGGTTCTCCTGATCAAGAAAACATATTTTTATGTTAATTTTGGAGTTATGATGATTAAGATGTAATTTTTATGGATTTTATGCATTAAATTAGTTTTACAAAAATCACCTTTCCTCAAGCCATGAAATCAGACCTTGAAAATATTTTTATTAGGTAGAGATTAATTTTATAATTCCAAAACATATTTATTTGTCAAATTTGGATAAGCGGTTTAGAAGATATGAATTTTTCAATACTGGCCAATAGGAAATTGCCACATCATCAAATCGATCGAGATAATTAAAGAGAGAGGAAGAGGGAGAAAACACCATTTGACCTAATATCATGGTTTTATATTAATACTTATCAAAACTAGATCTTCTAGAGAAGGTAAACTGGTAAGAAACCAAAACCCTAGATGAACATGGTAAATAGAGATGGAAATCATCGATTTTAAACATAGATGCATGAATTTTAAGCATGTAGCAAGCAATATATGAGAAGTGGGTTATGAAACTCGCCTCTAGGGAAGATAAGAAGGTCCAAACATAAAGAATCCGAGCTTAGAAGGTCTGGTTGCTCCAAGCCTAGCTACTTTCTTGGACAAAGATCACCTTCTCAACTTAGAGGTGATAAACCCTAGAAAAAGAGCATAGAGATGAGGTGTTTTAGGGTTCTAGGTGGGGTTTCACCATGGAATTCCATGGTTACGACCTATAATAGGGTGTGAGGAAGACTAACAGTATGAAAATAGGGAAGGAAGGGAGGAAACTTACTAAGAGGGTAATCCCTATAATAGGGCTTGATGGCCATGCAAGAGGACAGCTCATGGACTCTTCTTGGATATAAAAATTCGGTCCTAAGAGCCCACAGATCCATCTAGGACATCCCCACCATTTTTCAAGAAAGAAATAACCTCATTGATTGATAGCTTTTAAAGGTAAGCATCTTTATAAAGAGGGTAATCCCTATAATGCCCTTGGAAAGAAATACCATCAAACCAAGGTGAAACTATGTTCTCCAATGGTTTAAAATCTCTGTAATGGTAATGGAATATCTAAGGATTAAAATCTAGTTGATAATTTGCAAATAAAACCTCCCAATCGGGTAAATTGCATAAAAGTCCAAAATGTACCTAAAAATGCATAACTTGCACAAACAACATCCAAATCGAACCAAATTTGAAACTAAGGATCATTTTATATTTTCAAAGCATATCAAAAAGTTATATTAAGGTTTAGAGCACTTTATTATGGTAATTAAGCTTTTATTGAGGTATTTGTGCATAAACCCTTATATTGGTACCATTAGTGAATGAGTTTTCACTTAACCGCTATAAATTCCACTAATTAAACATAAATGATATAAAGGATAGAAATAAAAGGGAAAGATGTGAAATAGGGTCAAAAGACAAAATTATAGAGTTCGGTATGTTACAACACTCCACCCCTTAAAGAGGATTTCGTCCCCGAAATCACAAGCAAGAAGGGAAGGGTGAGTGTGCAACATCTCATCACACAACTTCAGGTTATTTCTCCAACCTTAACTTTAACCAAACAACTCATCAACATATACTCCAAAAGCATCTTGACATAGGTTTGGTTATCAAGGATCACCTAGGTTCCATTATTTAGATATTATTTTTAGGAGATTTAACATTATTTATATTTTGGCTCATTAAGATTATATTTATTATGATATCACATTATCATTATTATTATTTTAATTGTGTCATGTCATATTTACTTTGTTTCCAAAAGAGTTATATTTCATTATTATCCATGAAACATCGTATATATATATCTCATTTATCTTACTAAGAATTTTAGCAAAATTATGGGTTACTCAATTCCCTCAATATACTTGATCATTATCCTTAATATTTTGAACTTTGACTTCATTATCCTTATACTATCATCACATTAAGTTATCACAAATTATTTTGCATGAATTATTCAATTTGTCATTAAATCTTCATTCAATCCAAATTATGTCACATCAATTACATATATTTATATTAAACGTTATCTCATTGCCACATTATCTTTATTTCTCACATTAATATCATCATTAATCATTTTCTCATATTTATTTATATTATTGATTTGCACATTTATGTGAATCAGATCACTTCATATTCATATTGAAGCCACTCCATGTATTTTAATGATCAAGGTGAGGTATATTATGAATTGATTCACATTAAGTGAATAATCATGTGTGTATTAGATAACAAGGTAACATACCATGCATTTCATATTGATGTCTTGATTAATATGTGATTAGATGATTATATATATCATTTATGTGTATCAAAGCATGTTAACTGATTATGACACCTAATGTCATTAATGTATCATGAAAGGAATTAAGGATGTATATGTTAAGGTTAGATGATTATAACTTAGGGTTTAGGTTAATATGATCACTATATTTTACTTAGCATGTATTAAGTCCAAGATTAGGTTACAATCATCTTACTTGTCATTACATTAGAGTTTATTGGTTTATGACATGGGTAACACAATGCATATCCATTAGGATTAATATGTGAGTTACTCATATTATGTGCATTAGGTATTCATTAGGGTTTGAACATATAAATTATTCCTCAGATGATCATTATATGTTCATTAATATATAAACAAGAATGTAAGGCTATAACTATAACTTGTTTGGACCCCACTAAGGTTTCAAGCACAACAGCCTCCTAAGTATGGGGTTAGGGTTTCTAAAGATAGTGTAGATAGATTTCAAGATGTCATAGGGATCCACCCCCCTAAAGAGGATTTGGTCCTCGAAATCTAACCACCCAACATAATCAAACTAAGTATACTCCAACCCTTCAAGAGTTCGACCTATCAAGCCAAAATACACTAGGGGTTAAAGGATGAGTCTAACTGAACCATGTACAAGATCCATCACACTTCCACTGTGCACTCTGATAGCTCACTTAACCCCAAACTTCAAAGTCTAGGTTCTAGGGATAAACTATCCAAACATGTGACCCCAAGGGACATAAGGAGAATATCTTGGTATCCATCCTCAAACAAGTCATCATACACCTAAAACTTACGGTTCCCAAAGATATACAACATAGATGTATAAGGTCACTATTGCCTAAAAGCAAACTATTTCGGACAATCCATTTCAGCTTAGGCCAGGCCGGTATCATATGGATCTGGGAGTCCTCGTAAACTAAGAAAGTGGCACGGAGGAAAATATTGCCAGCACCCATAACCTGATCCTTTCTAGACACCTTTGCTTCAACTTCATACCCTAATAGTTTCCTAAAGGCAAACCTAAACAACATTAAGTTATGCATATTTTAGTTATGAGTATTTTATGATTTTATTCATCATGATACCAATGTGGAACTATAGGGTCCTAAATCAACCTTTCATCATTCATAGATCAACTATAGGGAAACCATGTCACCTAAAGGAACTATGTAAGGTAGAGATTATAATTAGGGAGACAAAACTAAAATAGTCAGATTCCGACTACCATGGGCTCTGATACCATGTTGTAAGGAGAGTGAAATCACCCCTTTACTAAAAATTTGAAGAATTGACATCCATTCCAAACACTATCAGAGGTATGATGGAATGGGAATAAATTTTCCAAATTTATTAAACATTGGTATACAAAAGACCATTAGAAAGCAGTGGAATAAAAAAAATAACTAACTATATTCAATTTCATAAAAGGTTTACAAAAATACATCAAATTCTCCCATTAGGGTTTACATCAAGATACACAATCATGATCTAGATAGAGGGAAGTCTAGACTACTATAATCTTGTCTCCAAGCAACATCTCCATCAACTAAGCCCAAGCCAAAAGCTATGATCTTCCTTGTCTTGTCCATCACCTTGCTCAACACCTGGGTGGTTGGGAAGGCACCCATCAAAAAGGGAAAGGGAAGAAAAGTATGCATCACAAAACTAGTCTAGGATATCAAGATAAGTAAAGTAAATAAAAACATGCTAGGGTTCATCATATGATGAAGATAAAAAGAGTATGAGGCTATATATCAAAGAATCTTTCCATTAACAAATATAATAAAAATGATTTGCATGTAATATAGTTATGTCTACCTAACGAAGTAGGGTTGAGGCACCTACCAGACATCTAACCTTAGGTGAGGGGAAAATAAGACATTCCCAGTCACCTACAATATTATGGGGAGAATAAGACATTCCCCAAGGCGATTATTTGCATGCCCTCTGTGGGTGGTTGTACATAAGTACCGCTACTTTAAGTTAAATAGAACATAAATCCACATGCTAGAAAAAGTAGTCATGGCAAGAATAATCATATGAATCAATAAGCATGGTAGTGGGGTACCAAGACCCAAGAATAATGTTCCAAAACTGATTTATAAGGCAAGTATAGCAAAAGATTCAAGAGTATATGAAATATGGTTTAATAAAGCCTCATTATAGAAAAATAGGTTGAGGCACAGTTATTCCCAACTTAAGGTGTAAATGCAAATGCATAAAGAGGGATTGCACATACATAAAGAGGGATTGCACATAATAAGATTTTATGCATTAAATTCGTTTTACAAAAATCACCCTTACTCAAGCCATGAAATCATACCTTGAAAATATTTTTATTAGATAGAGATTAATTTTCTAATTCCAAAAAATATTTATTTGTCAAATTTGGATAAGCGGTTTAGAAGATATGAATTTTTCAATACTGACCAATAGGAAATTGCCACATAATCAAACCGATCGAGATAATTAAAGAGAGAGGAAGAGGGAGAAAACACCATTTTACCAAATATCATGGTTTTAGATTAATAGTTATCCAAACTAGATCTTCTAGAGAAGGTAAACCGGTAAGAAACCAAAACCCTAGATGAACATGGTAAATAGAGATGGAAATCATCGATTTTAAACATAGATACATGAATTATAAGCATGTAGCAAGCAATATATGAGAAGTGGGTTATGAAACTCACCTCTAGGGTAGATAAGAAGGTCAAAACAGAAAGGATCCGATCTTAGAAGGTCTGTTTGCTCCAAGCCTAGCTCCTTTCTTGGACAAAGATCACCTTCTCCACTTAGAGGTGATAAACCCTAGCAAAAGAGCATAGAGATGAGGTGTTTTAGGGTTCTAGGTGGGGTTTTACCATGGAATTCCATGGTTACGACCTATAATAGGGTGTAAGGAAGACTAATAGTATGAAAATAGGGAAGGAAGGGAGGAAACTTACTAGTTTTGGTCGAAATTACCAAGGAGGAGCTTTAGAAGCCCTAATAGAGCAATTTGGAAGCCCTAGGAGCCTTCTTCACAAAGGTAGGGTCCCTCTATTACCTTGGGACAACAACTTCATGGCCATATACAGAAGGAACTATTATCTAAGCTAGAGGAAAGAAAAGGAGAGTAAGAGTTTTCAAATTGTGAGTTGGGAAGGGGTATACATGGCTATATATAGAAAGAGGTGAAGCATGAGGTGCCTTAAGGGACTTTCCATGTATCTTTAGCCTAGGGCTTGATGACCATGCAAGAGGACAGCTCATGGAATCTTCTTGGATATCAAAATTCGGTCCTAAGAGCCCACAGATCCTTCTAGGCCATCCCCACCATTTTTCAAGAAAGAAATAACCTCATTGGTTGATAGCTTTTAAAGATAAGCATTCTTATAAAGAGGGTAATCCCTATAATGCCCTTGGAAAGAAATACCATCAAAACAAGGTGAAAAGAGGTTCTCCAATGGTTTAAAATCTCTTTAATGGTAAGGGAATATCTAAGGATTAAAATCTAGTTGATAATTTGCAAAGAAAACCTCCCAATTGGGTAAATTGCATAAAAGTCCAAAATGTACCTAAAACTACATAACTTGCACAAACAACTTCCAAATCGAACCAAATTTGAAACTTAGGATCATTTTATATTTTCAAATCATATCAAAAAGTTAGATTAAGGTTTAGAGCACTTTATTATGACAATTAAGCTTTTAATGAGGTATTTGTGCATAAACCCTAATATTGGTACCATTAGTGAATGAATTTTCACTTAACCGCTATAAATTCCACTAATTAAACATAAATGATATAAATGAAAGGGAAAGATGGGATTTAGGGTCAAAAGACAAAATTCTAGAATTCGGTATGTTACAAAAAGAACACACCTCCCTCAACTTCGCGGATCCTTCTAATAGAGTTTCTAATAACATATTATCCTTTCTAGGATTAACAACCATATTACAACCGTGAATCACTTCTCGAGTGATAAAAGAATGTGTAGCACCTGGATCAATCAAAACAGATAAGAAACATGATGAGGACATATTAGAATGAAATAATTCCATCGGACATGTCACAATGCATGGGTTAACCACTACCTCTGACTGATTCATAGCATAGAATCTCACCGTTGCTTGCAGCCGACTTTGTCCTCTATTGGCCAGTGCAGATGATCCTGCCAGAGATGCTTGTCTACGTACACTAGAGCCACTAGTGAACTGTTGTCTCTAAGAGCCTTGCTGGCTCTGCCTCGATGGCTGGGTCACTTCCACATCCCTACCTGGACAATCCTTTATCACATGCCCTATCTGTCTACACCTGTAGCAGACTCTATTATCCCACTGTGACCTAGGCGGTCCTATCACTAACATTGATGCTAAACTCTGAGCTCTTCCTGAGGGAAAACCACGGCCCCTACCTAGGCTAGATGTCCACTGTGTCTGAGTATTGAACCTTGGTCTCTTAAAACCACCAGACCTCTAATTCTGGAATTGTGTAGGTGACTTCCTACTGTTCGCCTCTCGTTTCTCTGTTACAAACCTTTCTACCCATCTAACTGACTCCACAAAGGTGGAAAACCTCTCTCTGTTCTCTAAAGCAGATACATGTGTGGTCAATTCAGTGTTCAAACCCTTCTCGAAATGCCGAATTCTATCATCATCCTTGGTGGTCATGTGCAGACAAAACCACAAAAACTCCATAAACTTAGCTTCATACTCATTAACCTTCATCATTCCCTATTTGATTCACTCAAACTGTGAGATCTTCTCATCTAGATAAGTCTTAGGGAATTATCTATTGACGAACTCTTTCTGGAATTCCTGCCACCCGATCTCAACACCTGGTCGTTTCTCTTCTTCTATGGCCCACCAATGGCCATCACTTCCCTTCAGAAGGTACACAACATGCTTAACCTTATCAGCTTATGGGATATCAAGGATCTTAAAGGAATTCTCTATCTTGGTAATCCATAAATCTACATCTGCTGGGTCTGTTGTGCCAGCATACTCAATGGCTCCTACCTGACGTAACCGTTCAAAAGTCTTTCCAACTCCGTGTCTCTCACTAGATCCTGATGTCCTTGGGGCTGGTACTGGTATCCAGTTATCCATATGTGTCACCATATTCATAATATGTACAAAAAGGGCTTGAAAAGTTGGGCTTTCTAACAGAGTTTGGTCAGGCTGAGGATTCTCAGGCACTGGTTCATCTCTATCCTGACCCCTTGCACCACCTCTGGGTGCAGCAACACTGCTCTCAGAAGCTTGCTCTTCGTGCGCTCCAGACATTTTTTAGTCCCTAATCCTTCTCTAGTACTAGCAGTATTTTACTATAAGATATGCAGGAGGATACTAGAACAGACTCAACAAACCTAATCCTATGTCTCTGTAGACTCAGCGAACCTTAGGCTTTCATACCAAAACTTTGTGATGACCCGATTACGAATCAAGCCATCACCAGTAAAAACCCAGAATTATCACAACTAACAATGTCACACCCACATCCCACGATTACCACTAATCATGATATGTGGGCATGAGTTGTGGATATACTTAAGAAAAAGTTCACTCCTTTATTTTTTTTCTTTAATTAATTTCAAACTCTTAGTGTTCTTGCATCCAATCACATAAACAAACTATACAAGAGAATTAAACTTTGATTACTCTAATATCATATCAACATTCATGATACACATCCATACATTCATTCTATTTCTTACACTTCCATGTACATACAACATGACAATCATATGCATTCTCTCTTATTAAGGAAACAAAGATACAAAACATCATTTACAACTCTCACATATCTATACAAGGACCTAGAGTGATAGGGACCGACTGAACTTAAATAATCTCATCCTTAACTCATGTGGTAGATCTACTCTGATGCTTTGACCTTCTTCAAGTCCACATGATTATCCCTAAAAATTGTGAGTAGAGGGATGAGTCTACTCACTCAGTGAATGAGTAAAACAATAATACAATCTAAAGCATTGAATTAGACATTTATCTTTCTTGAATAACTGAAATAATAGCAAGATAGTAATTCATATTAAAAGACTAGATATTCAGAAATTTACAAATAGCATTGAAGCCTTCATTATTAGAATAAACCAGTATAGAAACATAATCCTCACTATTTTCTTTTTGATCTTTCATTAACTTTAACTTGACATGACTACTAAACTCTTTATTTGAACTCAACTAAACTCAATTATCTTTCCTATTTTACTTTGCCCTTGAACTCACTTGGATTGTACCATCCAAGCAAAATCCACTACCTACATGACTTACCGTACAAGTCTTAAGGTAAACAAAAGACCTTAAGACTTCTACTAACTACCTTCGTCTGCAGTGAGGTTGCCACGTATGGCCTAACAACGTCTAAACAACATCTGTAAACTATGGCCCCTTGTCTTGGGTACTCAGGAGGGGTATCTCTAGGCTCAAAAGCATCAACTCCACGTAATGCGGTTCCACTAGGGCTAACACTCAAAATGGAGTAACTTCTAGAAGGAGTAGGTCATGTATACTCCAACTGGTGGGTACCACTAGATCTCCAATTATTGTTGGATACCCTACTATTATTCAGGAAACATGGAGCTACTTGTTCCCCACAACTAGGTCACGCTCTATGTGATACTTTTTCTGGGTTAAGTCACCAGTCAATCACCTATTTCACTCTTCCTGGTACATACCTCCTAGGAAGAGTTCTATGATATTCAGGGCACCTATTACTACTGTAACTTTGATTATATCTTTCTCTTAGACTGATCTCTTTTAACTCTATATTTTACTGACTACTAAATTGAAATCACAGATGATACTGAACTGAATATTTAACATATTGTTTACCCTTTTCTTAGGGTTTATCCTTACTCATGCGCATACAACATTTCTCATGTATTCAAACATATATCATGTCTACTAGAACAAATATTCTCATTCAACATTTCTCACATTTATGCATGGCATCGATAACATCCCAATCTAGGGCATGTCATATCTCTCCTCTTGCAATAACATAATAACTTATCATTTCATGACAAGTATTTGAATTAGAGAATCTGAATCTCATAAACAAATCATACATGCATATAAGATAATATTTAGCTAAAAACCCACAATATCACATTAATCATTTCAATCAGCCATTTAATACTAAATTAGATATGTATACTTTTAAAAGCATACTAGATTGGGTTTCCATCCTCGATTACTTGCTATTCACGAGATGTGTATTATGAAAATAAAAAAATCTATTGTCTATATATCAAATCAAAGAGATCAAACATGTAGAATTAAATGCACTAGAAACATAAGTAAGATCAATTAAGCTTAAATCTGAATTTCATCTATAATGTTGTTCAAGCACCTGAATAACTTAATAATTCAGATCTTTAGAAGATTCTCAATCAACTTATAAATTCTCTATTATTCAAGATACATGGATATCTATATCCATGTCATCATATAAATATTTTCAGATCATAGTTAGAACATGGTTTGAAGTATACTATAAACTGAATTCAAAAAAATTCTTTTCATTTATTGTCATCTAGGCAGAAATTGAGAATATCAACTAAATCATCTAATTGAGTAAAACTGGTTGAATTATTCTTTTACCCACTCACCCAAAGATATGAAATCAGCTTAAAAACGTATCCCATATATGAAATTTGAAACCCATATCCAAACCCTAGCAAATCACCACTTTCTTCTTCCTTTCAACTCGGAAACACTAGAAATGAGGGATTATGAAGAAAGAGTGAGAAAAGGGGGTGATTTGATATGATTTTGAATAAAATCAGGGGAGGGATGGAATATTAACATCTGAGAGAAAATTCATGAAGAAACTATATCCAAAGAATCTAAACTTACATGATTTCATCATTCCTCGGACGACAAAACCCTAGGTCAACATCTCCATCTAGTTCTACTCTCAAAACCCTAGCTCTCTCCTATCTATAGAATTTCGTTTCTCTAGATTGAATCATGAATTATGAGAACTCCTAGTGTGTTAGGTTGACCATATAGAGCAATTGAGTTGCTTGGTTCAATTGCACATTGACCCCTCAGTATACTTTCTCTTATTTCAGCTGAATTTTATGTCATACAAATGTTATCGTAATTCATTTTTTGAATAGCTAAAAGATCCTCAAAAATTTATGATAATTTACATTTTGTTTATTATTTAGTTTTAGATCTCTTGTAAAAATTTCAGATCATTTGGAATAACCAATAATTAACTAAAAATCAAATAGTTCAATGCTATCTAGTAGTCTGTAGAACTATCATTTGAAGAGAAAATGCCCTAGAATGCCCGTGCAAGGTGCCACGGCCATTCCAAGATGGAGAAAACACAGCTTTGCTTCCTCCCCATGACTGTGGTGCATTGGTTTCATCATATTTGGATATAAAATTTGGTTAACCATTCAATTCTTCCAAACTGGCCATGTGGCTTAACATGCCCATGCCACCAACGACCTAACACGGTCGTGCTACCCATGACAACCGTGCTATCTAAGACTAGATACTATTTTCATTTTCCTTTGCTTACCTCTCTCATTCCTCTCCAACATTGTCTTGTTGGGTAAAAACCCTAATTTCAGCCGACTAGGGTTATATTTCTCAAACCCTAATTTCTCAAAGTAAAAGCACACTGAAAGTTCTTATTAGGTTTAAAACATCATAATTGAATTATCATCATTAATTAGATTTAAGAAATGATCAATACAATTAAGCATGTCATCATCTAGGTAAACCCTAGTTTACCAATTAAGCTCAGATGATGTCATAACAATTCTTCCCCCCTTAAAATGTTTCGTCCCCGAAACATAAACATGTTGTTACAACCCCAAATTTTGGGTTCTTTGGGTGAGAAATGTAATTTATCCTATTAAAGATATTTGAATAAATAATGATATAATTTGTTTTGAATAAAATATTTCATTTACAATAGCCTTGTTGGTTGTTTTGTGGGCTTTATTAGCTATTGGGCCCAATAACAAGGATAAGACAAAAGAAACTCCATTATTAATAAGAGATGGGGAAAAGAAAGATGTAGAAACCTCTAAAAGGCAAAAGAATATAATACAAAAGTGGATTTCGTGCCTCTTGGGTTCCTTGGGTTCCAAGGAGTCCAAAGTTGCAAAGATAAGGCAACAAGAAAAGAAAAGATCAATTAAACATTTCTTTATTAAGAAAGAAATTGAAAACAATGATAAAATGTGGGAAATAAGTGGAAAGAGGTATAATTGAGTTATCTTTGGTGGATTTTCATATCCATAAGGTTCCTAATGTTAAAAGGAATTCCAATAAGGAAAATAAAAAGAGAGATAAAGAAAAATCCTCAAAAAGAGATATTTTAATAAAGAAATAAGTAAGGTAATGAGAAATAATGGATATAGATGCATCTAGAAGGACAATGAGTATCCACTAAAAAGGATTTCGAAATATTAGAGTTTATTGGGGTCCAAGGAGCCCCAATGGAGAAAAAGAAATAGAAAATACAAATAATACAAAATAAGAGGATAATGTGATGCATAATTAATGAATTTGGAGGCATTGTTAAAAAGGAGGTATTTTCTACTAAAAGAAAATATAAATTCATGCCAATGGATTAAAAGGAAAGCATAAAAAGAATAAGAGAGAGAATTTTCAATTTTCTAAATATCTAGTAAATATGGTTTATTAAGAAGATAATTAGGAGAGAGAAGCTTGCTTCCTAATGCAGGAACTTGGGTTCCTATTGGGAAAAGAACTTATTAACTCGTGGATGAACACCTTAGGGCGTGGATACCCTCCCCTATATAAAGGGTAGAGCCTCTGGTTCTAGTTCAAGAGAGATCCCACACAACTCTCTCTCTTCTTTTTGTTCTTTCCATGCAAACCCTAACCAAGGGGGGTAGTCCAACCCCTAGAGAAAATGAGGGACATGGAGTGGTCTTGTTGGAAGCTCGATGCTCCCACACCACCAGAAGGAAGCTTAGCGGTCATCGCTTTGCTCTAGCCCAGACGTCGCAGCCGCAACATGGCTGCAAGAGTCGACCGCATGAGCAGGATGATGAGCCTGACTCTGGCCACCCTGACCAAAATTGGGGACCTCCACAGGTGCGGCAGAGGGTGGTAGAGGCAATGGGACCTTCACGGGTGCCCGAGGAACCAAGGATGGAGGGAGGAAACCCTCCCCCGAGCCGCTGCAGGCGACAACGCTAGGTTTTCGTGAGGAAGAAGAAGTGCGGGTGGAGTTGGATGCTTTTACCCCTCTGTGGGATGAAGGATCAACGACTTACATGAGGGTATAACCGTAATTTGGTTATGTTTCCAAAACAAACAATGTTGCATGCAAGTGGTGACGTGGTGCTCAGTGATTGGTCCAAGTAAGTATATAATGCAAAATTCATATCATTTTATTGGTAGTTTAGATGGATGCGTATAAAATATGAATCTTTCTCAGAAAAATGTGAGGAATCCATTAAAAATATATTTAGAAGCTAATTCCTCTTGAAATTTGAAAGGTAGTGGAAAGTTATCAACTTTAATCCTTCAATGATTAAGAAACCCTAATTTGAGATGAGTAATGTATTTAGAAGGGTTTTAGGGATGATTAAAGTTGATATTAGCCTGTTAATTATAAAAAACAAAAAGGATGAACTTTGCATGTAATTGGTTTACTTTAGAGTTCCATGTACATGAACTCCAGATGGTCCACGCTGCAAGGGCAATGAGGAAGCCATGAATCCAAATCTCGGCAGAGGTATGATGTAGTCTCTTTCCGCCTGTGCGGACCATGTCCTCGACATCAGAAGGGGGAAGGAGGACAGTAGGTGTGCCCGAAGATTTGAAGATAAGAGCCCCAACCTTCATTCTAAATGGCGCAACATGATACACATCCTTAATCATTTTTTGAAGAACGCCGCCTTCTCCAGAATTGAATCGGTGGAGTTCTATAAGAAACTAGATAATCAGGGCATTATTGAATCAAGATCTAAGATTAGAACGATCTCTCTCATCAGATGGAACCCACCCGACATTGCTAATCTTAAACTCAATGTTTCTGTTGGTCGAAGCAATGATCCTGCCAGGCACGCTAGAAGGTGGGCTGTCGGCCTAATCAGAGACTCGAGATGTAGAGTGTGTCTTGCATTTCGTGTTTGGATGAAAGATGATGATTACCAGGTTGCATATTTGGCTTCTTGTGCAGTAGCACTCAAGATCGCAGACAGCCACAATCTCAACGTTGCGGTGATTGAGCTAGATGACACGCGCACACATGATATTTTGTGGAGAGGCAAGAGTGAACCATGGAAAGTGGTTCATTTTACCAGAGATCTTCGAGTTTTGCTGACTAATCAAGGGATTACCGGTTTCTGTGTTCCCAGATTGGCTAATTCTGCGGCTATTGAGCTAGGCGTTTGGGGAACTTCTTTGGCGGGTACCTACATTACCACTGAGCAGAGCCTGCTTCCCATGATAGTTAGAGGCTTGGTCAATCTAGATAGAAGAGGGATTCCATATGTTGGGACCATATTTTGTGCTTCATAGAGCTGAGGTTTCCACAAAAAAAATGTACATGAACGAGCTTTAATGGGCCTTGAAACCCTAATGTTAGTAATTGTGACTCTTAATGGCTTTAATTGTTCAAATTCATGAATAAAATTGAGATATGATGGTTCTAAGCTATTTCGAGTATAAAAGTTCCTAATTGTAGATAAATACCCTTAATATGGTAATTAGGGTTTTCTAATGGATAAAAGTGGAATTAATGATAAAAAGAGTCCATATGTGAATTAGACCATAATGAACTATGAGTTGTTAATCCGGAAGGAACCAAAGATGATAATTGGGCCTAATGATCATTTCATGAATTAAAAGGATAAAAATGGTAGTTTTAATGTAAAAGAGGCATAATGGACTTAATTGATGTTTAATTGTGTCGTTAATCCAAAATTAAGGTTATATGTTGTTAAAAGGTAACCTTAATATCTTTCGTGAAGAATAGATGAGATAATTAGGGTTTGTGAGTAATTGTATAAAATTAGGGTTTAAAATAGTATAAATGAAGAGAAACCCTAATTGCAATGGAAACCCTAAAAGTGGACTAGAAACCCTAGGAAGCGAGCTAGGTTTAATAGATCTTAATGGCATGATCAATGATAGGAAATTGTATGCATATTTTAGGATCTCTTTGTGTGCTTGCTTGCCTATTGGATTTCTTGCATTGATTGGATTAATTTTATCTCAAATCAACCTGACAGGTATGTGGTTAATTATGGTTAATCACATTAGTTTCCAAAAGAGTTTCCCAGATGATTCATCACATTGAATGCAACTTATCAGTTTGGATGTTCATACTTGCAAATCATAAAGTCACTATGATTATCACAATAATAATAGAAGTGTGTATTCTCACACCTACATGCCACCCTGATGCATGATGCCAAAGGTCAAGCCTAAGAGGGAAGACCAATGGGCACCATGAGTGGTGACCCGAGACACCAAGCTTGGGATTGAGAAGGTGGTCTTTATAGAATGACTAATGGGTACTATGAGAGGTGACCCCAAGCACCAAGCTCGGGATTGAGAAGGTGTCCTTAAGTCATTGGCAAAAGAGAAACCCAAAAGGGGGTATGCCAGGGTTAGGGCAAAACCGGTGAAGAATGTCACACTGAAAGTGTAATTTGGCTTGTTAATTAACTGGATTGTGATATTTAGATTGTTAGCCATATTTGCAAAATTTTGGTTGTCCCCACATAAAAACATATTCATTTATGCTTACTGACATTTTGTTTGTCAGTGTTTTAGGTACAAGATTGAAAAGGACAAACAGTAAAGTGGCATATGTGGAATTAAATAAGAATTAAAGTACAAAGGAGGATTTTTAGAATAGACTCCAGATGTGGATAGCAGTAGATATCCAAGTTTTTTAAAAAGGTATGCAAAGTTTTATTTTATACCAGATTTCAGTTTAGTTCGGTAGAATTTCATAATTATTACTGGTTAATTGTTGAACCTTTGATCCTGTTAATTGTGATAATGGCTCTGACCTTGTAAAGACCAAGTCTCTACTAAAATCATGGCAAACAAAAACACCAATGGTGTGGCAGCGGAAGAATTAAATCTTGACATTATCCAAAAATGTATAAAGAGTACATTATAAAATTCCCCCAAATGGGAGTACAAATTTATACAAGCAACTACAAGGATCTAGGTAGAGGAAGACTTAGACTAATACAACATTGTCTCCAAACTAAAAAACTATATAACATAAAAGCAAACATGATCACTCAAGCTATATATTCCTTTCTTCTTATCCTATCCTTAGCCTTGGGTTCACCAAGCTTCCATGCGCACTCTGATCCTATCCTGGATGGTTGGGGTCATCCAGCAAGAGAAAGATAAAAGGTATGTGTTAATAAAAAGGAATAGGACAAATAATAATAAAAGGCTTTAAAATATAAAAGATTCTCCACAATAAGAGATTTCAAAAGAGATGAGACAAATATATGAATATGAGAGAGAGAGAAACTGCCACATTTAAATATCAACAATTATCACATTTGCATGAATATAAATTATGACTCAACATCCTCTCAATGTAGGGTGAGGCACCTACCGGACCTCACCAATGGCAGGGGGACTAAAACCCCAGTGCCTAAAAAGTGGCAGGGGGACTAAAACCTCAGTGCCCTGTGGGTGGTTTGTACTCATGTACACTACATTGTCAATTGGCCAATAACTATATCATGCATAAACATTCACTTGGCAGCATAGTGAAAAGTATAACAAGATGCAACATAGCATTGGGAATAAAACCCAAATAAGTAAATAACAAGACCATCATAGGTCACAACCATATCCAAGAGATCAAAGAATTAAAAGAGTCAACAAGCATCAACATTATACCATGCTTCCAAATATCTCAAAAAGGAATGAGCCACATAGGCAATTACAAGGTTAAGCACTTCCAAGTAAAGTAGGCAACATATAGCAAGTTTCACATTATTCAAATGATTGAGCCACAATGGCATAAACTAAGTAAAGAGCCAATAAATGTAAATAGAAGGATAACAAGGCTAGCACAACTTTAAGGTAGGGTTGGATAAGATCCCAACTGAGAGTAGGTGTATTGCACATTATCATCACATTTAAGTTCCACAATTTAAAATAGGATCCACATACCCAAAAATAGGCATCACATATAAAATAGGGCTCACATACCTTAGATTATATATATTACCATCTCATCCATCAAACAGATTGTATCACCATCCCATAATATCCTAGTTATAAACATAACACAAGTATTAATATATGTAAAAACATAAATCATAGGAAAAACCCTAATTTTACAAAACCACGATATAGAGTTCAAAACCAAGTCCAAACGATTACTCATAATATCCTGATTAATAAAACATATTTTATTATATAAAACAGAGTTAAAATGAATTAATTATGTGTTTTAAAACATTTACATACTAAAATGCCAATCAAAGCAAACTTCTGAAAACCCTTGAGAATCAGGTCTCAAAAACCACAGAAACAGATTCTACATTAAAAATCCTTTCCATCGACTATTTATTCATATTTTTCTGACAAAGGATCGATTTACTATGAATTAAGTAAACCTGACCAATCAGAAATTAAGAAAAACCATAGTGTGATAGGTATTTAAATAAAAATGAAACTCGATGTAAATTATAGATGAAAGGACCAAAATGGCCTTGCTCGCTAAATCAAACCAATTAAAAGTACGAGGGCAAATCGATCATTTAGAATCTTCGTTCGTTTGCGTAAGAGAAGAAGAATGATGGGAGAAAAGACGATAATGCCCCAGGTACAGCAAGTCGTTCCACTGGCTGCACATGACCACTTTGGTCATTCCATCCCCATGCTTGTTGCTGCTGCGAGCCATGGCTCGAGCGCACAGCCTGGAGGTCGGGGACCTATGGCTCCCGACTGCCTCCCTGCCAGCTGACCCAAACTGAGACCGGGAACGCGTTCCCCGACGTCTCGTGGTCACAGAGAACCCCTAAAGCAAAACCAAACATGCTCAGGAGCAAGGAAGCAGATCGCGGCATGGCCGGAAACAGGGGAGATAGAGATAGGCGAAAACCACCACGAAAAAGCACCAAGAAAGAAACGGAGACCGGGGTTAGCTTCGCGAAACCAAGGTGAGGTCAAAGCAGGTGGTGCCGTGGGCGAAGGGGCACGAGAAGCCCAAGAATGGTTGGCGGCGGCGGAGGTCAAGCCTGGTCTATAGGACCCGTCGATCAGAGCCATCGCGAGACAAACGAAGAGTCGGAAGGGGTAGAGGGTAGGTCTGTGATGCTTACTACTCAGGTAATTGCAGTGAGGTGGCCGGAGGAGAGAACAGCAAGCCGAGATCGCCGGAGAAGAAGAACGGAGTAGGTCAGGGTGAAAGAGGGTAGGCTAGGGCCAATTGACCGTGGAGGAGTGACGCGCGGAGGCTTAGGATGGTTTTGTAGGTCTCGGGTAGGCAAGGGGGTGGATCTATCCCACTCTGTAACCCCTCCGCAAAAAGGAGGCGGAGAGCCCAGTTGGGCGTTTCACATTTAGGGAGACTTAGGTAGCGAGCTATGGCTCGTTGGAACCGGCTCGTCAAGACGAAGCCAAAGGACTCGAAATCGTCCGAAACGGTCCATCACAGAAGGAGAACGGTCGCGCGGGTAGGGGAGTCGACCAGTCTGAAACGGCCAAAGGAGGAAGACGACCTCCTGACGGTCGGATCCGAGCGGGAGTGAACGTGGCCGTTGGATAACTCGCAGGTGAAAGGGGGCGCGTGACAAGGAAAAAGAACCGAACTATAGCGTTACATATGAATAAATGACATGCGATTAAAGCATTATAATTATACTATATTGAAAGCTAATAAAAAGGATTTGAAGGGTCAAATCAACTCCAAATATCACCAAAATTGAACCACATGCTCATATTAACATATAGAACGATGCTATATAATTAGAATCTCGTTTAATACATAATATGGCCATTAATAAACATATAGCTCATAAAGGAGTATAATAATATATTAAAATCAAGGAATTATATGAAAAAGCTATCAATGAGAAACATGTGAGTAAATTCGAGATATACAACACATTAAGATTCAAGTAATCATTTCTTAACAAAATAACATATTAATATGAATTAAAATCATATTTCGAGGAGAGAGAAACAATAAAGGTTAATTACACATATATGAACTCCAATACACATTAATAATAATATATTTATCCAAAAAGCTCCAAATTAATATTATTTACTATATTATCCCATTAATGACCAAATTACAACATTAACCCTAACTTATCTCCTAATGTGGGTTATTTGTGCAAACACCCCTCAATTTACATAAATGAGGGTAAATAGTGATTTCAACATCAAATTGTGCTCAAAATGCACAAGGAGTCCAAAAATGATCCAAAAGGATGTGAAATTTATGGAAAAGGTCCAAATGGACTCGAAGGTCAAGAAAAGCTCAAAAGTGGGTAAATTGCAGGGAAGACCCTGAGATTCAGTATGTTACAGCACACCACCCCTTAAAGAGAATTTCGTCCCCGAAATCACAACAAGAGGGAAGAGAGGGTGCGTATGTAACATCCCAACCATAAACACTAGGTTATAACCCTTAATCTAGGGTACAACACCAAATCTACATAAGTCAGGTATTACTAAGGTTTCCACCAAACCTATATTATTTTATCAAACTCAACATAATTTGCATCTTAGCCTTATAAGCACAAACTCTAACATAAAAAGGCAGCATATCTATTATACTATCGCTTGTGCCACATTTTATCCAAAACAATTACATCTCAACATAATATATCATGTGTATTTCCCTCATCAAGGGTTTTAAGCACAATTAGGGTTTACAAAGCCATTCAACATATACTAAACCATTCCTAACAACAATTGATGTATTAGGTCAAAACCTAAATAACTCAACATTATTACCCAATAACTACATCATGTGGGATTATGCCATCTAATTTTATCCAACAAATTATTAATCTAATAACAAGACTAAATGTGTCACATTAATGGCTTATCTCCAAGGCACAACATCTAACATACTCATATCACGAATCATCACTAATCATTTTCTCTTATAACACTAATTACTATGATTTAACATCACATTATATGAATCAAATTACTCATCATCTTATTATTGATTTTATTAATAAACCAACCCATGTTAAGATGATTAATGAGATGTATTTTAGTCAACAAGGTGCTATGCCTTACCTATGATGATAATCGGGTCACAATTATGATTAAGGGATTATAACACATCTACATGTACCCAAGCATAATATGTGATGACACCTAATGTCACTAGAGTATCATGAAAGGCATGAAGGGTATATATACCTTGTTAAGGCTAGATGAATACATCTTAGGGTTTAGGTCAACATGACCATTACATATTAAAGAATCCTTAGGGTGTATTTTACCATACACATTTTACCATTAGGGTGACTTAATCAAAACTATGTATATCCACATATGAATAATTAATGATTACGTGCATCAAGAGTATATTAAGGTTCAAGCATATGAATTATATGACTTATCCATTTGTTCATAAGCAAACAAGATGAATTACAATCATATAAGGTTTGTTCAACTCTCACTAAACCCATGTCTAAGGAGTTAGAGTTTCTTGATTTCAAGGCATTGAGGGACTCCAACCCCCTAAAGAGGATTTCGTCCTCGAAATCAACAACTCCAAAACCTATCAAGGTACTAACACTACCTTTCCACTCAAAGGGTTGACTAAGTCAAACTATTTGAAGGGTATAAGATCCAACATGAAAGTCTTACTAAACTCTTCCTTCCAACTCAAGGTATAGCCTAGGGCATAGGGTACACAAAGCCCTAAACATAAAAATCTAAGACTCATATATGGTACTTAGGGATTATAAGATGATTTTTGTTTGAGAAAAGAAATCAAATCATCATATAAGAGTTTCTAGGGTTACTCAACAATAAGGCAATATGTCTAAAGGTAGACTATTTCGAGCTGTCCGTTTCAGATCAGGCCAGGCCAGGTCATATGAGCTCAGGAGTCCTCGTTACCAAGCTAGTGGGGCGGAGGAAAATATTGCCAGCCCCCAAGCTCTGACCCTTTCTAGACACCATCACTTCAACTTCTTGCTCTAATAGTTACTCAATAGACATTTCACCAAAAAGTTGACAAATTTTATTTCTAATAAGAAATTATTATGATCCTAAATCAAACATTCTTTATAGGTCAACTCTAAGGTGAAAAACTAACTAAAGGGGAAACTTATATAAGATAAGGGTTCTATCTAGGAGACAATTTTGAACTAGTCAAGAATCTGACTACCTTGATGCTCTGATACCATGCTGTAAAGACCAAGTCTCTACTAAAATCATGGCAAACAAAAACACCAATGGTGTGGCAGCGGAAGAATTAAATCTTGACATTATCCAAAAATGTATAAAGAGTACATTATAAAATTCCCCCAAATGGGAGTACAAATTTATACAAGCAACTACAAGGATCTAGGTAGAGGAAGACTTAGACTAATACAACATTGTCTCCAAACTAAACAACTATATAACATAAAAGCAAACATGATCACTCAAGCTATATATTCCTTTCTTCTTATCCTATCCTTAGCCTTGGGTTCACCAAGCTTCCATGCGCACTCTGATCCTATCCTGGATGGTTGGGGTCATCCAGCAAGAGAAAGATAAAAGGTATGTGTTAATAAAAAGGAATAGGACAAATAATAATAAAAGGCTTTACAATATAAAAGATTCTCCACAATAAGAGATTATAAAAGAGATGAGACAAATATATGAATATGAGAGAGAGAGAAACTGCCACATTTAAATATCAACAATTATCACATTTGCATGAATATAAATTATGACTCAACATCCTCTCAATGTAGGGTGAGGCACCTACCGGACCTCACCAATGGCAGGGGGACTAAAACCCCAGTGCCTAAAAAGTGGCAGGGGGACTAAAACCTCAGTGCCCTGTGGGTGGTTTGTACTCATGTACACTACATTGTCAATTGGCCAATAACTATATCATGCATAAACATTCACTTGGCAGCATAGTGAAAAGTATAACAAGATGCAACATAGCATTGGGAATAAAACCCAAATAAGTAAATAACAAGACCATCATAGGTCACAACCATATCCAAGAGATCAATGAATTAAAAGAGTCAACAAGCATAAACATTATACCATGCTTCCAAATATCTCAAAAAGGAATGAGCCACATAGGCAATTACAAGGTTAAGCACATCCAAGTAAAGTGGCAACATATAGCAAGTTTCACATTATTCAAATGATTGAGCCACAATGGCATAAACTAAGTAAAGATCCAATAAATGTAAATAGAAGGATAACAAGGCTAGCACAACTTTAAGGTAGGGTTGGATAAGATCCCAACTGAGAGTAGGTGTATTGCACATTATCATCACATTTAAGTTCCACAATTTAAAATAGGATCCACATACCCAAAAATAGGCATCACATATAAAATAGGGCTCACATACCTTAGATTAAATATATTACCATCACATCCATCAAACAGATTGTATCGCCATCCCATAATATCCAAGTTATAAACATAACACAAGTATTAATATATGTAAAAACATAAATCATAGGAAAAACCCAAATTTTACAAAACCACGATATAGAGTTCAAAACCAAATCCAAACGATTACTCATAATCTCCTGATTAATAAAACATATTTTATTATATAAAACAGAGTTAAAATGAATTAATTATGTGTTTTAAAACATTTACATACTAAAATGCCAATCAAAGCAAACTTCTAAAAACCCTTGAGAATCAGGTCTCAAAAACCACAGAAACAGATTCTACATTAAAAATCCTTTCCATCGACTATTTATTCGTATTTTTCTGACAAAGGATCGATTTACTATGAATTAAGTAAACATGACCAATCAGAAATTAAGAAAAACCATAGTGTGACAGGTATTTAAATAAAAATGAAACTCGATGTAAATTATAGATGAAAGGACCAAAATGCCCTTGCTCGCTAAATCAAACCAATTAAAAGTACGAGGGCAAATCGATCATTTAGAATCTTCGTTCGTTTGCGCAAGAGAAGAAGAATGATGGGCGAAAAGACGATAATGCCCCAGGTACAGCAAGTCGTTCCACTGGCTGCACATGACCACTTTGGTCATTCCATCCCCATGCTTGTTGTTGCTGCGAGCCATGGCTCGAGCGCACAGCCTGGAGGTCGGGGACCTATGGCTCCCGACTGCCTCCCTGCCAGCTGACCCAAACTGAGACCGGGAACGCGTTCCCCGACGTCTCGTGGTCACAGAGAACCCCCAAAGCAAAACCAAACGTGCTCAGGAGCAAGGAAGCAGATCGCGGCATGGCCGGAAAAAGGGGAGATAGAGACAGGCGAAAACCACCACGAAAAAGCACCAAGAAAGAAACGGAGACCGGGGTTAGCTTTGTGAAACCAAGGTGAGGTCAAAGCAGGTGGCGCCGTGGGCGAAGGGGCACGGGAAGCCCAAGAATGGTTGGCGGCAGTGGAGGTCAAGCCTGGTCTATAGGACCCGTCGATCAGAGCCATCGCGAGACAAACGAAGAGTCGAAAGGGGTAGAGGGTAGGTCTGTGATGCTTACTACTCAGGTAATTGCAGTGAGGTGGCCGGAGGAGAGAACAGCAAGCCGAGATCGCCGGAGAAGAAGAACGGAGTAGGTCAGGGTGAAAGAGGGTAGGCTAGGGCCAATTGACCGTGGAGGAGTGACGCGCGGAGGCTTAGGATGGTTTTGTAGGTCTCAGGTAGGCAAGGGGGTGGATCTATCCCACTCTGTAACCCCTCCGCGAAAAGGAGGCGGAGAGCCCAGTTGGGCGTTTCACATTTAGGGAGACTTAGGTAGCGAGCTATGGCTCGTTGGAACCGGCTCGTCAAGACGAAGCCAAAGGACTCGAAATCGTCCGAAACGGTCCATCACAGAAGGAGAACGGTCGCGCGGGTAGGGGAATCGACCAGTCTGAAACGACCAAAGGAGGAAGACGACCTCCTGACGGTCGGATCCGAGCGGGAGTGAACGTGGCCATTGGATAACTCGCAGGTGAAAGGGGGCGTGTGACAAGGAAAAAGAACCGAACTATAGCGTTACAGATGAATAAATGACATGCGATTAAAGCATTATAATTATACTATATTGAAAGCTAATAAAAAGGATTTGAAGGGTCAAATCAACTCCAAATAACACCAAAATTGAACCACATGCTCATATTAACATATAGAACGATGCTATATAATTAGAATCTCGTTTAATACATAATATGGCCATTAATAAACATATAGCTCATAAAGGAGTATAATAATATATTAAAATCAAGGAATTAAATGAAAAAGCTATCAATGAGAAACATGTGAGTAAATTCGAGATATACAACACATTAAGATTCAAGTAATCATTTCTTAACAAAATAACATATTAATATGAATTAAAATCATATTTCGAGGAGAGAGAAACAATAAAGGTTAATTACACATATATGAACTCCAATACACATTAATAATAATATATTTATCCAAAAAGCTCCAAATTAATATTATCTACTATATTATCCCATTAATGACCAAATTACAACATTAACCCTAACTTATCTCCTAATGTGGGTTATTTGTGCAAACACCCCTCAATTTACATAAATGAGGGTAAATAGTGATTTCAACATCAAATTGTGCTCAAAATGAACAAGGAGTCCAAAAATGATCCAAAAGGATGTGAAATTTATGGAAAAGGTCCAAATGGACTCGAAGGTCAAGAAAAGCTCAAAAGTGGGTAAATTGCAGGGAAGACCCTGAGATTCAGTATGTTACAGACCTCTTGGTCTCCCTTAATTGGGGGTTACTGGGAGGCGGGGTCGTGACACATGCAAGAAAAGTACATTCAAGTTTTATTTTAAGCTTCTAAAATTTTACATGTCATTATATTCTTGTATTTCATACTTGAATGCAGTTTTCAATATTAAGTCCTTTAATTCTTTACTAATCACAACATGTTTGAAATAGTTCTCAATGATAACAAACAAATTCTTTATGCCACAATCAATCATAGGATAGAGAGATAAACAACCATTTACATATTTTCATACTCTTGAGGTGTTATGTAACATCCCAGTATTTGAGGCCTCAGATAACATGATCTTAAAAGGAATGATTGGACTACCCATATCACCAAGGTGCACCTCCATTTTAGGGAGCCCATCTTTAAAGAACTCCATAGTTAAGTGTGCTCAGCTTGGAGTAATACTAGGATGGGTGACCAGGCGGGAAGTTGATCCTGGCTTGCGCGTCAGTGTGGACAAAGTGTGCAGTTAAGGCTAGTGGTGGTCTGTGGGGCCAGTTGTCATTCCTGAAACTCTACTAGAGCCTTGGGCAGTGGGCCCAGGCGTTACAAATGGTATCAGAGCCAAAACCCCTCTAGTAGGTGGGGCCCAAATGGGCATGGCATGCCAGTCTTGAGCCGTGCGGTCCAGGCATGTAGGAAAGGGTTGTCCATGGTTGATGTAGCCACCCTTGCACTGGTATTCCGTGATCGGGAGCTGGGTGTTCATGGGCCATTACGGGTCTGCACTGAAATGGGGAAGAGATTATGAGGCCTTATAGTTGAGCCTTGACGAGGACGTCAAGAGTTTAAGTGGGGGAGATTGTAACATCCCAATATTTGAGGCCTCGGATAACATGATCTTAAAAGGAATGATTGGACTACCCATATCACCAAGTTGCACCTCCTTTTCAGGGAGCCCATCTTTAAAGAACTCCATAGTTAAGCGTGCTCAGCTTGGAGTAGTACTAGGATGGGTGACCAGTCGGGAAGTTGATCCTGGCTTACGCGTCAGTGTGGACAAAGTGCGCAGTTAAGGCTAGTGGTGGTCTGTGGGGCCAGTCGTCATTCCTGAAACTCTACTAGAGCCTTGAAATAGTTCTCAATGATAACAAACAAATTATTTATGCCACAATCAATCATAGGATAGATAGATAAACAACCATTTACATATTTTCATACTCTTGAGGTGTTATCTCAAAATTGATAATCTGATCCAACTATCTCAATTCATACGACTCAATATGTACTATTTTTCTGTATTATCTTTAAGTCGCAAAATATAGTTCACCATGTTGTTTTGAATTCTACTATTGTTCTACTCTAATAGAAAAATAGTCTTGAGTTGGAAGATTAAATCCAACAACAATTGTACAATATCACTCACGACATCCCTATTGGATCATGGATGCATAAGGTGAAGCATTACCATCACATTCCATACTATGCTCAAGTATGAACCCACACATAATTCAAGGTGTAACCATCGGGTTATAGCATACTAGGGTTTCAACAACAGTAACATAGTACTCCATGATTGTATTAGTCATTCAAGGACTATTCATACCCAATTACCATCACTTAGTTATATTAAAGCTAGGTATAACAAGCTATACCTCATTAGGGTAACATATCAACACAATATGATTATCATCCCTTCTATTAATATGAGTGAATAGGTAATACTACCTTATTAAGGGTAACCCTCCATTTGTTCCATCATCATTCAACCCATATCACCATACCACAAGTATACAATACTAAGATGGATTACTGGTATGAATGACTACAACTATCATGCACCTTTAATTAACATATTGTTTTCACATGTACACTAAAATCATACGTAGAACCAATTTACATCCCTTAATATACATTCAACACATTATACTTCTAAAAACAAATTCACATATTACTAAAAGCCATTGTTTTCTCTTATCTCTCTTTTCATTCATTACTACTTACTTTTTTCTACTTATCCTTCTCATTTTAATCATGTATATTAAACATCCTTAAAATTGAAACATACAAGGTACGAATAGATTATTCATTATTCTTTCTATCACTGCAAGAATTTTTTTCATATCGCACTTCATTCATATTGTATTTCTCCTTTTGTTCAAAACATGCCTCTTATATTTCAAATCTATTTCTTACCTTTACTCTGAATCATTTCCATATTGTTTATCTAGCTTTCAGATTAGCTACCTTTAAAACCTGGATTACTATCAATGTTAGTTTACTTCTCATAGTGCAAATTTCATGATCTTATTTTATAGAGATGCTAGAATTCAAGGTCAAATCACTAGTGACGTCCCTTAAACTACTACAAGTCTAAACATTCTAGGGTTTGGTCCTTATCAGTAGCATGACGTTATTGTGATGTGACTTTATTCTCTTAATTTGAAATTCAAACTTTAGATCTCACAAGTTTTACTAAAGTCTTTCTTATCTTATTAATTGAATTTCCTTTCTCTTACTTGTCCATTCAAATAGATTACATTCTCAATTTACCCTATAAGGGTTTCATCATCATATTGTGTGTCACTATTACATTCACTAGATGTCCCTACCATGGTGGTTATGCATCATATATGATTCATTTTCTTATCACTTCATTCCCACCTTGCTCTCATTAAGGAAGATATGAAAGAGAAGATGATTCTGAGACTTATAATTCTTATATTCAAACATTCCCTTAATACATTTCTCGTATGTAGGTTTAATTAGTTATCAACAGGGATACTTGACTAACTAGCACTTGCTTGAATATCACAACCTCTTTCTTTTATAATCTATATGACTCCATCATGTTTCAAACCCTTCCTTACTTTATATAATACTCTTACCATATACTACTCTTCCACCTGTCATCTTTAACTTCTAATTTTCTCTTATGACCATGTTGCTTATTCATGTGTATGATCATGTATACCATGTTGCACATATTTCTTTTTATCCTTCTACTAATGTGAAGTTAAATTTCTAAATCAATATTCTCTCTACTAGTTTCACCTCATGTTTAATACATTACATATTCTTCATTTTAAATCAAACGGATCATGCATGGGTCAAACTTAGTTTCTCTTTCAATCAAGTTTTCTCCTTCCTGAATATAGTCTACCTTTGTATGCCTTATTCATTTGTTAAACTACACTTTTGTTCTTCTTTTAGAAACTACTTTGTTGTTTTATGGATACTTGAAATCCAAAGTTAATAAGGATGAATGTATTAAGCTTTATAGTAAAGGTATACATTCTATGCTATCGATTATATCATAACGCTCATTCCTTAATCAAGCTCATCATTTTTACATTTCTCTTTGTGTCAACTAAGTTTGTTGTTCTAGTCTTATGATTTACATGTTCATCCAATTCTCTTTACTTTAACTCTTCTGAAGACTCTTCACTTCTATGTACTTATGGTATACTCAACTCTTATCTTCTATTTTTCCTTTGCTTTGGAGTACATAAAAGCATTATACTCGATTATATGATCCATTCCTCATGATTTATTCTTACTATCTTGGCCTTTACATACTTTTCTCATATCTTTCCCATATTTCATATTTAGAGTTCATGTAATACTTATCATTTAACTTAATCAGAATCTTATGATGTGTTCCTTTAATCCCAATTAAGGGTTTTTCATATGAGGCCCCAAAATTGGATCTCATATATCAGTTCCAATCGATTTTTAGCTATTCTAATATTTCCTATATGTTTCAACATCTTAGTGAATGTACATTCTCACTATGATGTGGGTCTAATTTTATCCAGAGTCTACTCTTATTATATTTTCAATAAGAGTCATTAGATCCCAGTAACGCATCCTGCCAGCCAGACTAGGCCAAATCTGCAGTCCTGAAGCCAAGAGCTACTCAAGATTAACCAACTCCTATTAATCTCAAACATGTGGAAAGAATATCCACATAGGTAAACTCATTTAAACATAACTTCCGGTCTACTTGATACAAAGAATATAAACAATAACTGAATTACTTCATGATACACAACAATATAAAAGAACCATATATATTCTACAAATTGATAATCTGAATTCATAGATATAAGAGCATTTCTATTGATCTCCAATCAAAGAAGCAATATAAAGCAAGAGTTGTATCACATTCTATGTTTCATCTCTTACTCCTTCATTACTTTTTAGTCTCCCAACCCTAAGATTTCTAGGGTTTCTCTCTAGCCCATCCTTCCTCTGCATACCTGGCTAGGGCATCAAGAGAAGAATAGACAGAGTAGCTTGATACTGGTCAACCTAAGTATTCAGATACCGGGCCAGGGTATCTAAATACTCAGACCTCCCAGAGCTATAGATACATCACCTCCTATCTGCCACACTAATAACTCTGACTTTCTATCCTAATGGTCCCTGACGACTCAACCTAAGCTCTGATACCAAAGTTGTCATGCCTACATCCCATGATTACCACTAATCATGAGATGTGGGCATGAGTTGTGGATATACTTAAGACAAAGTTCACTCCCTTATTTTTTTTTCTTTAATTCATTTCAAACTCTTAGTTTTCTTGCATCCAATCACATAAAAAAACTATACAAGAGAATTAAACTTTGATTACTCTAATATGATCTCAACATTAATGATACACATCCATACATTCATTCTATTTCTCACACTTCCATGTACATATGACATGACAATAAGATACATTCTCACTTATTAAGGAAACAAAGATACAAAACATCATTTACAACTCTCTCACATCTATACAAGGACCTAGAGTGACAGGGACTGACTGAACTTAACTAATTTCATCCTTAACTCATGTGGTAGATCTACTCTGATGCTTTGACATTCTTCAAGTCCACATGATTATCCCTAAAAATTGTGAGTAGAGGGGTGAGCCTACTCGCTCAGTGAATGAGTAAAACAATAATACAATCTAAAACACTGGATTAAACATTTATCTTTCTTGAATAATTGAAATCATAGCAAGATAGTAATTCATATTAAAAGACTAGATATTCAGAAATTTACAAATAGCATCAAAGGATTCATTATTAGAATAAACAAGTATAGAAACATAATCCTCACTATTTTCTTTTTGATCTTTCATTAACTTTAACTTTACATGACTACTAAACTCTTTATTTGAACTCAACTGAACTCAATTCTCTTTCCTCTTTTACTTTGCCCTTGAACTCACTTGGATTGTACCATCCAAGAAAAAGCCACTACATGCGTGACTTACCGTACAAGTCTTAAGGTAAACTCGGGACCTTAAGACTTCTACTAACTACATCGGTCTGCAGCAAGGTTGCCAGGTATGGCCTAATGGCATCTAAACAACATCTATAAACTGTGGCCCCTTGTCCTGGGTACTCAGGAGGGGTGCCTCTAGGCTCAAAAGCCTCAACTCCACGTAATGCGGTTCCACTAGGGCTGACACGCAAAATGGAGTAACTTCCAGAAGGAGTAGGTCCTATATACTCCAACTGGTGGGTACCACTAGATCTCCAATTATTGTTGGATACCCTACTATTATTCAGGAAACATGGAGCTACTTATTCCCCACGACTAGGTTGCGCTCCAGTTGATACTTTTTCTGGGCTAAGTCACCAATCAATCACATGTTTCACTCTTCCTGGTACAGACCTCCTAGGAAGAGTTCTATGGTATTCAGGGCACCTATTACTACTGTAATTTTGATTCTATCTTTCTCTTAGATTGATCTCTTTTAACTCTGTATTTTACTGACTACTCAGACTACTGAATTGAAATCACTTATGATACTGAACTGAATGTTTAACATATTGTTTACCCTTTTCTTGGGGTTTCTCCTTACTCATGCAGATACACCATTTCTCATGTATTCAAACATATATCATGTCTACTAGAACAAATATTGTCATTCAACATTTCTCACATTTATGCATGGCATCGATAACATCCCAATCTAGGGCATGTCATATCTCTCTGCTATAATAGCATAATAACTTATCATTTCATGACAAGTATTTAAATTAGAGAATCTGAATCTCATAAACAAATCATAAATACATATAAGATAATATTCAGCTAAAAACCCACAATATCACATTAATCATTTCAATCAGCCATTTAATACTAAATTAGATATGTATACTTTTAAAAGAATACTAGATTGGGTTTCCATCCTTGATTACTTTCTATTCACAGGATATGTATTATGAAAATTAGAAATTCTATTGTCTATATATCAAATCAAAGAGATCAAACATGTAGAATTAAATGTACTAGGAACATAAGTAAGATCAATTAAGCTTAAATCTAAATTTTAGCTATAATGTTGTTCAAGCACCTGAATAACTTTATAATTCAGATCTTCAAAAGATTCTCAATCAACTTATAAATTCTCTATTATTCAAGATACATGGATATCTATATCCATGTCATCATATAAACATTTTCAGATCATAGTGAGAACATGGTTTGAAGTATACTATAAACTGAATTCAAAAGCAATTCTTTTCATTTATTGTCATCTAGGCAGAAATTGAGAATATCAACTAAATCATCTAATTGAGTAAAATTGATGGAATTATTCTTTTACCCAATCACCCTAGGCTGTGAAATCAGCTTAAAAACATATCCCATATCTGAAATCTCGAATCCATATCAAAACCCTAGCAAATCACCACATTCTTCTTCCTTTTAACTCAGAAACCCTAGAAATGAGGGATTATGAAGGAAGAGTGAGAAAAGGGGTGATTTGATATGATTTCGAATCAAATAAGGGGAGGAACCGAATCTTAACATCTGAGAGAAGAGTCACTAAGAAACTATATCCAAAGAATCTAAACGTATATGATTTCATCATTCCTCAGACGACAAAACCCTAGGTCAGCATCTCCATCAAGTTCTCCTCTCAAAACCCTAGATCTCCTCTCTCTATAGAATTTCATTTCCCTGGATTGAATCACAAATTATGAGAGCTCCTAGTGTGTTAGTCTGACCATATAGAGAAATTGAGCTGCTTGGGTCAATTGCACATTGACCCCTCACTATACTTTCTCTTATTTCAGCTGAATTTTCTGTTATACGAATGTTACTATAATTCATCTACTGAATAGAAAATAGATCCTCCAAAATTTATAAAAATTTTAAATGTTGTTTATGATTTAGTTTTAGATCTCCATAAAAATTTTTAGATCATTTCAACTTACCAATAAATAACTAAAAATAAAATAGTTCACTGCTATCTAGCAGTCTGCAAACTGTCGTTTGAAGAGAAAATGCCCCAGAATGCCCGTGCAAGGTGCCACAATCGTGCCAAGATGGACACAACATGGCCGTGCTTCCTCCCCACGACCATGGTGCATTGGTTTCATTAGATTTGGATACAAAATTTGGTTAACCATTCAATTCTTCCAAACTGACAATGTGGCTTAACATGCCCATGCCACCAGCGAGCTAACACGACCGTGCTATCCACGACAACCGTTCCATCCAAGACTAGATACCATTTTTATTTTCCTTTTCTTACCTCTCTAATTCCTCTCCAACATTGGCTTGTTGGGTAAAAACCCTCATTTCAGCCAACTAGGGTTATATTTCTCAAACCCTAATTTCTCAAAGTAAAAGCACACTTAAAGTTCTTATTAGGTTTAAAACATCATAATTGAATTATCATCATTAATTAGATTTAAGCAATGATCAATCCAATTAAGCATGTCATCATCCAGGTAAACCCTAGTTTACCAATTAAGCTCAGATGCGGTCATAACAAACCGAGTTAACAAAAACCACAAAAAATTAAAACCATCTTTGCACATAGATCCCTGTTCAATAAGATTTTTCACAAAGGATCAAAGCTTTATATACACACAATTTATGTTATATATTAAGCATGTCAACTCTTCTCGAGAATAACAAGTATCAGTTGCTTTGCTTTACTATATACAACAACATTATAAAAGCCTCAAGACAAGTGAGTCAAAATCTCAAGTTGTTGATGAAAGCCACTTAGGACTATCTCCCAAGGACTTGAGAGTACAGAGACGACACATAGACATCTATCTACAAAACCCTGACTGATACCATTCTTGACCTGAAATGTTACTACTGTTCTTACTGATGCAATCCTTCTTCTATATCTCAGTTCCTAGTCCCTCGTCCGTGACCACCTAAAAATTTGTGGATCCCACCGTGTGAGACTATTTTCCCAGTGAGAGATATAACTCTTTGCCAGCAATATTATTATCACAAAAAATAATATAAAATTGAACTGTAGGTATTCTATTTGTTTAACAGATATCTCATCAAGTACCAAAAATAACATTAATAGCATATCTATAAACCGTCTTGCACTTAAAAAGGAATATGAAGAACATGTATATCATCTATCTATCAAGATGTATAGAAATTAATAAGGCATCAACCAATTTTTCCATATTTGGTCCTTAAATGAATGAACTACACGGCTGATTACATATTCACATTCATACTTATGCCCAGAGGAGATGAAATATACCGCTCATACTCCAACCGACCACTAGTAAGTCGAAATCGATACCATACAAGGTCAATGGCAGGGCCGGCTGTCAAAACCTCTCCTTTCCCGGTCAGCTCGAGAACACTTAGGTTTAGCATGACATCTTGTGTCTGCCGTACTTAGCTATGCCATGGTATAACGACATCTTTGCTATATAGTTACAACCGTAGCATGTACTCTCTTTGGGAGAAGACCACTTAGCTTTCCCAGATTATCAGGATGACTATTGAGCGATCATGTGTTGATGTTATCAGGAAGTACACTGAGCAACTTGATGTATTTAGGGAGCCCACTAAGCACCCTTATTTTAATTTGGGAGTCCACAGAGCATGCTTATATTATCACATATTCAAAAATATGCATTCTGAGTAAAAATCATGTCACCATTTAGCAAATGCTGACACTGAATGGATCTATGGTCTGGGCAACTACATGATAATATTTATTTTTCTTTATTAGGTATATTACTGTATCTTTTAACATCAACGAAGTTAAAAACAATAAGTACATCAAATTCTACAAAGAAAGGCATAGTTTCATTTATCAAATACATTCATATTCACTGAAACACATAGATCACTTAGATTCTCACTTTCTTGTCATCATCATACCTGGGTATTCAAACCCTTCATTTATCACTAAGTACTATCACCACTTAGCAGATGATCATTACCTCTAGGTCATCAGACCCAGATATTTACTCACATAGTACACATAGCTCATTAGATCTATATCACATAGCCACATAACTCATTGAATTTATATCACAGTCACATAACTCATTGGATCTATATCACATGGCCACATAGCTCTTACTAGCCATGTTTAATACCTTAAGATCTTTGCATGATTATTACCTCACATTATCCATATTCCAAACACATGCCTATGGAACATTAAGGAACACATCCCTTCTTATGAATTAGGGTTAGAGTCCACCACTTAGGGTTTTAGGATTCCATTAACAAAATTGTATCTTAACTCATACTCCATCCTTCTCAGGAGAATTAGAGTATTCCATTTACATGCTTATCTGTCAAGTCTTAGTTTATTTCTCAACCTCACTGAGATATGGGCTCCTTAAACCTCATCTTTAGGGTCTTTAATTCATCATTATGGAGTTGAGTTAAACTTATTCCATGAAACATATTCATCACTTAGTCACGCTTAAATAATAAGGGAATATTTATTATATTGATTAGCATGATGGTAACATTATTTTATTATATATGAAGAAGCAAATCTTATCTTAACAAGTATTCAATTGATGAAGTGATGAAACCACATCCTCATATTGGGTAAAGGGTATGTCCCTCACCACCATGTCGTGTAACCAAGTAGGGTTAGTTATCACTTTAACTTTTCTCATCTTAGGTCACCTTCATACTATATATGGATTAGACGATTACTCTCATGTCAGGCATAGAGGTGTACTGGATTCTTATATCATGTATTAGAGTTCACCATATCGGGTATATCATTATGGTTTTATCATATCTCAAGCAATAAAATTATATTGGTTCCTCTCCTTAGCTAGCCATGTCTATTTCCAATTTAGTCTTCCATTATATTGAATTACCTCTAGGGTTTCCATATCGGACTCCCTCTTGAATTTCCATATCGAGCACCATCTTGGGTCGCCATATCGAGCACCATCTTGGGTTGCCATATCAGGAAAGATGATAATATGATACCTTATGACCATATTGTGTGACCATTATTGATAAGAACCCTTACACTCAAATCATGACAAGATGGACTTCAAATTGATCCTCTATCACAAAAGAGTTATATCGGGTTTCAAGGTTCAAAGATCATATCGGATTCCCATCCCCTATTCTAGGGTTTTGCTCATATCGGGAAAGAGTAATACTTCACTCTAATGTCATGTACATGGTGATGATTAGGAATCCTCTTCATTGTTCAAAGGACTTGTCTTACAAAGTGTGACCTATTTTCATATCGGGAAAGCCTCCATGATGTGATTCCATATCAGTTTCCCAAGCCTTCAACCCATATCGGGTTGTAAGGTCTCAAACCATATCGGGTTGTTCAAGAGTGATCAACCCATATCGGGTATCTAATGATGATGTCATCATCATCAACCTCAAAATCATTAATTGACTCAAATCTATAGATAACAATCCTAATTACATATTGGGACTCAAGATTATCTCAATTGATCATAGAGAACCCTAATTTGCAATTAATCAACTAATTGAATAATATTGAGGAAAGGATAATAATATTGAAGGATTTAAGTTATATAACCCACCTATTGAAGAGCTTCCAAGCTTCAATCCTCACTCCACACATTCAATGGTTGAATATGGGCCTTCTCCAAGCTCCAAGACTTGAACTCCAAGCTCTTGCACGATATATGAAGTCACCTTGGGCGATATCACCTTTCTTGGCAGCTTCAACCTCCTTTGGCCGATATCTCTCCTTCTTGGTTGATACCAAGCCTCACTTTTCTACTCTCTCCACTATGGGTGACATAAGGTAAGGTGTTGCATGATACAAGAGGGAAGGTACTTGCTAGATCTAGAAATTTTGTCAACAAATGAAGGTTAGGGTATATATATATATACGTGTGGTTTATAGAAAAGAGTGTAGAAGGTGTCACTTGCTTAAGGTACTTCATGCACCTATCCATGCAAGGTTGACACATGCTTTTACTTTCATTCCACTTATTATTTAGTCATGCAAAAAGGATAAAGAAAAGATGATGGGGTAGATCTTTGAGTTGTCCTCTAGAGCAAGCTCTCTTCCACTTATCTTATTATTATATTCCACTCTATCTTTCCCAAGATAGATCCAAGTTGATGCTCTACTCCTTCTTTGATGTCCCTTGCCCATCATGGGTAAGTCAGAAACTGATAGGAGATTCCCCCATGGCTTTATGGCTGATAGGGACCCCCTTCCAACTCCACCACTTGATATGTCTTATGTATATAGCATTCAACTTGTGCATTTTCTTGATGTCTTCATTATTAAGAGTACTAACACTTCTAGAGACTCTAAACATAATGTATCCTTCTTTCTCTCTCCTCTAGGTACCATAGGGTAAGAGTAAAATCAATCTAGAAGGGATAAATTACACATTAACCCTATATTTTATTCATATATAGCAAATTGTGCTACAATTAATGTACCAAGCACTTAGCATCATTCACTTAGAATTAGGATTTGCACAAGCCACCACTTAGTATCATATTGTCTTTCATGATATACAAAACACTTAGAATTCATTCAAAATGTAACATTTACAGCATAACCCCTTATCTTGGGTAAATTACATTTCTCACTTAGATTTCCATATAATGCACACATAGCTTTGCATATAAGCTCAAATTCAAAAATAAACTTCACAAATACCTTAATTAATTTTCAAAGGATGAAATCAAGATTTTAAGCAACTTACTTAAGTAAAGCATCTAGGGTTAGGTCATAACCCAGGTCAGGAGTGTTACATTTCTAGTTTCGTTATACTCACAAGGTTGTTTCAGAATGACTACTTGATCAGAGTAATCAGAAAGATAACAATCTAAGAGTTCAATACTTACCTTATCTTCAATAGTTGAATACCTGGCCAGGGTATATAAGTACTAAGATTAGGTATTATGCACTTTGTTCACTATCATATCTGTTACTTTTCATACTATCAAGAACATAGGACTTAGCATCCCTGAATTTTCTCCAGGTATCACATATATACCTTATCCTCTTTCACACAGATAGGAGAAATTGTAAAGCATTAAAAGATTACTGAATAAAATGTAAGTCCTCATATTCCTTGTGTCCTCATAGGACTAGTCAAAGGAAGCTCAATAACAACTATTTTCTTATATTTAACACATAGGATCAGGAAATGACATATCAGAATGACACTATTTCATCTGACTTGTCTCATCTCACAGTTTGTTTACTGCCTCAGGCTGATTCTTTACATAGAATCTTGTCATTGCCTGATTCCAATGTCATGCTCTATTGCTCGGTGCTGATGGACCCGCTCATGATGTATGTCTACATCCTAGTATGCCACAGCTAGACCATTTCCTTTGAAAGTCTTGCTGACTCTGCCTCGGCGGTTGGGTCATTTCATCCTTCCTTTTTAGATAACAGGTTCTAATATGCCCAATCTGTTTACACTCATAACACATCTTATAAGCATTCCCCAGCCTTGTCGGCCTTCTAACTGATGTAGAGGCCAAACCAAGAGTTCTAACTAGTGGAACATCAAGTCCTTTACCCTTCCTGGGGAGCCACTACCCTGGAGCACTAGACATTGGTTGCACTGGTGGCACCAAAAAATTTCCCTTTTTGGAACTATTAGGCCTCTATTCCTGAGTCTGGATAGGTCTTTTCTTAATTCCTACCTCATTATCCTCTTCTGGATAGTCTTGTATGATATGTCCAGACTGTCTACACCTGTAGCAAACCCTAATTTTAGGTTGTAACTTATTTCTTTCATCATTTTCCATCACTCCAACATATGGATGTTGATCAGGAATCCTACTAGTGCCCAAAATTTCATCATTAGGGGCTGGTAATTTGGGTTGTATTTCTAATACCCAGTCCACTATATGCATCATTGTTGTCCTAAATTGCCCAACAATGATATTAAACGAAGGATCCCTTATCAAAACTAGATCATCTTGGGGATTCTCAGGCAGTCGTTGTTCTCTTTCCTGCTCCCTTGCACCTTCTCCTAGTGCAGCAACATTGCTTTCAGCAATGTACTCCTTGTGTTCTCTAGACATCTTTAAGCTTCACTCTATCTTCTGCATAAGCATAAGTCACTATAAGATATACTAGAGGACACTAGAACAGACTCAACACCTTAGTCCTATGTCTCTGTAGACTCAGCAAACCTTAAGATCTGATACCAAACTTGAAACGACCATCATCAAATCGACAAACAAATCGTTATTAATTATGTGTAATAAACATAATCAGCAGATTAACAAAAATCACTAAAATTTAAAACCATTTTGTAAGGAGATCCTTGTCCAGAAAAATTTTACTGAAAGATCCAAAACTCATACATATCAATATTTACATTGTACAACATTATTCATTTCCTCTCGATGACAACATATAACAGTTGCTCTATCAAAGCACATACTAGAGAAACATAAAACCTTGAGGCTTACAAGACAAAATCTCATATCGTTCATGAAACCATAATGAACCAACTCCAAGGACCTGAGAGTATAGAGACAACACATAGCACTTCTATCTACAAGACACGACAGATAGTATACTCAACCTGAGTTGTCACTGTTGCCTCAGCTGTTGTTCCTCCTCTGTAGAAAGGTCTTCGCCACCTCGGGTACGTTCACCTAAAAATTGTGGATCCCACAGGGTGAGACAATTGTCCCAATGAGAGATATAACTCTCCGCCGACCATATTATTATTGTAGATAAACATTATAAAAATGAGCAGGGGTTCTTTTTTATTAACAGGAAGGATTAATCATTTCATGAACAAAATAAGATAATCTCCTTTCTTAAGGAGAAAAATTGCATCTGCCTACAGTAGAGTTATAAATCATCTATCTTCTTTGCAAGGAATGTAAAGAACATAAATAACATCTATCAACTAAGATGTATAATTGAATTACGCATTAATCAATGTTTTTCATATTCAATCCTTAAGCAGATATGCTACACTGTTGAACATATTTTACAATCACACTTATTCTCTGAGGAGATGAAGCATACCCCGTTCATCTCCAACCAACCAAAAACTTCTCACAAGTCGGTACCATACAAGGTCAATGGAAGAGTCGGTTGCCATGACCTCCCTTGTCTTGGTCAGTATGATCCACTTAGGCTTAGCATGACATCTTGAGTCAGTTGCAATATAGTTGTGCCAAAGTACAAAGGCATCCTCACTTAGAGATACAATGTCAACTGTGCTCTTTTAGGGGAACATCTACAACAACCGTCCCCAGTTATGGAATTAGTGATTCATGGTCACTTAGGCCCATACTCTGAGCCACAGGTCAGTTCACCGTGCTCTATTGTCACATTATTATGAAATTACTGAGTCATGGTCACTTAGGCCCATGCTCCCACATATTCAAAAATATGCATTCTGGGTTATGCCGCGGGAAACCCGTTTCACCATTCAGCAATTCTAACGCTGATGGATCTATGGTCACGGTAATGTTTTATGGTTTCTAGTGATATATTAAGTGATTTACAACATTCTTTTAGCATCAAACAAATTATCATTATTAATTACAATAAATGCTACAAAGAAAGTTTAATACATCTATCATTTACTTTTCAAGTCTTTAAAACACATTTAGATACTTGGTACTTGGGATCTTAATCCCTTATCACATTACTGGGAATCCTCATCCCTTAATATTATCATCATCATGATTACCATATATGGGTATTCAAACACTAAGTTTGTTACTGAACATTGTTACCACTTATTAGGTAACTAATACCTCTAGGTCCTCAGACCAAGGTATACATGATACTTGTTGCACAAGCATCTCACATGGCTCACAAGGCCCATTTAAATGTCTTGTCACCTCTTACTAGACAACAACTATTCACATGGCTCACAAGGCCCATTAAACATCTTGTCACCTCTCACTAGGCAACAACTATTCACATGGCTCACAAGGCCCATTAAACATCTTGTCACCTCTCACTAGGCAACAACTATTCACATGGCTCACAAGGCCCATTAAACATCTTGTCACCTCTCACTAGGAAACAAATATATTTTAGGTCATCAGACCACATAAACATTATACTTTTTATACAAGTATTTAACATGTCTCACAAGGCTTATATAATAAGAGAAATACAACCTTCCCATCATTAGGGTTAGAGTTTCCCTTTATAGCCGAATAGGGATTTAAGTTCATATTATCAATCCAAACCCTAATTCATTGCTCCACACATCTAGAAGCATACATTGATATCATAAGTATCCAATCATACTTATTTATTCTCATAATTTATCATTAAATGATTATCAACACAAAGTATGAGTTTCTCTCTCATCCTCACTAGGATATTGATTACATCATACTTTATTAACTTGGCTTAACCCTTTCTCAAGGTATGTTAGCCTACACTTATCAAAGTGCATTAAACTTGTTACATCTTAATCTAAACAATTGACATGACACACTTCATGTGTTACTCATCCAAGTATATTGGATTTAAGGTGCATCAAGGTGTATCAACCTCGAGGGCCTAGAAGTGATATTTATCATGTCTTGATGTATCACTTCCCTCATCACTTTTTACTCACTTAAGTTCATCAACTTATCATGTATTAGGGTATTTCCCATCCTAATACTTTATGTATTAACTCATCACATTTATCTGGTAGTGTATTGGCCATAAGTCACACATTTGAATTATCCAACTATCATCAAGTGATATGGACTCATTTCGAGTTAAGGCATTGTTGATATACCATTATCAACCACTTTAGGTGTTTCATCTATCAAGGTATTAACCACACCATTACTTGGTGTTACACTCATCACTCCTAAGAGTGCTTTACCCTCACCTTTTCAAGGTGTATCAGGTTGAATCATGTATGTCAAGTTGAACGCATGTATTGGGTTAGGTGTGTATTGGGCTAGACATCATCATATACCTCATACCCTTACCCATCAAGATATCAACCTTACAAATCATATGATGTATCACCTTCACCATACATGAGTGTAACATCCTCACCTCTCTTGAAGATATTGGCCACACCATACTTTAGTGTATTGGCCATCACATGTTCTAGGGTATTAGCCACCTTAACACTTTTGTCATCTAGTGTATTGGGTTACCCACCATATTGTTTTAGAGATGTGTTCTCAACACCATATCGTCCAAGAGGTGTATTCTTAACCCAATATCGGTTTATAGGTGTATGCTTGCTACCCATATCACTTTAGAGGTGTATGTGTACTTACCATATCACTTTAGAGGTGTATGTGTACTTACCATATCGGGCAAGAGGTGTATGCTTGCTTACCATATCACTTTAGAGGTGTATGTGTGCTTTACACAATATTGGGCAGAGAGGTGTGTGTATGCTTCAAACCATATCAGGAAAAGAGGGGTGTGTGTGCTTCACACCATATCGGGCAAAGAGGTGTGTGTGTGCTTCATACCATATCGGTCAAAGATGTGTATTCTTGCTTCCATATCACTTTTGAGGTGTGTGTGTGATTCACACCATATCGGGAAAGGAGGTGTGTCTGTGAATCACGCCATATCGGGAAAAGAGGTGTGTGTATGCTTCACACCATATTGGGAAAAGAGGTGTGTGTGCTTCACACCATATCAGGCAAAGAGGTGTATGCTTGCTTCCATATCACTTTTGAGGTGTGTTTGCGCTTCACACCATATCGGGTAAAGAGGTGTGTGTGTGTGTGCTTCAAACCATATTGGGAAAAGAGGTGTGTGTATGCTTCACACCATATCAGGAAAATAGGTGTGTGTGTCCTTCACACCATATCGGGCAAATAGGTGTGTGTATGCTTCACACCATATCAGGCAAAAAGGTGTGTGTGCTTTGCACCATATCAGGCAAAGAGGTGTATGCTTCAACCCGATATCACTTTACCCTTGATGATGTCATCACCATCAACCTCTAGAATCTTGTTCTTACTTTTCTAAGTCATGGAAAACAGTCCCATGAATCTTTTAGAACTCAAAGGATCATCAATTATTCAAGAGAAATCAAAATTTCAAATAGATCAACAAGTATGACAAAATTGAAAGTGCATAATAATATAATTGGGTTCAAGTTATATAACCCACCTCAAGAACAACTTCAAAGCACCAAGCTCCAAAGATTCACATTCCTAAGGTTGAAGATGAACTTCACAACTCCTATATATGCAAAGAATCTCCATGGATAAGCATTTTGGTGAAGAAGAAAAGAAAGGAAGATCATAACCCTAGATTCATGCTTCAATCCAAGGTTGAAGATGATCATGGCCTCACCTTAGGTTTAAATATTGAGTTCCTTCTTGATCCTTAGAACCTTGCACGATAACTCACTACTCATGCATGATATGATATCAATTGTGTCCTATATCCCCTTCACTTGTGGCCTAACAAACTCCACTATGGCCGATATCACCTGGCTAGGCCGATATCAACTTGCTTAGGCCAATACCCAAGGCCTATGCACGATAACACTTCACCAATGCACGATACAAGGATCCTAAGCACAATATCGTAGATCAAGGAGGTGGTAGGATTCAAAAAAATTCACGAAGGGGTGAAAGGAAGGGTATATATACTTGAGGTTCATGGGAGAGAGTGTAAGAGGTGTCATCACCTTACTACTAGTAGGTGCCACATGGCCATGCATGGATTGACACATGTACTTGCATGCACTACATATTTATCTTTCCATGAAAAATAAAAACTTGAGGATAATGCAAGGGATAAGGGTGGCCCCTTTTGGTTATCCTCTAAGACAAGCCACTTCCACTCACATTATTATATTCACAATTCAATGCAACCTTTCCCAAGGAAAGTTGCAAGCCAATATCCATTGCTTTATTGAGGTGCTTAGATCGTTTTTGAAAATTCAAAGAGTTAACAACACGATATGGGGGTATCCTCTTTGTCTCTTTGGCCAATAGGGACTCCCATTAAAAACTACAACCTGATACACTTAATACAAGCTCAAATTAGGGTTTCCATTTAACCCCTTTCTTGGTCTTTTCATCACCAAGAATACTACCACTCATAAATGATTCAAACATGGTGTCTCATTCATTATCTCTACTCTAAATGATACATAGAGGAAGTAGGGACACTATAGAGGTAGTAATTTGCATATCAAACCTACATTTTGGGTAAATTACAATTTGTACCAAAATTGGTGCACAAGGTACTAGTATTGTCCAAACTAGTTCAAACTTGGAATTTAGGCTTTCCACAAGCCACCACTTACCATAATTCTCTCTCTTATGATGATAAAACACTTAAGTAATGTTTAACATGTGACATTATGCAACATTGCCCCTCATCTTGGGTAAATTGCACTTTGGTCCAAAATAAAGGAACATTGCTCAAGCAACATTCAATCTGGACCAAACTTGGAACATAAATGTGTCACATGATAAAAAAACACCTTAGAGGATTATATTAAATTTCTAAGCAACTTATTTAGCCAAAACCAATATGGTTAACTCATAACCCAGGTCAGGGTCATTACATATACAAATCTTGGCAGTAAACAACAAACATCCATTGATAATTTTAAATCACTAATTCTAAAAGAGGAGGAACAACTACTCATTGTTCTGAAGAATCTTTGGGCTGCAATTGGGTGTTCCATTGTTGATATCAATGGGATTTCTCCTAGTCTATGTCAACACAAGATCATGATCGAAAATGGAGAAAAACTTGTGGCAAAACCTCAACGGCGTCTAAATCCTATCATGATTGAGATGGTGAAGAAAGAGGTAGTGAATCTTCTAGGTTGGTATAATATATGTTATTTTATATTCTAAATGGGTCATCCCAACTCAAGTAGTTCCTAAGAAGGGAAGAATCACATGCGCTACAAATTATGTGAGTGATCTAGTTCTACTAGGTTAGTGACCGAGTGGTGAGTTTGTATTGATTATCACCAATTAACCGCTTTCACTTTAAAGATCATTTTCCGGTCCCATTCATTGATCAAATCTTTGTGAGGATCTCTGTATGCTCGCACTTTTTCTTTTTAGATTGTTACTACAGCTACAACCAGATCACTATCAAACCATAGTATCAAGATAAGTCTACCTTCACTTCTCCCTATGGTATTTTTGCCTACCGTTGTATGCCCTTTGATATTTGTAATGCTTTAGAGATATTTCAATGATGTATTCGAATATGGTAGATGATCTCTTGAATTGTTTGTGAACAATTTTTTGGTCTAAGGAGACTGATCTGAGGACTACCTTTCAAGTGCTGAAAAAGTTTTACAAAGATTTAAGGACACTCATCTAGTTTTGAACTGAGAGAAATGGCATATGATGGTGAGCGAAGGGATTGTATTGGGCCACAAGGTGTCCAACAAAGGGATGGAAGTTGGTCTGGTGAAAATAGAAGTGATATGCAAGTAACCTCCACCATCGATCTTCAATGAAAGGAGTATGGATCTATGTAGGACATGCCAGATTTTATTGACACTTCATAAAGGATTTTTTTTAGATTGCCAAGAAACTTTCCAAGTTGTTAGAAAAGGATGTCAAATTTAATTTAAATGATCATTATTTGAAGGCATTTAAGATTTTGAGCAGGAAACTGATCTCTGCACCCATGGCGGTGGATCCGGATTGGAGCCAACCTTTTGAATTAATGGGTGACATGTTAGATTATGTGGTTGGAGATGTTCTAAGAAAACAGAAACACCATTCTCTTTCTATCATTTACTATGTGTCAAGAACTCTTAATGATGTTCAACTTGATTATACCACCATTTAAAAGGAACTTTTAGCCGTCTTATTGGTTGTAGGTAAATTTAGAAAATATTTAACAGGGGGAAAGGAGATTGTGTTGACTGACCATGTAACTATTAAGTTCATATTGTAGAAGAAGGATGCTAAGATGAGGTTAATTCAATGGATTTTGTTACTACATGAGTTTGATATAGCAATTAAGGTTAAAGATGGAGTAGAGAATGTAGTAGTAGATCATTTGTCTTAGTTGAAGAGGGTAAATGAGTCAAGGCTAGAGATTCCAATTGTTGAGTATTTCCTTGATGAGCAGCTTTTCTTCTATAAAAGGTAAAGATCTGTGGTTTTCAAGCATAGTAAATTATTTGGCATGTGGATAATTAGCAGAAGATTGGGATATCAAGAGAAGAAAATATTTTTCCATTCCTCGAGGTTCTATGTATTTGACGATACTATCTTACTTAAGCAGTGAGAAATGGAACATGAGGAAGTGTGATTCTGAGTGTGAGTTTGAGAGCATACTTTCTCATTGCTACTCTCCACCCACTAGGGACACCATGATAGCTTAAGGAAAATGGCTAAGGTTTTGGAGAGTGTATTTTATTGGTCTTCTTTGTTTAAGGATGCTTATGATTTTGTGGAGAGGTGTGACACATGTCAGCGGTCAGCCAACATTACTAAAAGACATTAAATGTCCCTTACTACATTTTAGGAAGTAAAAGTTTTTGAGGCATTGATTTTATGTGACCCTTTGCATATTCTAATTTTAATTTTTACATCTTGTTGGCAGTTGACTATGCGTCAAAATGGGTGGAAGTAATTCCAACATGCACTAATGATGCTTAGGTTGTATGTCGATTGGTAAAGGATCATATTTTCTATAGGTTTGGGGTACCCAGAATGATCATAATTGATGGAGGCTCTCACTTCACAAACATTAAATTTGGACCATTGATGAGAAAATATGGAATGAAGCATAGAGTAAGAACCCTATACCACCCCCAGACTCAAGGATAAGTTGAGGTGTCAAATAGGAAGACAAAGATGATTCTAGAAAAGGTCATTTCAAGTAGTAGGAAAAAATGGAGCATGCAATTGAATGGTATTCTTTGGGCTTATAGGATATCTTTCAAGACATCCATAGGCATGACCCCTTATAGATTATTTATGGATGGGCATGTCACTTGCCCGTAGAAGTAGAGCATAAAGCCAAGTGGGACTTGAACAAACTTAGTTTTGATCTATCTAGTACAGAGAGGAAGACCAAATCAGAACTAAATTAATCATATGAGATTAGGCTAGATGCCTATGAAAATTCAAAAATTTATAAAGATAGAAATACGAAGATTTCAAGACTGCCATATCTTGCATAGGGTGTTCTTACAGGGACAATAGGTGCTTTTATTTTACTCAAGGATGAAGATACATCTAGGAAAGTTGAGGTCTCATTGGAGTGAACCCTATGTGGTGGATAAAGCTTTCCCTCATGGTGCAGTTGGAGATTAGTGATAGCGCCAACACTTTCTTGACCAACGGACAACATCTCAAATACTATTATGAAGGAGAAGTGGTTCATGAGGAGGAGGAGTTGAATCTCATTGAGATTCCTTGAAGTTTTTGAATGATTATTGAGCCTAGGCCATTAGTGCTTATGGGAGGCAACCCACTTTCTATTTGGTTATTCAGTTTTTATTTAGGTTTTCTGATTAGTTACAATTTCTATATGTTATGTTATATGTTTAGTTGATGTATTAAAGGTTCCTTGATGCATTTTGTGCAATGTGCATAAACTGAAAGTGTTGGTACTATCGACGCCTTTGTTGGTATCACTGACCAACCATCCAAGATGCAATGGGGAAACATCTATATTTCTGTACCATTGATAGGTGGGTCGGTGGCACTGAATTGTTGTCAGATGGAGGCTTGGCAAGAAGCAACCATGTTGGTTGCATGAACTACATCATCAGTAGCTGAAACACATTTCAAGAAAAAAATCACAAGGCCATAGAAAAAAAAATCTTTGATGCCATTGAGAGGTTTCTAGGTGATATCGACCCATTTATCTCAAAAGATGATTACAAATGACATATCTTGGTACCATATACACCATTTATAGTAACACTGACATTTTCAATTAAGGATCTCAAAGATACAATAAATCCAACATCAGTACCACTGAGAAAGAGATCTATATAATCGACAACCCAATTGGTAACATTGACATGTCATCTTAGATGCACTGACGACAACATCAGTGAAGAGTCAATATTAGCTTAATACCACTAACATCCACATTGGTGGTACCAGCACAAGAAGATAAGATATGTGGCACTGATAACGGTGACTACAATTTTTAGCATCTAACGATCAACGTCAATGATCCATGAGCATGTTTTTGATGAGTTAGTACCACCGAAAACTATGAGTACCACCAACAGATGAGATTCAATGGATAAACCAACAACACATTGTTGTTCATCATATCAACGGTGGCAGAAAGATACTCAAGGATAGCAACACTCATTGGCACTAATAATGCAAAATGTCAATGGAACTAACACAACATGGACAAGAACCTCTTTGGCAATAAAAGAGGTGGCAAGGGGTGATCTCAAATCATACCCAAGCCCCCTCCTTACTCAAAAGGTACAAGAAGGCAACCAGAGAATACAAGAGAATCCTGACAGTTCTAAGTCTACACTGGGCTCTTCTCTCCATCTTTTTCTTTTCTTCCTCATGGAGATGACATCCCTTCAAAATGACACATCCACATGGAGTTCACAAAACCAATTGGTGACAGAAGCATCTAAGATTGTATTTCTAGACAAGGGGTAGAAGAAGAGTTATGATGTATTATTGAAGTAGGACCACATACCAACTCGGTATTGGGATTGGGATTTCTTAGCTGAAGTTGGATTCACTAAAAGCCTCCAACAAGTCCACACCAGATTGGAAATGGTGGGCAATCACCCATTCTTCAGTAATTGGCCCACTTACTAGGAGATTTTTCTTTGATTGTCTCAAAATGTTGGAGGTCTACTACATCCCCTGACATGAGGAAGGATGGAAAGGCGGCTAGGTCAAGTTCAGGCTGTACAACATCGAGCATCACCTCACCCTTAGTTGAGTTCAACTCCATCAATGTCTCATCCATGTGTGAGGTATGTTTCACACAGAATGACTTCAACTTCATCCTAGGATGGAGACAGATGACAGCCCTACCTCAAAGGTTTGTCATCAACTGGCACCAGTCATCCATGATGGACATGGTGCATCACTTTGCTCAGGTTTTTCACTGCTAGTTGACAAAAAAAAAATCATTGTTAGGTCTACTAAGGGGCAAGGGAATGTCCATTAGGAGGACCTATATGTTATTTTGGCATTTTTGACTTTGGGGAAGGATCCAAACAATCTTGGATTGTTCTTCCTTCTACACATGATGGCAGTAGAGATGCAAGTTTAGAGACACTCCCAAATTCACTTTGGGGGTCTGTTACACCATCGTCCATGTACCTAAACCTCAACCTCTCTAAGGTCAACACTCTTAAGATGTCTTCCATGCTTAATTTCAAGCACTTCAAGAAGACCCAGCTCATCACCAAGTACCAAGGTAGAGTGTACACCTGCTGCACTATAGAGTGACATATCAAGGGAAGGGATCTTCCTAATCCCATCTTATGTCTATGGGGAGTGTGCTACCTTTGATGACCTATAGAGGAGGCGGGGGCCACACATCAAGGGGAGGATGTCGAGGACCTATGTGATTTCATGTGTATTATACATTTAAGTATTCAATTTCCATGGGTGAACCTTCATATCTAATATGATAAGGTGATATCAACTGGATACTTAAAGGGTATGATACATACACATTTCCAATCGAAAGACTACATCTAATTGTTGATTTCCTTCATTATAAATTAGTTCACCAGTGATATCTTATACTCACCAGTTTGAAGTAAAGAAAGAACGTTTCGTACTTCATTCAGTGTGCTAACTCAACTAATAACTTACTTGACTTGACAATAGGTAAAACTCTGATGAACTCTTATATATGCGGGGAAAGTTAATCTATATAACTCATATACAATATGATATAGAGTGAATGCACAGTGTGTTGGTTTCTTCTTATTTATAAATTCATGTGATATATCAAACAAAGATATATATGATATTTTTTGTAGGATCTAACACTTTTTGACAACCATATTTTAATTCTTTCTTGAACATATATGTATACTTGAAGTCTGAGTTTTTTATGCCACTTGGTAATATTACATATGTCATATCATCAATAATCCATCATATTATTCAAAACTATACTTAATTTGTTTCTTTATTCTTTATGGTATTCATTGGTTAAATATGTAATTGTATGTTTTCCTTTAATGTAACTCAATTGAAGAAGTATTATTATTTATAAAGTGTTCATAGAACCAATCATAAAATGCATTGATTTCCCCAACAAGATTATTAGTTGCACTAACTAATACATATAAAATCCTACTTGTTGCAAGGACATCAATGCATAAGAAATATGGTATGAAGCATGGTGTCCGAAAAATGATACAACATTATTTTTCCCAAATGATATTGTCTAGTGACATGATATTGCTTCTTTTCATATCGACTCCTAATATCTTTTGAAAAAAATCAATTGGTGAACGAATAATTGTCTTTATACTAAACATCAACATGTACTTCTTCATAGTGATAAGAACTTGTTACTCTATCATGTCTACCTATGTTAATGTGATTATTATTTTCCATCAAAAAGGGCACCATAAACCAAGATATATGGCAACGAATTGCCTTTAAAATGATAATATCAATTATCTTATTATACATTGTGCAATTTCTTACTAATTTTGTAACAATGCAATTTCTTCTCATGTATGATGTGAAGCATAAGTTCCGTTAATTCCAAAAATAAGTTGTTTGATTGTTTAATTTATTGATTTATTTATTATTAGTAAAAATTCATTTCTTCATTTTGCATATTGTCCATTGGTTACATATTTGAATATCATGACATAACATACCAGATAAATTTTCTTGTGTGGCGCATGAAAGATCATTGAAATCCATGTTACTTCAAAATGAAGTGTGTCAACATGACAATAATTAACTCATCCCCTCTATTTTAATTTTGTCACATAGACATGTTTGAGTACTGTAGGAATCATTTACTTCTTAAATACTTAATTATGAAAGCATTACTTTTATGTGACAATAATAACAAATGATGTGGGCATTGTTTATTGTGTTTTCCATGGCATAAACAATGACTTAACATCATGTAAATATAAAGTTTTGTAGGAACGTGTTAAAAGTATATGTAACACCCAAAGAATTGTTCTTTAGTTACCTCTTCCATATACTAGAAAGTCAATATGTGAAAGGTAATTGTAAAGTAATCTTTAGGTGTTAACAAAAAACTTTTAGTGTTGACAAAAAAGATAATCTTTGGGTGGATTTATTTTCTTGCATTCTAAAGCCATGTAATTTATATACAAATTTGTGGAATAGCTGCCAAAAATGTAAGTGACTCAACCTCTTGTCCCAATTTTGCTGCTATTTTTATCGGTTACATATATGTATGTGTAAAAATTATCATATACTCCTGAATTTGATTCTAAATAATGAAATTACATTGAACTTATAGATTCTACTCAATTTGAACTAACCAGATATTATCGAGCTCAAGAAAAATGCAAATGCTCCGACAAAAATGTTATTAGCAGAGAGAATGCTAAACCAATCAGGAAAACAATTGAGCTGCTATGGGTTTTGATTGTTAGTACTAAAAGTTTACACATTACTATATAGGCTACTATAATATACCAGATGTGCAATCAAACTTTTCACTTGAATTATACTATATAAACATTAACTCCCATAGTATTGAGTTCTCGTTATGGAACAAACATAACAAAGACCTCAACCCAAAATAAATTTCCCCCATTGACTTCAGCGATCTAGTCTATTTTCGTATGTATAACTTTGAGAGTGCCAGCAACATCAAATTGTCAACATAAATACTAACAACATTTGTTGATCTAAAAATATCACTAACATAATAGAATCAAACTTCCATGAGTGTCTTATAGAGAAGATTGTGCAATGACCTCCAAAAGTATCCATACAAAATATACTACCTTTTTTTTTTAAAACTACAAAATATACTACCTAATAAAATAAATCACACATAAAAATAAAAATATATTATAATGTAGGGTTGTTCAATGTTGTCTGTAACGCTATTTTATATTACGACATATACATTCTAGGTATAGACAATGTAAAAATATTAACAGTGAGCGTAGTAGGGGATAATAAAGGAATTTAACTAATAAATTTATAAAAACATATGTCTAGAGCATAATAGACCAATATTTGTTAAGTATTCTATTCTTGATTGGTCTTTATTTTGTTTACATAGAAAGTCTAAGGGTGGACCTTTTTTTCGTTCGCCAAAGAATGACATATGTGCAAAGACAAATGCGCTACAGATCAAATATCTCATTTTAAAATAGAAAATGATGAAAGTTAACAAGTGAACCAAGTTCAGAATAATCTCTACACAGAAGATGACTATATAATTGTACCTATTGACGGAAATAACCACTTCTCCCCTTCCCCCGCGTCTAACTCCCCCGCTGCCCTCGAGACGCGGCTAGGGTTCGTGCGTGGGACTCTCCCGCTCGGGGGAGGTGGTCGGCTGCCGGCACATAGCCACCCTCTTCCCCTGGGCGTTCGTCGGGCGACTGTCCTCTTCGTAGATCGTGCGGCGCTGGGGCTGCGGCTGACTGACTCTCCTCTGCGTCGCCTTCATCCTCCGTGCCTTTAGATTGGGGTTTCAAGGTGGTGGAGCGGCGCTTTCCTGGATGGTGGCTTCGTCTCTACTTGTAGATGCCGTATGGCTTGAGTAATGAATGAATCTGTTTGCTGTAAAAAAAAAATATAAGTGTACCTATTGAGTATGACCAACAATATCAAAATCAAATGGCAAACATAAAACTAAACTACCAATCACTCGAGATGTTAATCTTTATGCAGTATGAAAATGCTCTTTTACTAACCGAAAACATAGGGAACCAAATCATAGTCTTTGGAAACAATTAATAATAATTAGAATGAAAACAGCGGAAATGAGTTCCTAGGTAATGCACTCACCACAGAACACTGAAGATCAGTTTCCAATGACTGCAAAAGGGGCGTGCCAGTGTGTAATAACATTGCTTTGACCTTGTTTTCGGACTCAAAGTTTATAATAAGTCGATGTCCTCCGGCGAACTACCCAGAAAATAATATTAACCAGATGAATTCCAGCAAAATATCACAAATTTGGTATGCTCTCAACCAGATCATATATTTGTAAAAAGCAGCTGCTATATATAGAACTTGTTGTTTGTTGGTTCAAACTACTGTATTATATTATGAGTTTCACCCGATTAGCTTCACTACTGTAATAGCCTGGTACTGTTTCTCTAATCATTTTTCGTCCTTTAGCATTTGAAACAGAGAGGTTGACGAGTAAGATGATGCTAAGAAAGGAGCGTACACAAACTAATGTGAGTGGAATTACCTGTTAGATAGGAAAGCGTTCCTTAATGAACAAAAACTGCTCTTCAAACTACGTACCCTTCCCGCAAAGGTGTACCCTTTTTTCTATTTGCCAATAGAATTGTTGCCCACTTGACCGTCTCCAACACGAAAGCCTATCTCCATGGGTGCTATTGTAGAGCACCAGACTTGATAGGATGGTTCATAATTTGTAGCCGGTGGATCCTGATTGCGTGTCACACTTCCAAGTCTCAGGTGAAGCATGCTTTAACGAGGCCTTGATCACAAAGCTATTGTACGTGTGTTCATGGTATTGTTGGCCTTTCACAGGCGAAGGACAATAGGTAGTAGTACACCAGCAACAATGATTTGCAAGGTCACAAAACCACGCATGTTTGTTAGGTGGGCTTTTTGTGCTTGTATCAAACACCAAAGCATCTTGCGTCATGACCAGCAGACTTCAACGACGGCTGGACAATGAAACTGTTGTAAGCATGCATGTCATTGCCATCTGGGCAAGCACGTGGAATAGGTACATGAACAATAGCATGAGAAGGAGTCGAGGGTTATGGTGGTTGTTGGAAATACCGGCAGAAGTGAATATTGTTGCTTCTTTGCCGAAGCCCAACCAAGGGATACGGAGTCGTATCCTAGTCTGCTGGCGGCGGAAAAGGGTTTTAGGAACATAATGTTGGTTTTCAGGAGTCCAACTAATGGAGGGAACTTATTGGATGGAGACTAGTGTTGTTGTTTAGACCGGTAATATATATATATATATATATATATATATATATATATATATATATATATATATATATATATATGAGATGGTATTTGTTACCCGCGCTGGTACGTAGGAGATGCTACCCGTCAGGAGAAGCACGGTGGCAATATTTGCAATTACATTAATTAACTGCCGCTTTCTCCCCAGTATCAGCACCGCCAAAGCCGCAGGACGCATCCACGAGGCGGCGCTCACCCCTCCACCACCCACGGAACTTGATGGCTGCTCTGTCGTACGCCCTTGCGGCGTCCTCGGCGGTCTCGAATGTACCGAGCCATATAGGAGCCGCCCGCCTCAGATCACGTATCTCGGCGGCCCACTTCCCCTAAGGTCTCTGTCGTACTCCCCTGTACTTCCTGTTCTTCTTCTTCCTGGGCGCTACCGCCGGCGCCGGCGCTACTCCAGGGTTTCGGTGGATGCGGCATCCGAATGAACATTTTGCTGAGACCGACGGCTGCCGACCAAAGCAGGCCCAGGATGGTGCCCTCCGAACAGTTGAACAATGGAGGGCAGGGCAGTCCCCCAAATGCAGACCCACCGCGAGGACGGGGCTGCGTCGCCGACTTCAAGGACGTACTCCTCGTCGTCCGGGTGCAGTACTACTGCTAGCAGATCATCCGACGCAACGACACAGAGACGAAATCTCGGCGTTCCCTCCATTTTCCTTCCTTTCCGCTTCTTATCCATTCCCGACCCTACGAATCCCGTCTAAACCTCTCTCTCTAGGTCCTGAATCCTCCCTTCGTCCTATCTCGCCGGCAACCAACGATGTGCGGCATACTCGCCGTCACCAGCTACTACGACGACTCCCATGCCAAGGGTACGGGTCCTTGAGCTCTCCCGCAAGCACGCACCCAGAAAAATCAGACCTTGTGTTTTTGATTCGTTGTCCTTTCCTCTATCAGTGTCAGCAAGCCAGTTGGAGACTGGACTGTTGGAGAAGAACCCCCATGCCTACGCCGGCAATGCATCGGCGTCTCTACGGTAGCACAGCAACGTTGAATCAGGTCTTTCTTCTTGGCTTACGCTGCGGGGAAAAAGATGCAGCAATTGAAGAGTGGCAGCAGGAGCAGGACGAGCAACTGGAGGTAGGGCGGCGACGGCAGCTTCCTCTTCTTTCCCACAGACAGGGGATACAATGAACGCGACCCAGCAGGACTGAAGGCGGGTCTGAGAATGAGAAGGCATGTCACCCTCACTGCTATCGAGCACACTACAGTCAACCGAATTACAAATGTACGGACCTGTCGACACCTTCATCATGGCTATCGGCCATCGCATACGAACATCCCAAAGGAAGCAGACGATCACAACACGAATGACGAATTTATGTAAAAATGTTTCTGCTCGACCATATGCTTCATGGATCGAATTGGGCCGATTGACACCCACAAGAAACAGAAAAAAAAGGGAGCAATTCCGAAGGGCAGCGTTTCAAGTTAGAACATGTGTCTTCCTGTTCATATCGATTCGAGCCTTCGAGGCATACATCGGGAAGAAGGCCGTCAGTGGAGTGTTGAGTAGGCGTTGTTGGTTCTCAATCGTGTGCAGGGAGAGGAGGTTCAAGGTATCTGACCTGCAGATTGGAATGTTCGCCGGCAGGTTTGAGGACACCGGTGAGGTCACAGTTGTCTAGGCCTGTATGCTCACAGGTCACAGAAACCGACATTCGTTCCAAAACATCACCATCTTCTGTATGCTCGGAAGGAGATTTGCCGTGAATGGTTATCTTAAAAGCATTATAACATCCCGTCTTGGATTGAGAAGAAAGGATCCTTTCAAATTGTGTGTATATAACTTTAGAAACTTACAAGAAAAAGACTATGCGCGCGGCATGTAGATAACAATGATATTTTATTTCTACCATACACATATAATGATATTCTGTTCTTTCTATCTTGAGATACATGTTGTAATTATTTGACACAAAAAGTAACTATGTAGTATATAAAGTAACTATGTGAAGTTCAAAGTAATCATGTGGCATGAAATGTAACTATTTGACACAAACTATAACTATGTTTGGTAAACTTCTATTGTGCCTACTTATGATAATTATTTTTTCATACTAATTTAATTAGTTGCCAATTGATTATTATGACTAATTCACCACAAAATTACCCTCAAATACATGTAATCATAGTCAATTTTGTATAGTAGTCACTTATGAAGCAGAACTGATTTTTTTAATTCAAAAGTACTATTGAATATTAAAAGTAACGCGTAAAGTAAATATAAGAACACTAAGGGTAACTGTAAGAACACTAAGAGTAATTGTAAGTACACTAAGAGTAACTGTAAGAACACTAAGAGTAACTGTGACAGCAGAGAAAAGTAACATTGTGATTCAAAAAAGTAACTCTTATACTTTATAAAAGTAACTCTAACAGAGGAAGATAAAACACGTATCACAAAAATAATATGTATGGAACACAGAGTAACAGGGACATCTTATAAGTAACTGTACGAATACAAAAATAAGTATTCTATTCCAAAAAAAAGTATCTATATTAGAACTCATTGACAGATAAAAGAGATGAACTCGTAACTAATACAATCATGCGAGTAACTGAATTGAAAGTAACAGAATGCTTGAGTAACTGAAAAGTAATGCTTGAGTAACTGAAATTAATTCTTGAGTAACTGAGAGTAATGGTTGAGTAACTGAAAAAACCCTGTGAGTAACTGTCACAACCCTAGAGTAACTGAAAAAACACTGCGAGTAACTGAAAAAGGACTACGAGTAACTGAAAAAACACTGTGAGTAACTGTGACAATACTGTGAGTAATTGTGACAATAATACGAGTAACTGAAAAAACCCTGTGAGTAACTGTAATAGTAGTTAGAGTAACAACGAAAACATTGCGAGTAACTGGCACAACCCTGCGAGTAACTGAACAAACAATGCGAGTAACTGAAAAAAGCATGTGAGTAACTGAAACAAGCCTGTGAGTAATTGAACACTACAAGTAATGGTTGAGTAACTGAACAAATACTGCGAGTAACTGTCACAAACCTACGAGTAACTGAGCAAACACTGCGAGTAACTATCACAACCCTGCGAGTAACTGAACAAACACTGTGAGTAGCTGAAAAAAACCATGCGAGTAACTGAAAAAACCCTGCGAGTAACTGAAAAAACCCTGCGAGTAATTGAAAAACCCTATGAGTAACTGTGAAACACTACGAGTAACTATGACAACAATGCGAGTAACTGAACGAGCACTACGAGTAACTCAAATAGTAGTTAGAGTAAATGTGAAAACAATACTAGTAACTAAAAAAGCACTACGAGTAACTGTGACAACCATGTGAGTAACTGAACGAGCACTACGAGTAACTCTAACAACAATAAGAGTAATTGTGGTAGCCTAGAAAAGAAACACTATGATTCAAACTCAGTTACTCTTAGACTTTCTAAGAGTAAATGTGACAACACTAAGAGTATCCATTGCACACCCATGCGAGTAAATGAATTGAAAGTAACAAAATGCTTGAGTAACTAAAAAGTAATGCTTGAGTAACTGAAATTAATTCCTGAGTAACTGAGAGTAATGGTTGAGTAACTAAGACTGATGCTTCAGTTACTCGCATTGTTTTTTCAGTTATGCTTTGAATGTTGTAAGAGTAACTCTGAAACCACTACGAGTAACTGATACAACCATGCGAGTAACTGAATTGAAAGTAACAGAATGCTTGAGTAACTGAAAAGTAATGCTTGAGTAACTGAGAGTAATGCTTGAGTAACTGAGAGTAATGGTTGAGTAACTGCGAGTAATGGTTGAGTTACTCGCATTTTTTTAGTTATGCTTTGAATGTTGTAAGAGTAACTCTGAAACCACTACGAGTAACTGATACAACCATGCGAGTATCTGAACTGAAAGTAACAAAATGCTTGAGTAACTAAAAAGTAATGCTTGAGTAACTGAGAGTAATGCTTGAGTAACTGAGAGTAATGGTTGAGTAACTGAAAAAACCCTGCGAGTAACTATCACAACCCTGGAGTAACTAAAAAAACACTGCGAGTAACTGAAAAAGGACTACGAGTAACTGAAAAAACATTGCGAGTAACTGTGACAATACTACGAGTTGTGACAATAATGAGAGTAACTGAAAAAACCCTACGAGTAACTGTAATAGAAGTTAGAGTAACTGCGAAAACACTATGAGTAACTGTCACAACCCTGCGAGTAACTGAACAAACAATGCGAGTAACTGAAAAAAGCATGTGAGTAATTGAAACAAGCCTGCGAGTAACTGAACACTTTAAGTAATGGTTGAGTAACTAAACAAACACTACGAGTAACTGTCACAAACCTGTGAGTAACAAACAAACACTGTGAGTAACTATCACAACCCTGCGAGTAACTGAACAAACACTGCGAGTAACTGAAAAAACCATGTGAGTAACTGAAAATACCCTGCGAGTAACTAAAAAACCATGCGAGTAACTGAAAAAAGCCTGTGAGTAACTGTGAAACACTATGAGTAACTATGACAACAATGCGAGTAACTGAACGAGCACTACGAGTAACTCAAATAGCAGTTAGAGTAACTGTGAAAACAATACGAGTAACTGAACGAGCACTACGAGTAACTCTAACAGCAATAAGAGTAACTGTGATAGCCTAGAAAAGAAACACTATGATTCAAACTCAGTTACTCTTATACTTTGTAAGAGTAAATGTGACAACACTAAGAGTATCCATTGCACACAAAGACAAACACATATTCTTCAAAAAGAATAACACCTGATCAGAACATATTCTTTTGTAACATATTCAAAGTATACATACAGCTGCTGGAGCACAAGGTAACACAAAGATTGATTACAAACACAAGTGAAGTACATAGAAGGTTACAAAATCACTTTCACAAAACTACACAAAAAGAAGTAGAAATAGTAGCAGCAACTCCCAATCAGCAAAACAAGAACGATCTTAACAGCAGTAGCAGCAGCAGCTCATCACACTAGAAGTAGCAGTAGCATATAACCATCAACAGCAGTAGCATCAGCAACACATCACAAGAGCATTAGCAGTAGCACATATCCATGAATTGCAGTAGCAGCAACAACTCCCAATCGCATGATAAAAGAACAAACAAAACCACAATAAGCAACACCAGGATGCTCCCCACAATCAACAGCAGTAGTAGAAAATAAAGCTTAGCGAGCAGCACCAGGATCTAGAAGAGAAGAACAAAATAGATCAACAACAGGATAAGATAACAAATATAAACATCAAACACAAACAAACAACACAAGCAGCACCAGATATAGTCGTTGAGCAGTAAACAACAACAACAGATAGTCCAAAAAGAGCATCACTGTAGAATGGACTACTTATTAGGACAGTTCGTGCTGTCATGGTTAACACTAAAATCTAAGCAATTCTTGCACTTCCTCTCTCTTTTAGACTGAGCAATCTCATCTCAGATTTAAACCTCGCATTGAATTGTTTACTCTGCTTTGACTTGCTTAAATAACTCTAACGCAACGCCTAGTGATAGCTACAAGCATCAAAGGCTTGGAGAATCCTAGATTAGGAAGCGACCAACCAAGGAGGGGTATTTTGAATAGGACCTGAGGTTGGAGCTAGCTGCCATACTTGGGCCCGTTTGGTTTGCGAGACTCTCGAGTAGGATAGGATTAGAATCCATCCTACTGATAATTGCAATCCCTCACTTTGACTTTGTGGTGATCGCATCAACTTAGATTGGTAGGACAGCAAATCCGAACAACTACAGCTGAGAAGGCGTCAATGCCTTGTGCTTGGACTAGAGGGAGGCATGCACAGGTGAAAGTCAAATGTAGTTGTGAAAATTTTGGTTCCAGCATGAACAAATCTACCCATCACATGAATTGTTTACTCTATTCTGACTTGCTTTTAAATAACTCTAACGCAACACCTAGTGATAGCTCCAAGCATCAAAGGCTTGGATAATCCTCGATTAGGAAGCGACCAATGAAGGAGGGGTGTAACACCCCTGGCCTGGGTCATACCCAAAGCAAGGCGCATCGCCGACCACCCTCACTCAATCTCCCCCGTCTTGCGTTGACAGGTCCGGCTGTCAAGACAGACACCGCCCATCGACAGCAGGGTAGCTATGGGGAGTAGAACACCGGTCGGCCCCCGCCCAGGGCGCCTCCGGGGCGTCAACTTCACATTTTTTCCTGCGGCGGTAGGAAGCTTCAGCCTCCTCCACCTCGTTGTACTCTGTCTCTGCGCCACACTCACCGCCGACCTCCGGTTCTACGCTCAGCGAGCGCCGGCCCCCGGCATCTGCCCCGTCTCTGGCTCCTGCACCGGCCCCGATGGTGACCGGGCCCCTCCCGCTTCTGACGCTGCTGAAATCCGAACGTACGTTTCCGTTTCTTTTTCTCCTCCTCCCCGTTCATTCCAATACCTCACTCGTTTTCCGCCGGTGCTTGCTGTCAGTGTTCATCCTCCACTTCGGGCGCGCCAGTTGCCGACACTACTCCCACCCACATGCTGACCTGCCTGTCCGGTGCTAGGCAGGAACATCGGGAAGAAGGAAGGCGGTCTAGCGGGGAGGATCCAATAGACAACAGTGGATGCCGATGGAAAGAAGCGAACGGGCAGGCGAAGGGGACAATTGACGGCGGGGGCTTCAGACGAAAAAAGTGAGTAACGAGCGCGGACGGGTAGCGAAAAGTAAGTACCCGCGCGGGCAACCAATAAACAACCTATATATATATATATATATATATATATATATATATATATATATATATATATATATATACTAGTAAACCCATACGTGCCAATGCACGTGTCACAACGAAGTGTTACAACTACATTATATTATTATAAAAAAATAAAAAATAATTTTATATTCGTATAAATAAAGTAAAATATATTTCTTATATAGTTCAAAACATAATTATTTTAATATAACGAAATTGTAATTGGATACTTATCCATAAGGAGATTATTGTACCAACAATAATTAAATTTTAAATACGGTTGCTATAAGGTAAATTGGCACAACTCCCATTTACATGTAATGTGATTTTTTAAAATATTCAATTACATAGTAATATTTAAAAAAAATTGAGGTGTTGTCGGTCTATCTATGCTTCAACCTACTCTTGTTCCATTGTAGTGTTATTAGTAGATTCTACAACAAAAAAATTTATCAAGATGAAGGAGAAATGCTTACATTATATTTGTGTTAGTTGCTTCCTTGTTAGCATTCCATTGACATTAGTTGCTGTAAGGTGTCATCAAAAATAACATTTTTGAAGAAAAAAAGTTAAAGATAGAACCTAACAAGTTACACATGTCTTAAATATGACTTATATCATGTTCCTTGTAAGTCGAGCACCCATTTGATGAAACACAGGTTATCAGGAATAAGTCAAACAATTTTGATGTATGAAGATGAAATAACAAGCTGAGGATGGTGCATGTTGATGAACTTGACAAAAACACTGAAAAATGCCCTCTTTCATTAGAACATCCTCATTATGGTCCCCATAACCAGAGACTACCATGTCAAGTATCATGTAGCGCCCCATCAATAAGCATGGGACCGATGATGTTGTCCTACAAGATGTGTAGCCAGCTGGTGCATCCACCTGATTAAGCTATATACATGATGCAACCCTATTTTAGGGCTTCATCTGGTGTCTTTTTGCTCTTCAATAACATCTATACCTATTAGATTGCATGTCATTCCTCCCAATATGCTTATTTGTATAAAATGCAATTATGGACATTATTTGTATGTTTTTCAGGTATTTGGACCACACTTGATGGAAGAGAGAGAGAAGGAGTGATCCTAGGGTTTCTCTACCCTTGGAGAGGCCCAAAGTAAAGTCTGATGCTCCCTCAACCTACCCCTAGTGACCAAAGATCAATTGAAGCAAAGATGTCCAAGAAAAGCCAAAGAATAGAGTCAAAGTGTTGATCCAGGACCCAACATAGCCATGGTACCACAGAACAGCCATGCTAGGTCACTTACAAATCAACATAATCACCTCCAAGCCAAGCAGACAACACCACGGCCGTGCAGCCAAGAACGGCCGTGCCACTGACAGCCATCACGATCGTGCTGCATAGCACGACCGTGCTACAGCAGACCAGAAAGACCGTGAAACATCAGAACGACCACCATCATCCATCCCACCACGGCCGTGGCACACAACACGGCCGTGCTACACTTAGTCCACCATGGCTGTGGCCATTTCAGCCCAAATTCGACCAAAACCCTGTAACTTTGCCATTTAATTCCCACAGCCATTCCCATCCACCATGGCCATGCTCTATCCTACCCACCACGGCCGTGGTGACCCACCACGGCCGTGCTACTCACAAAACCTACCCAATTTTCACTGCTTTACCTATTTTTCCCCTACTTGACCTAGTGCTTCCACCCACACCTATATATACCTAGGTGGCGACTGGGGAATGAGGTTAGCTACCTTCCACCACCTCCTATCTCCCCATTTTCACCCCTTAGCCTATCCCACATCTTCTCCAACCTTCCACTCTCCCTCCTTGAGCATCTACTACATTTCCTTTGCATTTTTATTCTCCATCCACCATTTCCACTTACATTCCACCTTGGAAACCTAGTTTTCTAGGTTTTCATCCATAATCCCCCATATTTTCATGCTCCCCTGCATCCTTGGAGGAGGAAGGTCATCCACAACAGGTAGGAGGTGAAGAAGGAGGCTACTTCCTCGAGCTCCATGGAGTTTCTTCCTCTTCTACCCTTTCTTTTGTTATTTCTTTGATCATGTATAGCTAAGCCCCTAGTGGTGGGATGTTTGGGGTTAAAATGTGACTTTGATACCATGTTGGGGAAAAATATCTTGTAATGAACATAATTTCTATCTATGATGATTGCCTCTTGCTTCTATCTCATTTCCTATTTTATTGCATGTGCTTTTTGCTTATAACATGGATTGCTTGCTTTGAGATGTTTGATGACATTTAGCTTCTAGGAGGAATTGGAGTGTATGTGGAAATCTTAGGATTGTCTCCTAGGTCCAATTAGTAGATCCCTAGCTAGCCCTCTTTGTTCCTACATACACATCCCCCTCCTATAAGTGAATGTGAGATCTAAGTAGCTAGTGTAAGTGTGATTAGTGCAATCGCCTAGAGCTTTCTAAAGGCTAGAATGGCTAGTGACATGAGGTCAAATATCCTCATCTCTACTCCCATCTCTACCCTTGTCTCTCAATTGAACTAATACCACTTACCCTAGAGACCTAGACTTGACAAGTCCTACTAGAATTACACCTAACCCTAGTTACCCAACTAGTAGTATAAGGTATATTCTATTCGCACTTGCCTTGTTGTTTGGTTTGGTAATCTAGATAGAATTGTGATGGTTTCTTGCTATGGTGAGATCCCCCAACTAATATCAAGCCACATCCCCAAATGGTCCACCTACCCTAATCATATTGCTTAAAACCCAAATTGCTATGCTTGCTTGTTCATGCTAGTCTAGTTTAATTGCTTTAGTTTAACTTAGTCAATTGCTTGGTTTTGCTCTTTAGTGTTAATTTAGGTCCTTGCTCTTGCTAGTGATTAGTTTAGTTCTAAATTGCTTCTTGCCTTGCTAGAGTAGTGTAGCTCATCTTACTCTTGTTCGGTTAATTGTTTAACCTAGTTTCTTGGGTTCATCTTGCTTAGAGTAATCTAGTTTTGTGATAACTTAGTTTCCATCTTGCCTTTCTTACTTGTTCAATTAGCATAACCAACAAACAAACCTTTTAAAACCTTCAAACTCTAATCTTTGCACTAGGAACATAGCTAACACTAAACCTAACTCTAGTACCCCCTCTATCCCTGTTGACCGGCCCCTTATCTTTCCAATCACCTATACTACAACAGTACCCTGTACGCTTGTGCGTGACCTATTTAGTTTTGTGATCAACTCGGTTAGGGCCAATATAAATATCGAAAGTGATTCCCTTCATGTGCGTTCGAGTTCCATGGAAGTGCATTTAGCCACCTTAGTTGGCTAGTGAGTACACCTCTGGCTCGGACGTGCCAAGCTTTCTGGCACCATTGTCGGGGATAGAGGCGCTCGGCCTAGTTAGTTAGTTTTTCTTTGACTTTTCCTACTACCCTCATCATTGCTATTCTTTATTCATTCTTCTTTGCATTTTTTGTGTATATTGGTTTACTAACTTGCTTTCTTTTGCTTGGTTGTTCCTTGTGCATGTGACAAGCCATTCGGAAGGAAACAAGATGGAAGACCAAAATGCACCTCGCAAGTCCTTGCAAGATTACTTCATGTCGAGAAACTACTAGTCACCTATTGCATCTAGAGCCACCCAAATGCAAGGGGATCAATTTTCTATTCCTCCAGGTCTTCTTGGGCTCCTTCACACCTTCTATATCTCGGAGAGTGAGAACCCCTACAAGCATTTGGATGCCTTCCTAGAGATGTGTGCCACCTTTAGAACGTCAACGGCAAGTGATGAATCAATTCTACTCACATTGTTCCCCTTTTCACTCAAGGATAGGGCCAAGGAATGGTATGATTCAAGGAGAGACATCATGAGTTGGGGTGAAATGAAGACGGAATTCTTGAGGAAGTTCTACTCTATTGCGAAGATGATGCAAATGCGGCGGTCAATGTTGAGTTTCAACCAAGTGGATAATGAAAAGTTCCATGATGCTTGGGATAGGTTGCAAAAGATATTGAGAGAGTGCCTGCATCATGAGATACCTTTGCGGGAGCTTGTACAAGCATTCTACTCTAATTTTTCATCAAGGGATCAAGCTATAGTGGATTCTTCTTGTGGAGGTGTTTTTATGACAAAGCCACCGGAGGAGTCATGGTCGTTGTTTGAGCAATTGGTGAAAAATTCAAGGAACCGAGCTTCTAGCATGGTTTGTGCTGGGGGTCGGGTCTTTAGTTAGCTTTCTATTTCTAATGATCCCACTACACAAGTGATGAAGGCTATGGGAGAAATGATGAAACTCATGAAAAGTCAAGGAGGAAATGGTCCTTGTCATCTAGTCAACTACATTTGTTCTTTTGAGGGAGAAGTGAAGACACCTTGCTCCTATAGCTACTCGAAACCGCAAAGTCCAATCTACAACTCAAGGTTTGAGGAAGAGGTTCTATCTTGATTGAAGATCTTTGATGATGTCCAAAAAGATGTTGCAAGGCTTGAAGAAAAGATAGAGCAACTCTCTTCCACACTTTCTCTTCAAGAAGAAAAATTAGCTTCAAAATCCATCTTGAGTTACAATGAAGCAAGTGGACTCGTGCCATCTTCTCAAGTTTTCTACAATCCACCTCCCATGCAAGTGCAGCCCATCTACCATTTCCAAGGCTACTCCCAGCCTTACACTCCTCCACCACCTCCCTCACATCAAATTTCCCAAAACTTCACCTTCCAACCCCAATTCTCCCCTCCCCCTCAATTCTCTTCCCCACCTCCATTTCAACCCCATGTGCCACCTCACCTCCTCCACAGCCACAACATGCTCCCCCTCTCCACCATGAGCAAGGTAGTGCTGTGACAGTTTTAAGGAGTGGAAAAACACTTGAGCAGCCCGCAAGTCAAGGAAAGAGTGATAAAGCAAAGAAAAATCAGTCAAGTGGTGATGTTGTGATTGAGATTGCCGAAGATGTTCATTTGCCACCCCATGTTGATATTGGGAGTCCTAGTGCTCCACATCATGATACACCACAGGAAGATCATGCTAGGTCAAGTGGGCCAATAACTAGTGAGTCACCATTTCTCGAAGCACTAGATGAACCATCAATTGTGAGAAGAAGACAAAAGCACAATATGGGCATTCTTGAGGTCTTCCGACAAGTACTGGTCAAAATTCCTCTCTTGGATGCAATCAAACAAATTCCATCATATGCCAAGTGTCTTAAAGACCTATGCACTGTGAAAAGAAGGTCAACGGGGAGGATTCCAATGAAGGTGATATTGACTGAACAAGTGATCTCCATCATACAACACTCACTTCCCATGAAGAGAAAGGACCCAGGAGCCCCACTCATACCTAGTTACATAGGGGGACATCGCATAGACATGTCCTTACTTGATTTGGGGTCTAGTGTGAGTTTGATGCCATATAATGTCTATGTTTAATTGGGCTTAGGCAAGTTGAAGTCGGCACATTGTGCTCCCTAGTTGGCAGATAGATCCATAAAAGTGCCTAGGGGTAGAGTGGATGATGTCTTAGTGATGATAGATAAAGAAAAAGGCGTGGTGTTATCGACAGATTTCATTGTTCTTGATATGGAGCCAGAGGGTAGGAAGATTCCCATCATCATGGGAAGGTTGTTCTTATCTACAGCTGATGCCGACATTTATGTACGCAGTGGCACTATAACAGTCTCATGCATGGACATGAAGATCAACATCAACATGTACAAGACCCCAACCCGGTGAGTCTGAGATAGGGATATTGGACATGAACACTTCACAAGTCCAAATGGGCATTTGATAGAAGGACACCAAGGTGAAGAAATTGGTGATGGTTATCGTGATGAAAGGGATGAGGAACCTAGATTGAGTGCAAATGAAGGATGCATGTTTTGCAAGAATGGACACTTGAGAATTCCAAACAGATGAATGAATGAAGAGTCACTAAGAAGCTTAGATGAAGGAAAGAAACTCAATGCTTGTGGGAGGCAACCCACCTAGGTTTGGGAATTTTTGACCCAACCTCACATTTTTTATACTTTTGCTTGTTTTTACATTTTTCCAAGAAAACACACACACACTTGTATTTGATAGTTTTTGTGTAGTTTTGAGATGTGCAGGTGAGAACAGAGTGAAATGAAGAAGAATAGATGCAATTTTGACAAAGAATCAATAGAATATCAACTTGAGATCAAATTTTGATGTTTGAACAAGATTTGAGAGTCATACTACAGTTACAATACCTATCACGGCCGTGGTACCACAAAATGGCCTTGGTGGTACACACACATTCAACAGAGAAATAGTCAGAAATTGAGAAAATCAACCAAGTATGCAACCAGTACAACACGACCGTGGTACCTGAAGCCACCACGGCCGTGCTGCAACCCGACTCCAACAATTTTGAGTTAGATTTTGGAAAATTTCTATTCACTTACTCATTTCTATGAAGAACAAAACGGCCGTGCTCCGTGCCCTAGCGCCCGTGTAGCACTCTGCCCACCTTCTCCAGCCCTCAAATCCTCACCAAATCACTCCCAAATCATTCCCCTACCCTTTCCACTACCTCAATCTCTAGATTCCACCAATTTCCATCCAAAAAAGCACCACTTTCTCTCCATTCTGCCCCAACAGCCCAGTTCTTTGGAGAAATCTGAAATTTTCTAATTTCACTTCCATTTTCGAGCAAGAATGAAGAAGTTTGCAAGGAAAGCAGTATAAAAGACTAGGGGTGTCATCCCCTACTAAAGGAAAGCAAGGAACAACCACCCCTAGTTGACGGAGGCCGAAATGGATGCCATAGTGGATCCTATTACTAAAGAAACCTCCGCACAGCCACATCGGGGGACACCGTCATCGTCACAACCACCGTCGTCTGCTTCTCGACACTCCGTCTCATATGAGAGACCCTCTGCTACAGCTACACGACCTTCAGTCTCAGCCGCACGGCCATCCGTCTCCTCGACAACATAGCCACAGCCTGAGCCACAACCACGACCACGCCGACGACTCATTCTATATGATGAAGATGATATAGATATGCCTGATTTTGAGTAGCACAAGATACCACCATAGCACCCCCTTTCACAGCCCGAGGTCACTATCGTTAGGGAAAAGGAGCCTAAGCACTAGGGGTGCTTGACACATAGAGTTTTAGCAACTCGATATGCATGCCAAGCAACAATGGAGGCGATGGGTTTCTATGCCTACTTTTAGGGACTAATGAAGAAAATGGGGTTATTTGAGATCCTCACACCGCAGTAGGAATCCTACATCGAGCTGACTCAGAAATTCTTCGCCATGCTAGAGAAAGCAACTGATGATGGCGAGAATGCAATTAAGGTAATGATTGGGGATAAGAGGTGGAAGATAGCCTCAAAGATGTTAAATCAGATTTTTGCCCCAAGTGAGAAGATGGCAGCCCTCCTAGATGGAGGAAGGATAGATAATGATGCTAGTTCCACATATCCAGCAATGTGGAAGTGCTTCACCGACCAAAGTACATTTGTAGAAGGGAAATCAAAGATGAGTGCTATCCATAGCCCATTTCTCCACTATGTTTAGAAGGTGTTGGCAAACACCATCTTTGGTAGGTACAAAAACCAAGGCAGCTGTGTTCCATGGCGCGAAGTCTCTTCTCATCTAATAGCTCTAATAGTGGGGGGATATCTAAAAAAAGATGCTCTCTCTCTCATCCCAAGAAAGAACTTTTTGTGCTTGGTTGGATGACCAAGGAGAGGCATATGAACCTGAGGGCATTACTTATTGAGCATATGAGGACAATCCCATCCAAGAGCACAAATCCATTTGTAATGGGAGGGATTGTGACATCCAGAGACACTGCCTTAGGACATGACATGACAGGCTATACAAAGGTAGATGGTGGAAAGTTGGCTGATTTGCACTACTTGGCTTGCTTGTCCATGATTACAGTTACATATCAGAAGATCATTTACCAAATCAACCCACCTTACCCAGGAGTGACATTGGAGCTTCCTTACCATACTCCACCCCTCATGGCACAATATGGACCAACACCGAATTTTTTGGGAAAATTGAGGAGGTATGAGGAGGAGAACCCGAGAGGAGAGGCAATCCCTTAGGTGATATTTGTAGGGGGTTTAGGAGAGCCTTCATAGGTGGATGAGAAGAGGTGGGCGGCAGAGGAAAGAGAGGCACGATGGGTGAGGCAAAGAGAGGAAAGGATAGGAGCATTAGAGCCACAAAAGCCTTCAGTGAATGCATATGATATGAGTACCATTCATGCACAGCTGGAGGGCATTCAGGCGACGTAGGACAGAATACTACAGGTACAGGAGGGCTTTCAGAGGACGCAGGATGACATGTGGTTGGACCATCAGCATATGCATTACCAGGTCAACCATCTTTATCAGTTTCAAAATGCCCAGGCCCAGAGGAACCCACAATGGGGAGAAGATTGGTGGAATTCTTTATCAACATTCTAAGACAGCTACCCACCTCCATAGTCAAACTACTGGGGTGCCTACTACAGGTAGGGAGGAGCACCTCCACCACCACCGTAGTGATCATCTACCCTATCACCCTAGACTTTAGTGTCACGCTGAGGACAACATGATTCAAAAGTTTGGGGTGGTAGGGTGGTATGCCCTCATTCTACTTTCACTCGTTTTTGTATCTCACCTGCTTTTTACTCTTTGTTTGTTGTTTTTCACATTTTTGCTTATTTTGCTATCTAGCTTAGAGTTTACTTCTTTGCATACATGTATGCCATGTAGTCTACTTTCTTGTCGTTTTTGTGTAATTTTCAAAAATTTTGCTCTTTTTGCCATGCATTGCATATCATGTAGATTTTTGGTAATTTTTGCATGTTTTAGCTAGAATATGCTTGTTTATTTCTTTAAGTTCAATAATATAGGTTTAGATGTGATTGGAGGCAACTTGGCACTATTTTGGCCAATTTTGCCTAAGTTTGAGATTTCTTGTCTAAAAAGTGTGCTTTGACCTAATCTCTACTGTTTTGAGTTAAAATGAAGACCTTTGAAAAATGCAAGTGAAATTTCATGATTTATTGCTAAGTGGTATCAATGTTTGACTTTTTACATGTGCATCACCTCAATTATGATTGTGATTGAATTGGTTGAATTGTGAAATTGAGCAAGCTTTGAATGCTTAATGTTTGTGGAATCACTTGTTTGATATATCAATTTCATCTTGTTCATTCATGTGGTGTAATATCTTGGATGAAGTGTTGGATTAATTTTCATGCAGGATATCTTATGTGGAAAATCATACCAATGATCCCTCTTTGACTCAACTATTCTTCCACCATCTTCATACCCCTCCGCCTCATAAAAGGATGCCCTAGTGCACATAATCAGCCTTGGACACCTCCAAAAGTTTGGGGTGGCCATATCTATATCTCCCCGCTTCACTCTATCTACCATATGCCCTATCTACACCAAGGGCAAGAAAAAAAGAAAAGAAAAAATAAAATAAAAGGATGATCCTATTTAAGAGCATTCAAATAAAGAAAAGATGAGTGTGTAAAAACACTCCAAAAATCTTACCGCAACCCTTTCTTCCACTTTCATACCCATTGAGCTAGGAAGCATCAAACCTAGCTCATTTGGCCCTTTTCTGCAGCCACATGGGTCATTTGGTGTGATTTGAAATGTAAGATTGAATGCATGAATGTGAAACAATACTCCTAGTTGTTCTTGATTAACTCCATCATGAAACGGTTTACCCGGAACTTTATGGAAGAAATATGGATAACTTGTGTATTCTATGCATTATATTTGAAGTTCGTATGCTTTGTGCTCTATTCATTATTGGTTTGTGAAAGCAGGAGAGGAGAGAGGTGAAATGCATGCACTCAGTCATCTTTGATCCCATTAAGCAATAATCATCTTTTACATTGCATATGTCATTTCTTTTTTGTGGAAGATTTGTAGAGAGATTGAGTTGGAGCATACTTGAGGACAAGTATGTTTCAAGTTTGGGGTGGTGATGCAACCCTATTTTAGGGCTTCATCTTGTGTGTTTTGCTCTTCAATCACATCTATGCCTATTAGATTGCATGTCATTCCTCCCAATATGCTTATTTGTATAAAATGCACTTATGGACATTATTTGCATGTTTTTTAGGTACTTGGACCACACTTGATGGAAGAGAGAGAGAAGGAGTGATCCTAGGGTTTCTCTACCCTTAGAGAGGCCCAAAGTGAAGTCCAATGCTTCCTCAACCTACCCCTAGTTGCCAAAGATCAATTGAAGCAAAGATGTCCAAGAAAAGCCGAAGAACAGAGTCAAAGTGCTGATCCAGGACCCAGCACGGCCGTGGTACCATAGAACGGTCCTGCTAGGTCACTTACAAATCAAAAAAATCACCTCCAAGCCAAGCAGACAACACCATGTCTGTGCAGCCAAGAATGGCCATGCCACAGACAGCCACCACGGCTGTGCTGCATAGCACGGCCGTGCTACAACAGACCAGAACGGTCGTGCAACATAAAAACGACCACCATCATCTAGCCCACCATGGTCGTGGCACACAACACGACCTTGCTACACTCAGTCCACCATGACCGTGCTGTCCACCACGGTCGTGCTGTCCACCACGATCATGGCCATTTCTACCCAAATTTGACCAAAACCCTGTAACTTTGCCATTTTAATTTTACAACCGTTCCCATCCACCACGGTCGTGCTCTATCCTACCCACCATGGCCGTGGTGACCCACCACGACCGTGCTACTCACAAAACCTACCCAATTTTCACTACTTTACCTATTTTGTCCCTACATGACCTAGTGCTTCCCCCCACACCTATATATACCTTGGTAGCCTCTCCCACAAATGCTCCAAGATTCCACTCTCCCTCCTTGAGCATCTAGTGCATTTCCTTTGCATTTTTTCTCTCCATCCACCATTTCCACCTACATTCCACCTTGGAAACCTAGTTTTCTAGGTTTTCATCCATAATCCCCCATATTTTCATGATCCCCTACACCCTTGGAGGAGGAAGGTCGTCCACAACAGCTAGGAGCTGAAGAAGGAGGCTACTTCTCCGAGCTCCATGGAGTTTCTTCCTCTTCTACCCCTTTCTTTTGCTATTTCTTTGATCATGTATAGCTAAGATCCTATTGGTGCGCTGTTTGGGGTTAAAATGTGACTTTGATACCATGTCGGGGAAAAATAGCTTGTAGTGAACATAATTTCTATCTATGATGATTGGCTCTTGCTTCTATCTCATTTCCTATTTTATTGCATGTGGTTTGTGCTTATAACATGGATTGCTTACTTTGAGATGTTTGATGACATTTAGCTTCTAGGAGGAATTGGAGTGTATGTGGCAATCTTAGGATTGGCTCCTAGGTCCAATTAGTGGATCCCTAGCTAGCCCCCTTTGTTCCTACATACACATCCCCCCTCCTACAAGTGAATGTGAGGTCTAAGTAGCTAGTGTACGTGTGATTAGTGCAATCGCCTAGGGCTTTTTAAAGGCTAGAATGTCTAGTGGCATGATGTCAAATATCCTCATCTCTACTCCCATCTCTACCCTTGGCTCTCAATTGACCTAATGCCACTTACCCTAGAGACCTAGACTTGACAAGTCCTACTAGAATTACACCTAACCCTAGTTACCCAACTAGTAGTATAGGGTATATTCTATTAGCACTTGCCTTGTTGTTTGGTTTGGTAATCTAGATATAATTGTGATGGTTGCTTGCTATGGTGAGATCACCCAACTAATATCAAACTACATCCCCAAACGGTCCACCTACCCTAAACATCTTGCTTAAAACCCAAATTGCTCTGCTTGCTTGTTCATGCTAGTCTAGTTTAATTGCTTTAGTTTAACTTAGTCAATTGCTTAGTTTTTCTCTTTAGTGTTAATTTAGGTCCTTTCTCTTGCTAGTGATTAGTTTAGTTCTAAATTGCTTCTTGCCTTGCTAGAGTAGTGTAGCTCATCTTGCTCTTGTTTGGTTAATTTCTTAACCTAGTTTCTTGGGTTCATCTTGCTTAGAGTAATCTAGCTTTGTGATAACTTAGTTTCCTTCTTGCCTTTCTTACTTGTTCAATTAGCATAACCAACAAACAAACCTTTTAAAACCCTCAAACTCTAATCTCCACACTAGAAACATAGCTAACATTAAACCTAACTCTAGTGCCCCCTCTATCCCTCTAGACCGACCCCTTATCTTGCCATTCACCTATACTACGACAGTACCCCGTACACTTGCGGGCGACCTATTTAGTTTTGTGATCGACTCGGTTAGGGCCAATATAAATATCAAAAGTGATTCCCTTCACGTGCGTTCGAGTTCCATGAAGTGCATCTAGCCAGCTTAGTTGTCTAGTGTGTACGCCTCTGGCTTGGACGCACCAATACACATATATAACAAGAGCAAACAACAGATACATAACCGATTGCAGTGTAGAGAAATAAAACTCATAGCAGGAGATGATGCTGAATGCGTTATAATGTAGGCTTATGCAAAGTGACTGATATACATGGTGTTTTAGGCTGTGAAACCATTTCTGCAGTGACCAAGCAAGGATTTTGTGTCCTCCGTGAGCGATGATGCATCCACTATCATGGATAGAAGGTTTTGCACCCTCCCAAGCATGGTGTCGAGGGACATCTAGAGCAATTCCATGTTGGTCTTAGCCTCGAACGCTCCTGGGAACTTGAGGAAGGTCGTGAGGCAGTGAGACGGGTACCATGTGGCATTGCAAGCTCTTGACATGGCGATGGTGGCCTTCGTCAGTGAGACATTAATGTGATGCGAAGGAAGGAGAAACAAGGCAAAAATTGCTGCGGTGGAGATGATGAAGATTGCCGCCAAGAGGCCGCTGATTATTCTACAGATGCGGCGTTGGCGTTTGGCAGTGAAATCCTTCTCGAGTTGGGTGAGTTGTTGGTCGATGGATGATAGGTCATGAACCAGGAGAGTGTGGGAGTGATGTCCGACGTCCTGAGATAGTCAAAATCCATCCTAACCGGCTAGAGACACTAACTACGAGGAGATTGTCCAACCTGTGCAGAGTAGTATGAGCTTGTCGCTGACGGGTTGACATTATTTTGGAGTAGAAGTGGTTTGTTGGTAGCAGTGGTTGCAGGGGAAGTAGAGGCATCTTTTGTGTGAATGCCAGTTGAATTCTCAGAGGATGATGATGTCGGGATTAGAAAGAAGAAGGACCCAATCAATTAATTAGGGTGATACCCGAACAGGGCAACATGACGAAAACCTCTTCTTCCCGATACGTTTGTACACACCCTACACATACGACAGCCAAATTAGATCCTTTGGCTTGATTCTAGCATATGGTTGGAAAGCGGTCATTGGTCTCCTTGAATTCATATGTTTTGGTTTCTTTATAGTTGTTTCTAGTTGTAGCAGGAAGGTAAGAGAAAGATTGATAAGGGTGAGGGAGAGATACCAAAAACTAAATTGTTGTTTGTGTCTCACTCAATACACGGAGAAGATGTTAGAAAGACATGTAGGGTGTGTTTAAGGAGACACGATTTGTACATCTAGTAACCGTAAATCGTATATCCCATAAGTAGGATCGTAGTTTCCGTAACTGATACATGCACGTATGGAAATACCTTTAATTTTTGAATTGGTGTAGGGATAAAGATGTCAGTTTTGAATTTGTGATGTGAACTCTTGTTTGTTACGATCTTACTTAGATTTTGGATCACGAGGATATTCTTTGGAAAAAGGAAATATTTGTGTATCTGTATAGTAACAAATATAAGATAAAGACTTGGTACATGTAACTCTTTTATAATAGTGAAACAACAGAGGATGATTATTAGATGTAGCTGATGGGATAATAATATACGTGAGATGAAATAATAGAAAATGGTTTGATGTGTGCTTATAAAATATATGTTGGCAGAGGGAATTCAAACGGTTGTAGATGTGTGTGTGAGAAAGTAATGAAGTTGAGTAGTTAGAAGACGTGGACCGGGTTGTGTTCCATAATGCCAATGGAGTTGTGGTGGTGGAGTGTAACTTGAAGTTGGAAAAGAACAATAAAATTTGGAAAAATCCTCAAAAAAAGGAGAGAGGAAAGAAAGTTAAGGAGAAGCCAGTAATTCAAAAATGGACACTCGGATTGGCTAGTGGCATGTTGTTTAATTAGATAAGAAAACTCTCTCTTTTTATAAGTATATATATATATATATATATATATATATATATATAGAGAGAGAGAGAGAGAGAGAGAGAGAGAGAGTTAGGCTACATACAAATTTTGAGCCCATTTGGATGAGGGTAAGTCACTTATCCGAGGGCAAAAAAATCAACGCACAAAACAAATTTGAAATGCATATTTTTTGCGGTCTTTATAACATGACCTATAAATGTCCAAATGTGCTCAAATTTTTTATATGAGTTATTCATAAGATGATTAAGAAGATCAATATATTAGATTTTAAAAAAAAATATTACATCATGAAAAACTACATGAGTGTATTCTGCTCCGAATACACTCGAGTGCATTCTAGCCTGCCTCATATATATATATATATATATATATATATATATATATATCGGAATTAGGTAAATATATTCCGACTTCCTCCTAAAAATATAGGAGGTCAAGAGTTACATGTAGTCCCAACGCCATACACCTATTTTAAAGATACAACTCACTCAACTATCTAATGTGAAGTTTGCGTTTAACACATTTACATATTTTAACGGCAATACTAGTGGCATTTGCAGCTATACCACGGTTCCTTCTAGCATTCCTTTCCTCCCATACGTAGTAGCAAAGTGCAGCAAACAACAATATCTTTCTATCATCATTACCACATTTTGTCAACATCATCTTCGGGTCCCCCACAATCTGAATTTGTAGCTTGAAATCTTTGCATAGTATATCCCATATGTCCCTTGTGAGCTTGCATTCATTCACAAGATGATAATGAGATTCTTCCTCCTCTTTGCAAAGCAAACATAACGTGGAAGTATCATTATTCCATCTCTTGATCCTGTGTAGCAAGGACATTGTGAAGAATTTTATACATGCACATGCTCCATTTTGGCACGTGCACTCCCATCCAAATCAGCTCCCCGAACTTGTCCTTTGCACCCCTTGTTCTGGTCACCTCCCAAACACATGTCTTTGGGTCTTTAAGCCTCCATATTCCTGTGTCTTGGACCTCAAAAAGATGTTTAATTTGCTGCCATGTTTCGGTCAAAACATTGATGGTTCTCGAATAACCTTCTCTTGTCTTTGCGATGAAGTCCAATCCTCTAGGATATCTCTCTCTCATCCATTGCCCCCAAGTTGAAATGCCTCTTTGGAAGTTGATGACTCTACGTATTGTCCCCCATTTCGCTATATCTCTGGGTGTTCTTAGATTCAATCCTCCTTCCTCTCTTGGTAAGGCTATTCTATCATATTTCATAGGATGGTATGTGCTTGCCCACAAAAAGTTGGCCATCTTCATCTCCATCCTATCTAAGACGGAGCCCGGAATCTCACCTTGTTGCACCCAAAAAATGAGTAATCCTTCAATGGTTGTCTTTATGAGAGTTGCACGTTCCGCCATGGATGTTTTTTTGGTAAGCCATCTATTAACCATTTCTTCCATCCTATCAATGCAATCCACAAAATCCTTGACTTGGAGATTGCCTCCAGCTAGAGGAAAACCCAAATATTTTGTTGGGAAATTCCCCCTTTTCCACTCCCATAGATTCCACTAATCTATCCTCCATCTGGTAGCAATTCTTGAACAAGAAAATATGTGTTTTATTTGCATTCATGCACAGCCCGGTTTGCTTGCCAAAACTTCCCAGAAGATTTTTGAGATTTTCAAGAGAAAGCTACTTGGCTTCTACAGAAACTAACACATCATCTGCAAAGATCAGGTGGGTCATTACCTTCATCGCATACACTATGTATGGTTTGATCTCCTTCTTTCTTTTCACCTGTTGCTTTTTCTGTGTGAAATACTTCATAACAATCACAAAAAGAAGAGGCGAAAGGGGGTCTCCCTGGCACAACCCATTGCCCCCTCTAAACATACCTGCAGATGTGCCATTAACCAAAACAGAAAATCTAGTAGTGCCAACACACTGTTTCATCCAATTCAGCCATTGTTCATTAAATCCCATTTGTTTCATAATCCACCACAATTTCTCCCATCTGACACTATCATAGGCTTTAGAAACATCCAATTTTAAGAAAGCTTTCCTGCTGCCCCTCATGACATTATAATCTAAAAGAAATTCTCCAGCCAATAAAGAACAATCACTAATACTTCTCCCATCCACAAAAGCCCCTTGGTTTCCAGAAATAAGCAATGGGAGAACCATCTTCATTCTAGCAGCCAGAATTTTAGCAATGATTTTATATTGTACCGAGCAACATGCAACAGGTCTAAAATCAGCGAGAGAGGAAGAAACTTTCTTCTTCGGAATAAGAACCAAGAAGGAATGATTAACCTGTCTAACCATGTTGCCTCCTTCCAAGAACCATCTCACATAAGCAATCAAATCAGCTTTGATGATGTCCCAAGTTTTCTTGTAGAAAAAAGCATTGAACCCATCAGGCCTAGGAGATTTATTGTTGCCAATGCTCCATAGTGCATCTTTAACCTCTTGTTCATTAATTTCCCGAGTAAGAATATTATTATGTGTACTTGTAAGCTTGAACCTCTACTCCATGTCCTCCTCCTCTATATCCTCATCAAACTTTTTGTTGTAAAGTGCTGTATAAAATTGTATGGCTTGTTCCTCCAGATCTTCTTGCTTGTTGATCACTCTCCCATTGACATCTATCAATTCAGAAATGATGTTGCCAGCTTATCTCCTTTTGACCACATAATGGTATAGTTTGGTATTTCTATCACCATCCTCCATCCACTTCTGTCTACTTCTTTGCCAATAGAATTTTTACTCAGCTTTTTTCAGGTCCTCCAACATCATCTTCAGCACCCTATCTTTTACAATAAGATTTGGATTAAGGGGGTCACTTACTAACCGCTCTCTAATCTCCTTACATTCTCTTTTTGTTTCTTTAATCAGATCTGGAATATTTACCTTCTCCTTTTCCCATTCCTTCAGTAGATTTTTTGTGCTTGCCAGCTTTTTTACAAACACATACATCGAGTTTCCTGAAACCTGTGTATCCCATCCTTCCTCTATCACTTCCTTAAATCCTTTCCAATCAGCCCAATAATTCAAAAATCTGAATGGTTTCCTTTTTTGTTTCTTTTCTATAATATGGACCGATATAGGTGCATGGTCACTGAGATAAGTACCTCCTTCCTTAACCTGCGTGTTAGGAAAAAATTTTAGCCAGTCGTCATTCACTAACGCTCTATCAAGCTTGCTAGCAATTCTATGTTCGGGACCCCTTTCATTGTTCCACGTAAACATATCTCCTCCCACCATTGGAAGCTCGTAGAGACCAGCTTTATCAATAGCCTAGTTAAATGCATCAACTTCCGCATTCAAATCCAATCTCCTCCCTTTTTTCTCAGCCTGTAATCGGACAGTATTAAAGTCACCAATAACCAGCCACGGTAAACTAACTTTTTTGGATAAGGATATTCGATCTTCCATAGATTCAGCCTGGATTTACCATCATTGTGACCATACACAGCTATCAACCATATTTGTAAGCCTCCATTGTTTCTCCAATCAACTGTGACCTGCTGATCTGAAGTCTATATCACTCACACCTGCCAAGCATTCAGTTTCCATGCCACACAGACACTAGCCACTCCCGTATCCTCCACATTAGATACATGTTCCCATCCTTGCAGAAACATGTATTTAATATTGTTTTTATTTTGCACCTTTATTTTTGTCTCTACCAAAGCAACTAAAGAGTGCCCACTACCAGCAATCCACTCTCGTATTTCCTTCATTTTGTTCCCGTCACACCCTCCCTTAATATTCCATAGGAGCATGGACATATTAAGTGTTTTTTGTTGCCCTCGTACGCCTACTCGGCTCCTTCCTGTTGTCCTTCTTTTTTGGATTTAGTTCTTTATGCTTCACGACCTCACCTTCTTCTTTATCTGAGTCAGACAAAGCTTCAAAGATGTCTATGGTGTCTAGGATTGTACCTACACCCACGTTCTTAGGAATCCCTGTCTTCTTTGCTCCTTTCTTTTGTTGTTGATGGCATGAAATCATCATTGATATGAGGCCTCATTACAACCCCCTCCTCTCCATTTCCATCAATATTGGAGCGAATTGCAGTCTGGGCATCGGCCCCCCTCAGTTCACCTACATCTGCATCATGCCTCAACTCTTCCCCTTCAGTATTCGTCTTGTCTAACGAGCTCGGACCTTCTTGTACCTCCTCTGCCTCTTGTTGTTTGTTGTCCACCTTTTCTTTCTCTGTGTCTACAGTCCGCTTTTCCCTCCATATCCCCTTTCCCTTCTCAGCATGGGTAGTCTTCCTCTTCTCGCTCTGGGTCGATCTCTCCTCACAGTGTCCATCTCCATGGCCAAAGGCCTTGTAGCTCGTGCACCTTTCTGGAATATGGTCATAAACTATGGTGACCATAATGGAATTCCTTCCTTTGATGTCCATCCAGACCACTGTCGGTGTCTCTCCCTCAGCTTCCAGTTCCAAAAGAACACGTTCCTCTTCTCTTTCAAGTGATCTTTCATCAATGTGTAGCACTTTTCCCGCCCCTATCACGATGGTTCCTGCTGCCCTCATAGTCCAGGTTCTACCAAAACTCTTCAAGGTAACCCAAGTTGGTACTATTCTGAACACCTCCTTCCTCAATTCATCACCATAAGTGTAGTCATTGGCAATGATCAATTGCCGATTGAACCATCGGGGACCCATCTCAAGAACAACTTTCTTATCATCAACGTTCGTGAATCGAACCAGAAATATATCATTATCTCTTGTCAATAGTTCAAAGGATCCTTTTGGGTTCCAAGTTCTCCTTATCCAGGCCTGAAGATGTGGATAGTATGGTCTCCTTCCCAATGAGTACACCATGCTCATGTGTTCCCATACATTCGACATCCTCTCGAATTCATCAGCATCCAGTTCCACATGAACCTCCCCTCCTTCTGCCCTCAGTTTGGGAAAGACGAACTCCTCTCTTTTGCGAGCCGCTGGCTGTTTGAGCACTTGGTTCTAGGTTTTCTTCATTGGGACTTGGATCCTCTATCCCGCATCCATGCTATCAGCGTTCCTCTTCCTGTCTTTGTCCATCTGTGTTGTGTTAGTGTCGGCGCCAGGGATCATAGCCACTGCGTCTCATTTGCCGCTTCCTTACCCACCGTTCTTCACAACAGTCGTTCTCCTTCCTGAGTCTTGGTCGATCATTTCTCCATGTCCATCGTACACACCTGCCATCACGGAAGTTCCGTTCCCGGACCTGGTCACAGAGCCTACGGCTATCGCATCTCTCGATCCGTTGATGAAGTGGGGTTGGGGTTGCGTGGGGATAGGTTTACGGTCTTGGGTAGTGGTGGGTGTGGGGTGGACGATGGGAGAGGGGATCTCTCCCGCCGTAGTCGTCGCCCTAGCAGGAATCGCATGGCTGGTCGCCAGAGCACAGACTAGAGAAGATGGGGGTATGTTGTATTGTATTATATATATATATATATATATATATATATATATATATATATAGGGCTTATATTTATTGCCCACGTGGGTAGCTACCCACCCACCCTTCCGACCATTTTTTTTCAAAAAAAAATTTGCAATTGCAGAGGAACATTTTATCTAGCTCCCCAAAAAATTTCATCTAAAAATAATATCATTTGCCCCACCAAAATAAAACAATTCGTCCTTATATATCTACTGTATATTTTGTATAGAGTTACTCTTTTAGTCATGTAGTTACTTTCTTATCACCATAGTTACTTTTTTTACAGCAGAGTTACTTTTTTGGCTGTCGGGTAGCGAAACTCCAGGCTACCCACGCGGGCAATGAGTAAACGGCCATATATATATATATATATATATATATATATATATATATATATATATATATATATATATATATATATATATATATATATATATATATATATATATATATATATATATATATATATGTCTGTATGTATGTATATATATATATATGGCTAATAGAATTGTGTACCCTAGTACATATAGCTTACGTGTACCCCTCTTCATATATGATGATTGTAACATTTTACTGAACAGTCCAACCTTATGGATGCAAAATATATCCCTTAGATTAGATGTGTACAAAAAATCACTACAATCTGATATTGATTGATCATCAAATAAAAGAAAATGAATATTTTGTAATCAATGGTAAGTTGCATAAATTGCAAAAACCATTGAATCATTAATTGTTATATCACATGATCCTTATGAGATATGGTTATGATTTTTTAAAACATGTAATATATATAGTGTTGAATCAATCTATATGGTTGGATTTTATCAACATATTCCACATGTGCTACTTTAACAGCCGATACATGTAAATTACATGTACTAGCTGGTACACACTTGCTAACCTCTATATATATATTTATAATTTTTCTCTTTTCTTGCTTACTCCTCCATTTACTTGTTAATTAGAATTACTTTTTTAGGGTTAATGTAGGATTTGTTCTTACTTTCCTTTAATTTCTTGCATAAACCATTAGTGTGTCCATCAGGTCCTACAAATTTGTAAGATCCTTATTGTGTGCCTATGGCGCATCCGTTCAAGTTTATTTGTTTGGGTGTGATGTGGACATATCGAGATTTCTAGAACTGTTGTCAGGGAGAACAACACTTATCCTAGCTAGTTTGTTTAGATTTTACTTTTCCAACTGCCCTCACCCTTTGTATTCATTATTTTTTGTGTTACTTTTTCATATTATTTTGCTATCTTGTCTTCTTTTATTTTGTTGTTCCTTGTACAAGTGAAACTCAACCCTTTCAAGACAAGATGGGAGGCCGAGATGCACGCGAGAAACCTCCACCTTCTCTTTCCATACACAAGCCACTTCATGACTTCTTTGGCTCAGGAACTACAATTCACCCATTGAAAATATAGTTTAGAAAATACTAGTATCATGATCAAACTTTTCAGCAACCCCTGAATTAAGAAAGGCCAAAAAGATGAGAGCCATTACCTTCAAATTTTTATCCAAGGATGTAGATTTTATTCAAAAAATATAAAATAGTAGATAATTCCATTCATTTCAAGAATTATATACAAGATGCTTACATGAATTTTCTATCCTCAAAACAGTGCATATAGGAGACATAAATAGCTAATCCTCCTTTTAAATATGTACTGCCTTTATGTAATTTCCATCTTTATCTTCATGTCCGTTAACATGTATATTAGCTCATACCTAAAATGGTGTGAAACAAATACGTGATCAGTATGTTGCCATATTGGTACATGGGGTGCATCAAAAATGTGCAAGTAAATAACAACATATATTCCAACAAATACTTGCAAATATAAACTGGCATTTTTTTTCACATAATATTTCTTTTATGTGATATCTATAGTGGTATTATGATTGATGAGAACTAAATAAACATGCAAGTATTTATTTGCAATCCATGTGGAAAAATTTCAAAAAAACTATGTAGAACTAAAGCGATTATTCTTAGGTGTAACCACGTACCTTGATGGTGAGCCAAGCAGACTAAACTTCAATTACTTTCAAGCAATCTAATCAACAAAGATGATTCTAGGTCATCACATCATATCTACATGTATGTAAATCCTAAAGTGTGGCCAATCATATTACACTGATTAAAACCCACTTGGTCCTAGTCTAGGATTTAGTCTCATTGGTTACAAATTATCATTTGAATAATGCTTTGATATCTTAAGTACCATGTTTGTTGATCTGGTGACTTAAAAATCCAGATTCAGTTTTGGTGTTTCCATGATGATTATATCCATGTTATTGCATCATGAAGACATAAATCAAGTTAACATCATTAATATGATGGTAAGTTAGGGTCTTTAACTCTAGTTCTTCATATTCATGATTATTCACATTAGAAACTTTAATTATAAATATTATGGTGATAATCATATTAAATTCCCATTATGCTCAACATTGTCAAAATATATCTCAAGAAATATATTTAACATGGTTAGGATACAAAATTAGGGTTTTATGTGATTTAAATGTATATTAATGCTACTTTTGGAACAAGAAGCCAAATTTAAGTCTCAACTATATTTTATTCATGTGGATATTATTTTTCTGATGATATATAATATTGCTATAATTGTATAATCCTAGAAATTTCCACATTAATTGCTAGAACTTTAGTATTATCAAGTACATTACCTCTTAATTAAGCAATTTTGTGGCCCCTCATTGGCTTCCACAACTCAGCCTAGCAGCCACTCAAAAAGGTAGTCTATGAATTGCTTTCCCAAACCGGTGCATCATTTACCCAGTCGGTTCCTACTACGGTTGTACGGGGGGATCCCCTGCATTGATCTTCTTGACCTATCATTTCTGCACAACTCAACACCCCTTCTGCATGCAACATTGTCACAGAGAAGCGCTCGATGATCACAATTTTGTGGTTTCAAGTCTGACAAAACGTCAACATCTCCCCACCACTCCTCTTCATGGCTTCCCGGTCCTGGACCCCTCAGTGGAGACCGATGCCCGTTCTTCGATGAAGGTTCTTAGTAGCGGTGGATGACAGGAGGAAGATAGAGGAACAGAGAGAGAGAAGGTTCCACGATGAACTTAGAGGTGTTAGTCCTCCAAATTTCCAGTGAGGGTGTATATACCACAGGGGGAAAGGGCACCTTGACCCAACCTACAAGAAAGTCGATGATACATGTCGTTGTGGAAGCAAGGTCCTCACCCAACATAATGATGGGATCTAGGCCGAGGGGTTCACGATGGCTTCTCCTCAGTGCAGTGGGGCTTGGAACCTTGCTTCCAAGGTGAAGGCGGCATCCCTTATAAAGGTTCTAGGGTTGAGGATGTTTGTGTTGCCCAAGTAGAAAGGAAAGAGAGATGAGGGAGAGGAAGATGTAGGATAGGTTAGTTGTGTATGCATCCCTTCTATATATACATACCTACATGTTCTCATAAACTCTTCTCTAGTTTCCTTTCTCTTGACTCCCTTGGTGTGCAAAAAAAAAGCCTCAAGCGGCAAGGCACTTTGTTTTACTTACCTTTACCATCTTTCAATAACTATACGAAGACATCTCTCTTAGAAGATAAACAAACATATTCCTTTTCCCCCATTGTATAAAACGCCTAGATTTCATTCAATAATCCAAAAGGTCACGAGAAGATACTACTAACTTCTTATTTTGGCAAAAAGAAGACCATTAAGGAAAAAGCATACTGATTCTAGACTATTATTTTATCTCTCCTTTTGGTATATCCTTTAAAATAGTTATTGCATGGTAATTAAAAACAACCTTTCCCAATTCATAATTATTAATTGGGATGTCTTTTATATACAAAAGTTATTTCTTTAAACATGTCATTAAAACAATTTCCATTATTAATGTAATGTCCTTTAATCCCAATTTTTAGAATTCTATTTTTTATCATTATTATTTTTAAGTATACCAAAAAACAAACTAAAATATTCTGGTTTGGTGCCTCAACCATGGTGTTGCCAATATCAGCTATATAATTATCCCCTAATTATCTAAAACACCATAAATCATGTTTCTTTTAGCAACTTGACAATTGTTATATTTATCATAACAAAAGGCCATTATTATTAATTCATGTGCAAATTTATTTTATTTATTTAACTTGTGCCATGAGTACACGTTCCACGAAGGTGATCCATATTGTTATTCCCCCAATAATACCATTAAGGGATTTATTTATCAAAACATCTTTATATTTATATCATTCAATTTTACCAAACTTGAGGATATAAAATTCACCCCTCCTTAAAAGAAATTTTTTTCCCAAAATTCAAACCTAGCAATGAGGTGAATGAGAACTCAACTTGATTTCACAACTTATGGTTAGCAACCTTACTTAGATATTTTCTACATCTTTTACTGATATGCAAACTCACATCTTTATCACTAAGATTGATACTTGAATTCAATTCGAGGTATATCCACATCCTTAGTATTTACATGATCATATCTTGGTGATTTTAATTTTTGATTTGTGACTACCTCCTCAAAACCTATTATTCATTAGTTTTCACACAAGGGTGAGGTAACACCTCCAACCCTAGATCACTTGCTTACAACTTATCTTAAGTTATTCAATCTTAGATATCATCTTTAAGCATGCCATGTGTCTAACCAATCTCTTCCAAACATTATGAGATGAAATAAGCACTTCACTGTAGCTCAAATAAAAAGGTCATCACATTTTAAGAGTGAAGGTGATATATCCACACATTACCTCAAATTTTTATATTTTAAGTTGAATCATTCTCAACATGACTCTAAACTATACATGCTTATTAAATTCCCAATATATAGTTTCATATTTCATAAAGTCAAATATTTATTCCACTCTTGAGTTTGTATACAACTCTTCTTAAGATTTCATTATTACATGACTTCTTTGTATCTTTTACATTTACACTTTAGGTATTATGAGCCTTATCCACTTCCATGAGGTCTCTAGGGGTATAAGTACTTCTTATAGTGATCTCATCCTTATGCATCTAGGGAGTGCCTCTCACATTCACCCATTAGGCCACATGATCATCATGAAGGTAGATAATCCCCTATGTCACGGACATTGGGAAAACCTAGTTTTTACCTCTCGACCACATGGTCGTATGCATTTAGGGAATAGTCAACTCCTAATCCCATTGGTCCTATGTACCGTTAATACATTGTACTTGACCTTACATTTGACTTAGGACTCTATCCTTCCCAAGGGTTCATTTATAGCACATCATTTTTGTATGTAATTTTGTAAACCATATTCTTCCATCTCCTATAATGCTCATTATTCACTTTATGTCCCCTCATGGCAACATTTCTTTTTTAGACTCGGTCTCATACAGTCAGCCACTTCCGTAGTGACTTTTCCTCATGTTCCTAAGAGATGGAATACTTGGTTTCTTTCATCTTCTATATCCTTATTTCTTTACACTTTAGGTGACATTTAAGGTTATTTTAATCTTCAAACCAATTGTACCCACCCTTCTAGGGAAGGTCCTACCCTAGGGTGCCTTCATGGCTCACAGGAAGAAGTTAGGCTCTCTAGCCACCACCTAACCCCAAGATCTAATGTTTTGCCTCCCCCCTTAGGTCATCTTCCCATTCTTGGGTTGGCCCACCCCGAGTTGGCACACTATCCCTAAAGGTTTCATATTTTAATCTTTACTCATTTTTTTATAACTTCTCAACCCATTTTTTACTTAGGGTCTTGTCCTTGCAATGGAGGTTAGGCCACCTTCACAGTGCCATATACATCTTCCCCTATTCAGGCAGATGACCAGTGATATCTTCCCCTATTCAGATGGATGACCTATGATGTCTTCCCCTATTCAGGCGGATGACCTATGATGTCTTTCCCTATTTAGGAGGATGACCTTTAATGATCCTTTTCCCCATGGGCTTAATAATCATTATTTCATACATCTAGAGGTGGTATGAGGGGTTCGATCAAGTTATATTCATATTTTCATTTTTATATAAAACCTTTGGTTACTTTGGTTTCTCCAAACATTTCTCATTATTGTCTTGTTCTACATCCACATATGCATGGAAGAATGAGTTACCTAACTCAATTTTATTAGTAACCATAATATACTGAACATACATTTTGTATTATAACTTCTCATCCTTTATTTGCCCAATTTCTATGGTAACCCACTCATTGGGGGTGCATACTCATTCTCTATAGGTTCACACAATTGACATACTCACTTGTTGGGGGTAGTTCCAATTTCATACCTGCTCATTGGGGTTATCCTTTATTCCTCAATTCCTCCATAGATATCATTAGGGAGATGAGCAAGTTATATTCATGTTTTTATTTTCATGAATAACCCTCGATTATTTATGTTTCTCATGTATATTCAATTTCTTTCATCATGCATCATGCATGAATGTCTCCCCATTCATGAATGGGGATAAATTGAAAAGTTTGAGATTAACAATGATGTGCAATAAGGACAAGGAAAATCACAAATTATTGTGGAATATTGAGGTCCTTGTGTAACACATGACTTATAGTTCTAGTAGAACATGCCATGAGCCTGAAAGATTATGATATCTTATAACTCAATATGGTGGTGAGTTGGTCATAAGATGACGAGCCAACAATCAAGTAAAAACTATTAAGCGACCAGAATATGAGAAATGACTTGAGGACATTACATCTAGTATAGAATCCATGAACATCAACAAGATATGAACTTGGTGGTACCGCCTAGAGGGATAAAGCCCATAAGGTATAGTTGGGCCTTCAAGTAGAAGTCCTACATGGATAACATATAAGGACATATTGGTTGAAAAGGTTTTCAAACTAGTTCAAAGCATTGAACATGATGAAATTCCCTCACCATTTGACATTCTTCTTGTTGCAGCTCATTGAGACTATGATATTTGGCATTTGAAGATTTAGACCGCATTCCTTAAAGGAATAATTGAGAGGATGTGTACGTGACATAGCTTGAATGTAAGACTCCTGACCTAGATTTATGGTCAATCTTACTTGATTATCATAATTAGATGCTTAAAACCTCAATCTAATCATGTGATTTGCTTTAATAACATGTGACATGATTATTTTTTTAGTTTGGTCCAGTTTGGATGTGGTTTGAGTTAGATAGGTCTTTATGTGTTTGTTGTGGACCTAATTGCAATTTACCCATGTTTAAGGTTTATCTTGTAATTTGTCACATGCTTGTTGTGATCGAATGTTTTGGCATCATGTTGGAGAGAATGGTGGTTTAGGGCTCTTTGTTACACCTTGTTTTGATGAGGTGGAATCATGTGTTGATGGTCTAGGTTTTGCTTGGATGCCCTAGTTTGATGTTGACCTTGAGTGTTGACCGATGGTGTACCTTGGTTTCTAGAAACCATCATGTTGTTTCTTCAACCTTGGTTTCTTCATTCAATGAGGTTTGAACTACACCTAGTGGTCTTAGTGGTTGAAGAAACCAAGGAACCCTAGGGTGTATTCCATGCGACTGATGGCCTTTTATTTTCCTTCAGCCGATTGAGCTTTTCGACAATCGTTTATGCGACAGAATCCTATATGGATCAAGTAAGTTCATTGGATTTTCCTTGGTTTTAATGACCCTTGATGCTTGCATGAGCTTAGTACTTGCATAGCTAAGAAATGATGGACAAGTGGCACATGTAATGATGACACCTAACCCCCCTTACCTCTCTCTATCCTTGGATATATACCCCACCCTTTGCATGCAAGTGATCCCTTTTGCAACTTCTTCTTTCTCTATTCTCCTTGTATATCATTTCTCATTGTGTTCTTAGTGGTGAAGGAGGTTCTTTTGGTAGAGAAGGTGGTCGGACCCTTGCATGTGAGCTCGGGTTTGGAAAAATCATTCTTTGGAGATCATTTGGTGATCCTTGACCTTGGTAAGTGATATACCCTCCTTGATCTTCATTTTCTTGCTACCCCACCTTCCTTCACCCTCTTCATGGCTAAACCCATGTTTAACCACGGTAGTGCTTGAGTTGAGCTTGAGGAACTTCTCTCGTCTTGGCCAAATCCATGGTTCTCCATGGTGGTTCTTGAATTGAGATGAAGAACCCCTCTCTTTCTTTCCTTTTTAGCCTAGGGTTTTACCCTCTTTCTTATTAACCTTTAACCTATGGTTTTGTTTCTCTCTTGAGGTGCTGCTAGCTTAGTTGAAGTGGTGATCAAGCTCTCTTCATGGAACATCCTTGCTTTTAGAGTTGTTTCTTCACATACAAGACGAGTTATATAACTTTCTCCTCGATTATTATTGCATTTAATCTTGCATGCAAACAACTTCTCTCTAAAATGTGGTTCCAAGTAGTATGATGATGATATCTTGAGCTAGGGTTTAAATTCTTGGAGATTCTTGAGTAGATAAACCCCTTTTCTAAAACCCAATCAAGTGCATGTTTATCTTGTTGATGATTGAGGTGTTGATACTTGCAATCATGTGCTAAACGTTGGTTTTCTTCTCTTGATCATAGTTTTGTTTTCTTCCTTGATGGAGGTTTTGGATACATGCATGATGGTAAAAAAATGTTGGCTTTCTCTCTTTTTTCACAGTTCGACTTTCTCTCTCTTATGGTGATAGCCAAAATTAGGGTTTGATGTTGTTTTCCTCATTGATGTCTTCCCCCTGATGGTTTTGGTTTCTTGGTGATGATAACCTATTTGATCATATGGTGGATGGTTTTTCTCTCTCTCCATGATGTCTCCAAGATTTACTACATGTTTTAGTTGACAATTTTGATGTGTTATGGTCACTAGGGTGAACATCTTTCTTCAGTTGATGAAGGGGTGATGTTTTTCTTCGACTACCAAGATTTCATTGATGAGGATGCTGATGGTTTGAACCCCCTTCATTCTATGAAGTGGTGAGGTTCTCCTTGGTTTCCATGTCTTCTTTGATAATGATGATGGTGCTTTCTCTTTGATCTCTAGTGATGCATGCTTCTTCAGTCGATGATGTGTTTGACTAATGTGGTCAAAGAGAGTGACTCATCTCTTCAACCGATGAAGATGGTGAGCCCTAAATCTCTTCGATCGATGATGATTGTTGGACTCTATGTTTTTTAATTGCTAATTTGAACCCTAATTTGGTTACAATGTTGAAACCTAACTCTAATTGCAAGTACCCAATGAAGTTTCTTAGCTTGTTTGAGTAAGTAGCATAATGAAAAAGTATTTTCTTTCTCCTAATCTTTGTAAGCCTAATTTTATGTCGCATCAGCATCATAGCTATGGTTTCATTTTGATATATCTTATGTGACACATGTGTGATGATTTTAAAACTTGATGACGCATGGAGAGATAATGATGTTCCTGCAGTGAACTATGTGAATGGTCTTATGACCTTGGAAATGGCTTTGTACTCTATTTGAGGTTATATCCTCTGGTAATGTGATAAGGCACTGATATTCCATGGTCATGTGATAATGTTGATTTCCTTGTGTATGGAAGTGGAACAATACTATGTGGTGATGTGATAAGATTTACTGTTTCATTTGTTTTATATCTTTTGAATTCATAATCTACACTTATCTTTGTAGAATCTTTCTAGGGTTTGTAAGTAACTTGATTGATGTAGTTAAAAGACACCCAATTGCCTTAAACTAATCAAGTGCAAGTGGAACTCTAATCATGTTGTTGCCCTGACCATAGATCCATCCTAGTGTCGAGACTTTCTAGATGGTGAAAAAAATATTTCTAAGAGAAAATCAAAGTTCATACTATTGAGTATGTGAGATGCAAGTGACCATGTATCCTTGACATCTTTATCTTAAGTGTCTAGGGAGGATGTATGTGGTCATACCTATCCCTCAATTTGGGGAACAACTATTGTCATGTGTCTGTGATTATATATCTGATGTGAATGGAGGACAACTGTAGTTGTATCTCAGTGGTATGGTTTACTCTAGTGTCTATTTTTGTGACCTGTACCAAGGGCAGACTAAGCATTTTTAGTTTGACTATATGTCGCTAGTATTAGTTTGACTAATATGTCACTGTGGTGCAGACTCAAACTGACCGAGTAGGGAGGAGCTATTAGGATTCTACCTCTTCCTACATCTTGTGTAGAACTAGTTTTGACAAAGCGGTGGTCAATTGAACTTTGAGTGGTACTAGTCAATCTTCCCAGTGCATTAATAAAAGATGTAATACAACCATGTAGTATAACTGTGTAGGGTTAAACACGATTCACATTTTATGTTTACACTTGACTTATATTTATTATTACCTAGTTCTAATAAAATGTGGTAAGAGTAATCAACTGTTATACATGTTATTCATTGCTATGCTTATTAGTTATAGCTGTCTAACCTATTTAACCTATGTAAATCATTTTAATTATTCATTTAGATGAATATGATCGTCTTGTTTAATAGTAGTATATCAGTGGTAACAATAATCATTCATTGATATTTATATCTCTTGCTGGGACATGGGTAACCACATCCTTTTAGTTGGTCATCAAAAACATAGGTAGGATTGTGTTGTTGAGGAGGAGCAACTTGGAGACTAGTAGATGCAGAAGGTTGGATAGCTTCTAGTGTCATGTAGTAGAGTCCTAGTGTCATCCCTATACTCTCAGGTCCGAGAGGGATGACTTTTGTAGATGGTATGTATATCGACACATGGTTTTGGGAGTATGTGTTTGTTGTATATATATGGAATCTAAATATGAATATATTCTTTTCTATATATGTATGTAGCAGAGGTTTAGTGTAAAAATGTAAATACCTTGTATGGTATGTGATATGTTACAGGTCATGAACCTTGATGTAATATGTTTCTGCATAGTGATGGCTATATGAGATCCATTTTAATTTACTTGCTTTTATGGCTTTTTGGTTGTTTAGATGTTGATCATGTGTTTTGTTTTGAGTTATCTCATTCGTGTGGCTTTGGTTGTCTCATGTTACAAGGTTGGTATCAGAGATCTAGGTTCACTGAGTCTATAGGGATGTAGGACTAGGGTTGTGTTTGTTGTTGTGTCATCTAACATATCTCATTATAGTTGATGCTTATACAGACCTTTTTGGAGAGAACAAAGAACACACTGATAGTAGCTTGGAGTGCCTGAAGTGCCTCAGTTCAACCCATCAACTATGGCTAATCCCACTTTTTAGTCCATGTTTGGATAGTTAATGGCCACAATTTCACATATGGTGGATAGATCACCCATACCTCAAGCAAGGGTTATTGTTCCCAATGCAGAATCCTAGGGTTATGAAAAGACTTTTGAGAGGTTGAGGCATGTGAGAGCCATCGAGTATGTCGGTAAGGTAGACTTGGTGGATGTGGACATGTGGCTGATAGAATTGTAGACGGTGTTTAAGATCCTCAATATCTCAGAAGAGGACAAGGTGAAGCATGTAGTGCACCTACTGAAGGGTAGTACAAGACATTGGTGGGTCATCGAAGAGGAGAAGAAACCCAGAGTAGCGATTAGTTGGGAAGAGTTTTAGAAAGAGTTTGTGAGTCGATACTTCCCGAAGACCTATCTTGATGAGAAGATCTCACAGTTTGAGAAGATCCACCAGGGATTGATGACGATCAACGAGTATGAGGTGAATTTTATGAAGCCTTGAGGTTATGTCCTCACATGGATGTAATAGATAAGGAGAGGATCAAATAGTTTGAGAAGGGTTTGAATATAGAGTTGATGATGATAGTGTCTGATTTAGAGAATAGGGAGAGATTTGTTACTTTCATGGAGTCTAAGAGACAAATTGAACTGTCTGTGGTGGAGAAGCGTGAATCTAACTCTAATAAGAGGCTGACACAGTTTTAAGAGCAGTCTTCTAGAGGTTTCAAGAAGCCTAGGTTTTCATCACCATAGTCACAATAGAGCCAACAATATAGTCTTAGTGGTGCCCGAGAAAGGGTTGAGGCCATAGTTTGTCACATGTAGGAGCTCATAGTAAATCATCGGCTTCAGTGACAAGGTGGTCTAGGACATGATATGAGAGTAAGACATGTTTTAGATGTGGATAGACCAGACACACGAAGTGGTATTTCCCTATGAAGATCAGGAGGTTAGGAAGCAACTGAGGCAGAGTAATCAAGGTTCCCAATGGTAGCAGTTCAATAGTGGAGTGGCAGAGGATGCAGTCAGGTTTCATAGGTAAGATCTTTTAGGAAAGCTAGAACAGGATGGGGACAAAAGCAAATGAGGATTTGATTATGTGCCATGCATCAACTGAAGGGAGTGGTCAATCCACGAGTCATGATAGGTCATATGGAATTTTTTATTTCTTATTTGTTTGTATCTTCTTTTGTATCTGTTTTGGTTGACCCTGGTGTGACACACTCTTTTATCACTAGAGAGGTGATATATAGTTATTATTTGCATGTTAGTCATATATTTGATAGTCTTCAGTTTGAAACCCCTCTTGTTCATTTGGTCGAGTTGCAGGAGATGTCTCCATATTGTCTTCTTTCTTTCTGAGGAAGTAGCATTAAAGTGAACCTTATGCCAATTGACATGCATGGATTTGATGTTATACTTGGGATGGATACCTTGGACAAGTATCGAGTAGTCTTGGACTACAGTTTCAATGTGGCAACATTTCATGATGGTGATATTTTGTGGATCTTCCAAGGATATTGAAAGACTCTTTCGACAAGTTTGGTGTCATCGATGATAGTGGAGACGTTGATGAGGTAGGGGTGTGAGGCTTTCTTGGCACATGTGGTAGATACCAAGGTGTGTATTCCTAGTATCCAAGATGTGGTTTTTGTTTGAGATTTCATGGATGTGTTCCCTGAAGAGTTTCTTGGTGTTCCCTCACCTAGAGAGATTGATATTGAGATCAATCTTATTCCTGGTACACAACCTATAGTACAACCACCCTATAGGATGTCACCCATAGAGATGCAAGAGTTGAAGAAGCAGTTGCAGAGGTTGTTAGGGAAGGGTTTCGTCAGGTTGGGCACATCCCCTTGGGGCGCTCCTATGTTGTTTGTGAAGAATAAATGTTGTTCTATGAGGTTGTGCATCAACTATTGACAGTTAAATATGCTTACGATCAAGAACAAGTACCCTTTGTTAAGGATAGATGATCTATTTCACCAGATGAGAGGTGTTGCCATGTTCTCAAAGACAGATTTGAGGATAGGATACCATTAGTTGTAGATCAAGGCAGATGACATACCCAAGTCAGCTTTTAGAACTATGTATGGTTACTATGAGTTTGTGGTTATGTCGTTTGGGTTGACCAACACACCAAAAACTTTCATGGATTTGATGATCTGGGTGTTTAGGATGTATCTATATTAGTTTATGATGGTCTTCATTTATGACATCAGGATATACTCTAGAGATATCAAGAAGCATGAGTATCACCTATGACAAGTGTCGGTGTTGTTGAGGCAGCATAAGTTGTACGTCAAGTTTAGCAAGTGTGAGTTTTGACTGAAGGGGTGTCTTTCATTGGGAATATGATATCTATTAGAGGTGTTTGTGTGGATCCAAAGAAGGTGGAGTTTGTTCTGGAGTGGGAGCAGCCTAAGACACCGATGGATGTTTGTAGTTTCCTAGGCTTGGCAGGCTACTACATGTGGTTTATTAAGAACTTCAATGGCATGGCTTTACCCCCAATAAAGATGATGAGGAAAGGTGTACCTTTTGTCTGGGATGACAAGTGTTAGCGTTCCTTTTAGATTTTGAAGGAAAAGTTGACCACAACACTATGTTAGTTCTACCATAGCAAGGGAAAGGTTACATAATCTTCTATGATGCATTGAAGAACAACTTGGGATGTGTGCTAATGCAGGATAAGAATGTGATTTCATTTGCTTCATGATAGCTTAAGAAACACAAGGAGAAATACCTGAAACATCATCTAGAGCTTGTAGTTGTGACTTCTTTGAAGATTTGGAGACACAACCTCCATGGAGATAAGTATCAGATCTTCACTGACCACAATAACCTTTAGTATATCTTCTTGAGTTGAGCATATTGAAGAGGAGATGGATGTAGTTGATCAAGGATTGTGATTACACAATACTCTACCATATAGGGAAGGCAAACATTGTGGTTGATGCTTTCAGTAGGAAGTCTTCATCTTCATCATCATCTATAGAGAAGGAATAATTTTATACCTTAGTGTGCCATAAGCGTAACATGATGGTGTCTCTTCCTCAAATGAATGTCCAACTAGAAGTTTCTTTATTGGAGGGCTTGTTAGTGTATTTGCTAGTGAAGCCAATGTTGATACAATAGATCATAGGAGTATTAACATAGCACCTTACTAGGATTTGTAAGGGAGACATTTTCGATCACCATTGTGTTGGTATGAGACATGAGAATATCAACTTTTGGGTCTTGAGCTTGTATAACTGACTATAGAGAAGGTTAAAGTATAAATGATAATTGAAGGCAGCTCGAGATCAAAAGAAGTCTTATGCTGATAACCGTCATAGGCCCTTGGAATTCCAAGTAGGATATTGTGTGTACCTTAAGGTCTCTCCTTTTAAGGGTGTGTTGAGGTTTGGTAAGAAGGGTAAGTAGGCTCCCAGGTTTATGGGACCTTACCCTGTGGCTGCATGTGTTGGGAAGGTGGCTTACAGGTTGGAGGTACCGCCAGAGTTGCACATCTTACATCCTTTCTTCCATTTTTCCATGTTGAAGAAGTGCCATCCAGATATAGAGCAAGTGTTGTGTCCGGTGGAGGTTGAGTTGGAGGAGGATGTGTCATATGTTGAAGGTCCTATATTGATCTTGGATAGATGGGTGAAGAAGCTGAAGAAGAAGGATATAGTGTTGGTTAAGTATTGTGGCATCACTTTTGCATGGAGGAAGCCACGTGGGACTTAGAGGATGAGATGCATAGGAAGTACCCATGTTTGTTGGAGAAAGATTTTGGGGATGAAATCCTTGTTAGGGGTTTATGGTTGTAAGACCCCTGTCCTAGCTTTATGGATGATCTTGCTTACTTAAACTAATTAGATGTTAAATCCTTAATATAATTATGTGATGTGCTTTAATAACATGTGACATGATTATATTTTCAATTTGGTCCACTTTGGATGCAGTTTGAGTTAGATATGCCTTTATGTGCTTATTTTGGACCTAATTGCAATTTTCCTATGCTTAGAGTTTATCTTGCAATTTGTCACATTCTTGTTGTTCCTCGCATGATTTGGCATCGTGTTGGAGACAGTAGTGCTTTAGGGTGCTTTTTTGCACCTTGTTTTGATGAGGTGGCATCATATGTTGATCTTCTAGGATTTTCTTAGATGTCCTAGTTTGATGTTGACCTTGAGTGTTGACTGATGGTTTCCATTGGTTATCAGTGACGATCGTTCTTTTTCTTCAATCTTGGTTTCTTCAATCGATGAGGTTTCAAATGCACCTAGTGGTCTTCACAGTCGAAGAAGTCAAGGAACCCTAGGGTGCATTCTATACGACCGATGGACTTTTGTTTCCCTTCGACTGATTGAGCTTTTATAATATGTTTTCTTTGACCGATGGATTTATAGATCAAGTGAGGTTACTAGTTTTCCTTGGTTTTAATGATCCTTGATGCATGCATGAGCTTATTTCTTACATTGATAAGATATGATCGATAAGTGGCACATAATGCATGACACCAAACCCCCTTGCCTCTCTCTATCTTTGGATATATACACACCTCTCTTTCCATGCAAGTGATCCCCTTTTGCATCCTCTTCTTTTTCTCTTCTCCTTCGATCTTGTTCCCCTAGTGTTCTTAGTGGTGAAGGATTTGCTTGTGGTGGATAATGTGGTCGAACCCCTTACATGTGAGCTAGGGTTTGGAGTAACCCTCCTTTAGAGATCATTTGGTGGTCCTTGATATTGGTAAGGGATCTACCCTTCTTGATCTTTGTTTTCTTGCTACCCCACTGTAACGCATGGGCCCACTGCCCATGGCTCTAGTAGAGTTTCAGGAATGATGACTGGCCCCACAAACCACCACTAGCCTTAACTGCGCACTTTGTCGACACTGACGCGTAAGCCAGGATCAACTTCCCGACTGGTAACTCATCCTAGTACTACTCCTAGCTGAGCATGCTTAACTATAGAGTTTTTTAGTGATGGGCTCTCAGAAAAGGAGGTGCACCTTGGTGATATGGGTAATCCAATCATTCCTTTTAAGATTGTCTTTTCCAAGGCCTCAAATCCTGGGATGTTACAATCTCCCCCACTTAGACTTTTGACGTCCTCGTCAAGGCTCAACTATATGGCCTCATAATCTTTCCCCATTTTAGTGTAGACCCAAATGGCCCATGTACACCCAGCTACCGATCACGGCTACCAATGCAAGGGCGGCTCCATCAAGTTGGATAACCCTTTCCAACATGTCTGGACACTACCAGTGCATAGGAGGCTCCATAAACTCAGATAGCCCTTTCCAACATGCGTGGACCGCACAGCTCAAAGACTGGCATGCCACAGGCCCATGTGGGCCCCACCTACTGGAGGGGAATTGGCCCTGATACCATTTGTAATGCATGGGCCCACTTCCCATGGCTCTAGTAGAGTTTCAAGAATGACGACTGGCCCCACAAACCACCACTAGCCTTAACTGCGCACTTTGTCGACACTAACGTGCAAGCCTGGATCAACTTCCCGACTGGTCACCCATCCTAGTACTACTCCAAGATGAGCATGCTTAACTATAGAGTTCTTTAGTGATGGGCTCTCGGAAAAGGAGGTGCACCTTGGTGATATGGGTAGTCCAATCATTCCTTTTAAGATCATCTTATCCAAGGCCTCAAATCCTAGGACGTTACACCCACCTTCTTGATCCCTCTTCTTGGCTGAACGCATGGTTGATCTTGAGGAACTTCTTTCTTCTTGGCCGAATCCATGGTTCTCCATGCTGGTGGTTGAGTTGAGATGACGAACCCCTCCCTTTCTTGCCTTTTCAGCCTAGGGTTTTATCATCTTTCTTATTCTCCTTTAACCTATGGTTTTGATTCTCTCTTGAGGTGCTGCTAGCTTGTCCGAACTGGTGATCAAGCTAGGGTTTTTTCTCTTCTTGGAGCATCCTTGATTTTGGAGTTTTTTCTTCACATCCAAGGCGAGTTATATACTTTTCTCCTTGATTAGTGTTGCACTTAATATTTCATGCAAAATAACTTCTTTCTAAAATGTGGTTCCATGTAGTCTGTTGATGATATCTTGAGATAGGGTTTGAGTTCTCGGTGATTCTTGAGTAGATAAACTTCTTTTTCTAAACCCTTCTAGTGCACATTTATCTTTTTGATGATCGAGGTGTTGATCCTTTCTGGTATGTGCTAATCGTTAGTTTTCTTCTCATGATCATGGTTTTGTTTTCTTTCTTGATGATGGAGGTTTTTGATATATGCATGATGGAAAAAAAATGTTGGTTTTTTTTCTCTCTTACTTCTTAGTTCATATTTCTCTCTCTTATGGTGATGGCTGCAATTAGGGTTTGATGTTGTTTTCCTCCTTAATGACTACCCCTTGATGTTTACATTTTCTTGGTGATGATAACCTATTTGATCATATGGTGGATGGTTTTTCTCTCTCTTCATGAGGTCACCAAGATTTTCTACATGATTTAGTTTCCAAGTTTGATGTGCTATGGTCGCAAGGGTGACTATCTTTCTTTGGTCGATGAAGGGGTTGATGTTTTCCTTCAGTTGCCAAGATTTGATTCATGAGGATGTTGATGATTTGAACCCCCCTTCAGTTGATGAAGTGGTGAGGTTCTCTTCAATTTCCATGTCTTCTTCGACAATGATGATGGTTCTTTCTCTTTGGTTTCTAGTGATACATCTTTCTTCAGTCGATGATATGTTTGACTCATGTGGTCGAAGAGGGTGACTCATTTCTTCGACCAATGAAGATGGTGAGCCCCAAGTATTTTCGATCGATGATGATTGATGGACTCTATGTTTGTCTTTTTGGCAGATCCTATGGTGGTGATGGTCGACTTGCTTGTTTCAAAGAATGTAGGAGATGGTGATAACTAGGGTTTAATGTTAATTGCTAATTTGAAACCCTAACTCTATTAAAATGTTGAAACCTAACTCTAATTGCAAGTACACAATGAGGTTTCTTAGCCTTCTTGAGTAAGTAGCATAATGATAAAGTATTTTCTCTCTCCTAATATTGTAAGCCTAATTTGTTGTTGAGTAAGCATTGTAGCTATGGTTTTATTTTGATATCTCTTATGTGATACATGTGTGAGGATTGTGACCCTTGATGAGGCATGGAGAGATAATGATGTTCATGCAAGTAACTATGAGAGTCATCTTATGACCTTGGTGATGGATTTGTACTCTATTTGAGGTGACATCCAATGCTAATGTGATAAGGGACTGATATTCCATGGTAATGTGATAATAGTGATGGCATTGTATATTGCAGTGGAACAATACCATGTGGTAATGTGATAAGCTTTATTGTTTCATACATTTTATATTTTTGAACTCGTAATCTACCCCTATCTTTGTAGAATATTTCTAGGGTTTGTAAGTAACTTGATTGATGTAATTAAAAGACACCCAATTGTCTAAAAATAATAAAGTGGAACCCTATTCATGTAGTTATCCTAGCCATAGATCCATCCTAGTGTCATGACTTGTTGGATGGTGAAATGAGTATTACTATGGAAATTGGAGGATATACTACTGAGTATGTGATGTGCAAGTTATCATGTGTCCTTGACATCTTGATCCCAAGTGTTTAGGGATGATGGTTGCGGTCATACCTAGCCCTCAATTTGGGGAATGGTTGTGGTCATTTCTCAGTGATTTTATATGTGATGTGATTGGAGGACAACTTCCATTGCACCTCAGTGGTAGGGTTTACCCTGGTGTCTAGTGTCATGACCTATAGGAAGGGTAGACTAGGTGTTTTCATATTGGTTGTATGTCTGGTGGAAGTTTGACTGATATCTCATTGTGATGCAGACTCGTACTAACCGAGTAGGGAGAAGATCATAGGATTTTGGCTCTTCGTAGATCATGTATGGAACTGATTGCAACAAAGTGGAGCTCAGTTGGACTGTGAGTGGTATGGAAACATATATCCAGGGCATTAATAAAAGATGTATACAGTAGTGTAGTATAATTGTGTATGGTTAAACATTCTTCACATTGGATGTTTGACCTTGACTTGATTTTATTACTAATTTGTTCTTATAAAATGTGGTAAGAGAAATCAACTATTATACATGTTCTTCGTATTCCTTCTTATCATGTTACTATTCTTATCATTATAGTTGTCTAACATTTTTAACTTGTGTAATCACTTTTAAGTATTCATTTAGTTGATATGCTCATCATGTTTAATAGTAATATATATGTTGTACAATATCTATTATGTGAGAGTTGTATCTCTTACTGGGACTTGGGTCACACCTTGTGCGTAACCACATATTTGTAGGTGGTTGTCAATCGTGTGGGCAGGATCGTGCTGTTGAGGAGGAGCAACTTGGAGACTAGTAGACACAGAAGATTGGATCGCTTCTAGTGTTGTGTAGTAGTGTCCTAATGTTGTCCCTATACTTTCAGATCAGGGAGGGATGTCTTTTATAGATCATCTATATATCAACCTGTGGTTTTGGTAGTAGGCCTTTGTTATATATGTGGCATGTATATGTGAATAGGTTCTTTTGTATATAAATATGTAGCCACTATTAGATGTAAATACTTGGTATGGCATGCAATATGTTATATGTTGTGAATCTTGTTCCACATGGTGATGGTTATATGAGATCAGTTTTAATTTACCTACTTTTTTGTCTTTTTGGTTATTTAACTATTGATCACGTGTTTTGCTTTGAGTTATCTCGTTCATGTGGCATTGGGTGTCTCACATTACAAGGTTGGTGTAAGATCTCTAGGTTCAATGATTCTACAGGGACATAAGAATAGGGTTTTGTTTGTTCTTGCGTCATCCAACATATTAGATTATAGGTTATGCTTATGTAGATATGTCCGGAGAGAACAAAGAACACACTATCAACAACTTTGTTGCACCAGGAGGTGGTGCAAGGCAAAAGACAAGAGTAGATGGAGTTCCTCAAGTGCCTCAATTTGACCCAACAACTATGCCCAATTCTACTTTTCAATCTATGTTTGGACATTTCATGGCCACGATTTCACATATGTCGGATAGAGCGTCCATACCTCAAGTAAGGGCTATTGTTCCCAATGTGGAATCATAGGGTTATGGGAAGACTTTTGAGAGGTTGAGGCATGTGGGAGCCATCGAGCATGTTGGTTCAGTAGACTCAATGGATGAGTACATGTGGATGATGGAGTTGGAGAAGGCGTATAAGATCATTTATATCCTGAAAGAGGACAAAGTGAAGCACACAATGTACCTATTGAAGGGAAGTATTGGCATTGTTGGGACATCAATGAGGAGAAGAGGCACAGAGTGGATATAATTTGGGACAAGTTTTGGTGAGAGTTTGTGAGCCGATACTTACCTGAGACCTTTCTTGATGAGAAGATATCATTGTTTGAGAAGATCCGACACGGATCAATGATGATCAATGAGTATGAGGTGAAGTTTATGGATCTCTTGAGGTTATGTCCTCACATGGCTACAATGGATATGAAGAGTATCCAATGGTTTTAGAAGGAGTTGAATATAGAGTTGATAGTGGTGGTGTCTTCTTTGGGAAATAGGGAGAGGTTTGCTACTTTTTTTGATTCTGTGAGACGGATCGAGTGATCTATAGTGAAGATGCATGAAGACAACACTAAGAAGAGGATGACATAATTTCAAGGGCAGTGTTCTAGAGGCTTCAAGAAGCCTAAGTTTTTGTCACCATAGTCACAATAGAAATCAACAATATATTCTCAGTGATCCCCGAGCAAAGCTTGAGGCCATAGTTTTCCGCCAACAGGAGCTTACAGTACATCATCAATGTTGGTGAAAAGATCCTCTAGGGCATGGTATGATATTTCCGCCAACCGGAGCTTACAGTACATCATCAATGTTGGTGAAAAGATCCTCTAGGACATGGTATAAGAGTAGGACCTATTTTAGATGTGGACAGATAGGAAACATGAAGTGTTATTTCCTATGAAGGATGAGGAGGTTATGTAGCAACTAAGGCAGAGTCAACAAGGTTCCCAGTGGTTGCAGTTTAGTAGTGGTGGTCGCAGAGGATGCGATCAGACGTCATAGGAAGGATCTTCTAGGCAAGCCAAAAGAGGACGGGGATGACAATAGGAAATGAATCGATTCTATGCCATGAGTCAGCCAGAGGGAGTGGTCAATTCACAAGTCATGAAAGGTCAGATGGAACTTTTTTAGTATGATTTGTCTGCATCTTCTTTTGTATCCATTTTGGTTGACCCAGGTGTGATGCACTCTTTTATCACCAAAGAGGTGATAAGTAGTTGTTATTTTCCTATTATTCATAGATCTAATAGTGTTTAGTTAGAAACCCCTCTTGTTCATTCTGCCAAGTTGCAGGAGGTGTGTCCATCTTGCTTTCTTTGTTTCTCAGATTACAACATTCAACTGGACCTTATGCCACTTGACATACATGGATTTGATGCGATCCTTGGGATGGATACCTTGGAGAAGTACCGAGTAGTCTCGGAATGTAGTTCCAAGGTGGAAACATCTCATGACAGTGATGTTTTGTGGATCTTCAAAGGAGATAGGAAGATTATTCTGACATGTTTGGTGTCAATGATGATAGTTGAGAGGCTGATGAGGCAGGGGTGTGAGGCTTTCTTGGCACAAGTGGTGGATACCAAGGTGAGCTGTCGTAGTATCTAGGAGGTGCCTATTGTTTGAGAGTTTGAGGATGTGTTCCCTACACAGTTTCCTAGTGTTCCCCCTCCTAGAGAGATTGATTTTGATATCAATCTTATTCCCGGTGTACAACCTATAGAGCAGTCACCCTACAAGATGGAACCCGTAGAGATGCAGGAGTTGCAGAAGTAGTTCTAGCATCTATTAGAGAAGGGCTTTATCGGACCGAGCACTTCCCCTTGGGGTTCTCTTATGTTGTTTGTGAAGAAGAAACTTGATTCTAAGAGGTTTTGCATTGACTACCGACAATTGACAAAGTTATGATCAAGAACAAGTATCCTTTTTCGAGGATAGATGGGTTGTTTGACCAATTGAGAGGTTTTTCCATGTTATCAAAGATAGATCTGAGGTCAGGATACCATCAGTTGTGGACCTAGGCAGATGACATACCCAAGTCAGCTATCATGACTAGGTATGATAACTACAAGTTTGTGGTTATACCGTTTAGGTTGACCAATGCACCAACAACTTTTATGGATCTGATGAATTGGGTGTTTAGGCCATATCTGGATCAATTTGTGGTGGTTTCCATCAATGACATATTGAGATACTCAATAGATAGCTAATAGCATGAGCAGCACCTACGAGAAGCTTTGACATTGTTGAGGCAGCATAAGTGTATGCCAAGTTTAGTAAGTGTGAGTTTTAGCTGGATGAGGCATCTTTCCTTGGGCATGTGATATATCTTATAGGTGTTTGTGTAGATCTGAAGAAGGTGGAGTCTATGCTGGAGTTTGAGTAGCCTGAGACATCAAAGAAGTACTGCAATTTCCTAGGCTTAACATGCTATTATAGGAGGTTTATCAAGAACTTCAGTGATGTGGTGTTACCCCTAACCAAGCTGATGAGATAAGGTGTACATTTTGTCTAGGATGACAAATGTCAACATTCTTTTTAAATTTCAAAGGAGATGTTGACTGGGGCACTGGTGTTAGTTCTCGCACAATAAGGGAAAGGTTATATCATCTTTAATGATGCGTCAAAGTACAACTTGGGATGCGTGCTAATGCAGGATAAGAATGCGATTTCTTTTACTTTATGATATCTTAAGAAACATGAGAACAACTACCTTTGGTGATACTACCTTTATGGATATTAGTGTCAGATCTTCACCGACCACAAGAACCTTCAGTATATCTTCTTAAAGTAGGATCTTAACATGTGGAAGAGGAGATGGATGGACTTAATCAAGGATTATGATTGTACAATAGACTACCATCCATGGAAGCAAATGTGGCAGATGATTCTTTGAGAAGGAAGTCTTCTTCGTCATCATCTATAGTGAAGGCAAAGTTGTGTTCCTTGGTGTACCATAAGTGAGACATGTTGGTGTCTCTTTGTCAGATGAATGTCCAGTTGGAAGTTTCTTTCTTGGCAAGCTCATTAGCATAGTTACAAGTGAAGCCGATGTTAATACAAATGATTGGAGGAGTATTGAAATGGCACCTTACTAGTATTTGTATGGGAGACATTTTCGGTCATGATTTTGTTGGTATGAGACATGATAATATTAGCTTTTGGGTCATTAGCTTGTACAATAGACTACAAATAAGATTAAAGTGATACAACAATAGTTAAAGGCAGCCCATGATCGATAGAAGTCTTGTGTTGATAACTATCATAGGCCCTTGGAGTTCCATGTTGGATATTGTGTGTAACTTAAGGTCTCTCCTTGGAATGGAATGTTGAGGTTAGGTAAGAAGGGTAAGTTGTCTCTAAGGTTTATGGGACCTTATCCTATGGTGGCACGTGTTGGGAAGGTGGCTTACAGGTCAGAAGTACCACCAGAGTTGCACATGTTACATCCTTTCTTCCATGTTTCCATGTTGAGGAGGTGCCATCCAAATATAGAGCAAGTGTTGTAGCTGGTGGAGGTTGATTTGGAGGAGGATGTTCGTATGTTTAGGTCATGTACTGATCTTAGATAGGAGGGTGAAGAAGTTGAAGAAGAAGGATATAGTGTTGGTTAATGTTTTTCAGAATCAATGTGGCATGGAGGAAGCCACATGGGAGTTAGAGGATGAGATTTGTGGATAGTACCTTTCTTAGTTCACGTAGGATTTTGGGGATGAAATCTTTGTAAGGGGTTTATGGTTGTAAGACCCCTAACCTAGATTTATGGTTGATCTTGCTTTCTTAAAATAATTAGATTCTTAAAACCATAATTCAATCATGTGATGTGCTTTAATAACATGTGACATGCTTATGTTTTTAGTTTGGTCCACTTTGGATATGGTTTGAGTTAGATATGTCTTTATGTGCTTGTTTTGGACCTAATTGCAATTTACCCATGTTTAGGGTTTATCTTGCAATTTGTCTCATGCTCGTTGTGACTCACCTATTTTGGTCATGTTGGAGAGAGTGGTTCTTTAGGGCACTTTTTTGCACCTTGTTTTGATGAGGTGGCATCATGTGTTGATGTTCTAAGGTTTGCTTGATGCCCTAGTTTGATGTTCACCGTTGGTTTCTATTGGTTATTAGTGATTATCGTGTTTTTACTTTGACCTTGTTTCTTAGGCCGATGAAGTTTCTAGTACACCTAGTGGTCTTGGAGGTCGAAGAAGACAAGAAACCCAAGGGTCTATTCTATACGACCGATGGCCTTTTGTTTCCCTTAACCAATTGAGCTTTTCGACTATGTTTTCTTTGATGAATGGTTTTATGGATTAAGTGAGGCTACTAGTTTTTCTTGGTTTTAATGACTCTTGATGCATGCATGAGCTTAGTTCTTGCATGTCCAAGATATGATGGATAAGTGGCACATGTATGCATGACAATAAATCCCCCTTGCCTCTCTCTATCCATGCATATATATACACCTCTATTTTCTTGCAAGTGATACCTTTTTGCACCCTCTTCTTTGTCTCTTCTCCTTGGATCTCGTTCCCCTTGTGTTCTTAGTGGCGAAGGAGGTGCTTGTGGTGGATAAGGTGGTTGAATCCCTTGCATGTGAGCTAGGATTTGGAGCAACCTTCTTTAGAGATTGTTTGGTGAACCTTGATCTTGGTAAGTGATCTACCGTTCTTGATCTTCATTTTATTTCTACCCCACTTTCCTTATCCCTCTTCTTGGTCAAACCCATGGTTCTGCATGGTAGTGCTTGAGTTGAGCTTGAGGAACTTTTCTCTTCTTGGCCAAATCCATGATTCTCCATGGTGGTGGTTGAGTTGAGATGAAGAACCTTCTCTTTCTTTCCTTTTTAGCCTAGGGTTTTACCCTCTTTCTTATGTTCCTTTAACCTATGGTTTTGTTTCTCACTTGAGGTGTTGGTAGCTTGGCCAAAGTGGTGATCAAGCTAGGGTTTTCTCTCTTCTTAGAGCATCCTTGCTTTTGGAGTTATTTCTTTACATCCAAGGCAAGTTATATATATTTTCTCCTCGATTAGTGTTTCACTTAATCTTTCATGCAAATAACATCTCTCTAAAATGTGGTTCCAAGTAGTATGATGATGATATCTTGAGCTAGGGTTTAAGTTCGTGCTGATTCTTGAGTAAATAAACCACTTTTTCTAATCCCTTCAAGTGCACGTTTATCTTGTTGATGATCGAGGTGTTGATCCTTGCTAGTATGTGCGAAACTTTGGTTTTCATCTCATGATCATGGTTTTATTTTCTTGCTTGAAGATGGAGATTTTGTATACATGCATGATGGTAAAAAAAATTTCTCTTATTTGATAGTTCAGTTTTCTCTCTCTTATGGTGATGGCCAAAATTAGTATTTGATGTTGTTTTCCTCCTTGATGTTTTCGATTTCTTGGTGATGATAACCTATTTGATCATATGGTGGATGGTTTTTCTCTCTCTTCATGAGGTCACCAAGATTTTCTACATGTTTGTGTTGCCAAGTTTGATGTGGTATGGTCGCTAGGGTGACCATTTTTCTTTGGTCGATGAAGGGGTTGATGTTCTCCTTCAATTGCCAAGATTTTATTCATGAGGATGTTGATTATTTGAACCCCGCTTCGATCAATGAAGTGGTGAGGTTCTCTTCGGTTGCCATGTCTTCTTCGACGATGATGATGGTGCTTTCTCTTCGGTCTCTAGTGATATATGTTTCTTCATTCGATGATGTATTTGACTCATGTGGTCGAAGAGGATGACTCATATGATGATGATGGTGAGCCCCAAATCTCTTCAGTCGATGATGATTGTTGGACTCTATGTTTGTCTATGTGACATATCCAATGGTGGTGGTGTTCAACTTACTTGTTTCCAAGAATGTGGGAGATGGTGATAATTAGGGTTTAATGTTAATTGCTTATTTGAAACCTAATTCAGTTATAATGTTCAAACCTAACTCTAATTGCAAGTACATAACAAAGTTGGTTAGCTGGCTTGAGTAAGTGGCATAATGATAAAGTATTTTCTCTCTCCTAATATTGTAACCCTAAATGGTTGTTGAATAAGCATCATAGATATGATTTGATTTTGATATCTCTTATGTGACACATGTGTGATGATTGTGAGGCTTGATGAGGCATGGAGAGATAATGATGTTCATGCAGGGAACTATGTTAATGGTCTTATGACCTTGGCAATGGCTTTGTACTATTTTTGAGGTTATACCCTCTGGTAATGTCATAAGGGATTGATATTTCATGGTGATGTGACAATGTTGATGGTCTTGTGTATGGAAGTGGAACAATATCATGTGGTGATGTGATAAGCTTTATTCTTTCATGGTTTTTATATCTTTTGAAGTAGTAATATACCGTTATCTTTATAGAACATTTATAGGGTTTGTACCTAACTTGATTGATGTAGTTAAAAGACACCCAATTGACTTAAACTAATCAAGTGGAACCCAAAGCATGTAGTTGGCCTATCCACAGATCCTTACCAACGTCAGGACGTGCTAGATGGTAAAATGAGTATTTCTAAGGGAAACTCAAAGCCCATTATGTTGAGTATGTGAGGTGCAAGTAACCATGTGTCCTTGACATCTTGATCCCTGGTGTTTAGGGAGGATGGCTATAGTCATACCTAGCCCTCAGTTTGGGGAACAGATGCGGTTGTATCTTGGTGATTATATATGTGATATGATCGAAGGACAATTGTGGTTGTACCTCAGTGGCAGGTTTACCCTAGTGTCTAGTGTCGTGACCTGTAGCAAGGGAGGACTAGGTGTTTTCAGCTTGATTATATGTCGCTGGTGGCAGTTTGACTGATATGTCACTGTGGTGTAGACTCATATTGACCGAGTAGGGAGAATATCTTAGAACTCTTCCTAGATCTTATATGAAACTAATAGTGATCAAGCGATGGTCATTTGGACTATGAATGATATGACTCAATCTCCCTAGAACATTAATAAAAGATATAATACAGCCGTGTAGTATAACTGTGCAGGGATAAACATGCTTCACATTGGATGTTTACCCTTTAATTTCTTTATTATTGCTTAGTACTTATAAATCAATTGTTTTATATGTTCTTCACATTCCTTATCATATTTCTATGCTTATCAGTTATAGTTTTCTAACCTATTTAACTTGTGTAATCAATTTTAATTATTCATTTATTTGAATCTTCTCATCATGTTTGATAGTAGTATATTTGTGGTAACAATAACCGTTGGTTCCGACCAAAAAAAACAATAACCGTTGGTTGAGAGTTATATCTCTCATTGTGACATGGGTCTCACCTCGCGGGTAACCACATCTTTTAAGGTGGTCATCAACAGTGTGGGCATGATCGTGTTGTTGAGGAGGAGCAGCTTGGAGATCAGTGCATGCAGAAGGTTGAATAGCTACTAGTGTCTTGTGGTAGAGTCCTAGTGTTGTCCTTATACTCTCAGGTTCGGGATGGATGTGTTTTGTAGATGATATGTATATTGACACGTTGTTTTGCCAGTATGGCTTTGTTGGATATATATGGCATGTATATGTGATCAGGTTCTTTTGTATACAAGTATGTGGTAGATGACCACTGCACAGATGTAAATACCTCATATGGTATGTGATATGTTACAGGTCATGAACCTTGACTTAATATGTTTCTGCACAATGACGGTTATATGAGATTGGTTTTAATTTACCTACTTTTATGGCTTTGTGGTTGTTTAGTTGTTGATCACGTGTTTTGTTTTGAGTTATCTCATTTGTGTGGAATCAGGTGTCTCATGTTACACTGAAGTTTTTGTAACTCCATTTAAAGTCTATAAGCTACAATGTCCAATCTAGAGGTTGGAAACAAGCATCTATGAGTTGGAACCTTTGATTTGATAAGAAAGTCAAAGAGTTTGACTTGAGTCAAGTTAAAAGGTGAAATTTTTTATTACAAAAGATTTCGTGGGAGCATATGAATATCCCACATATTGATGAGGAATAACATCTTGATACCAAGTATTGAATCCTAGCATGTAAATCACCTTCTAAAGATGGATTATAGGAAACATCCTATGTGATAGGAATTGAGATCTATAGTGATAGTCTTGTAAAGTTTCTTAACCTAAGTATGAGCACATATATTGACAAGATGCTTAAAGGGTTTAACATGAAGGATTCAGTGAGAGAGAATTTGTCCATGATACATGGGATTAGCCTCTCAAGAACCTAATGTTTCAATTCTTATAAAGAATGGAAGAGATGTCATATGCATTTACATTTGGATCTATGATGTATGCAATATAATATACTCATACCATTATCTTGTATGTATTAGACATGACAATATGATATCGGTCAAATTCCAATGAAGGTCATAGGAATGCTATAGAAAACATCCACTAGTTGTTGAGAAGTGCTAGGGATCAGTTGCTAGATTTTATCAATAAGGAAGAGTTGGGTGAAAGGAGTTACACCAATTTGAGCTTCCAAAATGACTGAGAATGATCACATTATAAAACTATGTTTAATATTAATTGTGAGTTAGAAAGGGTTCCAAATTACAAAACATTATTTAATTCTACAAATAGAAGTTATATGTCTTGGTGTTACGAACACAGGAGTTAGTACTGTATGGATCTAGAAGTTCATATACATGAACTTCTAAGATGTTCCAACCATTAATGAGATAGTAGAAATACTATGAAAATGATGGAGATGTTGGTTATGCAAGAAATATCAGATATTATACTATGACAATTTCATCTTATACAAGATGTCATACAACAAAAAAGAAGTGAAACATGCAATATACCGACTAAAGGCAAAACGTTGCTAAGCCACTGGATTAGCACGTTACAACAGAAACATGATGGATATGTTTAGATCACTAAGATTAAGATTCGTGGGTGATTGGCTCTAAGTACTAGTGGGAGTCTATTGGTATGTATGCCTAGAGACCCAATAATATGATGATTGTGATGGTATATCTTATAAAGTATTTGATTAATTATAAAAGCAATCTTCCTTTTTATTCTATTTTATTCAGTTATGAGATAATGTGGAAACATTATGAATGTCTAAAGAATTACATAACTCACATGTATGTCTTTGGGTTGATGACATGAACAATGAGATCATTTGGGTGCCAAAGGTATGTACATTCTTTCTATGTCCCTAGTCGGATGTTATTGTGGAAAGAAAATAGATAGAAATAACACATAAGACTAGAGCATTTGTTGGTTGATGACAAAATCCCACCAGTCATGATATGTGATATCAAACCAATCACATAGATACTTGTTGGAGAATAGTGTATCAGACATACCCACCTTGAGAGTGATAAATGGAAACAATAATTGGTGGTCATAGTCATCTCTCATAGTGAAGGTGGTGATTTTGGTTCATAGACATGAGATCACTAAACTTATCACATATCGTTCAGCATACTTTGACATCATCCACCATGACCTTGAATAAGGGTTTCCATAAAGGTGATGATCAAATGCAATGTGACACATAGGGATGACTTTTGGTGATGTAGATGGGATTTTTCCCTCCTACTGGAGTTTGATATCCAGACCAATTGATAAGAGAGACTAAAAAAATCATGTGTATGCACATGTGAATCAAATTTTGATATTGAGTTCACATATATATATATATATATATATATATATATATATATATATTTGTTCAGTTTATATATATATATATATAGATATATATATATGTATATATATATATATATATGTATGTATCTTAGACAGTCTACTTCAGATCAAGGAACATGGATCAAACATTGATAGGATGATGATTCCATGGCTCGAGTTCAATTCAGATATCAGTGAAAAAGAAATTAGACAATCACTGTAACACCAGTCACAAATTGTAGGTTGAAGATGTTCTCCAACTTTAGATTACTTGGGTAGAAATGATGTGTTACTAGACACTACTGTTTTCTTGTGATTTCATAAATGGGTTATGGACATTCACTACCAACGTAACTTGGAACCTATAGGGTTACACACATAGGATGCACTTGAAATAGGAGTTCATTCATGATTATGGTTTAAACTTGATCACTAAAGAGTTAGGTATTCAATTTAAGCAACATTGGTTGAATATTGACTGAGTGAATAGTGAACTTGTCATTTCAATGTGATGAACTGACTATTTTAGTATGTCAAGTCAATTGAACCAACTTTGGCAATTCTGAACAATGGATCGATCGATTCAGGAAGTGAACTAATCGGCTCATGTCCATGAACCAACTGACTCAAGTTATGAACTGAGTTGTTGGCTGATCAATTCGATTTATTCAAGGATTTGTGCTCATGTCATGTTGTGAATTAAATTAGATATTAATTTCCAATACAATTACGATAGTGAAACAAGATGAAATGACCAGTTCAAGGGTTGAACTGGTTGACTCACAACCCAACCAATCAGCTCACTTGTGAACCGATCATTTTTCCACATGCAAATTGTAGAGGTTTATGCATTTCTGCTTCCTTTCGCTCTCACTCAGACTGGGAACCCTTACCCTGACCCTCCTATAAATAGAGGGGTATTGGGGGCTTCTCATAACACAAATGAATTGCCTCTAATAATTGTATGTCTGCTTTAGTTGTGGTAACTAAGAGAACCCGAGCAATTCATACTTGATAAAGGGAGGGATAACAAGGGAGAACAATTGTGGGAGAGCAAGTTGGTGCTAGTACACCAATGGAGAGGGAAAAATTATTCTTATCTAATCTTCTAGAATGACAAGAGTTCTTGGTGGTCCAGGTGGACTACTGTAGAGACGTGGAGCTTTTCCCACTAGGAGGATGATGTTAGGCTGCTATCTGTGGTGATCAACAAGGAGTTGTTGCAGATGTGTTCGAGTGTGACTTCCAGAAAGTCAGGTATTACAACAAGGGATGGTCACTGGAATTTCTCCAGGACCAGCTATAACCTTGTAAACCATCCTTCTTATTACATAGTTGTTGACGTGATTGTCAATAAATGGGGAATATGGATTTTTTTGTTTTTGATGCCTATATGATGCCATATTTCTTAACAATTATTCATATCATGAGAGTAGAATAGGGGTGCCTAAAACCCTCCTTGTGCATAACTTGACACCGTACTATTTTCTCTAATTTTCTTGTTTATCTTATCCACCAAATTTTTTGAATCGTTTAAACATGGTGGAGATTACATTTTCCACACCCATTCATTGACGTCCACCCTCTCTAGTAGTATAGAAACTACCTCTAGCATCAACTAAAATGACCCTATGACATAGATTTTTACTAACACCTAAGTGGGCGACACTACAGTCATAGGTCTCCGACGTCGGTTATTTAGGAAGCACAAACCAATGATGGAGATCCATACTCGATTGCTATGATAAAAGAAACTGACACAATTAAGAGTCTGAGTCATCAATTTAGGTATGACAACCGACGTTGTACTTCCATACCAGGCCACATTTTGTAACTGGAAAAGGTTTCTGAGTCGTCGGTTTCCAGCATAAACCAAAACTATTTTAGCAACTTAGCTCTCACCTACATCTAGATAAACTGACAATTAAGAGATACAATGTTAATTTTTTCATTATAACTGATGACTAGGATCCTATAGACTGTGTTGTCTCACACGACTATTTTATAGTAGTCCTATAATGTCATCTTTCAACCTAAAATGGATGATGCATACCTACAATGTGAGTGTTTGTAAGAATCGACGACTTAGATAACTTTTTTTAGAATAGAAGATCTATAGACTTGTTGTTCGGCTATTTAGTAGGATGCAGAACCTACAATTCAATAGAACTGCAGGTTTCATCCTATGTTTAGATTAATAAAAGGCCAAAAAACCTACAAAACCTACAATAACAAACACAATACACCACATGCAAGATCCATTATCCAGCTACATTCTCATCACATGTACAAATATAATTATATACATTCATCTTTCTTACATCGATCAATTTTATGCCAGGATTCTACATTTACATCTAATTTTCTATGAGTAAGAAACATCTATATATGAAAAAAGAATTGCGATTCTTCCCAATAGGATTTCTTGCGTCATGAAACTCAACAACCAACTTTGGCCTATTACCCCTTTGCTCTAGTAACTTGTTCATCATGGTGATGCCTCTTATTTTTGCATGTTGACAATGTTGCTCATCAAGCTCAAGAAGATCCTCAGGGCACACATCATCATGCTAAGATTAAAAAATATACATATAAGTCATAAAATGATATAACATATAAATGTGATAAAATAATACAATAATACAACAAGATAGACACTATAAATGGACATCTATGTAATCAAACAATACAACTTACACCAATGTCATGCTCACAGTGCACATCATCGTCGTGCTCATCCTCACTATAATCATCATCACTGTCATCATACTCATGGTCACACGCCATATGGAAAAAAAATAGTCAAACAATAAAATGTGAGTGATAAAGAATGTAAAATGCACATCTAACATTTAAAAAAATAAAAACATGCCTCTGATATTGGGATCTTGTATCAATTAACATAACCCCAGTGTTATCTTATCGCATATATAAGTCAGCGTCAACTTCAATATTTGGTGTTGGAAAGCCAACTGAGATGGATTGGAGTCATCATACTTGTCATAATACACTTCATCATGTATAGGATCTACAATGAACTGCCTTTTACCATGAAAATAATTGATGATTTTTCATTTGTAGGATCATCAGTATAAAATACTTGTTTCTCCTGTGATGCCATTATGAATGATTCACCCTTCTCGCAAATCTTTTCAAAATTCACTAATGTAAAACCCAATTCATCGGCTAACTCCTTTGGTGTTATCAACCTAATTACACTTGAAGACCGAAACTCCAAAATCTATGTAGTCAAAATCCCATTCATATCCAATGACATTGTAATATGACATTTCAGCTTCATGTCAAAACTTATATTGTGTAGTAGAAAAATACAATGCAGACGCTTGAAGGGTAACCCCACTATTTTTGGTGACACTCTTATTATCTTGACACTTTATGTAATATGAAAATCCATTCATGTTAAACCCTTCATAAAACATAACATTCAGATTTATTTTAAAGGTGAGGCATTTGATATTTCAACAACATTATTTGGTGTTTGGGATAGTTGAAGGAAGACTTTATCTTCAAACCACCTAATAAATGTCTTGTTATTCTCTCTAGCAATCCACATTGAATTTGCTCGAGGATATTTTTTCTTAATGAAATTGGTAGTTCGGTGTTATAAATACTGACTTCAACATTGTTTTGTAAAACATACAAGTTTGTTTGTTCCCATATCTCACGACTGATTACTTTCACTCGTGCTCCAAAATTCCCTTTTTTGGAATAGTCCTCAATATTCTTGTCATTTATAGGAACTTCATTACAACTCATAAAGTCATTCCAAATGTCCATAACCTCCTTGGCCAGATAAACCTCAATAATACTCCATTCACGCCAATAATGGTTTCAAACATCACCATTAAAAACACTCATGTACTTCTCAAAAGGATACATCCAATGCAATAAAATTGGTCCCAACTGTTTCACTTTCCTAGTCATATGGACAACAAGATGTACCGTGATATTTAAGAATGAAGAAGAAAAATACATCTCAATATGGAATAGGGTAACAACCACTTCTCTCTACAACTTATCGAGATTCTCATGACTAACTTTGTTGCATAGAGTGTTGAAGAAGAAACAAAGCTTGAGGATTGCAAACCTTACCTGCTTCAGTAGTATAGATCAAATTTCTACCTACAATATTTGTTGCATTAGAGTGTGAAAATCATGATATTTAAGACCTATCAACTTGATATCCTTCATTGATACCAATCTATAGATATTTTAAGAGTATCCATGTGGTACCTTTACATTAAGTAAGCACTCACAAAAAGTTTTCTTCTTCTTTCTAGACAACGTGTAACAAGCAGGAGGTAAATATGTTTTTCGATCACTACTAACTTCTTTTGTTAATTCTTTCCTTATGACCATTTCATGTAGGTCCATTATGTATTCAGTGCTATCTTCAGTCTTACTAGGTATATTCAACAAAGTACCAATGATGTTGTCACAAACATGTTTCTCAAAATGCATGACATTCATGCAATGCCTAACTACAAAAGAAATCCAATAAGGAAGATCTAAGAAAATTGACCTCTTCTTGTATAAAGGTCTATCACTCTGTGTGGGAATTGTATTGGATAAATGTTCTCTTCACATATGGGGCATGCTTTGTATCCTTTTACACTTTATCCAAACAAATTTTCATATATAGGATAGTCATTAATAGTGCAAAACAACATAGCAAGCAAACAAAATGTCTTTCTATGCAAAGCATCATAGGTCATCACACCATATTCCTAGAGTTTCTTTTATTCATCAATCATAGGTTCAAGATAAACATCGATATCATTGGTAGGTTTTTTAGGTCCCAATATCAACAATGACAACATGACATACTTGTTTTTCATACACAACCAGGGAGGAAAATTGTATGTAACTATCATAATAGGCCAAGTGTTATATTGGTTGCTCAATGTGCCATATGTATTTATCCCATCAATATAAAGCCCAAGTCTTAGATTCCTGACATCTTCACCAAATTTAGGGTATAATAAATAAATCATCTTCCACTGTGAGGAATCAGATGCATGCCATAAGATCCCATCATTATATTTCTTTACCTCTACATGCCACCTTAAAATATCTGCATCCATGCTATTGGTGAACAAGAGTTAAAAATGTGGTATTATAGGTAGATACCACATTAACTTGGAAAGAGAGCTAGTTTTGGACTTCCCCAGAGTCGTCATAATGTACCTTCATGCCCCCACATTTTGGACAATCTTTTAAATCGACATAGTCCATTTGAAGTAACACCCAATCATTCAGGCATGCATGTATCTTCTTAGCCTCCATTCCCTCTGGGAACAACATTTTATTTAATTTGTAAGTTGATATTGGAAGCTCGTTTCCTTTAGGAAGAATTTCTTTCAACAAAGACAGCGATGACGTGAAGCTTTTGTTGCTCCATCTATTGTTACCCTTTTAAGTATACAATCTCAACAAAATGCTCATCTTCGTAAACGTAGTACAACCTCATTATAATGGTCTGTCAACATCATACACAATGTACCTAAATAAAGAAGGTGGATCAATGTGCTCTACCCAACAACTATCTAGCATACATTAACCCTTTGTATCGGAATTGGGTCATTCACATCTACATCCTCATCTGCAATTTCTTCTTCAACATAAGTACTGCTATCAAAATCGCTGATCTCATAGTAGGAATCTCTCCATGCCATTACCATTCTATATAGACCTGAACAATCCCTTTGAACATGACATGACTTTTGATTTCATCAATAGTGTTGACTTTCAAGTTGTTACTACAATTCCTACATGGAGAATAGAACCTATCTCCAGGTCATTTCCTATGTTCCTTCGCAAATCTTATAAACTAATCAAGACCAGTAATAAACTCTAGGGTGCAGAGATTTGGAATGGACATCTATAATCTATCCACTCTATGACCAAAGTGAAAACAAGTATTAGGGTTTAGTTCTTACATATTAGGTTTAGAATTTACATATTAGGGTTTAGGGCTTACATATTAGGTTTAGAATTTACATATTAGGGTTTAGGGCTTACATATTAGGTTTAGAATTTACATATTAGGGTTTACATATTAGGTTTTAGGGTTTACATATTAGGATTTAGGGTTTATGGTTACAAATTAGGGTTTAGGGTTTACATATTTGGATTTAGGGTTTATGCTTTACAAATTAGGGTTTATGGTTTAGTAATGAATGTGTACCACCTATCCCATTCTTGAACACCTAATCTTACTAGTAAGTTTATAATGTATATTTAGTTTTCAAGAATATTTCTCCAACATTCTCATGCAGTTCTCCAAGTATACACTGATGCAGATGGGAAAATATCCTCATCTGTAATTTCTTCTTCAACACAAGTACTGCTATCAAAATCGCTGATCTCATAGTAGGAATCTCTCCATGCCATTACCATTCTATATAGACCTGAACAATCCCTTTGAACATGACATGACTTTTGATTTCATCAACAGTGTTGACTTTCAAGTTGTTACTGCAATTCCTACATGGAGAATAGAACCTATCTCCAAGTCATTTCCTATGTTCCTTCGCAAATCTTATAAACTAATCAAGACCAGTAATAAACTCTAGGGTGCAGTGATTTGGAATGGACATCTATAATCTATCCATTCTATGACCAAAGTGAAAACAAGTATTAGGGTTTAGTGCTTACATATTAGGTTTAGAATTTACATATTAGGGTTTAGGGCTTACATATTAGGTTTAGAATTTACATATTAGGGTTTAGGGCTTACATATTAGGTTTAGAATTTACATATTAGGGTTTACATATTAGGTTTTAGGGTTTACATATTAGGATTTAGGGTTTATGGTTACAAGTTAGGGTTTAGGGTTTACATATTTGGATTTAGGGTTTATGATTTACAAATTAGGGTTTATTGTTTAGTAATGAATGTGTGTACCACCTATCCCATTCTTGAACACCTAATCTTACTAGTAAGTTTATAATGTATATTTAGTTTTCAAGAATATTTCTCTAGCATTCTCATGCAGTTCTCCAAGTATACACTGATGCAGATGGGAAAATATCCATTTGCATATGTACTTAGAGAACAAATGGGGAAGTGTTGACGAAACATCTTGAAAACTGAATACACATTAGACACTTACATCCTATGTGAGATTAAGTATTCAAGAACAATCCCAAACTGGGGACTATCCAAGATTTACTACTAATGAGTAAATTGCATACAATTCTAGGCCAACAAAATACATGTATGTTGTCATACCTATACATGTGACCCTAGTTTCATCATTCACATCCTAGGTTTTATGTAACATCATTTAGTTGAATTCATTCTTCCATTTGGATTAGTTCATCCATGCATATATTTGGGATGAAGTATACGAAGAAGTGGTAAGTATGGGGCCGAATCTACAGGGAATGGGAAAAACACTCAGTTAGAGATTGATTCTTTAGGTTTCTAGAGAAAGGAGTTAGGTTTTTTAGGGTTTGGTTGGTATGGTATGATTACACTACGAAAGACAAGAAAACATAGAAGCCAAATAACAATCAAACTAAAATTAACCCTACTTAATCAATGTTAATCAACTAAATCTCAAAGAGCAATTATTGAACTAAGTTAAATCAATCACTAACAAGAGAGAAAGCAAGAAATATTAATTATTTAAAATAAACTAGTAATTGAACTAAAAAATAAGAAAGAAATAAAGTAAGCAATTAACTAAACAAACCACATTTAAGTAAATAAGAAAGGACTACTTGCTCAAATAAGAACTAATTATCATGAATAAGTCAGGCAAGCTAAGTAAACAAAGGCAATACTAGAAAGAGTACAAAATTTGAAAAGGTACATGGGGTAGTGCATTTTTAGGGGATATGTAAAAATCAACCTAGCCATTTGACTAAATGTATATGGAAGAGAATACCTAGTTAGCTCTCTTACCTAGGGGAAGCAGAGGTAGAGAGAGGCGATGTCCAAGATCCAAGAGGTGTCTCCAAACGGCGATGAGCAAGTGGAATCTCCATCGACAACTAAGTAGAGAACTTTGGCATCTACGACGTTCAAACAGCCACATCCAAGCAAAGAGATCTGGTGGAGTAGTAGCTAGACCAGGAAGCAATGACCAACAGAGCAGCAATGGATGGTGAAGCAACGACAATGAATGGAGAAATGATGACCTAAATCGCCAGAGAGATCTAGGGAAATGTCAGGGGAACAATGAAACATAGATTGGGGGAAAGTTTGTTTCGCGTGGGTACTATTAAGTTTTACATAGTCATTAATTATTTGCAAAAAACTAACATCTAAGAAAATATTCATTAGTTGGTTAACATAAATTGACATCTAAGCTAAGGACATAGATGTTGATTTGTTGTAAAAATCCAATGCAAGAGGACATTATCCGAATAAAAAAATGGCTTGAGTAAGGTTTGAGTCATCAATTCTGTACCCAAAAATGAAACCTAACCTATTGACTTAGACGTCGATTTGCTATACAAAATTGATGCAAGAGGCCATTTTTTGAGTGAGAAAAAAATCATCCTGAGTAGTGCCTATGTCTTTCGTTGTATACCAAAAAACATACACCTAACCTAGTGACTCAGACGATGGTTTTTTGTAGAAAACCGTTACATGAGGCTGTTATCCGAACAAAAAAATTGGTCTAAGTAAGGCTTGAGTCATCACTTTTTATGGGAAAATCTATACTAAAGAGAAATTAGGTGGACACTTTTTTTATGGGATTGTGGCATGTCCTCACATATTAGTTTCTTGACAAAAAATTGACATTGATTGTCCAATTTTTTGCTACTTTTCTTGAGAATCAATGTTAGTTTTAAGGATAAACAACAAACACCAAAAGTATTTTTAAGGAAAAATTGATTTTGTAAAAAGGTGTTTATCATCAGTTCTTTGAAAACTGATGCTCATCTTAAAATTTTTGGAAGCGAATATTTTTTTCTGAAATTTATATTTTGCTGGTCATTAAGATGTCTCTATTTTCAAAATGTAACTGACATTATAAAAATAGTGGAACCAATAGGTAGGAATTGATCAATAATGATTCTTATGCTAACGAACCGATGTTGTTTGGTCTATAGTGTCATTTTTCTTTTGGATTTGATGTCAGGAAAAGTGACATTAGAGGTCAGAAATGTACTAGTCCCCCTGGATCCTCACTTTTCAACATTGTATTATGAAAAATGAAATGTGCAAAATCATATGTTGCTTATCTCTGATGAATAAGCATGATTGCACAACAAAGTTCATGTTTGTTTTTTGTGTTAGGACTTGTGGTTGTGAGTGACTTCGTCTTTAGTCTCACATAGAAGTAAATGCTAGAGTATGATGACTTATACGACAATAGGACCAAGGGAGGATTCCATTAACACCCCTAGCTTATAGAACCATGCAGAATAAAGTTGCTACATTGCATCATGCCCACATGGTCATGTAAGATGAAGAATTCGTCAAGGACAATAGCATAATATTCATTGGAAAAAAGAAATAAACACACTTTTATTTAAAACAACTCCCTCCTTAAAGCATTTATGAAAGCATATATTATGACGGTCCCTCCTCTCGTTATTTGTAATGAAGGTGATCCAAGGAGGAAAGGGTTGAAACTCTACTTTATCAGGATCCAGATTTAATAAACAATGAAAAAATATTAAATAATTTAAAATAGAAACATTGCATATAACATAATTGGAAAGATAAAATCTCCTTGAAGGAGTTAAATAAATCATACAAATAAGGAAATTTACTATATGAATGGAAATAGTAAATTTAATAAGGTAATCCTCTAAGTGTCATTGAATGTATTGTCTGTTTGTGCATTCTTTTGATAACCATTTCTCCAGCCTTCAGCTAAAGTAGCTAAAAATGATGACAAACAAAATGCAATCAATGCAATTCTATACTGAGTGTGGGTCTGAAAAAGGTTATGTGCATATAGGAGTAAGAATAAACATTTCTAATCAACCAACATTTTTCAAGAATCAAACTTTTTGTTTTTAGTTAATTTTTGCTATACATTTTTTATATCTCCTCGGGAGTACCACTATGTGTTCCATCCATTGACTTTATTATTTCTGATACAACATTGGATATCATGCTAACTGCTCCATGAATGGACTTTTGTTGCACTATCATAATTGGTTTCTAGTCACTTACTCAATGACTAGTAACTAGCTTCTAGGAGTATTCCTCTACCTAAATTACTTTTATAGATTTCAATTTTTTATTCTAAAAGGCTTATATTCATATGTGATACATATAGTTCATTATAGATGCACTCGAATTTAAAAAACCAAGTAGTTTATATGTATTGAATAAACATTTACATTATTGTAGAAATCATTGGAAAGCAAAGTTGTCCAATCACTCAAAATTAGATTCAATCCAGACTTATCTCGTATTAATATAAAAAAAGACACATATCACTAGGGAGCTACAATCATATGTATATGATGTAAACTAGGATTTAGTCTAGGTCCTATAGGTCTTGGATCACACTTGAATCAAGGTTCGAATCCAAATCCCTAAATTTCTCTCATTTGATCAAGAAACCTTGATTATTCATCAAAATAACCCCAAAACTTTCCATTATTATGAAATTTCCAATATTATTAAGAAAATTAGATTACGTAAAAAAGTAATCATATTTAGACAAAATATAAACATCTCACTCATCCAAATTAGGTTTTTAAAATTACATCATATTAAATTTATGCATCAAAACATACGTCTAAACCCAAGGCTATATTAGGTCGTAAAACCATTATTTTCATAGTCTACAATTTGTTTTAAAAATTTTACATAATGTTACCATATCTGAAGCTAGAGTTTATTATCAATATTGTTTTACAAAGTTAACTGAATTCTAGACAATCCTTGCCTACTATGTCACACAAACATGGAACAGGGAAGTTGGGTGTTAATTTGAAGGAAAAGACCCCGTTGCCCCTTCCAGTTAACCAAGATTGGCCATACAAATTGGGGGTAAGAGGGTAAAATCTCTGCGACATTATTCTCCCTTTAGTCCAAGCTTGTGTGTGTGAGGTCATCCAGCCATGGAGTGAACCCCATGGTTGACTATCACCTAATAATCTTGGCTATCATTGCCAAGACTTCCTATTCCTCACCTAGTTCTATGAAGCTCAAAGAGCGGTGGGGTAGCAAAGAGGCGATATGAGATGGTGGTTTCTAGTTCCGTTGTTAACCCAAAAATAAGAAATGAGTTGAAGGACAATTATCAAGAGTTTGGTATGTGTTGTATATCCATGAATCTTGCTGGAGGTATGGAGGTGGGTTTCCACTACTTCACAAGGATATGCAATGGTCACAGTAGGATTTTTTATGAGGAGCTTCAAGTAGTAGGATATGGAGACCACGGATGGGCCTCTAGCTTTTGGTGGGAACAATTTGCAGTAGGGTCATTCTCTAAGGTTAAGGGAATTAGTGGCAATTGTTTGACCTATTTCTTACGATAATTAGGGATTTTTTTAATTATCAAAACTCCATGGAGATAATGATAATTTAGGGGTATATAGGTTTGTCTTTGATCCTCTAGGGATGATAGCATAGAATTTGTGAGTGGATAATGATTAGGGGGAGAGGATTTGGGGGTTATCTAGATCCCTGAGTCTATAGGGGTGAGGGATTCTGGCGAGGGGGAGAATTCCTAACTCGTAGTCCCAACCAAATCCAATATCCAAGTCCAGGTGGACTATTTTATCCTTTTCAATTTTTTATTTTCTTTTTAGATAAACCTTGCACCAAATAAAGAATTGTGTAGGCTACATCATAGATTGTATATATTCCAAATTTTGATCCAATCTTTATTTCTTATTTATCTAACCTTAGGAAAAAGTCCATACAACTTGGTTCTCACACATTTATAGACATTATTCAATAATTAATTTATCTAGGTGACTAACCAAGTTGAAATCTTTTGCATTTTCTTGTTTAAAGTCCATTCATAAATAAATAAAAACAATAATTAGTAGCTACTGAAGGAATGAAATATTGATTTTTTTTTAATTATACATACTAGTATACTCTTTTGGGCAAAGCCCTAGCCTATCATAGTGTCTTGGTGAGGTGATAGAAGCAACCACAGTCATGGAGGCTGCTCTGGTGGCTGAGGAATTCCTCATCCTGATCGGTGTCCTCCATGCATTCTTCCTACTTCATTGGATGTCCCTGACCATCCTATTGGTTCATCTAATTATCCTTCACCCAAAGTCCCCCAAGGTGATTCCCAGTCTGATTACATGCAAATCAATGACCCTCCATGAACTCACATGACTTCAACTTTAGGAATTGATCCCAGACTGCCATCATTCATTAAATGTGTCTCCCCAGACACACTCAAATATTAGGTCATTTACATCAACACTAGTGGTTCACTCCTGACCATCACAGTGAATCCTACCACCATGCAGGGCCTCCTAGAGTCTTGGAAGTTAACAGTCATGATGAAAGTGATTTAGATCAACGTAGGTTTTTAATCTCTTATCAATAGGCTCCAAATCCTCTGGTCACTGACTAAGATGTTTCGGGCCATTAATCTCAAGATGAAGTACTACGCTAAGTAAGAGGATTTCATGACCTTTGTTACTAGAGGTCCTTGGACCATCTTCATGAACTATCTTTTGATCCAAGTCATGGTTGCCTAGATTCTTCCCTTCTAGCCCTATTTCTCACAAACTTATGGTTTGGATCAGGGTTCTTGGTCTGTATGCATTTCTATATCAGATACAATTGCTTGCTAGAATTGGGGATATGGTAGGGAAGACCATCAATATCGATGACATGACCACTACTAGTCACATAGGAAACTTTCCTAGATTGCTATCAAAGTGAATACTTCTAGGCCTCTACTCCCAACTATCCTCTTGAATTGTGAGAAGTTTTGAATCAAGTACGAAAACATGTCAGTGATATGCATGAGATGCGGGCGTGTGGTTCATGAGGCTATTGATTGCACCCTCATCCTTCCTTTACAATCCCAAACCCCTCATCATCATTAGTTTCTACTCCACTTATAGTCCCCAATTCCTACTTTTCAAAAATACATATCAAGAAAGTTGAATGTTGTCAGGATCCTAAGGAAGGAGAGAGAGAAGGTAAAGAACCCCCCTCCAATTACTCAACTAGAAGTGGAAATGGAGCCTACTAAAGATAAACGTAAGGTGACCGTCCAAGAGAACTAGGAAATAGTCATGAACAAAAATCATCTAAAGAAAGTGAAACATAAACCATCAATTGTCCTTGAAAGTCTCAACAATACTGAAGCACCCCCAGCAACCATCAATTCGATGCTCAAGATACATCTGTGATCCTAGTCAGTAGTGAAATTAATGAAGGTCGAGTTTTTAATATTCCTTTCCAATTTGGTGGTTCCCCTGATACTAGTGATCCTCCATCATCCTTTTAGACCTTCCATTAGGGAGACAAGTGGGATGGGAATGGGGGCATACTACTCCACATCTGAAAGGTCATCTACCACCCAGTTCAAGTCATCCCAAATAAAGAAAGAAAAAAGGGCAATCTTGGCCAAATGATCAGGAACCTCAACAACAACTGCAAGGCACAATGAATCTGAAGCATCCAAGACAAAGGTTAGGAAATGAAGAAATCACCCTCTTCTAAAGGTAGCTAGTCTATGGCACTTGGAGCCGCAATTCCCTAAACCTCCCCCCATCCTTTATTTATGGTTAACATCCTTTGTTTGAATGTCCCACGAGCCTAATCCAGGGACAAAATTTTTTTTCTTAAATAACTCAAGTCAATGTATAAGATTCAACTTCTCACCCCTTTTGAAATGAGATGTAGTGGCTCCATTGCCCCCAATATCATCTATAAGCTTGGATACTCCAACTTACACTGGGTTGATGCATTGGGCTTCTCTAGAGGTATCTAACTCATCTAGGACATAGGTCACTATGTTATGGAAATCACTACCGACAATTTATACATTGTCATATTTATGGAGGCTGGAACATAATGTTCGTGTATGGAAGCCCCAACCCCGGTAAACATCCCCTCCTTTGGAAGAGCCTTCAAGAGATTTCACACCAAATCAATGATGTCTTGGTTTTGGTGCAGGATTTTAACACTATGCTTGATCCCATTGAAAAAGTAAGCATCCAATACTTTGATAGAAAGGGCCTACAACATGATTAAAGAGACTCTTATGTATATATGCTTAGCTGACATTAAATCCAAAGGTTACTTCTTCACTTTCAAGTCCTTTAAAGTCCAAAAAAGACCTGAAGGAGTTATTTCCTAACAATGCATGGCTCTCTGTGGATGACGCTACATTGTCTCAATCCTTCCAAGAATCTATTTAGATCATAACCTTTTCCTCATTACTAGAAACTCAACTACTTGGAACACCTTCAATGCCTTTTAGATTAAATATATTTGGTGAATGATACCCAAATTCAAGCAATAACTAATTCCTCTAAGGAATAGACACAATGTCATTCCATCCTTAAAGACGTTTGATGTGACTTGGGAATCTAAATGACTCCAAAAATTAAGAAAGGAGAAGTATGCTACAATAAGTTGTTTGGTCAAGTGCCAGGTCACATCTATTCATAATCCTTCTTCTTCTCAAAAGCTATGTGCCACTGAGGTACAAGAAAATACCATTGTATCCTTCAATGAGAAGAAGCATACTGGTGCTAATGGGTGCACATCCACTAGCTTAAATAAGGAGACTACAACACAAAATTCTTTCAAATCTTTATGAAGTCTAGATGGTAGGAAAACAAGATTACACACATCCATGGTGATGAAGGTGAATGGGTCACAAATAAGTTAGTGATTCAGTCCCTGATCCTGGAACTTCTTCACCAACTTGATGACTACACACACATCCCTTCCTGTAGATGTGGATAATATCCTAAACTACTATGGTTCTTTCCTAGGACTCAGCCTTCAGATGAGCAACTTCCTGACACGCATGCCCTATCATGATGAAATGAAGAAGTTTGTGTTTTCTATGGTGCCATCCAAAGAATCAGGCCATGATGGTGTCTATTTTGGATTCATCCAAACCAAATGGTCACAGTTAGGAGGCTCAATCATTCTTACAGTACAAAATACCTTTGTAAAAACAAAATACCTTCAATATGGGGAGGATCGGACCCAAGATTTTAGAATCCCAGATGGTTCTAATCCCCAAGGTGAGACAACCCTACAGGTGTAGTGAATTGTGACAGATTTCTCTAAACAACGCACAATTTAAAATTATATCCAAAGTCATTGTAGAAAGGCTCAAGACACTCCTTAACAGATGGATTGCCAACACACAATCCAACTTTATACCTAGAAAATACAACAGTGACAATATCCTTCTAGTACATGAAGCAGTCCACTCAATGAAGAACAAGACTATTGGAAAACATTGGGTCAACATTAAGCTTGATCTATCAAAAGCATTTGATAGGATGCATTGGTGTTTCATACAAGGCATGGTACATAAGGTTGTCCTATCCAACAATCTCATACAACTAATTATGAAGATCATCTTATGTGGCTCTACCTCTATTCTATGGGGAGGTTCACCCTTGCTACTCTTCAAATCAACACAAGGTGTTTGTTAGGGGGACCCTATTAGCTTCTATGTGCTCGTCAAATGTATGGAATGCCTAAGCCAATCTATTTTCCGTGTGGTTCACACTGGAGCTTCAAAAACTATCATGCTAAGTAGTAAAGGCACACCTTTGTCACTTGTTTTCTTCATTGATGATATAATTCTTATGGCAAAAGCCTCTAATAAGCAAAGCAGCTATCATCTTCCACGTCCTTAAGAAATTTTCCTTAGTTTCAACCCAAGAAATATCTAAGGAGAAATCTCAATAGTTTTCTCACATAACAACATCCGTTGGGCTGTTAGGAGAGATTTTAGCAAGAAATTGGGTATCCCTCGCAATGATGATTTGTGGTGTTACCTGGGAGTCCATATTCTCCACCATAGTCTAAAGAAAAGACTACATGAAAATATCATCACTGCCTTTCAAGACCTTATGAATAGATAGTCATCTTGCCATCTCTCCTTCACCGAACGAATCACTCTCATTAAATCTACTATGCAAGTGATACCTACTTACACCATGCAAACTTTCATATTGTCTCTGAGTGTGTGTGATGAGATCAATAGACATGTCAAGAACTTCAACTTTTCGAGCAGGCGTGACAATAGAAAAATGTCACTGGTCTCATGGAAGAAGATCAACTCATCTAAGTATGTGGGTGGGCTTGGGCTAAAAGACGCAATAGACCACAACCAATCTTTGATGCTAAAAAATGTCTGATGCTTCCTTAGCAAGCTATCTTTGCCTTGGGTTTGTATCATGTTAGAAAAATATATTAGTGAAGGGAGACTTATCAACAAACCTTTCTCCCCAACATGATCTTTCCTAATGAATAATGTCTTTGCCATTATGAATGAATGCTTGATGGTAGTTCAATCGAGTTCATCTGTAAATGTGCGTCATGATAAATGGATATCAAGTCTCAAACTCTAAGACTTCGATCCAACCTTTTAGCTACCTAATTATTTGAAGGGCCTCACAATTGATTTTATCATTATTGCTAATGATGAATGGTACTATAAATTCATGATTGTATGTTGGTATGTATGTCCATAGAGCCAATTATATGATGATTGTAATGATATATCTTGTAAATGATTTAATCAATAATAAAGGAAAACTTCCAATGTATTATGTTATTCAGTTATGAGATAATGATGTAACATAATAATTGTGTAAAGAATGATATTATTCAATGACATATGTCTTTGGGTTGAGGAATTAAATGATGAGATCATACGGATGTCAAGATTATATACATTCTTGTTATATCCCTAGTCAGATGTTATTGTGGAAGGCAAATAACCAGAAAGAACACATAAGACTGGAGTATGTGTTGGTTGATGATAGAATCTCTTTAGTCATGACATGTGATATCAAACCAAGCATATAGATACTTATTAGAGAATAGTGTATCAGACATACCCACCATGAGAGTGACACATGGAAACCATGATTGGTAGTCAGAGTCATCTCTCATAGTGATGGTGGTGATTGTGGTTCTTATACCTGAAATCACTACACTCATCACATGTCATTTTGCGTACTTTGACATCATCAACCACAATCCTAAATAAGGGTCGCCATAAAGGTGGTGCTCGGGTGCACTGTGACACATGGGGATGATTGTGAGTGATGTAGATGGTATTTGTCCCTCCTATATGAGTTTGATATTTTGGCCACTTGATAAGCGAGACTGAAAAATGCATGACCATGTTGGTGTGAGTCAATATGCGATATTGAGCTTACATGTATCTCAGACAGATGTTCTAGATCAAGGAACATTGATTCAATGTTGAAGAGGATGACAATTCCATGCCTCGAGTCCAATCCAGATATCAAAGATAAAGGAACTATAGAATCACTATAACACCAGTCAAGGATGATAGGTTATTGATAACACCCAAATTTAGGCATCTATGATAAGCATTTATTTATGGTTTTGTGTCATTATAGCCTTAATATGCCCAAAATAACCATAGATTATTATCTTTTAGTAATTTTTATCTTTTCATAGATAAAGTTAACCATAGATTCTTATCTTTTAGTAATTTATATCTTTTCATAGACAAAGTTGCTCAACTAGCCAATTTTAGGATTGCAGGCATCGAACCTGAAAAGACATCTATTCTCTAAGATTTCTCCCCAACACATGGTTTTTGCAGCAGCTAGGCTTCCATCTATCATGACCCTGGTGGACTAAGCATCGCACTATGTGCACCAGTTTAAGATACGGTGGTCCCGCTAACCAACTAGCAGACCCAAGAAACTTTTGATTTCTTAGACCCTATTTTCGAAGGCCAGTCCTTTATTAGTATACATCCTCACAAATTAGAAGGTTCATCAATGTAGGCCCACTCGACCACTGGTAATACCCCCCCCCTCACATAGAGGTGGCTTTAGTCTAGGATGTCGCGACCGCAGTCAAGAAGACCATCCCGCGACTGCAGCCAAGATGTAGTGTCGACTGACACTCAACACAACCACAACTGTGGTATCTGCCTCCACCGTGACTGTGGGATCCACCTCAGCTGCAACCACAGTCGTGGGCTTTCCTCGACCTCTAACCGACCGCGACTGCGATCGAGGCATCCACCTACAACCATGAATTTAGTGAACAGGACCGCAACCTAGATCAACACCTTGATTGTTTCACCAATAAATACCCATCCCTCTCCACTTAAAGGAGGGTTTCAAATTTTTTGTAGGTTCCACCTAGTGGTTCTTACATTTGGAGGTTCCCAGAGCCTCGTGGGAGGGTCTAGAGGTATAATAAGGCTGAACTGCTCAACCTACGCCCATCTCTTCAGTTTACTTCCGTCCTCCACCATTTTCCACCATCATTCACCTATTTCCGCCCATATCCTACCATCCACTGTCATTTTCCACCTCCATCCACTCACCAAGCTGCTATTTGGGGTAGATATAGAGAGAAAGGAGGCCCAGGAGTCTAGAAGATCAAGGAGGACAACCCAAAGGATGAGATTTGACCTATAAGGAGGCCAAGCAACGACAACCACTTCTCCTCTATGGGTTAAATCTCTTCCTCTTCTCCTTTCTTCTACTGTTCTCCTTTGTTTTCTTACAAATAATGTTCTTCCATCTTTGTTTGGTGCCAACTATACTTGTCCATGTCTAGTTGAGCTCCTTCTTGGCTATGCAACCTATTTTTGGCATGTTTATGTATCTTTACCATAAGCAAGTAGTTTTATTCTAGATCTAGTACATTTCTTATTCTATCTTCTCTTTCCAGTTATGATTGCTAGTTTGGTTGATCTCTTTCTTGCTTGAACTTCTATTTCTATCAATAACAAGAGATTTGTTGTATAAATAGATAAGAGAAGGTAGATTGGATCGAAATCTAAAAAGAAGATGGTTTAAGGTGATCCGGGTAGAACCGTAGACCTAGATATGGCCGGACCCAGGCCGGCATGGTCAGGCCCACATCCTAGTTCTGCCCAGATCACACCTATTCCTAGCACCTCAAAACATTTTAGACCTGAGAGGGTACCTAGAATATTCTAGGGTGCTAATTTGTCATCCTTGAAAGAGGTTTCATTTCATTGATGGGTTTTAGTCATGATGTGTGAGAGTGAGTGGGATGACCCTACAGGAACAGATATCACAATATGTACTATGTTTGGATGTAGGTTTCTTGCTCAAGTGTTCGAGGGTTGTCTATGCCTGAGAATGGGTGCATAGACTGCCCAACTTGTGGTTATATAGCCAGGAACTCCTTCTCTCTTATTAGTGGAATCCTATAGACTCTATTTTGTTTTGTTTTCTTTGTTTTATTATATTTCATGACAATCTACTAGACTAGTTCTATCTCCATACTTTTATCAACTATCGAATTGTCTTATCTAACTTAAGAGCAAGATCTTAAGCATCCTAAGCATTCCCACATCCCTGTGTTTGACCTTGTATATCTATCTCGACCCCATAATAAAGTTGTGGGGGTCCTTGAAGGTTTCGGGTTATAAATTTAAAGTTCGATCCTTCTGAGTCCGCCTCCTTTCGGACATGTGATTCGGGTCGTATCAACTTTTTGCACCATTGTCGGGGAGGTGGTTTTTCATGTTTATATGCCCAAAGTAGTGGAGCTAGCTGGAGAAAGTGTTAATGCACTAGCTCCTCATCTCCAAGAACAAATCGATCCGCTCAAGCAACTACTAGAAAAGTAGGATCATCAACTTCAAGTAGCCACTGAGATCACATACCGCAGTAGAAATATACTCTAAACTATTGAATAAGGATTCATCCAAGTGCATCAGTTTGATACAGTGGAATCCCAACAAAAGTGTATGGTAGAATTGACGAATCTTGGAATCATTTTTTCTCAAGTACAATAGCTTCATAATAAGGATGTTGAATATGGAAGGAGGGTTCAAGAGATCATTGATTTGTTTAATATTCAATTTCAAACGCCATCACACAACCATGAAGATTACAATCATTAGAGCCATTCCATTGGGTCTGAATTGGAACATGCCTCACTATCCTATTTAGACCATCAACTGGATTCACCTAGATTTTTCTGTGAAGACCAACCCACCTGGGGAAGCCCTTCATTCTATCCAGATGATTCAACTGATAAACCAATGGAAGATACTAGCCACAGGCATGAATGGGTCTACGATGATGATGATCAAGGTAGTCGAACAGCCTCACAACATGAAGGTCAATTTGAAGAACCTGATTCAGACATTGATCCAGACCAGAGTGATACCTATCATATTGAGACTTGTCACTTCTCTTTGAGTAGCACGCCAGTCATGATTTGGCACAATTTGTTCAATGAAAGTGATGACAACTATTCATCTCAGTGGAGCGAGTATACCAAAGATGACGAATTGAACCGGCATGAGCCAATATTGTCTAAAATCCCTTTTCAAGGGAGAGTTGATGTCAAGGGAGTAGGATGGATAATCCACTACAACATGGCAGCTGAGCATGAAGATACCCCAGACCCCATAGAATGTGATAAGGTTGGGGTGGTAGAACCACAAACATACTTACTTGGGGATACTTCTCGTTCAAAAGATGATTGGATGACTTAGACTGTACATGAAAGTTCATCTGAGCATCCAACCTCAAGTTTAGAGGAGGGGAGAGAAGATAGGATCCCTCTATAAGATTTTCAACCTCTCCACTCCATCTCATCCTGTGTGGACATCTTAGGGCCTTCCTATTCAGATTCATACATCCATAGGTACCTTAAGGATGCTCTACAGAAGAATTCATTTCAAAGAAGTTTAAGTAAATCCCACCACAGAGATGACTTCACCAAGTCAGCAGATTTTATTCCTCTTCTCCACACTCGGAAGGGCCCACCTCTCTACCTATTCTACTCCTATATGGTGGGTCTGATCGATGAGACACATGTAACACAGATCCCAAAACTACAAATTTGGGATCCAAGTGTAGGAGTTTTAGGGAAGCCACCCCCTTCTACCTACACAATTTCTCTTTAATTTTAATTTTTAAATTTTTTTCATAATAAAGTCAATTCAAGTTTTATCTTTTCTCAAACTGTTCAAATTTAGTTTCCTTTGCATCATCTTTCTTTTACTCTCTATTTCATGCATTTCCTCCTTTTTCACCCTGGCAGCTGCCTTTGGTCTATCTTTTTGTAAGAAGTTATTTGTTATATCTTGTTTCTCTCCCACGGTGTTTGATTCTGAAGCTGTTTTCAACACCTTCCACCCTCATTTTATCCACTTATGGTGCTACAAGGTGTTTAATTTAGATTTCTCTCTTGGCAGTGCAAGGACCGCGACCGCAGTCGGACAGCCAAGACCACGACCGCGGTCGGGCAGCGACCGCAGGGATGATCGTGACCAGGGGTCAGTGAGACCGCAACCACATGTCAGTGCAACCGGAACTGTGGATCTCCACGGTCGTGACTGTGAGCCTGCCCGTATAGGACTTGGGTATGCTTTATCAGTTTGAGTGACTAGTATGTCAGTTTGACCCTACCTTTTTCACTGACTATAGCTCTTTTGATCGAATATATATCTTCTTTTGACCGACTTTCCACTTTTGAGCGGGGTTTTTCTACTCCTTTCTCAATTTTCCCACCACTTTAGCACGCGGACAGAACGGTTGGGCCCCGGGCGAGATTATGGACCTGACCTATAAATACCCCCAAGCCAGACCATTCTTTCCCATGCCCACTGCCTGAGTTCTCCCATCTCATATGAAGCCCTTATGCAACCCTTGACCAATTTCCCTCTTCCACTTGTTTCCCTCATTGTCTAGCAGACTTTAAGTAGGCACAAAGGCAAATCCAGCAGCAACCGCCCTGAAACCTCCCCCTCCACCCGTGACTAAAAGCCTCTACTCTGACACTACCACCATCTATGACAGGATGTACTAGATCCTGTGACTGCTGCTACAGTCGTCTAGGTTGCGGTCGCCTCGATTGCAGTCAGGGTACAAACTGAGGTCGCGGCCATCTAGGTCACGGTCGCCTCGGTCACAGTCAGGGTGCAAGTTGAGGTCGCCACGATCAAGGTCACCTCATTTGCGGTTTCCTATATCATGGATGGGGTATAAATCGTTATCTTCACAGTCAACATCACGGTCGAGGTTGATGTGCTTTGGCCCAATCGTCCCAACCCTGGGTCCGATCACACTGACCAGATCAACACAAAATCAACACCATGGATACATTGAGAAATAGCCTTAAGAAGCTCAAGAAGACTGTGTCGTGAAAGAAAGGGGAAGGAAGTTGCTCATCACTGGAAGAGCACTGGAGCCGATATCCACCCCGCGCCACATGAACCAAAAACTCAGTGTATAAAGATGAGACTATGCTTTCCACTTCAGTAGGGTTTGGGTCGTAGGAGACCGATTCAAACTACCGCCACATGTCTGCCACTCCGATGGACACCTACAATGGTGATTCATTATAGGAAGTCTCCAGTAAGAGAAGGTCGAGAGCACGCTCTGATGCTGAGCTCCATACTTTGACGGGCCATCAGGAGAGCCCGTCAGTGTTGCATAGAGCCTCATCTATAGGGCACTAATGACGACAGTCAGCAGAACGGTCGTTGACTTTATGCCGGTCAACTTCATCGCGTGATTCAGTTCATGGGAGCAGACACCACCCCACTACTGAAGGTGTTATCAAAAGCTCCCTCCCTTCTCCCCTATTCAGAAGTATGAAGCAAAAGCAGCAATTTGATGCTTTAATTAAAGACAAGCATAGATTGTTAGGCCCAAGATATGTCGACCCTACAACACTCATTAGGCTCAGGCTACAAGGAAAAGTTGATAGATATTTGTAGTTGTTGGCCTAGACGTCCTTGTATATACATAGTGTGATGCTTATCATAGACTCACCTATGAGTTTTATGCTACGCTCGAGACCCCAAAGGACCACCAGCACACTTTCATGCATTTTTGCCTCCTAAACTAGACCCGTGAAGTCATTGAAGATCACCTCAATATCTGGTTGTCACACTCTACTGAGGACTACACTAAGATGTCCGGGGGCCGAATGGAGATAGGGGACTTCAACTTTAATGTTGCTCAAGCTTAGAAGATGCTTATAGGGGAAGATAAATATCTTGCTAGAAGTGGTAAAGCTTCACACATCCACAACTTGACACTTCATTATCTGCATTGGGTGATCGTGTATTGCATCTTGGAGAAGCAAGACAGTCAAGGGGTGCTCAGTTCAGAAGACCTCAACATTTTGTGGTGTGCAGTAATAGTAATAAAAGTGAATGTGGGGAACGTCATCATCTGCCACTTTCACAACTCTTTCAAGAAGCAGGTCCAATTCATTCTAAAGGAAGGGATTAACACTTCCATAACACATCATCTTGGAATTGGAGATAGACAATGTTACAACCCCAATTTTTGGGTTCATATGATTGGAAAGATAATTTCCCCAATTAATGTATGATTATGGGAATTGGATGATTTATGTAGATTGAATGCATTTCCTCTATAATATTTCCTTTGTGCATGTGATTTTGTGGATCATAATATGTTAATGAGCCCAATATGATGAAAATAAAAAGAAGAAAATCAAATATTTCTTTATTAGGGAAATTTAAGATAATGATGAAAATATAAGAAATATGTGGAAATTTGGATAATGGAATCATCATGGATGAGATTTTGGGTTCACATAGTTTGTAATGATAAAAGGAATCCAAATAAGGAATATAAAAGAGTAAGAGAGAGAAAGTATGTATAAAATATGCCTTTTTAAATAATAACTTGTATATGAAGACAAGTCTATCATACTTTTGAATTTGAGTCCTAAACTTGGCACATAAGTAGTGTAAGTCGTCATGGACTTCCCCCTAAAATTTAGGATTTAAAGGATCCTCGGTTTGGGAGATATGATTTTTGGGAGGTTTCCTAAAGTAAGGTGGAATAAAGACTATGTTTTGATGTCACGGTTTGATTAAATTTAGGAAATCAGGGACCCGGTTCCCTTACTCTTTTCACTTTTACTAATTGTCATTGTGTCTGTTATGTAGGGTAGTCAGATCATCACCCACCTCAGGATCAGATTGGGAAACTAAGGTATAGGAGTCTGAAACTTTCTGTACTTCTTTCTCCCTACTCCCTCGATGGTTTTACATGAAATAAAGTCCTATAGATTCAAGAGAGAGAGACGGGTACAACTAGCCATTACACTACAATTGTCCCTCCCTATATAGGAAGTTCGCAAATCCTAGACCATTTGGGAAGATAGGGCAAAGTGGGATAACCCACTAGACCATCGTCCATGCCTATAAAAGGGGTTCTATAGAACTGTTGTGCGGTACCCAATGCGTTGGAGGCCTTAATTTCACGAGAAGCATCGTTGTAAACCCGTAGTTCATCACTTTCTATTCTGGTGGACTTGGTTTCCCTTTGAGAAATTTGGGGTAATGGAGGCCAATTGCTTGAGTCGAGAATGTGGGGTGAGTCTACAGAGAAGTTCAAACTCTTCTCAAGGAGAGAAGGAACTCGACCGGCTTCATCCATGCATCCACAATGGACCTTCCTGCAGGCCGACAGACGTTGTTGGGGCTGCCTATCTTGATCGCCATGGATGGTGGAGGGTAGCTAGATGAGTTCACGTGAAGAGGGCGGAGCTCATGGAGCCATCACCCGTTGATTCGGAAAACTTTAGGCAGAAGTCAACTTTATAGTTGACTAAACCATGGCTTGGACTCACAAGCAGGATGGTCAAGGGTAGGAGATGAGAGCTGGGGGGAAATACCGCTCTGCCCTCCGGCGCACAAGGGTTCAAGCCCAAGGACGCGGGGGTAGAATTGTCTTTCCAATGGGACCTGGTACCCTTTCCACTTGGAGTGAGAAGATGATGTGGCACGCAGCCATTGGTCCATCCAGATCGGCATGGACCCAAGGGTTTCAAGGTAAGCGTCGATGTGGCTTCTTTCAATTGGTCCAATATTCATTATTTTACAAAAAATATAACTAAAGATTGGTAACTCGGATTAAGAAGTATTATATATGAAAATTAATCGGGAGTACGCAAGGAATCCACTAAAAATATATCTCGAGTCTGAATCTGATCATAGTTCAAAAAGTAGTTAAAGTTGCTAACATTAATGCTTTATAATGAGGAAAAACCCTAATTTGATGATTCTATGAAATTGAGATGAGTAATATGGATAAACTATGGACATATTAACTTGTTGTTAATAAAAAAGACATCTTGATGTATAAATAGATGATCCATATGCTTAATAGCTTAATTTAGGGTTTGATATGTTAATATGCATTAATGGGCTTAGAAACCCTAATCTAGGTGTTAATGGTTTCTAATGAGATGAACTTCAAAATCATTTGTATAAAAATGATATTAAATTAATCCTAAGCCTAATAGATGATAAGAAGGCTTTAATATGCATAAGGTGGATAATTAGGGTTTTTTTTACCTAGAACTGCTATTTTAGGGTTTTGTGGACATAAAAGAGGAAAGTTGTAAATAGATCTAAAGAACCCTAATAAAACCCTAATTTGGATTAGAAATCTAGAAAGTGATTTCAAGTCAATAAATTATATTCTTGATGAGTATGTAGTAAATAGGTTGTACATGTTTTTCCAGATTTTGTTCTTTCGTGTGATTGGCTTGATTGCTTGCTTGGATTGGATTTCCTGATTGATTGGACTTGCTTATTTCTTGTGAAATCTCCTGATCAGGTATGTGGTTAATTATGAGCACATACATTATGTTTCCTAGCGTTTCTTGAGGATTGATTGATTGCAATGAAAATTAAACTGTTTGGATGTTTCATTATTACAATGTTTAAAGTGGTTATGTGTATCACAATTTAAGTATATGTGTGACTATCTCGTACCTACATACCATCTCTAGATGTATAACGCAAGACCAAACCCCAGAGGGAAGGTCTGAAGCGGTCAAGCCCTAGAGGGAAGACCAATGGGCACTCAGAGAGGTGACCCTAGGCACCAAGCTTAGGATGGAGAAGGTGGCCTTAAGTCCCTTATAAGGACTAAACCCTAAGAAAGGGTATCCCAGAGTATGTGTAAAAGCAGTTGAGAAGTTACATTGAAAAAAGTAATCTTGCTTTGTTAACAACTATTTGATGTGATTATCTTGTTAGAAGATACGTGCAATGTTTTGGTTGTCGCCACATACTGGTATATTCATTTATACTAACCGACATTTTGTTTGTCGATGTTTTAGGATTATCTAAAATTGGACAAATAGTAAAGTGGAACTTGGGAAGATTAAAGTTCATTCATAAAGGAGGATTTAGATAGTTAGAATTCTACTCAGGGTAGAAGTTCCAGTTCCTATGCTTGAAAGGTATGTGAAAAGTAAATTTTTATTCCAGTTTCAGTTTAGTCTTTAATAGAATTTATTAATTATTTTTTATTATTTTCAAAACCATTTATCCTATTTTTGGGATAACGCCTCTGACTTCTTGGTCTTCCATAATTGGGGGTTACTGGGAAGCAGGGTCATTACAATTAGTATTAGAGCGGTGGTTTTCCTTTTAGTCTCTAATAATTATTAAATTTTACAAACTCTTTAGAACCCAAGGGAGTTATTAGAGGATTTTCCAATGATGGAGGTGTCTAGAAAAGGATCACAATCTGGGGGCTGGTAAGATTTTCCTCCACTCTGCTAGTCGGTCTACAAGGACTCCCAGATATTGTGTGACTTCCTAGCCAAAACCAGAGGATTTGACTCAAAATAAGATACCTCTAGGTCTTTTCTTATTTTTTCTTCGTCACTTCTCTACCCCATTCATTGAATAACTTTATGAGATTAGGGTTTTCTCTCTCCCCACCACCCTCCTGAATTTAGTGTAAGTATAATAAGGATTAAGGAATCCTCCACCAAATAATAAAAAGCATGTAAGCAATATGTCATGGACATAAGTTTTGATAATTAGAAACTTAGACTGAGTTTAGTTACATGCTTAGGTTGCATGGACTGTGTTGTTGTGCTCTTGGTTACCCCTCAAGAGAATGTTGAGGTTAAAACTTGTTGCAGGAGGATGAGGAGAGAGTTAGCCTTAGAGGAAGAAGCCTCCAGGTAGAGGAAGAGACCTGACGCATCCTCTGAGGATGATGCTAACTCAAACACTAAGCGGTGGATAGAGATTGAGAAGGCACGATGAGTTGGATATCATAGTTGTCCATTCATATGAGTACGTGGGTTGGACATGCAATGTTTATGTAAAGGTTTTGAGTACACATGAGAATCATGAACTATGTGTGGTTGTTTGATCTTAGTGCCTTTTGGTGAACTGACCTTGGGTGGACCGTGCCTGTTAAGGGTGAGGGACAGCTCCCTCATTGAGAAGGTTAGTGGTGACCATATAGGAACCCTAACAAGCATATAGGAATAGGAAGAGGCACACACCTACATATAAGAGAGTGGAAGAAAGCCTGGAAGTAGGTTTTAGACCTGAGCCTGAAAGGTTGGGTCTGATGGTCAATGAGATAGGCATGCATAGCTTTGGACGGTCTTAGACGGATATAAGTTTTGATAGTACATTTCACCCAGGTAGGGATAGATGCCTATCCTTATGAGCTTGACCCTTCCTCTTAGAGAGAAACTTCAGTGGTAGGACCAATTGTAGGGTTAACTCTAGAGAGAGATAGAGCGAGACCCGTTGAGGAAGGTTGGAAACCTAGACTGTGAGACAAGAGGAATCTTGAGAAGTTGGGTATGATATGACCTAGTTTAGACAACCCTGAGTAGAGGTATGTGGTTGACTCATGCATGATCCTTAGTGGATTGTTGTACTTTGGATGCTTTTAGAAGAACCAAATCCTAGAAAGAGAAAGAGGCTCCTTGAATCAATGTACACAGGCTATAAGTGTCTACCTTTTAGGTGTAGGAAGGAGAGTTCCTTAGACCCTGAAGAGTTATGGTAACAAGTTGTGAGGTAGCACACCCAGTTGGTTGTCCTTGTGTAGGAATCTAAGGTGTTGTTCACGTGGAAGAATGGTAGGAAGTATATGACATACCTTGTACATGTTTGGTTTGTGGTTGAATAGCTGGACATGCAGTTAGATAGATGATGCATAAGTGGCGAACATGGGGTTCTTAGACCAAAGAGGGGAAGTAGTAGTACCTGGTGCACCTAATGCTCACAAAGATGTTTGAGTTCCTAAATGTTGAGTATGGCGCCCCCTTATGTATTGAGCAAAAGGAAACCCACTTGAACTAAGTTATGCATTTGATGAACTACTCGCACAGGTTGATGACATATGCATGTATGATGTTGGTCCAAGGTTGAGGAAAAGGAACAAGTATGACATACCAAGGAATTCAAAATGGCTTAGTAGGTTGTCTTCTTGCTAGATACATGCCTAAGTAGCATGATAGGGCTAAGCATGCACATGATGATGTAAACCTTGGAAGTAAGGACGTTTGTGACCTTTGTTACTATTATGAGATAGTTTTTCTCCCATCCTAGGAAGGGACCCTTTTGTAGGGTGAGTACCAACTTTTGGTTAGGTTTGAGGTAACCTAAAGAAGTCTCTCATAGGATCTTGATGAGCTACGTGGAGAACACATTATATGATCATGAATCTATAGACCCTGATGTGACCATCTCTAAGGGGCATGAGGACATGTTGCCATGGAGGTAACTTTTATTGGGCCAGAACAAGATAGGTAGGCCGCTGTGATCCCTATGGAAGGACGTAAGTTTAACCATGATGCCCAGAGAGATGATGGAGATACGGGTGAGGATTCATGTTTGAGATGTACCATGATAAAATCCTAAGTCGATGCTCAGGTCAGGTAGGGACAAGACCGATGGGAGTAGGAGTTGTATGTTCCCTGAATGCACAAGACCATAGGGTCAGGAGGTAACAACTACCATTGTCCGGGGCTCATGGGTTAGGAGATTGGCCACTTTCAGGAGTTCATGGGGCCTAAGGGGTAAATGTGAGAAGCACTCTCTAGATGCATAAGGGTCAGATCACTCCAAAAGTGTTGTCACCCTAGCGACCTTGAGGTAATGACTAAGGATTGTGCATGTGTGAAGACCCAAGGGTGTTTGGGAACAACCTTTCCATGTATGTAACATAGATTCAAGATATTCATGATGTGAAGACTCGAGATATTCATGATGCGAAGACATGTGATGTATGTTTCAACTTAAAGGATAATGGCAATATGTGATGCACCATCTCTACTCTTGGAACAGGATGAACTTTGTATTTGTACTATAGCCAAATGCTTATTTCCTCTCATTTTGGTGTGAGAGACAGGACAAAGTGCATGCCATATACTAAGGATGAAGGTGATATGATTGAAACTTAACTATGATGTTTGAGTATAGAGGAAGTATCACATCCTTCTGAGAGTATGTTGGATAGATAGTTTGAAAACATGAAGAGAACAAGGTAATATGAAGACATACCTCACTAGATGTAGTATGGAATTTATGAGTTATAAGTTTGAGTTTGATAACTGAGATGATGAGCTTGACATTTTCTTGACTTAGTTGGACCAAAACTCGAGATGAGGATTATGAGTAGAGTATAGGAAGGTTTGTGTATTCACCTTTATCTAGAACCTAAGGAATTAATGTGGTAACAAATACTCTTAGTCGAGGCACAACTCAGATATACAACTATCTTGTTTAGCCAGTAGAGGGGCTGGAAGAGGTTGCTAGATGAAACCCAAGTTTGTTAGAAGATGAAACTTATATGGCTAATATTCAGATACAACCAGACCCATTAGTTAAGTTGGTGGTTGCCTAATTAGCCAGACCAGAGCTTGCTGAGATGAAAGGATTGTTATTAGAACCTCAGATGCGGCTCTCAGGGAGAAGAAGGTGGTGAAACCCTTTTCTAGAGTGTTTTAGGGTTTATGAGGAGTCAACCTTGAGGACTCATGTCATGTAAGGAGTTCATGATTTTAAGTACATTGTAAATCATGGTACTACTTAGATGGTTAAGGTTTGCAGGGGCACCTTGAAGACCTATGATGAAGAAGGATATAGAGTTACATGTGGCTAGTTACCTTACATGCTAGAGGGTGAAGAATGAACACTATTAACCCAGTAAGTTGCTACAGATAATGAAGAGTCCCCAAGAGGGAATGGGAGTAGAGCACCATGGACATTGTGGTGGGTCTCCTCTGGACCAAGAGAGGTCATGAAGCAATGTGGGTTATAGTAGATCGCCTTACCAAGTCGACACATTTTAGTGTGACCGATCTGGTTGAACCAAATATATTTATGAGAGAGAGATGGTTCGACTACACGATGATCTGAGTTTAATATATCGAGTATGACCTCAAGTTCACTTCCATGTTGAGGAAGTAGATACATGAAGAACTTGATGCTAGATGGAAGTTTAGTACATCATATCACCCCTGATTGCTGGACAGTCAAGAAAGTATGATCCACACTTCAGAGGGTTTGATGAGAGCATGTGTGCTCATTCAGGGTGATTTGTTGGAGCAGTTCCTACCCTAGAAGAGTTTGCTTGTGATGGTTGCCATCATAGCCAGTATCAGGATGTATGAATATCTGTAAGGGAGGTTGTGTCAGTCACCACTTCTCTTAGATGATGTCGGTGTGAGGAATTTGTGAAGGTCAAAAAGATACCACAATGTATGCAGATGAAGTTTCTTTGATCGAGAAATGGTTGAGAAAGCCCAGGATCGACATGAGTCATGAGCTGATGCAAAGTAGATTGACATGCAGGTCACTGTGGGTGAACATGTGTTATGAAAACCTGACCCCTCTGAGCTATAGCTGAGAAAGCTGTGTCCACAATACATGGGTACATTTGAGATGGATTGGTGGAGTTGCTTATGTTTAGCCTTACCCCTCAGGATAATATCATGTATGATGTGTTCCATGTGTCTGATCTAGAGCACTATGTGATTTACCTGAGCCATGTTCTAAGCATTGAACCTATTGAGCTTCCAAGGGAGGCTGACATATCCTGAGTCACCTATGAGGGTATGAGATACCAAGGTGAGAGAAATCAAATGTAAGAATATAAGATGATACAAGTTTTTTGGAAGCAACATGAAGAGGATGAAGCCACATGGTAGCCACTAATGGACATGGAAAAGTCTTATCCTAAATTATTTGTATGTTTGGTAGAATTTTGAGGGAAAAAATTCCTATAAGAGGGGAAGGATGTACAACCCCAATTTTGGGTTCATATGGTTGGAAATGCAATTTCCCCAATTAATATATGATTATGGGAATTTATGTGTATTGAATGCATTTCCTCTGCAATATTTCCGTTGTGCATGTGATTTCATGGATCATAATATGTTAATGAGCCCAATATGATTAAAAGAAAAAGAAGAAAATCAAATATTACTTTATTAGGGAAATTTAAGATAATGATGAAAATATAAGAAATATGTGGAAATATGGATAATGGAATCATCATGGATGAAATTTCGAGTTCACATAATTTCTAATGATAAATGGAATCCAAATAAGGAATATAAAAGAGTAAGAGAGAGAAAGTATGTATAAAATATGCCTTTTTAAGTAATAACTTGTATATGAAGAAAATTCTATCATACTTTTGAATTTGAGTCCCAAACTTGGTACACAAGTAGTTTAAGTCATCATGGACTTGCCCCTAAAATTTGGGATTAAAAGGATGCTCAGTTTAGGAGATATGATTTTTGGGATATTTCCTAAAGTAAGGAGGAATAAATACTATGTTTTGATGTCACGATTTGATTAAATTTAGGAAATTAGGGACCCTGTTCCCTTACTCTTTTCACTTAGCCAAATGGTCATTGGATCCATGATCTAGGGTAGTTATATCATCACCCACCTTAGGATCAGATCAAGAAACCAAGGTACAAGAGTCTGAAGCTTTCCAGATTTCTTTCTCCTACTCCCTCGATGGTTTTGCATGAAATAAAGTCCTATATATTTGGGAGATAGAGACAGGTACAACTAGCCATTACACCACAATTTTCCCTCCCTGTATAGGAAGTTCGAAAATCCTAGACCATGTGGGAAGATAGGGAAAATGGGATAACCCGCTGGACCATCATCCATGCCTATAAAAGGGTTCTGTAGAACTGTTGTGCGGTACCCAATGCGTTGGAGGCCTTCATTTTGTGAGAAGCATCACTGTAAACCCATAGTTTGTCGCTTTATGTTTCGGTGGACTTGGCTTCCCTTTGAGAAATTTAGGACAATGGAGGCCAACTGCTTGAGTCGGGAAGGTGGGGCGAGTCCATGGCAAAGTACAAACTCTTCTCGGGGAGAGAAGGAACTCAATTGGCTTCATCCATGCATCCACAGTGGACCTTCTTGTAGGCCGACGGACGTTGTTGGGACTGCCAATCCCGACTGTCATGGATGGTGGCGGGTGGCTAGATGAGTTCGAGCGAAGAGGAAGGAGATCATGGAGCCATCATCCACTTATTCGGAGAACCGTAGGTGGAAGTCAGCTTTCCAATTGACTGAACCATGGCATGGACTCACAAGAAGGATGGTCAAAGGTAGGAGACGAGAGTCGGTGGGAATATCATTCTTCCCTCTGGCGCACAAGGCTTTAAGCCCAAGGATGTGGGGGTAGTATTGTCTTTCCAATAGGACCCGACACCATTTCCACTTGGATCAAGCTGATGATGTGGCGTGTAGCCACTGGTCCAGCTGGATCAGTGTAGACCCAAGGGTTTCAAGGTAAGAGCTTATGTGGCTTCTTTCAATTGGTCCAATATTTGTTATTTTGCAAAAATCATAACGAAAGATTGGTAGGTCAGATTAAGAAGTATTATATATAAAAATTGATCAAGAGAACGTGAGGAATCCATTAAAAATATATTTAGAGCCTCAATCTGATTATAGTTAGAAAAGTAGTTAAAGTTGCTAACATTAATGCTTTATAATGAGTAAAAACCCTAATTTGATGATTCTATGAAATTGACATGAGTAATATGGATAAACTATGGACATATTAACCTGTTGTTAATAAAAAGACATCTTGATGTCTAAATAGATGATCCATATGCTTAATAGCCTAATTTAGGGTTTGATATGTTAATATGCATTAATGGGCTTAGAAACCCTAATCTAGGTGTTAATGGTTTCTAATGAGATGAACTTCAAAATCATTTGTATAAAAATGATATTAAATTAATCCTAATACTAATAAATGATAAGAAGGCTTTAATATACATAAGGTGGATAATAAGGGTTTTTGTACCTAGAACTGCTATTTTAGGGTTTTGTGGACATAAAAGAGGAAAGTTGTAAATAGATCTAAAGAACCCTAATGAAACCCTAATTCAGATTAGAAACCTAGAAAGTGATTTCAAGTCAATAAAGTAGATTATTGATGAGTATAGTAAATAGGTTGTACATGCTTTTCAGGAATCTGTTCTTTCATGTGATTGGCTTGATTCCTTGCTTGGATGGTATTGCCTGATTGATTGGACTTGCTTATTTCTTGTGAAATCTCCTGATCAGGTATGTCATTAATTATGAGTACACACGTTATGTTTCTCGGAATCTCTCGCGGATTGATTAATTAAAATGAAAATTAAACTATTTGGATGTTTCATTACTGCAATCTTTAAAGTGACTATGTGTATCACAATTTAAGTATATGTGTGACTGTCTTGAACGTACATACCATCTCTGGATGTATGATGAAAGACCAAGCACCAGAGGAAAGGTCTAAAGTGGTCAAGCCCCAAAGGAAAGACCACTGGGCATCTAGAGAGGTGACCTTAGGCACCAAGCTTAGGATGGAGAAGGTGGACTTAAGTACCTTCCAAGGACTAAACCCTAAGAGAGGGTATTCTAGAGTATGTGTAAACACAGTTGAGAAGTTACATTGAAAAAAGAAATCTTGCTTTGTTAACAACTATTTGATGTGATTATGTTGTTAGAAGATACATGCAATGTTTTGGGTGTCACCACATACATGTATATTCATTTATACTGACTGATGTTTTGTTTTTCAGCATTTTAGGATTATCTGAAATTGGACAAATAGTATAGTGGAACTTGTGAAGATTAAAGTTAATTCATAAAGGAAGATTTAGATAGTTAGAATTCTACTGAGGGTAGAAGTTCCAGTTCCTATGTTTGAAGGGTATGTGAAAAGAAAAATTATATTCCAGTTTCAGTTTAGTCTTTCGTAGAATTTATTAATTATTTTTTATTATTTGCAAAACCATTGATCCTATTTTTGGGATAACACCTATGAATTCTTGGTCTTCCTTAATTGGGCGTTACCGGGAAGTAGGGTCATTACAGACACCTGGCACTTATGTAGGAAAAGGCTGAGTGGTCCAAGTTGGACTTAGATCACTTAATTCATGTAGGGGTAATCGAGCAGTGTAGTACATGATAAATTTATATCTTTGGTTACAAAAAACATAGAGTACTACTGCCAACAAATGTAGAGTTTGCATGTCAGACACTCATGGACGTCTCTCTATTGGATGCCCAGGGAAACATTTTTCAAGTGGGCAGAACTACAGGAGCATCTACTTCAGCACCACCAGTGCCAGACACTCAGGAGGTTAGACGGCAGACAGGGGGAACCTTCCATGACATACCATATCAGGAGGGACCCTACAGAGAGATGCATGTGGCCGATTACCAGCAGCACTGCTAGCAGGAGCAATACACCCCAAATTTGAACTCAGGGAACCTTTATGAGTTCATGACTGGTTTTAGGGATGACTTCGACAGACGATTTGATACGCTGGAGCAGGATATGTAGTACCTTAGACAGAGGTTTGACATAGCCTTCCCTCCATCACCACCACTAACTTTTCAACAACACATGCAACCTTTCTACCAATTGACCCAGGACTTTGGTCAGACATTTAACTTTTAGCAAGGAATACACCAGGATTATGAGAATCCACCAGGGGGCAACGACGATTTGAACCAGTATATAAACAGTGACTACCAGTAGCAGCTACTTTCCACACCATCCAGCGCTTGAGATTTTCTCCAGGACGAGCAAAATTTCTAAGCTTGGGGTGACAGGGTGTAACACCTTCTATCTTCTGGCTTTCCCCTTATATTTATTTCATTGCATACATGCATGTTTATTTTCTATGTTTCTTGCATTTAGCATAAATTTTCAGCTTTGTAAGACTTTGTTTAGTAATTTGTAGCGTTGCAATTAAGGTTATGTGATGAAAATCTTAGAACTAAATGCTTATCTTTATGCCTAAATGCACTATTTTCATCTTAAACTTCTTGATCTTTTGCTTGACTTGCTCATTGACTCTTTCCTTAAGTTTGGTAATAAATATAAGGTTATGCTACTATGGATAAGACTAAACTAGCATAGTGAAAGAGACATACAACTCTATGTGAAGCTTTTAAAACTATTTTGCTAATTAATGGTGGTATGTGCATAGTTTCCACTTTGACCCCAATGTTTGATATTTGGGTGTTTCTGACATTATGTATGATTAGAGTTAATTAATGGGTTGTTTAACTTGCAATTACTTCCCAAAGGGAACTAGCATTGATAACATTTATATGCATGGGCCCACCGCCTAAGGCTCTAATAGAGTTTTGGGAATGATAATTGGTCCACATACCTCCAATGGTCTCGGTTATGAGTACATTACTAGTACTACTCTGATCTGAGCATGATAAACTGCAGAGTACCTATGGATAGGCTACCTAAAAAGTAGGTGCACCTTGTTGATATGGATAGCACAATCATTCATTTTAAGATCACTATATCTGAATCCTCCAATAATAGAATTTTAAATTTACTCTTTATGATGAATATCTTTATTACCAATGAGAATTTTAATACTTAGATATATATTCCCGCTACTAAATTTTTGGTTTATGATACAATATCATACCTAACGTTTAGTGTCCATTATAAAAAATTTATGTAATTTTTGGCATGCAAATATTTTCTATCATTTTGTTGGGTAAGTGTCGAGCCCTCTCTTTTAAATAGCATAAATTTTGACCACTAGAGAGAATCCCTAAACTTAAACCTAGATTATGAAATAAAACAACTAAGTTCATGCGCACGCGATTAACAAAATATAAGAAAAACATCAGCAAAATTTTCCTTTTTCTTTCTTCACTTTTTTTCATAAACCAATGTCACATCAAAGACATCACATTAAGATATCAAAAATCTTATTCAACTCCATTAAAACTAGAATCAAATCTTATTTCTGACATGTAGTCCAACTTACATCATATACAAGTACATTAATGAACAATTTGATACACTACCCATCCCGGGAAAGAGAGAGTACAGGGACAATCTAATCAATCTAGATTATTCTATTTATATATTCATATTTACGACCTCTCTTCTAGATAAAATTATACCTAAAATCATTTGAAACAACATCATTAGACTCATATATAGCCCCAGTGAGTGGATACCTTCCACTCAAGCCAGATGCATCCATTAACATCATATTAAGTATAATGAACTTAAAAGAAATATGTAGATATTGAAAAGTCTACCAGATAGTTCTAACATCTAATCAAATCTAATTTACAATGATAATCTAATCAAAAAAATAAGTTAATCACTAAAACCAAATCAAATTTAAAACATCTTTTAGAGCGTATCTAAGAATAATTTAGTATATGCTACTTAATTCAGAATAACAATGCTTTAAAATGAGTAACAAGTCAAGATCTAAACATTTAGAATCAATATATAACCAAAACATCATATTTGTGACACTCCACCATCCAGAACATGATCACATCCCGCAATCCTAAAGTTGAAATCCACATAAGAAATTTTTACCAAACATTACTATCAAATGACGAGCAATCCAAACATTAACTACTTATTAATATTTAAGATTAGATTCCAAACTAGAGAGATCAAAATATGAAGTAGATAATGTATATAACAAAATGATAATTTTCCCAAAAAAAACATTATCAACAATGGTGAATCATTAGCTAGCAGTATAGGGAATGTCAGAAACATTCAAATCATATTCTGCACATCTTGTTATCTTTTATTCATTTGCCCTAAAACTACTTTCCTTGTGCCTCACTAAGTAGAAGTCACCACGCCTGATTTTGGTGTCAACAACTCACTGTCACTATCTTAGGGTTTAGTCAGACACCCTAAGATATCAGCAACATATCTTGGTTCACCTCATGGTTATTGAAAGAGGCTCACGTCCTCATCTTGGGTACATGAGATAGGAACCATCAAAACAATATATCACTTATCACAACATTTCTCATAGTTTCATATTTCACATAATTCATTTCATCAAAGTATATTCCTCGTGGACATAGACTTTCACAGCAAGAATTTAAGGTCAGAGCCACCCTAGATGACTCACTCCTAAATCCTGGTGGTCTAACCTCTAAGGCCTCAATCCAAATCCTAGAAATACTTCTCATAATTCATCAATTACTATAAGGAGATCTATTTTGTTTCTGCACTATGGATCTCAGGGGAAACACATAATGTTCTGGGAAACTAACTAGATGTGTTACCATTTCACTTATTATTAATCTGTTTTACACATCTTAAAAGAATTTGAAGCACCATGTATCATTTGTGTTTGTTCTCACGTAATGAGAATAACATGAAACATATTAGGCTTATCATGAAAGACAGTGACCAAAACAATAAGTACAACAATCTATAGTTTGCAACACATATAATTCTTTACATTTCCACATCATCTCATAGGAGTCATAATCAGTGGGCTTTCATCCCAGGACATAATATCATTGTCCAACATTTACCCCAATCAGGGTTTAATCATCATCAATGGGGTTTCATCCCAAAACATAATCTCATTGTCTAACATTTACCCTCCTCAGGGTTTCTCAAATGTAATCAAAGAATGTAAATTCTATCTCAACATGTTTCTTATCCATTCATTTCATATCATAATTCTCATTGAGTATTAATAGAGATATTATAACTAACAAAGATATAAGCATATAGACATCCAAGGTCATTCATCATGCTCAGAATAGGATTAACATGCAACAAATACTTATTCTATCCAGTTCCTACATATATGAATGAATCTCAAGTATAAACATACATAACACATTTAGTACTTCCCTCTTACTATTTACCACTCTTCAATTAGGGCTACTATTCAACACATAAGTGATCTCATTTGAAGTCTATTAGAAAAGGCCATCCCCAGAATACAATTATCCTAACATACAATTACAATCCAAGAGAACATTTTTATAAACCAATTCATATCCTTTTACCCCATCTTGTAATTTAATATAACTACACTCGTATGGATTCCCTACCCTCATTTGAGATCATTATTCATTAGCATCACATAGCTCATCATTTTAGGGTTAAGGTCAGGTTCTTAGATCCATCCACTTATTTTCATCATTTCCCTTTCATTTCATATTCGTTAGTTTTTAACTTTTTTAATATGATGCTCATCACTATTCTTAAAACCAATCATTCTAAATTTAATTAATATGTAAAGTTTCTCTCTCGTTAAAATCCTTCACAATCTGATTTTAATATATTTCATGCAATTTAGGTCAACACATGTTATAAAAATATATAGACTATGTACTTCATCATACAAATTTCATTAACTTCATTTGTAACTTGTCATCGCCATTTAGTTATCCCTATCCATATCCTTTCTTGTAATTAGTTGAGTGTACCGTGTCATTGACTTACAATGCTATTCTTATAATTAATAAAGATCACTATGTCCCTTATAATACTTTTTGTGTTAGCTTAAGATAACAGATTAGGTTATATATTCTTACATCATAATCTCTAATCATCCTTCCCAATTCATTATTATGTAGATTGATAAAGGGATCCACATTCATGTGAGGGTTGTTGGGAAATATGGCATCAGATAAGGCACCAGAAACTAAACTTTAACTTGCCATATTCCTATTAAAATGTAGATAGTGTCAACAATTATATAATAGGAAAGAGGGTTGCAAGGTTTATATCTGGTCCTTAAGAAAGTCCAACGACAATCCTTGCATCAGTGTGTGACTTTCTTCAAGTTGCACCTGGACGGAAACAATAACAACATTCCTATATGATCACAATAGACAGCAATTGTATGTGTCCTCCTAGCAGGTGGCAATGACCTCCTTGCCTCTGTAGTAGTCCACACGGACCACCAAAACTCCTTTCATTCTAGATGAATGGATAGGAAGGAGTTGTCTCTCCTAGTTGACGTGCTAGCGTCAATTTTCTCTCCTGCAATTATCTCTCCCTTGTTGTTTCTCCTTTTTACAGGTAGAACTTGCTCAGGTTCTCATGCTACCACAATTGTGAGGAGACAACAATTATCAGAGCTTATCATTGTGTCTCTAGAAGGCCCCCAATACCCCTTTGTTTATAGGAGGGCTAAGTCCATGGCTTCCATTCTGATCGGGAGTTGAATAGACATAATTTCATGAATTTTTTAGAACCTGTGATTGTTGAATTGGTTGATTCACTACTGAACTGGTCAGTTGACATGTGAACCAGTCGATCCAACCCTTAAACTGATCGTTTCACTATGTTTCCTTTTCACAATTGTATTGGCAATTTATATTTGATTAATGCATAAAATGACATCATCATCAATCCTTGATCTAATTGAATTAATCAACCAAACAATTGGTTCACAACCAAAAATGGTCGATTCACAGGTTTGAGTTGATCGGTTCACATGTTGAACCGGTCTTGTATCATGGATTTGATTTCCAATGTTGGCTCAATTGACCTTACACTTGAATCGATCGATTCAACACTTGAACCGGTCGATTCAGAGTCAAGTTAGTCAACTTTCAGCTGTTGTTGTTTAAATTGAATACCTAATACTTTAGTAATTAGTTTTAAACTACATTCATGAATAAACTCCTATTCCAAGTGTATCCTATAAGTCTGACCCTATAGGTTCCAAGTTACATTGGTAATGAATGTCCATAACTAATATGTGACATCACAAGCAATGAGTGGTATGTAACAAGACATATTTGCTACCCAAGTGATTGGAAAGTTGGAGAACAAGTTCAACCTAAAATTTGTGATTTGTGTTATAGTTATTGTATAGATCCTTTGTATCTGATATCCTGATTGAACTTGAGGCATGGAATAGTCATCCACTTCAACGTTCAATCCATCTTCCTTGAAATAGAGTAGATTGTTTAAGATATATGTATGATCGATATCACATATTGACTCACATAAGCATGGTCATGCATTTCTCAGTCCCACTTTTCAAGTATCCTGGATATCATACTCCTCTAGGAGGGAAGAATCCCAGCTACATCACTCATAGTCATCCCCATGTGTCACAATGCACCTGAGCACCACCTTTATGGAAATTCTTATTCAAGGTCACGGTGGATGATGTCAAAGCACATCGAACATCATATGATAAGTGTAGTGATTTTAGGTTTAAGAACCACAATCACTTCCATTACTATGAGAGATGATTCTGACTACCAATCATGGTTTCCATGCATCACTCTCAAGGTGGGTATGTTTGATACAATGTTCTCTAACAAGATCTATGTGTTTGGTTTGATATCACATATTGTGACACCCTTTGCCACACAAAGTGAGATTACTCAAAACTTAAACCACGATCAACCAATAACATCGGATTACCAAAAATCATAGGAAATTAAAACGGATTTGCAACAAGCACCATGAGCTGAGATTTCTTACACAAGAATCAACACTTGCAATTCATAACATATATTCAGAGTGCTACATCATTATTTTCCAATCATATGATTACATAGGATGACAGTTCCACATGAATATTCATACCACCAAAAGCACACAAGCCATAGACCACGTATCGATCATCATGTCTACAAAACACATCGAGAACACCCCCAAGGACTTGAGTGTACAGGGACAACACATAGGACTCTATTACTAGACACTATCCATATACCATGTTTTACCAGGTGTAGTTTCTCCTCGTATTATGTCCTTAGCCACATGATATTTAACTCAGCATGCACGTCCACCTAAAAAGATATTTAACCAATGGGGTGAGACAACAGTCCCAGCAAGAGATATAACTCTCCACCAACTCTATTATTATCACAGATAACTAGGTAAATAGATTAACACACTGAGTAGATTGAATATAATTAACTAAATTACATGTCTCTCATGGATGAAGTAAATAGAGAAGTAATATGCACTTGCCAATGAGTAATAGAACAACTAATAATTTAAAAAGGAATATGATTAACATGTATAACTATTATATAAACTAAACAATATAAAAACAAGGCAAGGCTTCATCTAATGTTTTCATGTTTGATCCAATACACACTCACTACACGGATGATTATGTATTCATTATGCCCTAAGGATTTGAGTCGTACCACCCAAATCCAACCGACCACTGCTAAGTCAAAATCGGATCCATACAAGGTCAATGGAAGATCCATAATCCACAACCTTCCCACACCTCGTGGTAAGTACACGAGAACATGGTAGAGACATATCAATCAAATGTAAAGTGACATAAAGTCACATCAAAGGGATTGGCTCACGCATGGCCACCCATATAACATCTAGCCCACCTTGGTAGAGGTAACAGTGCTAGTATAATAGGCTCATGCAAGGCCATTATTAAAAAGAGGATTGGCTCACGCATGGCCATCCATATAACAACAAGATTGACTCACACATGGTCGTCTCACACAATCTATAATTATGGATGCAAGGGGATATTGTATCACATATCACTTATATCACAAATCTTGAGAGATGATCTAAGGCTCACGCATGGCAAAGTCACCCTCAATTCCTTGATATTAGGGCACCAAGCTATCCCCGCATAATCAATAGTATACGCTCTGAGTTAAACTCGTTTCACCATCCAACAAATGCTGACACTAAATGGATCTATGGCATAAGGCAAGCTACATGATTAGATTCCACTTGATTAATTAAACCAATTAAAGTGTCTTTTAGCATCAATTAAGTTACAATGTACAAACCACAAGAGAATCCTTCAAAAGAAAGGGGCATAGTATTACAACAATAGATATCATCATTTAAATTATAAACTAATTCCTATCATCTCATAACACTATATCACTGCCAACCACAAGGCTATAATAATCAACATATTATCATGGGATATCAATCCCTCATTCCAGTATTGAAAAATATCACCTCAACTAGGCACTAAGCCTTTTCCAAGTCCTAAGACCCATCACATCACACTTGTGATTCATGGTTATCTCATCATGCCTCATTGAACATATAAGTATTTCTTATGCCTGTCATCACTTGTGTCATATCACATGTACTTGCCATAACAATCATTAGTTATTACATTCAGAAAGGGAACATGTCAAACACATTAAATAACTTTAAATAAAGAAAAAAATGAACCATAAGTTCTCTGATTTAGGATTAGGATTCATGCTTATCCCACATAGGGTTCTCAAGCATCATTCTATCTCAAATCTCTGACATTGACTACCTCCTATAAGATGGAGTGTATAAGGCTAAGAATTAGACAGTGTAACCAAGCATGCATATTCACATATTCATCCTTCCCATGTTCCTTTATCAAGGCTTATAGCCAATGCTTTATATTATTTAACCATCTTTTTAGTATACATCAATTATAACACCCCATTAACTCGCAAGGTTAAATTTATGTAATTAAGAGAAACAGAATACAATATCATGATTTTTTTCATTCACATTCAATAGTATGATCTGCCCTTAGAATTAGGGTCAATACTCTTTATGTGTAGCAGATTAGGGTTTTACCTCATGGTTGCATCACCAAACCCTAATCACACCAAAACCTACCTTTTTGAAACTTCTTTAGGGTGAACAAAATTATTTAGTTACGCATAGATTATTGTGTCATCAACAATAAGTATCACCTTAGCATACATGTACATATGTATTACAACCCTGCATTTTGTAAACATGTTGATCATGTACCATTCATAATGTCTCATAATTTTGTGACCCATATGTTATTACCCCACACAAATCGTTAACCACATATCATACTAAGGGAAGTCAAACCTTAAATTACATAACTAGAGGGTTTCACTTCGAACTATCCACAAGGCACTTATTAGGTCATTAGACTTGTTTATATGATTTCTACACAAAGGTTATCACCATGTATTCTAACAAGGCTTATCCCCACCCTCATGTATATTCACATAGTTGCATCATTAATCTTACTCCTCAAGTTAAGATTATATGAAAAGGAAATATAGACTTTCATAAGAAGAGCACATGGTCACACTCTTCCATGATCAACGTTACCATATGGATATTCAACCATTGAATCCTACATCCATTACTTCCTACATTGTTGATGGGTTTTAGGGCTAAGATCTTAAATAAGGATGAACCACTCATGTTCATCATCATCTTATGGTGCACTAGCTTCAGGAGAAGCAATTAAGATTAATCATACATTATCTAAAACAACACTCTTCTATATCATCCTTTTCTCAATGTGTACCTCATAGGGTATCCAAGCCTACCCTTCAACCTTCATCAAGTGATATCAATTTCACCTCATCCACTTGTGTTGGGTTGACCACATTATGGTTTGTTGGGTTAGCTCATCAAGGTATTGGTTAAGACCACCATGAGGTGTATCTATTTAAGTCATTAGGTTCACTACACATAAGGGGTGATGGTTTTAGCTACACTTGAGATACCAGATTAAACACACAAGAAGTGTATCAATTTAACCCACCTTGTAGTGTATCGATTTGACCCTTTTTGAAAGTGTGACGGGCATCACCTCTTGAAGGTGTGTTGGGCATCAACTCTTGAAGGTGTGATGGGCATCACCACCCTAAGTTGTGATGGGAAATGCATGGTGTGTAGGGAATCACATAGATCTAAGAACCTCTAAAGCATGATGGGTTAACTCCTCATCAAGGCATGTCGGCCTAACCATTCATATCAGTTTGGGCACCTTCGAGGGCATGACTATTCAACACTTATCCAAACCTATCGGCCTAAGTACTCAGAAGTCATGATGACTTGAGACATGTGTGTTGGTCTATAAACCACAAGTCATGACGACCACCCACAACATGGTGCATGCGTGTGTCAACTTAGTCATCTTCAACCTTAGGAAACTCAGCCACAAGTCCATCTACTATCATGGCAAAAACGAACAAGATATGGGTAACAAATTAAACGATATTCCTTCTCTAAAATAGTTCTCAGAAACCACCAACAACTACTAGAATTCATGAGATAAATGATCTAGAGAAGAAGAACAACATAATCATATGAAGAGTGAAAATAATAAAGGAGGTTAAGAGTTATATAACCCGCATCAAGAAGGTCTCCATCAAGAGTTCAAGATCCATGATCGAAGCTCCAAAGCATACATTCCCAAGGTGGAAGATAGTCCATCAAGAGTCCCAAACTGATCTCAACATCACCTCAAGAAAGAAGAAGAAGATGCCATGGTTATGATAGCTCAAGAAGAAATGAAAGAAGGAGAGTACCATGACCTAATCATCCTTCATCCAAGGTATAATCCATGGTTGAGAGGGGAATAAGAAGATGAGGAAGAGAGCTCAAAGGAATGGCCCTCAAAGAAACATAACTCACCAAGATGGAAGTTGAACCAAGAATCACCATAAGCAAGGAACTCAACTTCCCAAGATCCATGGAGACTTCCTCTAGTTCCTTAAGCTCCTAAGATCATTCACCAAGAGGAGAGGAACAAGAATGGATGAAAGGGTTCACTTGTGTGAAGAAGGAGGGGGTTATATACTTGAGGGAAGGAAGAGAGATCAAAGAAGAGGTGTCATCACCTTAGGAGCTTAGGTGAAACTTGTCCATGAGAAAGAGACCACATTCAACAACATGCAAGACATGGTGATAAGATCTAGGCTAGATCTCACCCTCTTGGTCTCCTACGAAGGTCATGGCCGATATGCCAAAACCCTATACACCCACAAACAGATATGGTAAAACCCAACACACTCACAAACCAATAGGGCATAACCCTACACACTCACAAACTGATAGGTTACAACCCTACACACTCACAAACCGATAGGTAGCCTCTCCAAGGTTCTCTAACCCGAGATAACACCTCTAAAAGCAAAACACATCTTTCTCATGTGCTCCATATATCATTAAAGATGTTACCATACAACCAAGACCCAAACAGGGTGCCCATATCTCTCTATATCTCCTTTAGATGATGTCTAAAAAGATATGGAACACTCTAGAGATGGTAAATTGCATGTTAACCCTTCACTCTGGGTAAATTACAATTTTCACCAAAACTAGCACATAAAGCACAAGCATCATCCACACAAACTCAACTTGATACTTGATCTCTCCACAAGGTGTCCCATAGCATCATTCTATCTCTTATTATTCTAAAGAACTAAGGGCGCACTCTTCATGTGACATATTTCAAGATAACCCTTCATCTTGGGTAATTTGCACTTTGGTCTAAAACAAGCAAACATTGCTCAAATAGCATTCAAACAGAACCAAACTTGAAACATAAGCATGCTACATGATTACAAAACACTTCAAAGGGTTAGATTTAAGTTCTAAGAAACTTACTTAAGCAAAACAAATAGGGTTAGCCCAAAACCCAGGTCAGGGCCCTTACACATATCATGGCTAATGAGATTTTGTCATCAACCAACATACACACTAGTCTTATGTGTTATTGTTGTCTATCAACCTTCCAAAATAACACCCCACTAGGGACATAACAAGAATGCATATACTCTTAATATCCATATGATCTCATTGTTCAGGTCCTCTACCCAAAGACACACATCATTTAGTAATATCATTCTTTAGACATTTATTATGTTACATCATTATCTCATAACTGATTAAGTTGAATAAATTGGAAGATTGCCTTTATTATTAATTAAATTGTTTATAAGATTTGCCATTACAATCATCATATGATTGGCTCTCTAGGCATACATACCAACAAACTCCACCTTACACTTAGAACCAATCACCCATGAACTTAATCCCAAATAATCTAACATGACCTTCATGCTTCTTCTGTGAAAGTGATTTTGTCAAGGGGTAAGCTACATTGCTCTCAATTGGTACTCTACATATATTCACATCTCCTTGTTGTATGATTTCTTGTATGATATGGAATCACCTTTGTATATTCTTGAAATGTTTATGTGGTCTTGGTTCCTTAGCTTGTGCGATATCTCCATTTTTATCACAATATAGCACAATTGCATCGTTGATGCTTGGAACCTCCCCAAGTTCTGAGATGAACTTCTTGATCCAAACCACCTCCTTTGCTGCATTAGATGCACCAATATACTCAACCTTTATTCTAGAACCTACAACTATCTCTCACTTGGAACTCTTCCAACTTTCAACTATGTTGTTTAGAAAAACACAAATCTAGACTGCGATCTATAGTCATCTTTGTCAGTTTGGAATCTTGCATCGGTGTAACCTTTTACCATCAACTCTGCCTCTCTGTGGTAGACAAGGAACTGATCCTTAGTTCTTCTCAAGTACTTAAGAATGTTCTTCATGATAGTCCAGTGATCTTCATCGAGATTTGATGATATCTACTCATCATGCCCAAGGCATACAAGATATTTGGACGAGTACATAACATTGCGTTCACGATAGATCCAATTGCTGATGCATATGGAATGCTATTCATGTGCTCCCTGCTTCACAAGAATTGTGACGTTGATCTATATAGATGGTAACACCATGAGACATGGGCAAGCTTATTCTCTTTGAGTTATTCACATTGAACCTCTTCAACACTTCATATGTGCTCTGACTTAGTCCAAGAAGCCTTCTAGATCTATCTCTATAGATCTTGATTCCTAGGATGTAGGATGTTTCACCTACGTCCTTCATAGAGAATGTATTTCCTAGCCAGGTCTTTACCATATGTAATGTAGGGATGTCATTCCCCATCAATAGTATGTCAACCACATAAAATATGAGGAATATAATCATGCTCCCACTAACCTTCTTGTAAACACATGGTTCATCTTCATTTTGACTAAGCCAAACTCTTTGATTGTTTCATCAAATCAAAGATTCTATCTCTAAGAAGTCTGCTTCAATTTGTATATTTACCTTTGTAGATTACATACTTCTTTTGCATCCTTTGGATTTATAAAACCCTCAGGTTGTCTCATGTACACATCCACAAAATGATTACCACTAAGGAATGCAATTTAAAATCCATCTGCCAAATCTCATAGTCATTGTAAATTGTAATGGCAAGCATGATCATAATGGGCTTAACCATGGCAACTGGTGAAAAAGTTTCATCATAGTCAACACCTTGAACTTATTTGAAACCTTTTGAAACCAATCTACCCTTACAGGTTTGTACATTACCATCCATGTCGGTCTTCTTTTTGAAGACCCACTTGCACCTTATGGGTTTTACCCCTTTAGGTGGATCCACCAAGGTCCATACCTTGTTGGTATACATGGGTTCCATCTCAGATTTCATGACCTCAAGCCACTTCTCAGACTCTGGTCCCTTAATAACTTCTAGGTAGGTAGTTGACTCATCATCAATGACTGACCCAATGGCTTATTGAGTCAATAAATAACCAAATCTATCCGACTCTAGGATTTTCTTACTAAATCAGAGAGGTTCATGTGTTACATGATGAATTTGATATTCCATAATGGTTTGTGACTCTCTATGTTCCTCTTATTCCTCTATAGGTTCAATGCTTCCTTGTTAGTCTCAAACTTATTTGAGTTCTACTTTCCTCCCACTAAATCCTTTGGAAATAAATTCTGTTTCTAGGAATGCAACATCCCTGGCAACAAGCACTTGTTGTCAGATGGGTTAAACAAGTAGTATCCCTTAGTTTCTTTGGGATATGCAACAAAATAACATTTATCTAATCCAAGACAAACTTTTTAGGAAACATTTTCTTGACATAAGCTTCACACCCCCAAATCCTCATAAAAGACATTTTGGAATCTTCCCAGTCCATATCTCATATGGTGTCTTTGAACTGATTTAGATGGTATGTAGTTAAGTGTAAATGTTGTAGTTTCTAGAGAATAACCCCAGAAGGAAGTCAGAAGATAACCTAAAATCATCATTGATCACACCATATCTATTAATATGTAATTACTTCTTTTTAATACACCATTAGGTTGTGGTGTTCCAGGTAGAGTCTATTGGGATACAATACCATGGTCTCGCAGAAGATCCTCAAAATCTTAGCTTAAGCATTCTCCACCTCGATCAGAATGAAGTGCCTTAATACTTTTACTAAGTTGGTTCTATACTTCATTCATGAAATCCTTGAACTTTTCAAGAGTTTCTGACTTATTTTCATCAAGTAAACATGACCGTACCTACTAAAGTCATTAGTGAAGGTAATGAAGTACTAATACCCACCTCTAACATTTGTTCTAAAAGGGCCACCTACATCAGTATGTATGAGTCCTAATAGATCAGTAGCCCTCTCATTATTACCAGTGAAGGGAGTCTTTCTCATCTTGCCTAACAAATAAGACTCACATGTCTCTATTGATTTGAAATCAAAAGAGTCCAGATAACCATCTTTATGAAGTTTAGAGATGTGATTCTCATTAATGTGACCTAGATGACAATGCAAAAGATTTGTTTTGTTTGAGTTATCAAGTTTTAATCTTTTGGTGTTAACATTATAAACATTTGTCTTTAAATCCATCAAATAAAGATCATAAGACATTGGGACACTTCCATAAAAGATCTCATCTTTTGAAATAGAACATTGACCATTCTTCATATGAAATTCAAATCCATCCTTGTCCACACAAGATATAAAAATATTGTTTCTATTTATGGTAGGTACAAAATATTAGTTATTTAACTCTGTTGCAAGCCCCATGGGTAGAGATAAATTATAGGTCCCAACTGTAGTGGAAACAACTCTTGCTCCATTTACAACACATAGTTCAACCTCACCCTTTCATATAAACTTACGTCTTTTCAGATCTTGCATATTCAAGCATATGTGAGATCCATATCCGGTATCTAGTACCAAAAATGAAGAACTAGACAAATTTATCTTAATAATGTATATACCTAAAGTGGAGATCTCTATCCCCTCCTTCTTCCTCAGTTCCTCCAGGTAGAGAGGGAAATTCCTCTTCTAATGTCTAGGTTGGTGATAGTGGTAACAATTGACTTCCTTGTTCATCCCTCCCTTTGGTTTGAGTGTAGAAGACTTGGGATTCTAACTAGCTTTAGAACTCTTCTTAGCTTTGCCTTTGTTTTTAGACTTCCCTTTTCTGATGATCATGACCACAAACTTGGTCTTGTCTTTCTTCATCTGCACTTCAGTTGTTCTCAACATGCCAAGCAATTTTAACAACGACTTGTCAAAATGTTTCATGTTGTAGTTCATGACAAACTGGCTATATGACTCTGGAAGTGATTGCAGAATCACATATGTGGCCAATTCTTGACCCAAGGTAAATTCCAATCTAGCAAGTTTCTCCACATACCCAATAAGCTTGAGCATATGGAGACATATTGGATCTCCTTATACCATGTTGCACTTAAACAACACCTTGGAGACATCATAGCTCTCTTATTTTTCCTGATCTTGGTACATGCTCTTAAGATATATGACCATCTCAATAACATCCATGTTCTCATTTTGTCTTCACAACTCATAGTTCATTGAGAATATAATTAGTCACTTGACATCCACAACATCTTCACAATGCTTCTTATAAGCATTATGGTCAGCCTTAGGCATAGTGGGGGTAGGTTCATCTGGTTGTGGTGTTTCCAAGACATAGAGCTTAAGCCCTTGTGTGAGAACAATTCTTAGCATCCTGAACCAGTCATGGAAATTATCCCCATTCAACTTGTCCTTCTCAAGGACCAATCACAAGGAAAATATGTTATTTTTTGTCCTTTGATTCTATAAGAGAAACTTTACAGTTTGTCAAAATACTTTTACTTTGATTTATTTAAAATAATTTTAATGATCTTTAATTAGGTCTTTAATTAGTTATCATTCCCACTATTTTATTCAAATGGATAACCCACACTTATCAATTCTGAAAATTGCATCGTACAATCTTCTAGTGAGCTAAGATCCATATTTCATCAAATCATGAGTCATCTTTGGCTGCTCAACCACAACTTGACTATTTAGGTAGGCAACTTTTTCCAGTTGCATCTAAATGCAACTCTTAGATAGATGGTGTACACAACTCTTTTTCAAAATTCATATTCATGCTTCTAGGTACTTAATCTCATTAATATCACCTAATTAAGCCTAACTCGAAAGACAACATGATAGAATATACACCCTTCTTTGCCAGATCTACATATCTACCATCCCACTTCCATGAGATGGATAGTACACCATGCTTTGGCATAAACTATGCTTAGTTGATCAAGTTTTTCATGTGTGTTGCTTATGGAAAGCATCTAAGACTTAATATATTTGATTGAGGGATTTAATATTTATATATACATATACATATCCAATGGCCACATACTTATAGTACATATCATATGCATATTATATCCACAAATGAAAACATGCAATTATAAAACATGAGCGATGGTTATGGCCATATTTATTGTAACTCCTTGGATCCCCAAGGAATTACTACCACCTATGGTCTACATCATATGCAACAACCTATTGTTGATGAAGATATATGCTTGAACCAATCTGAGTCGATTGACTCAACTCTTGAACCGATTGGCTCACCTCCTGGTCATTCAGTTGGTCTTTGGTCCAAACAACTTCTGGACACCTCCAGTTGCTCGGTTGGGCCCCCAGTCATTCAGTTTGGCTCCTACTATTGTCTGGTCTCCTTAGTCCTCCATGTGAACGGTTCATCTTCTGAAATGGGAGGTTTGTCTAGTATTGAGAGTCATCTTTGCATAATAAGAATTAAAACTATCCTGGTCCTATTTAACATACTACATGGTAATAGGGAAACCTCAAGTTACATTTGAAGGAAGCATAAGAAGGAGAGAATTAATACTTTTACATATGGAAGAGAAGATAGAATCTTGGTACACAGACCGAGATAAAATAGGAAAAACAACCATCCAACCATGCACAAAGATCTAGGGGTTATTGGCCATAACCATGCTAAACATCCACCATAAAAATCGATGATAGGGAAACACATGTAAATTGCATATATATATATATATATATAATGTGTATATATATATATTAGTTGGGATTGTATATGGTAATAGTCTGATATATACACTAATCTTGTAAGTATTCACATTTTATGCAATAAATAAATGATAAAATAGAAATCTAATCATATTGATTAAATCCTAAAGCATAGTAAATTGACGTGGCTCTGATACACTGTTGGGAAATATGGCATCAGATAAGGCAGTGGATGTTGGTATGTATGCCCAGAGAGTCAATCATATGATGATTGCATATATATTAGTTGGGATTGCATGTGGTATTTATTTTGATATGTACATTAATCCTTTTAAGTATTCACATCGTATGCAATAAATAAGTGATAAAATAGAAATCTGATCATATTGATTAAATCCAAAAGCATAGTAAATTGACATCTCTCTAATACCACTATTAGGAAATATAACATCAGATAAGGCAGTGGACGTTGGTATGTATGCCCAGAGAGCCAATCATATGATGGTTGTAATGTCACAATATGTAAATGATTTTATTAATAATAAAAAGCCAAGCTTCCAATTTATTATGTTACATTCAGTTTTGAGATAATGTTGTAACATTGTAAATGTCTAGAGAATGATATTACTCAATGATGTATATTTCAAGTATGTGACTTGGAATAAATGAGATTATATGAATGTTAAGAGTACATATATACATTCTCATTATGTCTCTAATCGGTTGTTGTTTTGGAAGGTTGATAGACAGTAATAACACATAAGATCAAAGTGTGATTTGGTTGATGAGAGAGTCTCATTAATCATGATATGGAAATATCAAACCAAGCATGTAGATACATATTAAAGAATAGTGTATTATACAGACCCACCGTGAGACTGACACATAGAAGCCATCATCATGGAAGTCATAATCAACTCTCACAGTGATGGTGGTGGTTGTGGTTCAATTCTTAGACTTGAAATGACTATACTCATCACATGTCATTGGGTACACTTTGACATCATCAAACGCAGTCCTAAAACATGGGTTATTATAAAGATGATGATTGTGTGACTTTGACATTGGGGACTAATTATGAGTCATAGAGAATCAGACAATCGCTTTAGAAGAGCCCAACCGAGCGACTAGGAGGTGAGCCGACAAGTTCCAGAGTTGAACATATGAACCCAGATTGGTTCGAGCACAAATCTTCACCAAAAACGTGTTGCATATGATGTGGACCATAGGTGGTAGTAATTTCTTGTATCTCCAAGGAATTACATTATTATGGCCATAATCATCGCTTGTGTGTTTTATTTATTTCATGTTCTCATTTGTAGTTATAGCATGTCTATGATATGTAGTATATATGTGGTGATTGGATAAAATATATGTATATATATATACAAACTCCCTCAATTAAAATATTAAGTCTAAGATGCTTTCCATTAGAAACACACATGAAAAGCTTGATCGACCAAGTGTAGATTTGCATAAAGCGTGGTGCATTGTCTATCTCATGGAAGTGTGATGGTAGATATGTAGATTTTCACAAAGCATGGTGTGTATCTATTGTGTTGGCTATTGGGTCAGGCTTAACTGGTGACTTGGAGAGCCCAAGCCTAGAGGCATGCAGATGATTATGGCAAAGAGTTGCACATATCATCTATCCAAGAGTTGCATTCATATGCAATTCGCAAGTTGGCATACCTAAATAATTAAGTTGTGGGTGATCATCCAAAGATGAGTCATGACCTAATGAAATGTGGACCTTGGCCCACTACAATATTGTATGTTACAATATTCCAAATTGATATTGAGGGCTATCAATTTGAATAAAATAGTGGAAGTGATAGTTAATTAAAGATCTAATTAATATCATCAAATTTATCAAATCAAAGATGTTTTGAAAAGTTACAATATTTGTTTTAGAATCAAATGTCAAACACAAACACGTTCAAATTGCGATCAGTCCTCAAGAAGGACAAAATAGGATAAAATTCCATAATTGGTTAAGGACTTTGATAAATATTCTCATTAATGAGTGAAAGCTCTATGTCCTTGATAGACCAATGCCAAAGGAATCTACACCAAATGTGCCTATGGCTAAATGGATGCTTATTGGAAGCATGCCAATGATGCCATGACATTTAAATACCTAATTCTCTATTATATGAACTATGAGTTGAATGAACAACATGAAAACATGGATATTCTCGAGATGATAACACATCTTAAGAATCATGTAAATTAAAGAAGGTATAATGTCTCCAAAGTGCTAATTGAGTGCAAACGGACAAAGGGAGGTCTGATAGAACCCCATGAGCTCAATATGATTAGACATGTGGAATGCCTGAGATTTCTCTTAGGTCAAGAGTTGACCATGAATATGATTAAGTAAGTGTTGCATCAATCATATAATCATTTTATCAAATGATAGGCATGTTGATGCCAAAGCTAGGAAGAAGAAGGACAAATCTATGATGGTGATTAGTAGAAGTGAGTCCTAGGGTAAAAGAAAGTCCAAGAAGTGTTTTGAGGCTAATATGAAGCCCAAGTATTCTACACTCAAGTTATGGAGAAGGGTAAGTGTAAAAGGAATCTATCATTTTCACTTAAAGGATAAAGAAAAGAAAGTTCCACCACTGTCACTTCACTGGACATTGGAAAGAACTATCCTCCTTATAGAGGATCTCAAGAAGAAGATGGAGATAGAGATCTCTACTTCAGGACCTGGGAAGAAGTAAGCTAGAACTTTGTGGAGCAAGGGTTGTTGCCTCTGCAATTCGAAATTGTCATTCATGGGCACATAATGGAATTAGTGAATTGTTATTATGTACTTGCCATTGATGAAAACTTTATATGTTTTGTATGAAAAGAACATTATGTTTCATTTTGAAAGATATGATCTTTTATGGCAATGCCCTATGTCTCACAAACTATACATGATAGTTGTAAAGAAAAATGTGTAAGACACATATACTGAATGACTTGATAACTCAAACAAACTGAATACTGATAGCATTGTCATCTAGAGTGAATAAATGAGAAATGCATATCTAGAATCCATATGATGGTTATCTAGATTCTTTTGGTTATTGAACCCATAGAGACATGCAAGTCTTATTCATTGTGTAATATGACAGAAGTATCTTCACTAGATGTAGTGGGAGAATGAGTATACTATTAGGGCTAGTACATACTGATGGACACAAGACCTTTTAGAATAAATGCTAAAGGTAGTTGCAAAGACTTCATTATATATATTTACTGATGTTATCAGTAGATATGATAATTTTTATTTAATGAAATACAAGTTTGGATATCTTATGGTGTTCAAGGAGATCATAAATGAACTACGTAACTAACTTGGTAAAAGTATTAAGATACCTCAATATGATCGATGTTGAAATACGTAAAATAAGAGTTTGAGGATATTATGGAGAGACCGCAATAGTGTATCACAATGAACTCCACGTGAAACATACTAATGTATCAGAAATAAAGTATCACACCCTATTAAGTCATGGTGAGACTATCAATAAAAACTAATTGATCTTACAATTTCTTTTGGGAACATGTAGTACACTAAAATAATATACCATCTAAAATGGTTCAAAAGACACCATATAATATATGGCATGGGAGAAATCTTGATGTGTCTTTTATAGTGCTTCAGATTAAAGTCTTATATAAGAAAATTGTTTCTTAAAAGCTTTTTCCACAAAATCACATATTTGTTATTTTGTTAAAGACTACTTTTATCCCAATCCGACAACAAATTGTTTGTTAGTCTAGATGATTGCATTCCTAATTGGGAACTTAGTTCCAAAGGAATCAATGGGAGCAAAAGTAGAACTTGAAATGTTCAAGATAAACAATAAAACATTGAACCTTAAAAGGTACATCAGGAACATGGAGAACCACAAGTTGTTATGGAATCTCAAGTTCCTTATGTCAACACAGAACTCATAGTTCTAGTAGAACACAGCTTGAGTTTGAAAGATTATGATATCTTATAACTCAAAAGGAGGTGAGTGAATCATAGAGATGAGTCAACAACCTACCTAGAAACTATTGAGGGATCAAAATCTAAAAAATGGCTTGAGGCCATGAGATCAATGATGGACTCCATGTAATCCAACAAGGTATGACCTTCATGGATCCACCTGAAAGGGTACAACCCATTGGGTGCATTTGGGAATTTTTAAGAATACCAACATAGAAGGGTAGATTAGTTGTAAAGAGCTTCAAACAAGTCCAAGGTGTTGAACATGATGAAGCCTTTTCACCAATTACCATGGCTAAATCCATCTAGATCATGCTTGTTGTTACAGCTTAGTATGACTGTGAGATTTGGCATATGGATGTTGAAACGGAATTCCTTAATTGGAATAATTAAGAGGATGTGTATGTGACACATCATAATGGTTTTATGAATCCATTAATGCAAATAAAGTCTATAAGCTACAAAAGTCAATTGTTTGATTGAAGCAAGCATCTCAGAGCTGGAATCTTCTATTTGATAAGACGGTCAAAGGGTTTGACTTGAGTCAGAATGAAGATGAAATCTATGATTACAAAAGATTAAGTAGGATAAAATTAATATTCCACATAATGATGGGGAATGGCGTCCTTATCCTACAAATGTGTTAAAACCTAGAAAGGAAAGTACCTTCTATAAGAAGGGTTTAGGCGAAGCATCCTATGTGGTAGGAATCAAGGTCTACAGAGATTGATATAGAAAGCTTCTTGACCTAAGTATGAGCACATACATTAGAGAGATGTTGAAAGGTTTAGCATACAAGACTTAGTGAGAGCAAACTTGTCCATATTCCATGGAGTTAGTCTTTCAAGAGCCTAGTGTCCCAATTCTTATGAAGAACATGAACACACAGATAGAGGCAATATGCATTCACAATTGGATCTATCTTGAATGTGATGTAATGTACTTATCTCATTATCTCATGTGTATTGGACATGATGAGAGGATTAAGCATTATCTCGTATGTATTGGACATGATGAGAGGATATTCAGTCATCTTATATGTATTGGACATAATGAGAAGACACACACATATACCTACCTAGCAATCTTGTATGTATTGGACATAAGAAGGTATATGTCAGATACCAGTGAGAGTCACTAGACTGTTGTAATGAACATCCTTAAGTGCTTGTGAAGCACTTCAAGGATCAGTTCCTTGGTTATGGTGATAAGGAATAATTGGATGTAAGGAGTTACATTCATGCAAGATTCTGAATTGACAAAATAATCGTAATATATGTTTGACATTAAATGAGAACTATAAGCTAGAAAGGGTTTTGAGCTAATGACAGATGCTCAAATCAATGAAAGTAGCTAAGTATCTCTGTGTTATAAGAACAACAGAGGATATTGTATGGATCAAGAAGTTTGTATAGGTGAACTTGTGTGAGGTTCCGACCATTGATGATACAATAACAATACTAATGATAACAATGGAGCTATGAGTTAGGATGGGAATCTCATATAGCATACTATGACACTTCCATCTCATACGAATATTCATGCAGCAAAGAGATAAGAAAATTGCAAAATATCAACTTAAAGAAAACATTGCTAGACCCACTATAAAATCACTTACATAGTAGAAACCTGATGGACATGTTAGGTCACTCAGAATAAGATTCATGGGTGAATATCTCTAAGTACAAGTGAGAGTATGTTGGTATGTACACAATTTATTGTGTTACATTCAGTATTGAGACAGTGATGTAATACTACAATTGTCTAGAGAATGATATTACTCAATGACGTATGTCTTCAAGTACGTGACTTAGAAGAAATGAGATTATATGAATGTTAAGCATACATATATACATTGTATGTCCCTAATTGATTATTGTTATGTAAGGTTGATAGACAGTAATAAAACATATGATAAGAGTGTGAGTTGGTTGATGAAAAAGTCTCATTAGTCATGATATGGAAATATCAAACCAAGCACATAGATACATGTTAGAGAATAGTGTATCAGACAAACCCACTGTGAGACCGACAAATGGAATCCATCATTATCACGGAAGTCATAGTTAGCTCTCATAGTGATGGTGGTGGTTGTGGTTCTTAGACTTGAAATCACTACACTCATCACATGTCGTTAGGTACACTTTGACATCATTAAATGCAATCTTGAAACATGGGTTGTTATAAAGGTGATGATTGGGTGACTTTGACACATGGGGACTGACTGTGACTGATAAAGATGGGATGTTTCCCTCCTATAGGAGTATGATATCCAAGGCCTCTTGATTAGCGAGACTGAGAAAATTATCGCCATACACATGTGAGTCAATATGTGATATTGAGCTTACATATATCTCATTTAGTCTGCTCTGATTCAAGAAACAAGATTGAATAATAATGAGGATGACTTCTCCATGCCTCTAGTTCAATCTGGATATCAGTGACATAGGAACTATACAAATATTGTAACACCATATGCAGATTGTAGGTTGAAATTATTCTTCAACTTTCCATTCACTTGGGTAGTAGTGATGTGTGACTAGACACCACTCATTGCTTGTGATATCATAAGTTGTTATGGACATTCACTGCCAATGTGATATGGGACCTATAGGGTCACACACATAGGAACTCATCTAGAAGAGGATTTTTATCTTGAATGATGATTGCATTGATTACTAAAGTGTTTAGGTATTTCAACTCATGTGAAGGATTAACTGACTAGACCGCCAAATGATCGACTCAAGTGTTGAGACAGTCATTTGTAGTGTGAGGTTGATTATATCATGTAGTGGCTGAAATTCAGCCTGACCTGGGGTGCCAGACAACCTTCTGGCTTCGCTAAATGACCATCTCACTTGGTGTGATACACCTGTCTCAGATGAACCAGACGACCGGTTTAGGGGTGCAATTTAATTGCACATAGGATTGGTGCTAAAGTGACGATGTACACTAATTGGAATTGAATTGTCGACATATGTACAAAATTGGAATACGCTAGATGACCATCTAGACTGTGCCAAATGATTGTATGGCATGCCAGACGATCATCTCGGCTTTCATAGGTTATGAAACTTCTAGAATTGATCTAAAAATTTATGATCTTATGGTCCCTTCCACTCTCGCACAGACTAGAAACCCTAAACTTGGCCTCTACTATATATAGAGGGGTACTAGGGGCTTCCTAGAACACAACATAGACAATTGAGAATCAGTTGCTCTAAAAATTGTTGTCCTCTCTGGTTGTGGTAACCAAGAGAGCCCAAGCAAGTCCTACCCGACTAGGGAGGGATAGCTATGGGAGAGAAACAATTGAGGATCATTATTGTGGGAGAGAAGGTTAGTGACTAGTACACCAATGGGAGGGACAACTCCTTCCCATCTGTTCTAGACGGATGGCAGGAATTCTAGTTGGTATATGTGGACTACTCTAGAGGCAAGAGTCCTTTGGCTACTGCTAGGAGGGAAACATCAACTCACAGTCTATGGTGAGATCAGAGGAGTTTTTGTAGTAGTTTTCCAAGTTTGTTGTCCATGAAAGAGTATTCAGACGAGTCCCAGTACAACCATGAGTTGCACAGACACCGTCCAAGATAGAGTGTGCATCTACATCGATGAGGATTTTCATTGGACTTATTCCAGGACCATGTATATCTTCGTTAAACCATCCTTCCAATTGCATAGTTATTGATGCAATCTGTAGCTTAATGGAAAATATTTCAGTACATTTTTTGTTTCCACTACCTATCTGATGTTGTATTTCCCTACAGTGGAAACAAAAATTTAACTTTCCATATTCCCCTTAATTAGTAGATCGCATCAACAACTATGTTATGGGAAAGAGGTTACAAGGTTTATACCTAGTCTAGGAGCAAGTCCAATGACAATCCTTGTAGCAGTGTGTGAGCTTCTTCAAGTTGCACCTGGATGACAACAATAACAACTTTCATGTATGATCACCATGGATAGAGGTTGTCTATGTCCTCCTAGCGGGTGGCAACAGCCTCATCGCCTCTATAGTAGTCCACACGGACCATCAAGAACTCCTATCATTCTAGATGAACGGATAGGAAGGAATTGTCTCTCCTAGTTAATGTGATAGCATCAATTTTCTCTCCGACAATTGTCTCTCCCTTGTTGTTCCTCCCTTTGACGGGTAGAACTTTCTCAGGTTATCACGCTACTACAACTATAAGAAGACAACAATTTTCAAAGCTTGTTGTTGTGTCTCTGGAAGGCCCCCAATGTCCCTCTATTTATAGGAAGGCCAAGGTTAGGTCATCCAGTCTAAGCAGGATTGAAGAGATGGAATTTCATGAATTTTCTGGAATCTATGACTGTTGAATCAATCGATTCACTGCTAAACTGGTTGATTCACATGTGATCTGATCGGTTCAAAACTTAAATAAGTCATTTCACTATGTTTCCTATTCAAAACTATATTGGCAATTAATTTTTTATTAATGCACAACATGATGTCAGCATCAATCCTTGATCCACTTGAATTGATCAACCAAACGATCGGTTCATAACCTGAACCGGTCAGTTCACAGATCTGAGTCGATTGCTTTACTTGCTGAACCGGTCGTCTCATGGATCTGATTGCCAATGATGGTTTAATTGACCTATCATGCAAATCAATCAGTTCAACACTTGAACTGGTCAGTTCAGATTCCATTTAGTCAATTTTAAGCTATACTTATTTAAATGGATTACCTAACACTTTAGTAATCAAGTTTAAACTACATTCATGAATAAAATACTACTCCAAGTGTACCCTATGTGTGTGACCCTATAGGTTCCAAGTTACATTGGCAGTGAATGTCCATAACTAATTTATGACATCACAAGAAATTAGTGGTATCTAGCAAGACATCATTGCTATCCAAGTAATTGGAAAGTTTGAGAACAACTTCAACCTACAATTTGTGATTTGTGTTACAATGATTGTATAGTTCCTTTGTCTCTGATATCCAAATTGAACTTGAGGCATGAAATTATCATCCTCTTCAACGTTCAATCCATGTTCCTTGACCTAGAGCAGACTGTCTGAGATATATGTAAGCTCAATATCACATATTTACTCACATGAGCATATCTAAGCATTCCCATGTCTCTCTTATCAAGTGTCTTGGATATCATACTCTTATAGGAGGGACAAATTCCAGTCTTCCCCATGTATCACAATGCACCTGAGCACCACCTTTATGGCAACCTTTATTCAAGGTCATGGTGGATGATGTCAAAGCATGTCAAACGTCATGTGATAAGTGTAGTGATTTCAAGTCTAAGAACCACAATCACCACCATCACTATGAGAGATGATTATGTAGGGAAATCAGATGCAGATATTGGCAGCAGAAACAAAAACAAATAAATGTCTATTTTCCAAAATAGCAAGATCATGTCAACAACAATGAATCTAGGAAGAAAGGTTTGCAAGTTTATACCTGGTCCTGGATCAAGTCCAATGACATTACCCTTGCAGCAATGTGCTTCTTCTTCTTCAGGCAACAACACACTCCTTCAGCAGTAGCATCACTTGAACACTCGTCTCCACTGGCCTCCTGGTGCAACACTATAGACAATGGTTGATGATGTCCTCCTAGGAATATTCAATGGAATTCTTCCTCTAGAGTAGTCCACGCAGACCACCGGGAACTCCACGTTGAACCACTAGAGCCAATAGGAAGGAGTTGTCCCCTTCTATTGTCATACTAGTCACTGACATGCTCTCCCACAATTATTCTCAATTGTTCTCTCCCTCGCTATCCCTCACTTTAACGGGTAGGACTTGCTTGGGCTCTCTATTGGTTACCACAAATAGAGAGGACAACAATTGTTAGAGCAATTGATTCTCAATTGTGTGTGTTGGGAAGCCCCTAGTACACCTCTATTTTATAGTAGAGGTCAAGGTCAGGGTTCCCATTCTATGTGCGAGTAGAAGGGTCCAGAATCATGAATTTTCTAGAACCTATGAATGACAAACCAATCAGTTCATACACCCAACTGATCAGTCGGTGCATGAGTCAGTCAATTTGTGCAGTTTCCTATTATGAATCACATTGGTATTCAGTGCCCGATTAATGCTAAACATGACATCATCATCAATACTTATTCCAATTCAAATTGGCAACTAAACTGGGAACCCCAGAGGGTGAACTATTCATCTCACATAGTGAAATGGTTGTTTCAAAATGTGATATAGTCATTTCTAACATAAGCCATTGCTTGCCCCCCTGATGATCTTCGTCGTATTCCCCCTATGTCTCTTTGACCTCGAGATAGGTTAGAAAGACCGCTCCCCCTCCCGCGGGGGGTAGGGGGAGGGAAGCACAGTCGGGTTGCTCATGCGGACCTCCCGGTAGGTAGATAGAGAGAGATCTGTGAAAGTCATTGCCTTCCCCCCGCCCCCACGTCACGACCTTGACTCCCCTACTACTGTGATGTAGGCAGTTCAAATTGGTTTGATCTTTCCAGCCTCCACGTCATACTAAAGGGGGAGAATGTCGACGAGTTGATGTACCGCCCCTTTTGCTCCTATCCCTCGGGAGGACAGGATCGTTTCACTTGTCAAGTTCAGGCAAAGTTTAACCAATATTGATTCCAATTGACCTGACACTCCAACTGATTAGTTCAACACTTGAACCAGTCGGTTCAAAGTCCAATCAGTCAATTTTAAACCTTAGTTCTTTAATTGAATACCTAAAACCTTTACTAATCAATATAAACATCATTCATGAGTAAACTCCTTTAGTCCAAGTGTATCCTATGTGTGTGAACCTATAGGCCCAAAATTACATTGGCAGTAAATGTCATAATCAATTATGACATCACAAGCAAAGAGTTGTGCCTAGTCACACATCATTGCTACCCTTGGAATCACTTCTGCTTACCACCATCACAGATTTGTCCTTCTTCATTCTGACTTTGGCATCAATATGCCAATCATTTGATAAACTGACTATATGATTCATGCAACAATTTGTAGAATCATATCCATGGTCAACTCTTGACCTAAGAGTATTTCCATTCACTCTACATGCACAATAATATTGAGCACATGGGGATCTATTGGACCTCCCTTGGTTAGTTTGCACTCAAATATAGCTTTGGAGACATTATACCTTTATTGCTTTACATGATTCTTAAAATGTGTTACCATCTCGAGAATGTTCATGTTTTCATCATGTTCATGCAACTCATAGTTCATACAACAAATCATAAGGTACTCTATGTCTATATCATCATTGACATTCTTCCAGTAAGCATCCATTTATCCTTTAAGGGTATTTGAAGTGGGTCCCTTTGGCTTTGGTCTTTTAATGACATAGAGCTTTCACTCATGATTGAGAACACTTCTCAAAATCCATAACCAGATGTGGAAGTCAATCTCATTTACTTTTGTCCTTTTTAAGGAGTGATCACAATAAGAATATGTTTGTTTTTAACATTTGATGCTACAAAGAAATATTGCAAAATTTTAAAACATTTTTTATTTTTTTAATTTGATAAATTAACGATATTAATTATGCCTTTAATGATATTAATTATGCCTTTAATTAATACTAAACATTAAATCAGAATCAATCTTTATTTCAATTGAATTGGCAACTAAATTGGGTGACCCAGAGGGTGAACCGATCATCTCACATAGTGAAATAGTCCTTTCACAATGTGATATGGTCGTTTCACAAGTGAAATGGTCATTTCACTTGTCCAATTCAGGCAAAGTTCAACCAATATTGATTCCAATTGACCTAACACTCCAGTCGATCAGTTCAACACTTGAACCGATTAGTTTAGAGTCTAGTCAGTCAATTTTGAACCTCGGTTGTTTAATTGAATACATAAACACCTTTACTAATCAAACTAAAAAATCTTTCATGAACAAACTCCTTTAATCCAAGTGTATCCTATGTGTCTGACCCTATAGGTCTAGAACTACATTGGCAGTGAATGTCCATAACCAATTATGACATCACAAGCAAAGAGCAGTGCCTAGTCACACATCACTGCTGGCCAAGCAATTCCAAAAGTTAGAAAACAACTTCAACCTACATTCTGTGATTAGTGTTACTCTGGTCGTATAGTACCTCTATCTCTGATATCCGGATTGAACTTGAGGCATGGAATCGTCATCCTCTCAACATTCAATCCATGTTCCTTAAACTAGAGGAGACTTTCTGAGATGCATATGAGTTCACATATCACGTATTTAATCACATGAGTATGATCATACATTTCTTAGTTTTGCTTATCAAGAGGCCCTGGATATCAATATCCTATAAGAGGGACAAATCCCATCTACATCACTCACAATCAATCTCCATGTATCACAACTACCCAATCATCAATGTTATCACAATCTTTATTTAGGGTTACATTGGATGATGTCAAAGTATATCGAGCGACATGTGATGAATGTAGTGACTTCAGGTCTAATAACTACAATCGCCACTATCACTATGAGAGCTTATTTTGACTATCATTCCATGGTCTCCATGTATCACTCTCATGGTGGGTCTATTCAATACATTGTTCTCTAACATGTACCTATGTGCTTGACTTGATATCACATATCATGACTAATGAGACTCTATCATTAGTCAACACACACTCTAGTCTTATGTATTAATGTTGTCTATTTTGCTTCCACGATAATATTTGACTAGGGACATAACAAGAATGTATGTACTCTTAACATTCGTATGATCTCATTTTTCAAGTCATGTACTTGAAGACATACGTCATTGAGTAACATCATTCTTTAGACATCTACTATGTCTGTGTCATCATCTCATGACTAAGAAAAACATAATCGACTGAATTCTCTTTATGATTTAGCAATCATGTATTTAATGCCACATTCCAATCATCATATGATTGGCTCTCTGGGCATACATACCAACAGACTCCCACTTGCACTTAGAGCCAATCACCCAGGAATCATATTCCAAGTGATCTTAACATGTCCATCATGTTTCTGCTGCACAAGCGCTTTTATAGCAGGTTAGCAATATTTGCTTTAGGTCAGTATTTTGCAAACTTCACATCTCTTCGTTGTATGACATTTCGTATGAGATGGAAGTGTTGTAGTATGCTATCTGAGATTTCCAGTCTATCTAATAGCTCCATTGTTGTCACTGTATTTCTACTGTGTCATCAATGGTTGGAACCTCACACAAGTTCACCCATATGAACTTCTTGATCCATACAATATCCTTTGTTGATCTCATAACACAGAGATACTTGGCTTATTCTGTATATATAAACAACTATCACTATCTCGGAGCCCTTTCCATCTTACAATTCTTGTTTTAAAATCAAACACAAAATTAATATTGCGATCATTTATTTGTCATTTCATAACCTTGCATTAGTGTAACCCTTTACACCCAACTCTTCCTTATTACCATAATCAAGGAACCAATCCTTTTAGTGCTTCACAAGCACCTAAGGATGTTCTTAATGGTATTCCTATGATTCTCATTGGTATCTGACATATACCCTCTCATCATGTCCAATACATACGAGATTGCTAGTTAGGTGTTATATCCTCTCATCATGTACAATACATATGAGATGATTGGATAGCCTCTCGTCATGTCTAATACATAGGAGATAACAAGATAAGTATATAACATTACATTCAACATAGATCCAATTGCAAATGCATATGTCATCTATTCCATGTATTCTTATTCTTCATAAGAACTGGGACACTAGGCTCATGAGAGACTAACTCCGAAACATGGACAAGTTTTCTCTCATCTTGCATGTTGAAACCTTTCAACATCTTGTCAATGTATGTTCTCTTTATTAGGTCAAGAATCTTTCTAAATCTATCTTGATAGATCTCAAATCCTATCACATAGGATGCTTCACCTAAACCCTTCATAAAGAAGGTACTTTCCTTGCCAGGTTTTAAGATATACTGTAAGGACGTTATTCCCCATCATTATATGGAATATAAATATGCTCCCACTAAATCTTTTGTAATCACATATTTCATCTTCATTCCGAATCAAGTCAAACCCTTTGACTGTCTTGTCAAATACAAGAATCCAAATCTAGATATGCTTGCTTCAATCCACATATTGATCTTTGTAACTTATATACTTTATTTGCATTATTGGATTTATAAAACCATTAGGTTGTATCACATACACATCCTCATTACTATTCCAATTAAGGAATGTGGTTTTAACATCCATATGCCAAATCTCATAGTCATATTAAGTTGCAATAGCAAGCATGATCCTAATGGATTTAACCATGATAACTGTTTAAAGACTTCATCATGTTCAATGCCTAGAACTTGTTTGAAAATGTTTTCAACCAGTCTACTCTTCCATGTTGGTCTTCTCTCAAAGACCCTAATGCACCCAATGGGTTTTACCCTTTCAGGAGGATCCACCAAGGTCATACCATGTTGGTGTACATGGAGTCCATCTTGGATCTCATTGCCTCAAGCCATTTCTCATACTCTAGTTCCTCAATAGCTTCTAGATAGGTTGTTGACTCATCATATATGATCAACCCACCACCTCTTGAAGATATCATAATCTTTCAAGCTCAAGGCATGTCATACTTGATCTATGAGGTCTGTGTGTTACATAAGGAACTTGAGATTCCATAATATCTTGTGATTCCCTATGTTCCTACTATACCTCTTTAGGTTCAATTTTTTTTATTGTCTCAAACATTTCAAGTTCTACTTTTATTCCCACCGGTTCCTTTGGAACTAAGTTCCTCTTCAGGAATATAGTTATCTAGATTAATAAACAACTTTGTTGTTGGATTGGGATAAGAGTAGTATTTTAACAAAATAACATTTATGTGATTTTGTGGACAAATCTTTTCAAGAAACTATGTTCTTATATAAGCATTCATCCCTAATCACTATATAAGACATATCGAGACACCTTTCGTGCAATATCTCATATGGTGTATTTTGAACCATTTTATACAGTACATTGTTTAGTGTTAAGCATGTGCCTGAAAAAAATTGGAATGTGAGCTAGATTTTATTGATAATCGCACCATGACTTAACAATGTGTGATTCCTTCTTTCTGATACACTTTCATGATATACTATCATTGTCTTCTAGGTGGATTTCATCATGATACATCATCATGATCTCCTAGAAGGTACTTAAACTCTTGGTTTAAAATATTTCAACTTCAATCACATCAATGTATCTTAATACTTTTACCAAGTTAGTTACGTACTTAATTCACAATCTCCTTGAACACTTCAAGAGATTCATAATTGTATTTCACTAAATAAAAACTTCATATCTACTGATAGCATCTATAAATATTATGAGGTACTTGTAACTACCTTTAGCATTTATTCTAAAAGGTCTATATACATTAGTATGTATGATCCCTAATAGAACAGTCACTCTCCCACTACATCTAGTGAAGATGCTTTTGTCATATTGCACAACAAATAAGATATGCATGTATCTATTAGTTCAATAGCCAAAAGAGTCTAGATAGCCATCATGTGGATTCTAGAAATGCATTTCTCATTTATGTGCTCCAGATGACAATGCTATAGGTATTCATTGTTTGAGTCAACAATTCACTCAATATATGTGTCGTACACATTTTTCTATACAACTATCAAGTATAGTTTATACGACATAGGGCATTTCCATATAAGATCTGATCTTTTAAAATGAAACATAAATTTATTCTTGTCCATACAACAAACATGAATTTTTCATTAATGGCAAGTGCATAATGGCAATTCAATAATTCTATTATATGCCCATGAATGATATATTCCAACTGTAGTGGCAACAACTCTTTCTCCTTAGAGTTCTATCTTATTTCTTATTGGGTCTTGAAGTAGAGATCTCTATCTCTTTATTTTTCCTTTGTTCCTTTAAGTGAAAAGGAAAAATTCCTTTACACACCCTTCTCCATAACTTGAGTGTAGAAGACTTGGACTTAAGATTATCCTTGCCTTTAAGAGAAATCCCATTCACTCTACATGCCCAATCAAATTGAGCACATGGGGCTCTATTGGACCTCCCTTTGTCATCTTGCACTCAAATAGAGATTTGGAAACATTATACCTTTTTTTCTTTACATGATTCTTAAGATGTGTTACCATCTCGAGAATGTCCATGTTTTGATGTTGTTCATGCAATTCATAGTTCATACAACAAAGCATAAGGTACTTTATGTCTATGTCATCATTGGCATGCTTCCATTAAGCATCCATTTAGCCTTTAAGCACATTTGGAGTAGGTTCCTTTGGCTTTGGTCTTTCAAGGACATAGAGATTTCACTCATGATTGAGAACACTTCTCAAAATCCTTAACCAGATGTGGAAGTCCATCCCATTTGGTTTTTTCCTTCTTAAGGACTAATTGCAATAAGAACATGTTTGTTTTTGACATTTGATTCTACAAAGAAATATTGCAAATTTTCAAAACATTTTTATTTGTTTGATTTGATAAGTTAACAATATTAATTAGGTCTTTAGTTAATTATCACTCCCACTATTTTATTTAAATTGATAAATCTCATGTATCAATTCTGAAGATTGCATCATACAATCTTCTAGTGATCCAAGATCCAAAACAATTGAATTATTACCCCGCCAACGCTAGTGTCCATAACCAAATATTAAGGTACGCAACTTTTACCAATTGCATCATATGAAATTCTTGTATATATGACATGTGCAACTCTTTGCCATAGTCATTTGCATGCCTCCAATGCTTAATCTCATTAAGGTCACACAGTTATGCCTGACCCAAAATCCAACATGATAGTAATGCACCCCCCTTTGGCAGGTCCACATAACTACCATTGCACTTCCACGAGATAGATAGTGCACCACCCTTGGGTTGGGCCACCAGTCGATCGGTTCATCTTCCTGTCATCTAGCCTCCTACAGTCGATCAAGTCATTCACAAGCCAGTCAATTCGTCCTTGTACAGAACTTATTCTCACAACAATACATAAATTAAAATATCCAATTTCTTATTACATTGTAAAAGGGAAAACCTTGAGTTACATTTGAGGGGAAATAGGAAGAAGATAATTAATTTACATTTGGAAAGGAGAGAGAGGCTTGGTACACAGACTGAGTAACAATAGGAATAAAACCACAACCATACACAAATAGATCTAGGGTTATTGTTCGTAACTATGCTTCACATCCACCATGGTGTATATATATATATATATATATATATATATATATATATATATATATATATACATACATACATACATACATACATACATATGTGTGTATGTATATATATGTATGTATGTATGTATGTATGTATGTATATATATGTATATATATTAGTTTTTGATATCGTATGTCGGATTTAATCAGATATACACATTAATCATTTTAATATTCACATCATATGAAATAAAATAATGAAAACTAAATCATATAATATCAATTTAAATCCTAGATACATTGTAAATTGATGGGGCCATGATACCACTATAGGGAAATCATGCACAGATGTTGGTAGCGGAAACAAAAAAAAAATTAAATGCTCATTTCACAAATCAGCAAGAACGTGTCAACAACAATGTATCTAGGAAGGAAGGTTTGCAAGGTTATATTTGGTCCTGGAGAAGCGACATTACCCTTGTAGTAGTGTGCTTCTTCTTCTTATTCAGGAAGCAACAGCACTCAAACAGTCATCTCCACTGCGCTCCTAGTGAAACACCATGGATAGTTGTTGACAATGTCTCCTAGCAGTACTCAAAAGACTTCTTCTTCTAGAGTAGTCAACGCGGACCACCGGGAACTCCATGTTGTGCTACTAGAGCCAACATAAAGGAGTTGTCCTCTTCTGTTAGTGTACTAGTCACTAACATGCTCTCCCACAATTGTTCTCAGTTGTTCTCTCCCTCGCTATCCCTCCCTTTAATGGGTAGGACTTGCTCGGGCTCTCTATTGGTTATCACAACTAGAGAGGACAACAATTGTCAAAGCAACAAATTCTCAATTTCATGTGTTGGGAAGCCCCCAGTACCCCTCTATTTATAGTATAGGCCAGGGTGAGGGTTCCCAAACTATGTGGGAGTAGAAGGGTCCGATATCATGAATTTTCTAGAACCTACAAACGATGAAATGGTCAGTGTACACACCCAACCGATCAGTTGGTGCATGAGTAGGGTCGGTTTGCATAGTTTCTTGTTCTAAATCACATTGGTATTCAATGCCCGATTAATACTAAACATGACATTATCATCAATCCTTGTTCCAATCAAATTAGCAACTAAACTGGGTGACCCAGAGGGTGAGCCAGTTGTCTCACATAGTGAAATGGACATTTCACAATGTGATACAGTTGTTTCACAAGTGAAATGGTTGTTTCACTTGTCTAGTTCCAGCAAAGTTCTATCAATATTTATTCCAATTGATCAGACACTCCAGTTGGTCAATTCAACACTTGAATCAATTGGTTCAGAGTCCAGTCAATCAATTTTAAATCTCAGTTGTTTCATTGAATACCTAAACACCTTTAGTAATCAATCTAAACATAATTATGAATAAACTCCTTTAATCCAAGTGTATTGTATGTGTGTGACCCCATTGGTCCAGCATTACATTGGTAGTGAATGCCCGTAACCAATTATGACATCACAAGCAAAGAGTGGTTCCTAGTCACACATCATTGATACTCAAGTAATTTGGAAAGTTGGAGAGCAATTTCAACCTATAATCCATTATCAGTGTTACTGTGATCGTATAGTTCCTTTACCTCTGATATCCATATTGAACTTGAGGCATGGAATCATCGTCCTCTCAACATTCAATCCATGTTCCTTGAACTAGAGTAGACTGTCTGAAATGCATATGAGTTCACATATCACATATTGAATCACATGAGTATGGACAAACATTTCTCAATCTCTATTATCAAGAGGCCCTGGATATCAACTCTTGTAGGAGGGAAAAATCTAATCTACATCACTCACACTCAACCCCCATGTGTCACAGCTAACCAATCATCATCGTTATGGAGACCCTTACTTAGGGTTATGTTGGATGATGTCAGAGTACAAAAAATGACATGTGATGAATGTAGTGACTTCAGTTCTAAGAACCACAATCACCACTATCACTATGAGAGTTGATTCTGACTACCATTCTGTGGTATCCATGTATCACTCTCATGGTGGGCTTGTCTGATACATTGTTCTCTAACATGTACTTGTGTGCTTGACTTGATTTCACATATCACAACTAATGAGACTCTACCATTAGTGAACACACACGCTAGTCTTATGTATTACTATTGTCTATTTTGCTTCCACGGTAATATCTGACTAGGGACAGAACAAGAATGTATGTACTCTTAGCATCTGTACGATCTCATTGTTTAAGTCACATACTTGAAGACATACATCATCGAGTAACATCATTCTTTATACATCTACTTTGTATATGTGATCATATCATGTTTGAGACAAACACAATAGACGAATTACCTTTATGATTTATCAAATCAGGCATTTAATACCACATTCCAATCATCATATGATGGGCTCTGTGGGCATACATATCAACAGATTCTAACTACCAATCATGGCTTCCATGCATCACTCTTAAGGTGGGTCTATCCGATACACTATTCTCTAACAAGTATCTATTTGTTTGGTTTGATATAACATATTATGACTAATGAGATTCTTTCATCAACCAACACGCACTTTAGTCTTATGTGTTATTTATGTTTATCAACCTTCCACAATAACATCCAACTAGGGACGTAACAAGAATGCATATACTCTTAACATATGTATGATCTCATTGTTCTAGTCCTCAACCCAAAGACATACGTCATTTAGTAAGATCATTATTTACGCATTTACTAAGTTACATCATTATCTCATAACTGAATAAAACTGAATAAATTGTAAGATTCCCTTTATTATTAATCAAATCGTTTGTAAGATATTCCATTACAATCATCATATGATTGACTCTCTGGCATACATACCAATAAGAGTTACTCATTATTCCATAATTTATACTAAAGTAGATGCATGAGGATTAGATCATATTAGTAAGACTCATCATCTTCAATTGAAGTATTAATACCAACACTTCAACATTTCATCACATTTACAACATTATATACAAGTTTTAGCTTTATCACTCATATTCATCTTAGTACTCAAATTCTAGGGTTTTCAAGAAGCCATCCTTAGTTCAACACATAATAAGAATCATATTGTATAGTAATCTCATCATGGTGCACAGGGGTTCATCAGGACTATTCACACACTTGGAAACCCTAGTTTCCATTTTTACATATTTCATTCATCAATCATAAGTATACATTGATTAATTAACTCATTTGATTCAATCCTGCAACACAAACCCTAAGAAGGAAATATCACGACCTCATATTGATCCTTATGTATATATCATATTCAATTTTAGTAGGATTCAACAATACACTTGTATAATTCATTCTAGTACAATTCAAGTATGATTCTATTCATATTAATTCAATTCTCAAGCATATGAGGCATTGGGCTGGTTTTTAAGCAATGTTCACATGAAATAGCATAGTCCTATATCCATAGAATTTTCCATAGAAATTCAATCAATATAGAAAGAACTAAAAAGTTCAATTCAATTAGAAATAATCGAAATTAGTAGAATTTGATTCCCTGGTATCTTTCCAATTTAGTACCCAATCCCGTACAAATACGAGCAAGGTTTCTGATTATTTTATCCAGATAGAATTAGGATTTAAACATGTATACAAACCTTAAGAGGGATATAAATACTCACCTAAGGTTACAAGCACCTTAAAAATGTAGGTCAAACACTGAATTTTCTAGAAATCCACCAAGGTTCTAGCTATTGAATCCATTTCTTCCTCCTCTCAATCGAAAACCCAAGAAATGGAGAATAGGACCGAAAGAGTGAGAAAAAGGAGTGGTTTAGTATCATTTTGAATCATCAAGGGAGGGACAAAATATCGATATGTGGTAGAATATTCATTGTGAAAGACTATGCAAAGAAGGTAAACTTACTTGATTTCATCATTTCCCGGAGGGTGAAACCCTAGGTCAACATCTCTACCATTGTCTTCTCTCAAAACTTAAGTCTCCCTCTCTCTAGGATTTTGTTTCTCTAGAATGAATCACGAAATATGATAGATCCTTGGGTGCTAGGTTTCTCATATAGATTAATTAAGGAGCTTGGTTCAATTCAAATTGACCCAACTTTATGCTTTCTTTTATTTTAACAGAATTTTTGTCATATAATTGTTATTGCAAATCATTTACTTAATAGGACAAACCTTCTCCAAAAATTTTGAAAATGCATCACATTTTATAAGACCAAATTTAAGATCTCTAGTACAAATTTTAGATGATTTAGAGTTACAAATATACAAATATACAAATAAAAATCAAATACTACAATGCTATACTGCAGTTTGGAACATTGTTGGTTTAGTTGTTACTAATAAGAAACATGACTGACACCACACTTTGTAGAATTCAGATATCATCCAAAAATTATGAAAATTTAACCGGATGTCTAGAATGTTGTTTCCTAGTAAATCTTAAAAATTAAGAACAATTCCATGTACCAATAAAAACAAAAAATTCAAATACCAGACTACTATATTTCAACTGGAATGCATCGTCGGCTGAGTTTGTCTTGGGGAAACTCGGCCTACAATTAGGTCAGAACATAGTTCAAAAATTCTTATATTTTTCCAAAATTCTAGTAATTGAGTTACCAAACTATATCTAACTTTCAACTGAATCAAAATTTTATATAAAATACTAAAATCATTTAGTGCACCATTGTGCTTATAAAATTCTATATCCATATGCTACCAAAACCTTAATTTTGGCCGATTAGAGTATTCAATTATAAAACCCTAATTATTTGACGTAAAAGAAAATTTATAGTTTCTCTTTAGGTTTAAAGAGTAACAAATTATATTGCCATCATTAATCAAAATCTAAATAATGATCAATCTAGTTAAGCATGAAATCATCCAAGTAAACCTTGATTAGATGGTTAATCTGAGAACATGTCATTATAGTAAGTGAGTGGCTCTCCTATCAGTCCCACTCCTCATGAAATCCAATTTTTCATATCCACAAGCAGCATATAAGGAGTGGGACTCAATAGAGGATTCACTCTCTTACTTTGAAGAAATTATAGAATATCATCCAATGCCAAATTTGAGAATAATTTTTCACAAATGATAGAAGACTAAAATTCAAGTGTGTGATGTATCGTTAACCGTTGAGTGTAGTATAGGAAGATTAAAATCTAATTATTACAATGTTTATGTCTATCATTTTTATTCACCAAGAAGGGTGTACATAAAAGAAAGCTAGTGGAAAATAACCCGCAAAGAGTAATTCAACTACTTCAATCTACCTCCTAAGAAAGATCAGCTAACTTCTGGATAAGTCCTTATCAACTTTAGTCAACTCCTCCTTGCTCTCTACCTAAGGGGTTGGAATCATACTAGATAATAAAAGACAAAGTGGATATTGTCAGCATAAAATGTTGGTATGTGCATATAAATAGTGATTAAGCATTATATGAGAAAAAGACATCAAATATAAAGAAGGCTTCCCAAACAAAGAGGAAAATACCATCCAAGTGGATATCAAATGAAAACATTCCAATAATATTAAAATATATAGATGTACTTGCACATGTATTAAAATAGAGTATACCTCAAGGGCATACATAGAGCGATTAGAGAACATGACCCATAAACATTAATGAATAAACAACATGCATGTGGGTAAGCATAGTAGTGGTGAACAGTAATAAAATTATGGCGGCTAGAGGGCATAACCCTAAAATTGATACAACATGCACATGACCAAACTCCCGAATATATAATATCAGGAACAAAACTTGAGTATAGAGCACATAACCTCCATCAAAAAACATAAGGGTACATAAACCAAAAACAAAAGCACATTATAAAACCATAGTACTACTGAATCAACAAGCATGCAATGTAGAGGAGAGTAAGGTTTAGTCATGGTATTGATTGAAGAAGTTCATCCAATTGAAAATAGAACATTGGATAATAAGAAGTCATCTTGAGCAAATTAGGAGTTTAGTGCATAATAGCACAATTTAGTTCAAATCCACAAATTAGGGTTCAACTAGATACCATGAATAGGATTACAAATCTTAGATGCCAAAGTGTAATATCAACTAAGTAGTATCAAAATATGAATGATTTCAATATCAGAAACTCAAAAGAACTTAAATAGATATTAGAGTAGAGAATTCACATATATCTTTCAATTAGGTCAAAAGAGAGAGGAATTAATACAATTTCTCAACTTAGACTTAGAGGGATGCAAAATACATGAATGATGTGTGTAATAGGTCAAGGTTCAAACCCTAGATGAAGATAATACACTTTCACCTGATAACACATTAGGTATATAAATCACTAATTATAGAGTATATTATAAATCCTAGAATTTCAACTTCTTATTACATTGGATTTAGGTTGTGAAACCTATAACATTAGATAGAGGTTATTTTTATAATTTCATAACATATTTTTACTTCATTTTTTTGCTAACTAGAGCACTAGTTATGAATTTTGCAAGATAAAGAAAATTACAAAAAATCTTGAGAAATCAATAAAATCAAAGGACTATAACGCCCTTGGTGCGTCCCACCAGAGGTGCACACACTAATCAATTGGGATTTGATTAGATGCACCCCATGAGATCGGGACACATGGTGGGATCACTTTCAAAATTTATAAGGACCTAAACCAACACACCTACGTCTACTAAAACACTACACCCACAAGAGCACGGGGTTGTGTCATAGTATAAGAGGGCAGCAAGAATAGGGTCGATCCACATGGAGAAAAGGGGGCACGAGATCTTGGTTAGTTTTTGGGCTAGGTTCCTACTGTGGAGTCTAGGGTTGAAGGGTTTGAAGGTTGATTGTGTTGATTACACTAAGGGTTGAACAACAAGCAATTAAAGGAAAGAAAACAAAAACAAAACTTAAGTTAATTTGAGATAGTTAATTCTAATGAACAAGAAAAGATAAGGCAAGCAGGAAAAGAGGGAAGCTATGCTAAGGTAGGCAAGAATAATTCTACACTACACTAAGCTAGAAAACATGGAAAAAGAGAAATTAAAAAACTAAACTAACAAGAGCAAATCAAGAACAAAGCAAGAAGATAACTAAGCAAGTAAAGAACTAACTAAGCTAACACTAGCTAAGCAAGAAGGCAATTAGGGATTTAAAGAAATTAAGAGAGATGTGGGATGTTTGGGGATACACTTATCAATTAGGTTGAGGGTGACATGTAAACATAATGATTTCATTTAGATTACTAAACCAAACAACAAGCTAGAGTCTAATGAATTGCCCTAGACTACTAACTGGCCATGGATGGGATAGGTTGTGTATAGGAGAACTAGTCCATACCACCTCCTACTACCCTTACGAAGCTCAATTGGGTTAAGGTTTAGGTGAAATTTTATTAGAGTCTAAATAAGCCTAGGTTTATAGGTTAGATGGTCTTAGGGTGATTAGGGGCTGAGGGTAGTAATGGGAGTGGAAATGAGGTTTTAGGCCTCACATCACCCACATTCTATCCTTCAGAAAGCTCTAAGATAATCACACTAAATTCATATAAACTAGCTACTTAGATCTCTCAACTAGGGTTAGGAGAATTTATTATCATGTAGGAAGATGGGTGGCTAGCTAGGGATCCATGAATTGGACCTAGGAGCAAATCCCAAAATTCACACATATAAGCAACTTCCCTAAATTCCTAGGTGATTCCAAGCACAAACCAACAAGCAATTCATGAAGAGTGAGATAGAAATAGAATATAATCATTAGAAAACGAAATTGCAATGTTTTCCTATCATTTTCCCCTAAACATGGTATCAAGGTAACATTTTTGGCCCCAAACAGCCCACCTAAGGGACCGAGCTACTCATGGAAATGCAATATACAAAAAGAAGGGAGAAAAAGGTAGAAGAATCCATAGAGCTTAGTGTAGATGGGGTAATCCTCCTCTTCATCTACTACAATACGTCCTTCTCCTTCTTCCAAGGTGGAAGAGCATGGGATGATGGTAGAATAGGGTCAAAACACTAGGAAACTAGGGTTTTGGTGGTGGAAATGGTGAAATGGAGTGGAATGGAGGTGGAAATGGAGTGGGATGGGTGGAATGAAAAAATGGGGTGATAGAAGGTATCTAGGGGTGGCCAACCTTATGATCCAACTACCACCTAGGTATATATAGGTGTGGGGGAAGCAATAGGTCAAGTAGGGGTAAAGTGGGAAATGTAGTGGAAAAGTAGCTAGGTTTTTGTGAGTAGCACGGATGTGGTGGGTACCACGATCATGGTGGGAAGGGGTGAGAATGGTCATGGTGGAGTGGAACGACAGTGGTGAAAAATGGGGAAAATTACAGTAACTTGGTCAATTTTGTACATGAAGTAGAACAGGTGTGGTGGTCACTATGGTCGTGGTGGCTTGAATTTGGCTTCCCATTCTCTGCTCCACAGTCATTCTAGATCAGCTACAACACAGTCGTGTAAGGTGGAATGGATGTTCTATGGTCTCATGGCATGACCCTTTTTGGTGGCACGGCCATTCTGATCTCTGCACTTAACTTGACTCTTTTATCTTTGAGTGAGCTAGCACGGTTGTTATGTTGCACCACGGCTGTGTTGGTCTCTGTGTCAACACTTTGAGCTTGTACTTGGTTCATTCTTGGACATCTTTGCTTCAACAGATTTTTTTCCACTAGGGGTATGTTGAGGGAGTCTTAGACTTTACTTTGGGACTCTCCAAGGGTAGAGAAACCCGAGGATCGCTCCTCTCTCTCTTCCATCCAAGTGTGGTCCAAATGCCTAAAAAACATGCAAATAATGTCTATAAGTGCATCTTACATGAAATCACATATTACGGGAAATAACATGTAATCTAATAGGTATAGATGTGATTCAAATGCAATATGACACAAGATGAAGCCCTAAAATAGGGCTGCATCACCACCCCAAACTTAAAACATACTTGTCCTCAAGTATGCTCCAACTCAATCTCTCTATAATTTTTCGACAATCAAGAAATGACAATTACAATGCAATAGGTGAATATTTACTAAATGGGATCAAAGATGACTAGGTACATGCATTCCACCTCTCTCCTCTCCTCTTTCACAAACCAATTATGAGTAGAGCACTGAGCCAGCAAACTTCAAATATAGAACATAGAAAAAACAATCAATCCATATGGTTGTCATATCACTCTAGGTAAACCATTTCATGGTAACAAAGGTCAAAAATGATTAATTTTGTTGTTTTACATTCATGCATTCAATCTCATATTTCCATACACACTAAGTAACCCACATTCTTGCGAAAAAGGGAAAAATGAGCTAGGTATGACATTTTCTAGCTCCATGGGCATGCAAAAGGAAGAAAGGGTTGCAGTAAGAATTTGGAGTGCTTTTACACATGCATGTTTTATTTATTTAGATGCTCTTAAATAGGAGCATCCTTTTCGAAAAAAATTTCTTTTTCCTCGCCCTTGGTGTAGATAGGTCATATGATGATGAGAGTGAAGTGGGGGTATGGATATGGCCACCCCAAACTTTTGGAGGTGTCCATGGTTGAATGTGTGCACTTTGGCATCCTTTCATGGGGCGGAGAGGTAAGAAGAAGGTAGAAGAAAAGTGATTTAAAGATGGGTTACTACTGTGTACATCAACATGAGATCTCCTGCATGAATGTTATTCCAACAAGTTCATCAAGCAATGACGCACCACATGAATGAGCAATATTAAAGCCACATTTTCTATCATGAGATTCTAAAAAACTCTAAGCATTTGTGACTTGCTTCAATCACAATACAACCAAATAGTTCACAAGCATAGGAGAGGTGGTTCACATGTAAAAATTCAAGATTGAGGCCATCTAGCAATAAACCATGATCATTCATGTGATAAAGTGGGTTTTCTAGCTTAATTCCGAGGACGAAATATCTTTTAAGGTGTGTAGGATGTGATGGAGTGGATTTTTGAAATCCATAAATCTCCAATAACATATTAGAATCCATGTCTCGAGTTATAATGAGAATTCCAAGTTTTCAGTAAGTTGGAATGTTGATTGAGATTTATATTATGATTAAGATCCTTAAATTTATGCCTCTTGAGGAATTTTATTGAGTGGTCCAACATATGAGTTTTGTCACCAAATTTGAGTATAAGGTATCTTGAGTGGTAGGAAATCTACGGTTAAAATTTGGTGACAATTGGATGTTCCTAGAGGAAGTTATTAAGGTTTGAAATTGGGGAAATAATGTGCATAATTGATGTTCTTAGACCTAAGTTTGGGACTTGATGGATGTGTCACATGCCCCTTTGGTTTGGGTAGGATGCGTGGACTAATCGTGTCCCTACATATCCAATATAGTAGCAGTGAGGGCTACTTTAAGTGAGCCACGGATCCGGTCCTTCAGTGTGCCTTTCTTAGCTCTTGGATGTAGATTGGACGGCCCTCAGATCACCTCCAAGCTCCAGATCTGGGGGAGTCATGGGAGCAGAGTGGCGTGCGATAATCCACGCCACCACGATCTCTAGACGTGCATCCAAAAAAAGGAAGTGACCAAGAAGTTAAGTTTACTCATCGAGGACTGTCTTATGACCCCCTACATGTTGCCTTTGGTGGAGTGTGGAGGGAGAACAAACCTCCGCACACTCTCTGTCTCTCCAACTCAGCAGCAGTAAACCAGAGAAATGCAGTGAGGATCGAAGGGGGTTTCTCCTGGATTTAGTGAGGAGTCCGACAGAAGTCAAGAAGGGAAAAAGGGAGGCCGAGGTCAGATGAGTCTCTAGGGTATGTCTTAGAACCCAGTTGGGACAGTACTGAAGGCCGATGGAAGAAGTTTTAAAGAAGACGGACATGGAGAAGGTTGTGGTGTTCGTTGGGGTAGAAGGAGATACTCTCAGGGGAAATTGAGTAGAGGAACAAGTTCAGGGAAGTTAGTCGAAGCTTTCGTATGTGTAAGTTTTGGACGTGGATGAGCGATGGGAGTTTTTCCCCCTTTCCCACTGCCGCAACGGCGGCTAACCTGACGAGCTCAAGGAGGATGAGCTTCAGATGTCGAGTTGCAGGCTGGATCACTCCTGGAGATCCGGAACATGCCGCCGAGGTTGTTGGTTGCCTTAGAAGCCAACGAAGAGCTCGTTTTGGCTATCCTGTAGCTCACCGGAGCTAGTCCAGGCGGCGGCGTGTCCCGCGGAAGACAGAGTCTCGCGCAGCGGAAGCGCGGACTCGCGTGGGACACAAGCTAGAATGGGAGGCCAGCGAACCGGGTCCAGAGCAGAGAAAAACCGGCGGTTCAACGATGAACCAGACAGGTCCAACCAAAAGCCAGCCGCAACAAGTATTGGATGCACGCCATCCCAAGTGGACACATGGCGAGACACTATTGGCCATATGAGGTAAATAATCCGATATTGCTCAGATCTTCTTTAATTCACAGTAATTAGCCTGACGATCAGAAAAATACAAATAATATACCAAAATTCTCAGAAAAATGAGTAGAACACAATGAAAGCATAATATTAGGCTTTTGATTCTCAAATCTCAGTGATATCATGAAAGATGTGTAATGCTTGTTTAGTGGATAATAAATAGCAAATGATGACATAAAATTATGGAAAACTGTCAGTAACTCCATAATAATGTTTATAATGCACCTGATGTCAAGGATGGTCATGTTGATGTACGAAATCTTGTAATTTTCTCTATATGCCTTTTTAGGGATAATAACCCTAATAAAATGCAATAAATACATACATTCTCTATAAATGATGAAATTTACAGCGTAAGCTCATATCAGTATATGAAACCTCAGTTTTAATTATGAGATCATAATGATGAACAAAATCCATGTTATATAAAGATGAATCTTAATACATGTTATAAAACCCTAATCTCGGTTAATGATGTAACCTAGGGTTAATTAATGTGCACAAAAATTCCATGGAAGATAATGTTCAGATAATGGACCATAATCTGTAAAATGACATCAGTAAGATAATTCTAAGTCAAGGAGACAAGTAATAATGTATATAACCTAATGAGATAAGCAAACCCTAGTGGACATAACTAGGGTTAAGATGATATGCAAGATGATAAGAACCTGATGATAGTGTATGATCTTATCTTAATCAGGTTTAATAAAGGATATAGTTGATATCAGGAATATGTGATTAGGATATCTTGATCAAGGTACGCCATTACCTCTTACTTGGCTTATTATATAATATGCTTGTGTTATATGGTAGTACAAACTTGGCATATGATATTGAGTGAATGATTGTTCTTGTATGATATGTTGCATGTTTTTCCATACTTATTGCTATGAACACATGAAACATAAGATATCTGGTCCATTATATGATAGCACTAAATCTCTTTGGTAGAATAGTGCATTGATGAAAGTACTAAATCTCTTTGGAAGAATAGTACATATGAGCACTAAATCTCTTTGGTAGAATAGTGCATGTGGTTGATCGAGTTTACATATAATGGAAATGTGCCTAAAATATGTGTTCTCTTCTGGTAACAAATATCTTTGTGCAACTATACGCCTTTTCTTATATTTTGTTTAATATTGTCAAGTATTAGTTTTATCTTATTGCCAAGATATGATGAGAGGTATATAAAAGACACGTAGGCGTACTCAGTACAATATTCATGAAATATTGTGCTGACGTGTACCGCATGTAATCTTTTGTTTAGGTTATGGTTTTGCTCTTGAAGATCCAGGATAGTTGAGAGTTGTGTGGCGAGCTGATGTACAGGTGGACCTGTTGTCTTATGATCCTGTTGTATTACATGTAGCTCATGTATATGTATAGTTTGCTGTTCAATGTGTAATATCAAATGTTGTAATTATATGTTGAATGGTGAACATATGTGTATGGTTTTATTATTGTTCATGTACATGTGCTACTGTGTTTCCTTCTGACTCCCTTGATTTTCTTCTTCTTAGCCTAGTGTGGGATGTTTAAATTGGGATTCTCGCTGAGGTGAGGGTTTCAATTTAGACATCACACATCAGATTAAGTTTTAGAAAATATGGGGACGTCACAGGTGGTATCAGAGCATGAACAATAGCAAAGCCTGACATTTGCTCATTATGCAACTCAAAACTAAAGAACTTTGAACCTTAATAATCTTTAGGGTTAGATTAGTCGTCTTTTAGAGACTAGATCTGACCTAGCCTCTAGGTTAGCACCTAGATGTCCGAGAACTAGGCCTAGACTGGTGCTTGTTGAGTAGCAAGTCCTTAGATGTCGTTCTTTCCTTATAGTGCATTGGTATGGGACGTTGCATTATTTGGAAATGACGTGCATCAAGGGAAGAGAAACCCTAGACATATTGCGCATGTTGTCTAGCGTAGCTATACTAGTCTACCCCTTGTTCTCACTCTTTTCACTAGTTTTCATGACACTGGACTCTCTACAATGTGTGGGACACTCGTTTTCTGGATTTGGTTTTTGATTCCAATCGGATTGAACCTTGATAGTTTTCTCTGACGCATGTTTTATCGGAGAAAAACTATATAATATTTTATTATGTATATGTATTACAAAAATGTGTCCCCACACATGTACGAGTAGGAGGTGGTCATGCAACCTAAGTGAAAGTGAATGACATCAGTCTAGAAGAGAGAGTAGTTCTAGATTAGATGTCTAGATCCGTGTTGGATATATATGATAGATGGAATAGATGATATAAGTTTGAAGATATGATGTAAGTCTTACATAGATGACATAAGATGGTTATGATGATCTATGTTTGTCTTCGAGGATTTAAGGTCAGTTTTGAGGATTTGAAATAAGTTTTGATGATGCAAGTATGCTTTCTTTTATGAGATAAGATATGTTAAGTTAAGACAAAGTTGTGAGTCAGCATGAGCCTCAAGCTCTTTTACAAAGGAGGACCTCTAGTGTTAGGACCAGTTTTGGGGTTATCTCAAGAGATAGCGAGACCCACATGGAGAAGGTCAGAGAACCTAAACTCTAAGATATGATAATTATGAGATATGTGATATGATATGTCCTAAACTAGAATACTCCTGAGTGATTGATTTGAGTTGCTCTATGTATGATTCCTACAGTTTTCTCGAACCCTAGATGTCCTTGTGAGGACTAAACCCTAGAGACAGAGAGAGGCTGGTTATATGTGTATATGTGAACATAGATATGAGTGCCTTCCATCTGGGTGAGGGAGAGAGCCCAAGACCCTGGAGGAGGTAGCTATGTTAGTTTCTGTAAAGCCTCATGCTCGGGTTGGTGGTTTCCCACATAGGAATCTAGTGGTGTATATAAGAAAGTTTTGGGTAAGATGTTGCATGGGTAGAGACCTATGAAGAGTATGTTGTAGCATGTTTTGGTTTGTGCTTATGTGGCTAGATCTTGTAAGGCTTTTGCTAGTGCCAATGAGGTAGACCCGAAAACCCTAGACTATGAGTGGGAAGATAAGTTTTTGTTTATGGGATACTCATAGAGTTGAGTTAGCTCAGAGAGAGACTGAGCACGACACTTCCCTCACAGTATGGGTTAGAAGAACCTCATTTGGGGCTATATAAAGTTTTGATATATGTTTCACGAGCCACTCACATAAGTTGTTTAACACAACTATGATATAATATATGTAAGGATGTGATCTAATCTCAAGACGTGATATATAGACACAATATGATGAAATATCTAGAAATGGTTTAATAGATATCAAGGCATAAATGGTTAACTATGTACATGGATAATGATGATAATGTGAAAGTGTTAGCTAATCTCGTGATGAAATTACTAGTAAATCTTGCAATTTACTATGAGCAATGAAATAAGATTATATGAATGAAACATGTTACACGAGGTGTTAATCTTAGTGCTTATTACAGATGAAAAATATAGATTGACAGTTAACACAACATAACGATTGTGACCCCTCGATATGACCTGGATGAATAAGGTGGGTTAACTATAGTTAACGCCCTTCTAAAAGGCATGTGGTAATGTTGAACATGTTCTAATAACTAGCTCAATAAAATGTTGATGACACCTTGATATAATCAGTTCTTTTTAGTTAACTCCTTTAGAACATGGTAATATGATGTTGGAAACCATAATAACGCATGAATAGAGATGAAGATGCAGCCCTGATATATGAGATATGTCATGACATAACCTAAGTTTCTAAAACTTGAGTTTAACCTTGAATGGAGTGTTTGTGCACCAAGATAGTTGCTAAACCCCCCCTAAGAGTGCTTTAGATACATGGTTCTAGGTAACCTTGTGGATATGTTACACCTAGAATAGTTCCTGCATGTGGATGAGGGAAAGATAAGGTTTTCCTTGTAAGTATGAGTACGGTTTACTTTCGAGGACGAAAGTTCTTTTAAGATGTATATGATGTGATAAAGTGGGTTTTCTAGCTTAATTCCGAGGACGAAATATCTTTTAAGGTGTGTAGGATGTGATGGAGTGGATTTTCGAAATCCATAAATCTCCAATAACATATTAGAATCCATGTCTCGAGTTATAATGAGAATTCCAAGTTTTCAATAAAGTTGGAATGTTGATTGAGATTTATATTATGATTAAGATCCTTAAATTTATGCCTCTTGAGGAATTTTATTGAGTGGTCCAACAGATGAGTTTTGTCACCAAATTTGAGTATAAGGTAGCTTGAGTGGTAGGAAATCTACGGTTAAAATCTGGTGACAATTGGATGTTCCTAGAGGAAGTTATTAAGGTTTGAAATTGGGGAAATAATGTGCATAATTGATGTTCTTAGACCTAAGTTTGGGACTTGATGGATGTGTCACGCGCCCCTTTGGTTTGGGTAGGCTGCGTGGACTAATCGTGGCCCTACATATCCAATCTAGTAGCAGTGAGGGCTACTTTAAGTGAGCCACGGATCCGGTCCTTCAGTGTGCCTTTCTTAGCTCTTGGATGTAGATTGGACGGCCCTCAGATCACCTCCAAGCTCCAGATCTGGGGGAGTCATGGGAGCAGAGTGGCGTGCGAGAATCCACGCCACCACGATCTCTAGACGTGCATCCAAAAAAAGGAAGTGACCAAGCAGTTAAGTTTACTCATCGAGGACTGTCTTATGACCCCCTACATGTTGCCTTTGGTGGAGTGTGGAGGGAGAACAAACCTCCGCACACTCTCTGTCTCTCCAACTCAGCAGCAGTAAACCAGAGAAATGCAGTGAGGATCGAAGGGGGTTTCTCCTAGATTTAGTGAGGAGTCCGACAGAAGTCAAGAAGGGGAAAAGGGAGGCCGAGGTCAGATGAGTCTCTAGGGTATGTCTTAGAACCCAGTTGGGACAGTACTGAAGGCCGATGGAAGAAGTTTTAAAGAAGACGGACATGGAGAAGGTTGTGGTTTTCGTTGGGGTAGAAGGAGATACTCTCAGGGGAAATTGAGTAGAGGAACGAGTTCAGGGAAGTTATTCGAAGCTTTCATATGTGTAAGTTTTGGACGGGGACGAGCGATGGGAGGTTTTCCCCCTTTCCCACCGCCGCAACGGCGGCTAACCTGACGAGCTCAAGGAGGATGAGCTTCAGAGGTCGAGTTGCAGGCTGGATCACTCGTGGAGATCTGGAACATGTCGCCGAGGCTACTGGTTGCCTTAGAAGCCAACGAAGAGCTCGTTTTGGCTATCATGTAGCTCACCGGAGCTAGTCCAGGCAGCGGCGTGTCCCGCGGAAGACAGAGTCTCGCGCAGCGGAAGCGCAGACTCGCGTGGGACACAAGCTAGAATGGGAGGCCAGCGAACCGGGTCCAGAGCAGAGAAAAACCGGCAGTTCAACGATGAACCAGACAGGTCCAACCAAAAATCGGCTGCAACAAGGAATGGATGCACGCCAGCCCAAGTGGACACATGGCGAGACACTATTGGCCATATGAGGTAAATAATCTGATATTGCTCAGATCTTCTTTAATTCACACTAATTAGCTTGACGATCAGAAAAATACAAATAATATACCAAAATTCTCAGAAAAATGAATAGAACACAATGAAAGCATAATATCAGGCTTTTGATTCTCAAATCTCATTGATATCATGAAAGATGTGTAATGCTTGTTTAGTGGATATAAAATAGCAAATGATGACATAAAATTATGGAAAACTGTCAGTAACTCCATAATAATGTTTATAATGCACCTGATGTCAAGGATGATCATGTTGATGTACGAAATCTTGTAATTTTCTCTATATGTCTTTTTAGGGCTAATAACCCTAATAAAATGCAATAAATACATACATGCTCTATAAATGATGAAATTTACAGAGTAAGCTCATATCAGTATATGAAACCTCAGTTTTAATTATGAGATCATAATGATGAACAAAATCCATGTTATATAAAGATGAATCTTAATACATGTTATAAAACCCTAATCTCGGTTAATGATGTAACCTAGGGTTAATTAATGTGCACAAAAATGCCATGGAAGATAATGTTCAGATAATGGACCATAATCTGTAAAATGACATCAGTAAGATAATTCTAAGTCAAGGAGACAATTAATAATGTATATAACCTAATGAGATAAGCAAACCCTAATGGACATAACTAGGGTTAAGATGATATGCAAGATGATAAGAACCTGATGATAGTGTATGATCTTATCTTAATCAGGTTTAATCAAGGATATAGTTGATATCAGGAATATGTGATTAGGATATCTTGATCAAGGTATGTCATTACCTCTTACTTGGCTTATTATATAATATGTTTGCGTTATATGGTAGTACAAACTTGGCATATGATATTGACTGAATGATTGTTCTTGTATGATATGTTGCATGTTTTTCCATACTTATTGCTATGAACACATGAAACATAAGATATCTGGTCCATTATATGATAGCACTAAATCTCTTTGGTAGAATAGTGCATTGATGAAAGTACTAAATCTCTTTGGCAGAATAGTACATGTGAGCACTAAATCTCTTTGGCAGAATAGTGCATTTGTGAAGTACTAAATCTCTTTGGCAGAATAGTACATATGAGCACTAAATCTCCTTGGTAGAATAGTGCATGTGGTTGATCGAGTTTACATATAATGGAAATGTGCCTAAAATATGTGTTCTCTTCTGGTAACAAATATCTTTGTGCAACTATACGCCTTTTCTTATATTTTGTTTAATATTGTCAAGTATTAGTTTTATCTTATTGCCAAGATATGATGAGAGGTATATAAAAGACACGTAGGCGTACTCAGTACAATATTCATGAAATATTGTGCTGACGTGTACCGCATGTAATCTTTTGTTTAGGTTGTGGTTTTGCTCTTGAAGATCCAGGATAGTTGAGAGCTGTGTGGCGAGCTGATGTACAGGTGGACCTGTTGTCTTATGATCCTGTTGTATTACCTGTAGCTCATGTATATGTATAGTTTGTTGTTCAATGTGTAATATCAAATGTTGTAACAATTTATGTTGTAATTATCTGTTGAATGGTGAACATATGTGTATGGTTTTATTATTGTTCATGTACATCTGCTACTGTGTTTCCTTCTGACTCCCTTGATTTTCTTCTTCTTAGCCTAGTGTGGGATGTTTAAATTGGGATTCTCGCTGAGGTGAGGGTTTCAATTTAGACATCACACATCAGATTAAGTTTTAGAAAATCTGGGGACGTCACAATTCACTTGCATTTATCCAAGGTCATCATTTTCAATCCAAAAAGTAGAGATTGGGTCAAAACACACTTTTAGGAAAGAAGTTCTAAATTTGGGCAAAATTGGCCAAAATGGTGCCAAGTTTCCTTTAATCACATCTAAGCCTTCATTATGGTAAATAAAGCAATAAATAAGCAAATCCTAGTTAAAACATGCAAAAATTACCAAAAATCTACATGATGTGCAATGTATGGCAAAAAGAGCATTTTTTTTAAATTACACAAAAATTGAAAGAAAGTAAACTACATGACATGCAAGCATGCAAAGCAGGTAAGATCTAATCTAGATAGAAAGATCAAGAAAACAAAACTAAATGGCAGGTGAAATGCAAAATGAGTGAAATGAGAAAAAGGGCATATTGCCCTACCACCCCAAACTTTTGAACTATGTTCTCCTCAGCATGACACTAAAGTATAGGAGTGATAGGGTAGATGATCATTGTGGTGGTTTTGGTGGCAGTCCTCCCTGTGGTGGAGGATGTTGGTAGTAGATTCCCCAATAGTCTAACTGTGGAGGTGGGTAGGAATCCTGAAATGCTGAAAGTGCACCCCCCACTCTTCCCCCCCACTAGGGGTTCCTTTGGGCCTTGGCATGCTGAAACTGATACATGTGGTTGATCTGATAATGCGTCTGTTGATGATCTAACCACATTGCATCCTATGTGTAGTGATAACCCTCATGTGCCCTCAATATCCTATCATGTGTGCTTTGAATTCCCTCCAGTTGTGCATGTATAGTCGATGTGTCATATGCATTCACTAAAGGTTGTTATGGTTTTTGTGATGTCTCTACCTCTCATCTCCTGACCCGACGTGCATCTCTAGCCTCTGCTTCTTTCCTCTACTCTATCTTCCATGAGGGATATCCCAATCCCTCGGCTAGTATCACCTCTGGTACTCCTTCCTCTCTAGGGTTCTCCTCCTCATATCTCCTCAGGCTCTCTAAGAAGTTTGGAGTGTGCCCATGCTCCTTTTAGAGAGGTGGAGTGGGGTAGGGTAACTCCAGTGAGACACTAGCATGGGGGGGGGGGGGTTGACCTGATATATGATCTTTTAATCAACTACACTAATCATGGAAGAATGAACTAGGTAATGCAGGTCCACTAACTCCCCCCCTCTACCTTGGTATATCTAGAAATGTTTTAACCTAAGGCAACAACAATATACGTCACAATCCCCCCCCATAATGAATGGATTCTTTCTCTTGTAGGGGATTGTCCTCAAATGATCAATCAACAAAGCACCCAAATTTACATACCTTTAATCAACCAACCCAAGACAAAAAAAGGTCATTCTTTGTCCATCTATCTTGGTTCTTATACCAACCGAAGATTGTTTGCAAGAACTTTCTGCACATAACGAATGAATGGACTGTGAATCAAGCTTGTTTTGGATTTCCCCACTACAAAGTTGCTATGGTCGGTAAAGTACTTCCACATGGTTATGTAAGTGGAACTCGAGTTATTTTCTATCCTTCCCCCTTCCATTAGGTTTGACATCTCATCACTAGGGGAAAAAAAAGGTTTAGCATTTTCGAAGTGAGAACCCAGTGCCTATCTTTGATCATCACTCTAATGGCATCCTCACCATAATTAGAGACTTTCTCCAAGATGTTGAAGAATTGACATGTCAGCTCTACATAAGTATCTTATGTTGTCTCCAAGATGTCGAATAGGCCCACTGCTTCCATTATGCCCTAGAAATAGGCATAGAAACCCATGCTCTCCATCATTGCTCGACACCCGTAACGGGTGGCAATCACCTTGTGTGTCACGCAATTTGGGTGCTTCAGCTTCTTTGCCCAACTACTAATAATATTGGGCTCTCTCTCAGGCTGCTTCTGGGGTGCCTCTGGTTGTGGTGCATACGACATTACCTCATCCTCAACATCTAGAAGTAACTGTCTCCATGCTCGAGGTTGAGGCTAAGGTTGCGGTTGTGGTCGCAAGGATGTCGAAGGATGTGTTGTTGAAATTGATGGTCGAGCTATCGAAACTGAGGGTCAGGTTGGAAAAGTTGGTTGTGGTACACACCATGGCTATAGAGATGCTTCATCCACAATTGAATCTGTCAAAGAATCCAATTTGACCTATCTCAAATGGGCAGTTTTGCCCGAGCTGGAGGCGAACGATGGAGCGGTAGATGTTGGAGTTGAAGATGATGCATTCTTGGGCCGACGCCTATAGGAAATGACCTCCTTGGTCTTAGCCACAGATTTCTTATCTATTTGCTTCATCGTGAACTGATTTCTATGGAAAATTTTTAGATTTAAGGTTTTCTCAGAAGAACAGGGCTATTGGGCGGATTGGAGAGAAATGGGGGAATTTGTGAATGAAAATAGATAGAATCTAAAGGTTAGAATAGTGGAAATGGCAGGGGATCGATTGGATATGTTTTGGGGGTGATTTAAGGATGAGTTGAAGGTGTAAGGATGTCTTTGATTATCTGCATGGTCAATAGGTCGCGCACACTGATGTTTTGTTCTTGGAGAAATAAAATAGAGAGGTTAGAAAAATTGTTGATTTCTGACTTAAGTTGCTGAAATTGGGCTGCAGCACGGTCGTGTTGGCTTCATGCAGCACGGTCATGCTGCATGGCATGTCCGTGTTGGCTCATTTTGCCAATTTTCCTCAGTTTGCTTTGGATCCAGGGGCAATGTACGATTTATATATATTTCACCATGACCATTCCAAGGTGCCACGGCTGTGGTGTGCATTGTAGCTACTAATTTTACTTGAACTTTAATCAAAAACTCAAAATCTTGTTCCAAAGTGATTTTTCATGAATTCTTTGTCTAAATTTCATCTAATTTTCCTCATTTCAACCTGTTTTCACATGCACATGTTAAAACTAAACAAAAATTATTAAAAACAAGTGTGTGTGTGTGTGTGTTTTCTTGGAAAAGTGTAAAAATAACCAAAAGTATCAAAAATGGAAGGTTGGGTGAAAAATTCCCAAACCTATGTGGGTTGCCTCCCACAAGCGTTGAGTTTCATTCCTACAGCTGAGCTTCTTGGAGATTCTTCAATTGCTCAACCATTTGGAATTCTTATGTGCGCATTCTTACAACAAATATATCTCTCATTTGCACTCAACATATGCTCCTCATCCATTTGATCACCAAAACTATCATCAAATCTTTCATCTAGATCTCCTCCTCTCAAATGACCAATCGGACTCTTGAAGTGACCGTGTCTAATATCCTCATCTCGAACTCACTAGGTTGAGGACTTGTATATGTTGATGTTTATCTTCATGTCCATGAAAGAGACAATCATTATGCTGATGCCAACATGTATCTCAGCATCAGCTGTAATAAGAATGGTCTTCCCAAGATGATGGGGATCTTCCTATCATCTGGCTCCATGTCAAGAACAATGAATCATCCAGGAACACTACTCCCCTTTCCTTGTCTATCATCACCAAAACATCATCCACTCTTCCTCTTGGCACTTTGATGGAATGGTCTGCCAATTGGAGACTGTAATGTGCCAGTTTCAACTTGCCTAAGCCCAACTCAACATAGACACTATATGGCATCAAATTCACACTAGACCCCAAGTCAAATAGGTATTCGTCTATGCAATTTCCCCCAATGTATCTAGGTATGAGTGGGGCTCCTAGGTCTTTCCTCTTCATGGGAAGTGAGTTTTGGAGGATTGAGCACACTTGTTCGGTCAACTTGACTCTCTTTGGTATTCTCCCCATTGACCGTCTCTTCATAGTACATAAATTCTTAAGAAACTTGACATATGATGGGATTTTCTTGATAGCATCCAACAATGGAATGTTGACATTCACTTGGAAAAACACCTTAAGAATGTCAACATTGTGCTTTTGTATCCTCCTTACTTCTTGTGCTCATCTAATGCTTCAATGAATGGTGGCTCACTAGATTTGGCCTTGCTTGCATCAACATGATCCTCTTATGGCATGTCATGAAGTGGAACACTAGGGGTTGTAGGGCTTGCAAATGGAGTGTGAGGTGGAGCACATGGTATCACAAACTCAATAGGAGGTATCACAACATCATCTTTGGCAATCTCAATCATAGTATCACCACTTGGCTATCTTTGCTTTGCTTTATCAACCTTTCTTTGACTTGTGGGCTGCTTTAGAGTTTTCCCACTCCTTAGAACTATCACAACATTTCCTTGCTCATGGTGGAAAGGGGGAGCTAGTTGTGGTTGTGGAGGAGGTGGAGGTGGTACTTAGTATTGAAATTGAGGTCGAGGGGGAAATTGAGGCTGGAAGGTGAATTGGTTGGAAAGTTGTGATGATGGAGGGGGATGAGGAGTTTAAGGATTTGTATTGCCTTGGAAGTGGTATATGGGCTGCACTTGCATGGGAGGTGGACTATAGATAAATTGAGTGGAATTCATAGGTCCACTTGCTTCATTGAAACTCATTATGGGCCTTGAAGACAATTTTTCTTCTTAGAGAGAAAGCATGGAAGATAATTGTTCTATCCTTTCCTCAAGTCTTGTCATAGTCATTTGTATGTAATCAAAGCTCTTAAACTTAGAGAGAACCTCTTCCTCAAACCTTGATCTATATCTTAGACTTTGGGGTTCCGTGTAGCTATAGGAGTGAGGTGTCTTCTTTTCTTCACCATATAACTCAATAGAATTGACCACATGGCAAGGAACATTCATCGCTTAGTTTTTCATGAAGCTCATCATGTCACCAAGAATCCTCATCACTTGCGGGCTTGAATCACTATGAGTTGGAGATGCCACATCAATGGCACATCCACCGTCATTCATCATGTTAGAAGCTCAAATTCTTGAACCTTCTTCCAACTTCTCAAATAATGGCCATATCTCCTCGGGTGCCCTATCCATGAAAACTCCTCCATAAGAAGAATCTACTATAGCTTGATCCTTTGGAGATAGACCGTAGTAAAAGGACTGAACTAGCTGCCACAAAGGGTCTAATGGTGTGGGCACTCTCTCAAAATCTTCTTAAATCTCTCCCAAGCATCGTGAAACTACTCATTGCCCATCTGACTGAAACTCAGTATGGCACGCCGCACTTGTGTCAACCTTGCAATGGAGTATAATTGCCTTAGGAAGGCATTCTTGATATCTTCCTAGCTCATGATGTCCCTCCTTGAATCATACCAATCTTTAGCTTTGTCTTTGAGGGAGAAAGAGAACAAGGTCAACCAGATTATGTCATCACTAGCCGTCGGTGTCCTGAGGGTGGAGCATACTTCAAGGAAGGAGTCCAAATTCTTGTAGGGGTTATCATCCTTCGAGGCATAGAAGATGGGCACGAGACCAAGAAGACCTGAAGGGATGGAGAAATGCTCCCCTGGCATTTGATCAACTCTGCTAGGAATTGGTGATTTGTAGTTGCTCGGCATGAAGTAATCTTGAAGTGGCTTGTGAGGTACATTTTGGCCTTCCATCTTGTCTTCCCCATGTGGCTTGTCACATGCACAAGGCACAACCAAACAAGAGAAAAAAAGTTAGCAAACCAATATGCACAAAGAATGCAAAGAATAAAGAATAAATGATAACAATGATGAGGGTAGTAGGAAAAGATCAAAGAAAAACTAACTCGCTAGGCCGAGCGCCTTTCTCCCCAGAAATGGTGCCAGAATGCTTGGTGTGTCTCGCCATAGGTGCACACACTAATCAATTGGGATTTGACTAGATGCACCGCACAAGATCGGGACACGCGGCGAGATCACTTTCAAATTTATAAGGACCTAAACCAACACACCTATGTCTACTAAAACACTACACCCACAATCATATGGGGTCGTGTCGTAGTATGGGAGGGCGGAAAGAATAGGTTCAATCCATAGGGAGAAAATGGGGCACTAGAGATAGGTTAGTTTTTGGGCTAGGTTCCTACTGCGAAGTCTAGGTTTGAAGGGTTTGAATGTTGACTATGTTGATTACACTAAGGGTTGAACAACAAGCAATTAAAGGAAAGAAAAAAAAACCAAGATAACCCTAGATTGTTAATTCTAATGAATAAGAAAAGACAAGGCAATTAGGAAAAGAGGGAAGCTATGCTAAGGTAGGCAATAATAAGTCTACACTACACTAAGCGAGAAAATATAGCAAAAGAGAAATTAAAGATCTAAACTAGCAAGATAAAAGCAAGGGCAATACGCTAACTAAACAAGTAAAGAACTAACTAAGATAACACTAGCTAAGCAAGAAGGCAATTAGGGCTTTAAAGCAATTAAGAGAGGTGTGAGTTGTATGGGGGATGCACTTATCAATTAGGTTGGGGGTGACTTGTGAACATAATGATTTCATTTAGAATACTAAACCAAACAACAAGGTAGAGTCTAATGAATTGCCCTAGACTACTAACTGGCCATGAATAGGATAGGTTGTGTCTAGGGTAATTAGTCCCTAACCCCTCTTACTATCCTTACGAGGCTCAATTGGGTTAGGGTTTAGGTGTAATTCAATTAGAGTCTAAACAAGGCTAGGTTTCTAGGTTAGATGGTCTTAGGGCGATTAGGGGTTGAGGGTAGTAACGGGAGTGGAAATGAGGTTTTAGGTCTCACATCACCCACATTATATCCTTGAGAAAGCTCTAAGATAATCACACTATATTCATCTAAACTAGATACTTAGATCTCTCAACTAGGGTTAGTAGTATCATGTAGGAAGATGGGTGTCTAGCTAGGGATCCATGAATCGGACCTAGGAGCACATCCCAAAATTCACACATATAAGCAATTTCCCTAAATTCCTAGGTGATTTCAAGCACAAACCAACAAGCAATTCATGAATAGTGAGATATAAATAGAACATAATCATTATAAAACAAAATTACAATGTTTAAATATCATTTCCCCCAACATGGTATCAACGTAACATTTTCATCCCCAAACAGCCCACCTAAGGAGCCTAGCTACTCATGAAAATGCAAAATACAAAAAGAAGGGAGAAAGAGGTAGAAGAAGTCATGGAGCTCAGTGTAGATGAAGTAATCATCCTCTTCAGCTATTGCAAGACATCCTCCTCCTTCTTTCAAGGTACAAGGGCATGGGATGATGCTAGAATAGGGTTAAAAGACTAGGAAACTAAGTTTTGGTGGTGGAAGCGGCGAAATGGAGCGGAATGGAGGTGGAAATGGAGTGGAATGGGTGGAATGAAAAAATGGGGTGATAGAAGGTAGCTAGGGGTGAACAACCTTATTCTCCAACCTCCACCTAGGTATATATAGGTGTGGGGGAAGCAATAGGTCAAGTAGGGGTAAAGTGGGAAATGTAGTGAAAAGTAGCTAGGTTTTTGTGAGTAGCACGGCCGTGATGGATATCATGGTCGTGGTGGGAAGGGGTGAGAATGGTCATGGTGGAGTGGAACGACAGTGGTGAAAAATGGGGAAAATCATAGTAACTTGGTCAATTTTTTACATGAAGTAGCACAGCCATGGTGGCTTGGATTTGGCTGCCCGTTCTATGCTCCACGTACGTGCAAGGTGGCACAATCGTTCTGTGGTATGATGGCACGACCATTCTTGGTGGCACGACCATTCTGATCTCTATAGTTACTTGACTGGACTATGTTGTCTTTGAGTGAGCTAGCACGGTCGTTCTGTTGCACCATGGCCATGTCGGTCTCTGTGTCAGTACTTTGAGCTTGTACTTGGTTCATTCTTAGACATCTTTTCTTTAATGGATCTTTGGCCACTAGGGGTAGGTTGAGGGAGTCTTATACTTTACTTTGGGCCTCTCTAAGGGTAGAGAAACCCTGGGATCCCTCCTCTCTCTCTCTTCCATCCAAGCATGGTCCAAATGCCTGAAAAACATGCAAATATTGTCCATAAGTGTATTTTACATGAATCACATATTCGGGAAAATAACATGTAATCTAACAGGTATAAATGTGATTGAAATTCAATATGACACAAGATAAGCTCTAAAATAGGGTTGCATCATCCCTCACACCATGCATCAATATCTTGATGCTTGATAGGGCATACTTGGAAAATTACTCACTCAAATAAAACCCATGACATGATAGCTTATTAGATAAGGAATGACATAAATGTCCATGGAAGTGTGACACTAAATAAATCTGACCAAGGGCAACACACTAAATAGAGGTGACTCAGCTTCTTCATCATACGCCACATGACGGGAGCTATTCAAGCAACCAACGAGCTTGGCACACTTCTTCATCCAAGGGTCAAAACTAAAAAGTAGGCTTTAAAGCTCACTACAAGAATCATCAAGAGATCTGAGGGACTCTAACATACTCAACAAGCCCACGAGTGACACCATGAGGTGGAAAGAACCTCAATCCAATCTTCTCACCATGGCTAGCTTGTAGGACAACCATGGAACCCACACAAAAGTGGGTCACATAGAGGCTCTATCAAACAATACAGTTCAAAACATCAAGACGATAATGAACTGGGGAAAACCAAGTCAAACAAGGACCAAAAACCTGGGAAAACAAGTCAACTTGCCAAAATCCAAACTAGAAGAAAAAGAGAGAAAAGTTGGGTATACATGGGTTAAAGAAATCAAATCCACAATGAGCTTCCTAAAGGTTCCTAGGACTTATTGACACCCTCACGATGAGGCTCCAGCTCTAGAACAATGTCAGGAATGTCCAAGGGTTGAACACAATCACTAGAATTAAGAAATTAGATATGTTATCAAACGAAGGCCAACTAGAGTCGTAATATTGTTGTAAAGCATGCATGGAAAGTATTTGAGGGACTATTTATAGGTTTGGTGTTTTGTGATGCATGTGATTCCTGATATAGATGGGAAACAGGGAAATGAGAAGATTCCCTTGTTGACTAGATGTTGGAGAATCCAACCCTGGTCAAATTAGGGTTTTATTAGGTCAGTTAACTATGAGGAATGTGTAGATAGAATGATATGGGGTGAGGAGGAGAGAGGCTTGACGGAGACTAGTGATAGGGAGAGGCGGACAGTGAGTGGAATATAGAGTCTCGAACTACTTGGGAACCAGGCAAATAGGATGAGTGGGACACAGACCTGGAGTCTGACCCGGATCAATAAACAAGTAAGTTGGATGAGGCATCCAACTTTAGGCAAGATGGGGAAAATAATTAGGGTGACTTCAAAATCTGATTTAAATTGAATAAACCATAATCTGGTCATGTTGGGATTTATAAATTAGATCATTTCTTCTCTACTTAAATTGAGATATCTAGGTTTATCCAATTAAGTTGAAAATTGACACCTAGACTAATTAGGACCTAAATAACACCATTATAAACTTACAATTAGGTTTTAAGATTAATAAGTATGAGTTGTATTACAATTAGGGTTTAAGTCAATTATCTCAATATCTATTATTATATATTACCATTATCCTCAATACTTAGGATTTAGAGTTGTAATTCCCTCATACTATCATCATCAGAGTCACATTAGATTATATCACACAAAATAGGTTGTCTTATTCAATTTCTCCTTAAGTCCATGAATACCACATTAACTTAAATAATGGCACATTAATCATTTCTATTTATAGGGGAAGTCTTATTCTTATCCCATTACACATGTTAGGCACATTATATGCCATCCCAACCATTTATTCACGTTTATACAAATCCAATCCTTGTTAATCACATTTAGGTCATTATATGTGTATTGGTGAAAATTTTGACATATATTTTATAAACCCATTCACATATTGAGTCATGGTTAGGTTATTGGGTCAACATATGTGCATCATTATATATGATGTGATTAAGCTACCTAAAGTCCTTTAATGTATCATGCATATCATCAAGGACACATATTTTAGGGTTAGTCATTAACTATGCATTAGGGTATAGGAATATGAATTACTCATTATTTGTGCATTATATGTTTATTAGGGGATGGCCAAGCATGTCAGGGTGATACTCTAACCCTATTTTGTAAAATATAAAGATCAAGCACACTAATCTCCTATTCAAGGAACTAGGTTTCCAAAAGTTAAAATAGACAAAATTTGATATTTACACACCAAGCAAAAATATCTCAATTGCGCCACTTGAGATTCATGTTATATGTATAAAATGGGTCCTATGTGACACATATATATACATACATGTATATACATATACATATATATCATTTTGTATGATCCATGTTATATATATACAAATATACATATACATGCATATATATATATATATATATATATATAATGTTAGGAAGTCTGTACCGGCCGGTACATGTAACTTACATGTACCGACAATTAAAATAGCACATGTGAAGTATATTGATAAAAGTTAACCATATGGATTGATTCAATGCTACATAGATTAGACGTGTTTAAAAAATCATAACCATATCTCATATAGATCATGAGATACATCAATAAATAATTCAATGGTTTATGCAATTTCTACAACTTACCGTTGATCAGGATATACATATTTTCTTTCTTTAGATGATCTATGAATATCAGATTGTGTTGATTTTTTGTATACATCTTATCTAAGTAGTATAATTTACATCCATAAGGTTGGATTATTCATTATAATTTTACAATCACCATAAATGAAGGTGGGTACATGTAAGAAATATGTACTCAGGTACACAATTCTTTTAGCCATATATATATATATATATATATATATATATATAGGGATTAACTTTAATACCCGCACGGGTAGCTACCCGCGCAACCTTCCTGATATTTTTTTTATTTTTTTTACGCAATTGTAGAGGAGCATTTTATCTAGCTCCCCAAAAAATTTGATCCAAAAAAATATCATTTGCCCCCCCCCCAAAATCAAAAAACCCGTCCATATATTTACTGATTGTATATTTTCTGTGCAGTTACTCTTTTGATTCAGAAGAGTTACTCCAATGTACCATATAGTTACTCTTTTGACCCCGAGTTACTTCAGCGGGTAGTGAAAATCTGGCTACCCGCGCGGGTAACGAATGAACAGCCATATATATATATATATATATATATATATATATATATATATATATATATATATATATATATATATATATATATATATATATATATAGAGAGAGAGAGAGAGAGAGAGAGAGAGAGAGATAGAGAGAGAGAGAGTCAGGCTAGAATACACTCGAGTGTACGGATCGCACGAATACACTCAAGTGTGTTTTACATATCAAGACTATTTTTTGAAAAATATAAACCGTTGATCTTCACCGTCATACTATAACTAGGCTATATACAAGTTTTGAGCCCATTTGGATGAGTGTAAGTCACTCATCCAAGGGAAACAAAATCGACGCGTGAAACTAATTTGAAATGCATAATTTTTGCGGTCTTCATAACATGAGCTATACATATCCAAATGTTCTCAAATTTTGCGTATGAGTTGTTTACAAGATGTTTAAGAATATCAACTGATTAGATTTTCAAAAAAAATATTACATCATGAAAAACTACTTGAGTGTATTCCACTCCAGATACACTCGAGTGTATTCTAGTCTGACTCTATCTCTCTCTCTCTCTCTCTCTCTCTCTCTCTCTCTCTCTATATATATATATATATATATATATATATATATATATAGTGCCCACGCAGTTAGCTATCTGCTCCAAATTTGGTTACTTTTTTTCAGGTTTCTTACTTTAAACATATTCATGTATCCATATTCAATACCCGCATGGGTAGCTACCCGTATAGTTACTTTTTTATCATCATAGTTAGTTCTTTGTCTAGTAAGTTACTTTTCTGACCGTATAGTTACTTTTTGAGCTGAGGGATAGAGAAATCAAGAGTATTCGCGTGGGTATTGAATGGATGCATATATATATATATATGCGTCCATATTCAATACATGTGTGGGTAGCTACCCGCCACCTATTTTGGCTACTTTTTTGGAGTTTCTTACTTTTAGCATGTTGAGGGTTATTTTTACCTTAAAAAATGTTACTTTTCATGCATAGATAGTTACATTTACAATAGCTATAAAAAATACAATATATATATATATATATATATTCTATGTATTTTTTTCAAATTTACTTTTTTAGTCGTATAGTTACTTTTTCATCAACATAGTTATTTTTTTGTTCACAAAATTACTTTTCTAACCTCTCTCTCTCTCTATATATATATACATATATATATAGAGAGAGAGAGAGTTCATCTTTAATAACCGTGTGGGAAACCTAAAATTCACTTCTCATGCCTCCCAAAAAGTAACTATTTGGTCAGAAAAGTAACTCACTAGACAGAAAAGTAACTATGTTGACAAAAAAGTAAATATTCGACTCAAAAAGTAAAATAGGGCAGAATACATAGAAAAAATTCTAGAATAAATATGTAATTGTGTACTTGTTATAGTTGTTACAAATGTAATTGTTTATGCATGAAAAGTAACAGTTTGCAAGGTAAAATAGCCATGTACTTGTCTAAAATAAGAGACCTCAAAAAAAGTAACCAAATTTGGAGCGGGTAGCTAACCGCGTGGGCTATATATGTATGTATGTATATATATATATATATATATATATATATATATATATATATATATATATATATATATATATATATATGGTCATTCATTCGCTACCCGCATGGGTAACTAACTTTAGTTACCTGTGGATCTATTTTGTAATAGAAAGGTACCTGTTTGTAATGAGACAAACATCGTTTGTAATGAGATGACCAAATTTGTAATACAAATACTTATTTTGTATTACACCATAAACTTCTATCATAAATATCATTTTTACTTTAATCATACGCGCGATACAAAATGAATGTTCTTATTACAAATTTGGTAATCTCATTATAAACTCTATCTGTCTCATTACAAATAGGTACCTTTCTATAATAAAATAGATCCATAGGTAACTAAAGTTTGTTGCCCATGTGGGTAGTGAATATATATATATATATATATATATATGCTATATCTTCACCACCCGTGCATCAGTTTTGTAATAGGAAGGCATGCATTTGTAATGAGACGGTCCAAATTTGTAATGAGACGATCAAAATTATAATACAAAGACTCGTTTTGTATTACAATGTTGTTACAGTCATACATATATATTTTACTGTTTCCAGACGGAGAATACAAACATCACGTTGTATTTACAAAATGAGTCTGTCTATTACAATTTGGACCATCTCATTACAAATGTATGCCTTCCTATTACAAAACTGATGCACGCGTAGTGAATCTTAGTTACCCGCACGGGTAGCGAAGATATACCCATATATATATATATATATATATATATATATATATATATATATATATATATATATATATATATATATATATATATATATATATATATATATATATATATATATATATATATATATATATATATATATATATAGTTAGGCTAGAATACACTCGAGTGTATTTGGAGCAGAATACACTCAAGTAGTTTTTCATGATGAAACATTTTTTTCAAAAATATAATCTATTAGTCTTCTTAAATATCTTTTGAATAGTTCACATATAAAATTTGAGTCAATTTGGACATTTATAACTCACGTTATGAAGACCACAAAAATGATGCATTTCAAATTAGTTTCATGCGTCAATTTTGTTGCCCTCGGATGAGTGACTTACACTCATTCAAATGGGCCCAAAAATTGTATGTAGCCTAATTATATTATGGAAATGAAGATCATTGGTTTACATTTTGCAAAAAAATAGTCTTGATATGCAAACACCACTTGAGTGTAGCGTGCGATCTGTACACTCGAGTGTATTCTAGCCTGACTCTATATATATATATGGCCATCCATTCAATACATTTGGGAGTAAGTAATGTTTGTTAATCGTGCATCTATTTCTGTAATAGGAAGGCACAAAAATTTCTGTAATATAAAGACTTATTTTGTAATGCAATGGTGTGATATTTTTTGCTCATCTTGAGGTACACCTAATCAATTGAATTTGGATTATAGCACCTTTAGATCAAACACACTTGGGATCTTTCCAACTTTTAAGGCCCTAAATGGCACACTCACATAGACAAACACACTAACCCACAAGCTCTCATGGTCGTGTTATAATATTGTAAGCAGCAAGATAAGGGTCGATCCATAGGCAAATTAAGAGGGGATACTAGAGTTTAGTTTGTTTTTGCTAGGTTCCTAAAGTAGAGTCTAGGGTTTAAGGGTCTGGTTGGGATTTGTTTGTTGAGATAAAGTTGGACAAGTAAGAAATTAAAAGGAACAATCAATTAAAACCAAAGTTAACCCTAGAAACGTTAATTCTAATTAGCAAGAAAGATGACTAAGCAAGAAGAAATCAATTAATACTAAGGAAAGAAAAGCAAGATATACACTAGATTAACTAGAAATTTAAGCAATTAGAGCAATTAAGAACCTAGACTAGCACTAATTAGCTAAGATTAACACAAGAAAACACTAAGAGGCACAAGCTATACTAGCAAGATCTAGCTATCAAGAGCAAAGAGACTCAGTAAGAAGACAAATAGAGAAACTATCTAAGCAAGCATGAACTATAAGGAGAGCAAATTGGGGTTTTAAGCAATTAATGGAGACGTGGGCTGTTTGGGGAATGTAACTAGAATCCTAGTTAGGGGATGATGACATGCAAATTCTATCCATTCATTCTAGATTATTAAACCAAACAACAAGATAAATGTTATAGAATTACCCTAAGCTACTAGTTGACCATGGGTGGTATCAGGTGTGTGAAGGGGAACTACACCCTTGCACACTCTATCCAACCTTATAAGGATCAATCGGACTAGGGCTTAGGTGAAATTATAATAGGATCTAGTAAGTCTAGGTTTCTAGAGTAGGTGTTCTTAGGGAAATTGGGAGTCAATGGTAGTAATGGAGTGTGGAGGTGAGGGTGTTTCACCTCACATCACTCACCATCTAGCCTTTAGGTTCTCCTAGGCAATTGCACTAAGTACTCCAATACTATTTGCTTAGATCTTCCACATAGAAGTAAGAGGGGGAAGATGTATGTGGGAAGATAGGGTGCTATCTAGGGATCCACTAGTTGGACCTAGGAGCAATCCCTAAGATAGCCACATACAAGCCATTCTCTCCTAGAACCTAGGTGGTTTCAAGCATACATTAACAAGAAATCCATGTTATCAAGAACAATCCATAAGAAGAAGTATGGGAAATAAGATAGAAGTACAAGACAACCATCATAAACAAAATTATATAGTTTACAAGTTATTTCCCCCTACATGGTATCAAAGTCAAATTTTAACCCCAAACAACCTACCTAAGGGGCTTAGCTACTCATAAAAAAGACAAAAGAAGAAGAAAGGAGTATAGGAGTGAATAGCCATAGAAGCTTGTGAAGACTCCTCCTTCTTCACCTCCTAGCTGTTGGAGCGCACCCTTCTTCTCCCAAGGTGGATGGATGGCATGGAATGGTGGTGGATGATGGCCAAAACCCTAGAAAACTAGGGTTTTGAGGTTGAGGAAGGTGGAAATGAGATGGAGGTAGGTGGGAGTAGGTGGGAGATTCTTGAATGCTCAAGGTAGGTAGAAATGAATGCTAAGGCAGTGTAACCTCGTGTTACAACCACCACCTAGGTATATATAGGTGGTAGGGAAGCATAAGGTTAAGTGGGGGTAATTTGTGAAATGCAGTGTAGAAAAATATAGGGTTTGGGTGGCGGCACGACCATTCTGTGTAGCACAGCTGTGGTGGATAGAGGGTACAATGGATGCGTTCAGTGGGAACATTCATGCTGGTGGAGTGGAAAATGTCAAGTTGATTTGGGGTAAATGATAGTTGGTGGTGTGAACGTGCTGGGGGAAAGGAAGCATGGTCGTAGTGGGCAAGTTGGGAACTTGTTCATTTTCTCTAGAATGGGCATTCTAAATCTGGGTAGCACAGTCGTGCTAGAGTCTTCTTGGCATGGCCATTTTACTGGTGTTGTTGTATCCTTGTCATCTCTGGAATTTCCATATGATTTTTTATGTTGGCAACACATCTGTTCTGTCTCTTCAATACCATGTTGGGGGCTATGCATGCACTCTGAGCTTCAATCTTTGAGATCCATAGACACCTTCACTTCAACTTCACCCTTGGCTACTAAGGGTAGGTTGGTGGAGCTTCTAAGACCTTCTACAGACTCTTCCATGGGTGGAGGAGTCCTTGAACATCTTCCTTCTCTCTCATCCATCCAATGTGTGATCCAAGTATACCTAAAAAGCATGCAAAGAGTGTCCATAAGTGCATTTGATATAAAACCATTTATTAGGGGAAATAACTTCTAGTCTAACATGTATAGATGTGATTGAAATGCAAGAAGACAAAGATGAAGAACTAAAATAGGATTGTGTCATACAACATAAAATTTTGTAATTTTTTTTCCAAAAATATCATTTTTAGTGTTTTCAACAAAACAAAAAATCACATTGTATTTACAAAACATGTCTTCTGTTACAAAGAAATTCCACATATAATTGAGTTAGTTACCCATGTAGGCAGTGATTGTATATATGTACAAGTGTGTTTATATATATATATATATATATATATATATATATATATATAAGAATTGTTTACCTAAGTATATGTGTATTGTGTGTACCCATTTTTATTTATGATGATTGTTCAACTCTATTACCATTTTAAACTTGTGAATGTGATGTATACCCTTTAGATAACAAGTGTATCAAATATCATCTCAATTTAACATTTCTAGACCATCTATTGATAAAAGATGTATATTTCCTAATCAATCTAAGTTGCAAAAATTGCAGAAACCATTGGATGGTATGTAGCTATATCTCATGATACACGTGAGATATGGATGTAATTTTTTAACACAAATAATCAATGCAACATTGATTCAATCCATGTGGTTGGATTTATTTCACGGTTTCCACATATCCATTTGATGGGCAGTACACATTAATTACATGTATCGACCGGTATACACTTACTAACCCCTATATATACGTATACACACATGCCATTACCCCTTTCCCAAAGATTGATATTTCCTTTTTATAGAAATTATTCCTCATTCATAAATCAATTTATCATCGACGAAATTATGGGGAAACGTCAAGGCATAACTCCTCTTACTTTTCCTTTTATGAAAACATTTGGCTTTTATTATAATAAAAAAATTCACAAAAATATACTACCATAATCTTATCAGGACTCAGATTTGGAAACAATAATCCATTAAGGAAAAGCACTTAACAATTTGGTGTACATTGGATAATTGGTCATTTAATCTATTTAGAAACCATTTTATCATTGGTTTCTAGATTGTTTTTTTATTTCTCTCCTTGGTATATCCTTTAAACCCATTATCCTGATTCCATGGAAACTCATTGAAACCTTTCCCAATTGAATTCAGTAATTAGAATTCATGGGAATCTCTTTTATATACAAGACTTGCTCTTTTAGACATCTCATTAAAACACATACCAATATTTATGGAATGTCCTTTTCCTCCAAATTTGTAGAATTCTCTTTATTATTAGATTTTCCTCTCTTTTTTATCCAAAATGTATTAATGGTTTATAAAAACAAATAGTGAACTATACAAAATCCATCCCATATGGAGTATTTTCACTTCCAATCCAAAATTTGTAGACAAGATACATAGAGAACCATCTTTCTAATGTGTCCCTCATATTGTATTATTTGTAAACAAATATATTAAAACATGGGAAAAACTAGGTTATAACATCCTTTCCCTGTTATAGGAATTTTGTCCTCAAAATTCGACTAGTCATCCAGGAACATGGTCTGAGACAATTTCCTTACGTATATTATAACCAACATCTCATAATGTCATTAACTTTTATTTATGTGTTAATTCCTTCTATTTCTTTAACTTGTGCCAAAAGAACCCATACTACAAGGGTGATTAATATTATTATTTTACCAATAATACCATTGGGAAAAGTTATTTATAAACATGCTTTATATTTAATAAATTCAATTTCACAAAATTGAGCATATTACATTCACCTCTTTTTAAAAGGAAATTTCCCTCAAAATTCAAATCTTGTAAGCATAAGGTGAATGATAACTCATCTTTGTTTCAAACCTTAGGGTTAGCAACCCTGTTTGGATACCTTTAATTCTTTTAATTGACAAGCATATTCCTTTCTTATTACTAGGATTGGCACTTGAATGCAATTCAAGGTACATCTACATCCTTAATATTTACATATTATTATCTCTTAATGATTTCAATTTTCATTTTGTGCTTTCCATTTCACTTGGTGATTCACTTTTCACCTAGGTTTAAGGGTGAAGTAACACCTCGAACCCTAGATCATCATTAAAACATAACTTAAGGTATTCATTCTCATATGTCAATTTTAAGCATAACATGTGTCTACCCAATATCTCCCACTCATAATGAGATGAAATAAGCACTTGATTGTAGCCCAAATACAAAGTTCATCCCACTCTAAGAATAGAGATGGTGTACACATACATTATCCTAGAATTTCATATTTATGTTGAATCATTCTCATCATGACTCTAAACCATTCATAATTTTAATTTGACATTATTCTTATGAAGTCAAATGCCTTTTTCACTTGGATTTTGTACACAACTCTTTTCACAATTATATGACTTCTTGTGTGTTTAATATTTACAACTCATGTATTATGAGCCTTATCCACTTCCTTAAGGTCTCTAGGGGTACATGTACTTTTTGGAGTGATATCATCCTTGCATCTAGGGAGTGCCTCTCACTTTCACCCATTAGGCCAAATGAGCATCATGAAGGTAGCTAATCTCAGAAGTCATGGACCATGGACAAACCTAGTTGTTACCTCCTGAACACATGGTCTTATACATTTAGCACATAGTCAACTCCTAATCTCATCGGTCCTATGTACCTTTAATACACCCTACTTGACCTTAGGATTGACTTAGGACTCTACCCTTCCCAAGGGTTTCTTTGATATGTCACAACTTTAACCATTTTCAAGCACATTATTTTCATATGTAATTCTTTAAACCGGATTTCCTCCATATCTTATGTTTCTCAATGTTCATATTATGTCCCCTCATTGGACTCATGGCAACTTCCTCATCTGGGATCAGTCTCGTACTGTTAGCCACTTCCATAGTGACTTTTCCTCATGTCCCTCAAAGATGGGATACTTGGGTTCAAAGAATCATACTTAATTATGTGCTTTCATCTTTTATATCCTTATTTCTTTATATTTTAGCTGACATTCAAGGTTACCTCAATCTTTAAATTAATTTCGTCAACTTACCTTTCTAGGGAAGGTCCTAACCTAGGGTGCCTTCATGGCTCCCAGGAGGAAGTTAGGCTCTCTAGCCACAACCTGACCCCAAGGTCTAAGGTTTTGCCTACCCCATAGGTCATCTTCCCACTCTTGGGTTGACCCACCCCGGATTGGCACATTAGCCTAAAGGTTTCATATTTTCATCTTTATTCATTGTTTTTATTATAACTTCTCAACCTATTTTTACTCAACCTCTAAGATACCCCTTTTAGGGTCTTGTCCCTATAGTGGATGTGAGGCCACCTTTTTGGTGTCATATCAGTCTTCCCCTATTCAGGTAGATGACTCGTGATGTTTCCCCAATTCAGGTGAATGACCTTTGATGTCTTCCCCTATTCAGGAAGATGACATGTGATGTCTTCCCCTATTCAGGAGGATGACCTTTGATGTCTTCCCCTATTCAGGAGGATGACATGTGATGTCTTCCCATATTCAAGAGAATGACCTTTGATATCTTCTTCTATTGAGGAGGATGACCTTTGATGATCCTCTGACCCATGGGCTTAATCATTAATATGTCATACATCCAAAGGCGGTATGAGGGGTTCGAACAAGTGATACTCATATTTCATTTTCCTATATAACCGTTGGTGACTTATGTTTCTCGAAACTTTTCTCATTAATGCCTTGTTCTAGATGCACATATGCATGGAAGACTGAGTCAGCTAACTCTTTCTTATAACCATAATATGTTGAACATACATTTTATATTATAACTTCTCAACCTTTATTTTCCCAATCGTTGTGGTATACCCACTCATTGGGGGTGTATTCATAATATCACACTCACTCGTTGGAAGTATTTTAATGATTTACCCACTCATTGCAGGTAATATTCTTCCATGAATCAATACTCACTCACTGGGAGCACATCCACTCACTAGGGGTAGTTTCAACAACACACCCACACGTTGGGGATGTCCATAATATCATACTCACTCACTGTGAGTATATCACCCACATACCCACTCTATAGGAGTAGTTTCCATAGCATACCCACTCGTTGGGGGTATCATACTCATTCTCTAGAGGTAATCTTAATGACATACCCACTCATTGGGGTAGTTCTAATTGCATACCCACTCACTGGTAGTATCCTTTATTCCTCCATAACTCCAAATATATCATTAGGGCAATTAGCAAGTTATATTCATGTTTTCATTTTCATGTATAACTCCTGGTTGTTTATGTATGTATCTTCAATTTCTTTCATCATGCATCAATTTCTTCACATGCATGCATGGGAGGTTGGCTCATGTAAACTTCTTTATATTTTTCTTATTTCTCTTTACTCTTACTTTAATATAGATTCATATGGGTACGTTACTCTATCTCTCACACCACTCCACTTCCAAGGATTAGGGTTTAGGGTTTGGATTAGGGACTACACAATTACACCCTACATCTTAGGGTTTTTTTTGTCCCTTGACCCAGTAGGGTTTCCTAACCAACCCTAGCTCCATCTAGGATTTACCTTTGCAACCCAAAAAACAACTTTCTTCATTTTATCCACATTTCATGTTCATTATCATCTCCACATTACATGTATATTTACATGTACATCATTATTACATGTACATTATTGTTTCCACATTTATGTGCCACATTACTTATATGTACATTATTTAGCGGAGGATGCCTTATATCCTAACTTCAGATGAGGATGGAAGTTTCTTTTAAGATTTATTTAGTAAGAGGATGAGAAGTAGATGAATCAAGATGAGAAGAAAACCTAAATGTATTTTACTTCGGGCAAAATCATCCAACTTTGGCCGAGCAGGATGCACAGGCCCGGGAGTCCTCGTAAGCCGACTAGCAAAGCGGAGGAAAATCTTTCCAGTCCCTGGATCGTGGTCCCTTCTATACGCCATCGTCTTTAGAAAATGCTCTAATAATTCCCTCATATTTCTACAGATTACTTGAAATTATAAACTTTTATATATTATTTGAAAAATATTGTGCTCTGATACCAAATATAACGACTTCACTTTTCAGTAACCCCCAATTAAGGAACGCCAAAAAAATGAGAGTCATTGCCTATAATTTTTACCCAAGGATCTAGATTAGTCAAATAACAAATAATAGAAAACAATTTTATTAATTCAGTAACTTTGTTTACAAGATGCTTAAATGAACTTTCTACCCTCAAAACTGTACATTTGAGAAGAAATAATTAGCAAATCCTCCTTTTAAATATTTAATGCCTTCATGTGATTTCCATCTTTATCTTCATGTCCTTTGTCATGTATATCAGTTTATAACTAAAATGGCGTGAAACAAATATGCGGTTAGTATTTTGTCATACGGGTACGTGGGTGCATTCAAAATGTGTAAGTAAACCAATAACATATATTTCATCAAATACTTATAAATAAGTATTGTCATGTATTCACATAATCTTTCTTTATGTGATACTCAAAGTGGCATTATAATTGAACAATATATAAATAAACAACCAACATTTTAATTGTTCAATCCTCGAGAAAATCTCAAAAAATGTCGGAAAACTAATGCAGGTAGACTTAGGCGTAAGCATGTACCTTGGTGGTGAGCTAAGCTGATTACACTTCAATTATATTCAAGGAATCCAATCAACAAATATGAATTTGGGCCATCATATTATATCTACATGTATGTAAATCGTAAAGTGTCACAATCATGTTAATAACGTTAAACCTTACTCGAGTCCTGGTCTAGCATTTAGGATTCATTATTATTGAATTATCATTAGGGTTATATTTAGATACCCCAATTCCCATGTTTAGCGATTCAATGCAAGAGCCCTAGTTCATTTTAGGTGAAATCATGATTATTTAGCGGAGGATGCCTTATATCCTAACTTCAGATGAGGATGGAAGTTTCTTTTAAGATTTATTTAGTAAGAGGATGAGAAGTAGATGAATCAAGATGAGAAGAAAACCTAAAGGTATTTTACTTCGGGCAAAATCATCCAACTTTGGCCGAGCAGGATGCACAGGCCCGGGAGTCCTCGTAAGCCGACTAGCAAAGCGGAGGAAAATCTTTCCAGTCCCTGGATCGTGGTCCCTTCTAGACGCCATCGTCTTTAGAAAATGCCCTAATAATTCCCTCATATTTCTATAGATTACTTGCAATTATAAACTTTTATATATTATTTGAAAAATATTGTGCTCTGATACCAAATATAACGACTTCACTTTTCAGTAACCCCCGATTAAGGAACGCCAAAAAAATGAGAGTCATTGCCTATAATTTTTACCCAAGGATCTAGATTAGTCAAATAACAAATAATAGAAAACAATTTATTAATTCAGTAACTTTGTTTACAAGATGCTTAAATGAACTTTCTACCCTCAAAACTGTACATTTGAGAAGAAATAATTAGCAAATCCTCCTTTTAAATATTTAATGCCTTCATGTGATTTCCATCTTTATCTTCATGTCTTTTGTCATGTATATCAGTTTATAACTAAAATGGCGTGAAACAAATATGCGGTTAGTATTTTTTCATACTGGTACGTGGGTGCATTCAAAATGTGTAAGTAAACCAATAACATATATTTCATCAAATACTTATAAATAAGTATTGTCATTTATTCACATAATCTTTCTTTATGTGATACTCAAAGTGGCATTATAATTGAACAATATATAAATAAACAACCAACATTTTAATTGTTCAATCCTCGAGAAAATCTCAAAAATGTCAGAAAACTAATGCAGGTAGACTTAGGCGTAAGCATGTACCTTGGTGGTGAGCTAAGCTGATTACACTTCAATTATATTCAAGGAATCCAATCAACAAAGATGAATTCGGGCCATCATATTATATCTACATGTATGTAAATTGTAAAGTGTCACAATCATGTTAATAACGTTAAACCTTACTCGAGTCCTGGTCTAGCATTTAGGATTCATTATTATTGAATTATCATTAGGGTTATATTTAGATACCCCAATTCCCATGTTTAGCGATTCAATGCAAGAGCCCTAGTTCATTTTAGGTGAAATCATGATTATCAAATATATCTTGTCATAACATCATGAATACTTTCATAAATTATGTCCATTAACAACATAGCAAACCATGCTCTTTAATCCCTGGTCTTCAAATGTATGGTTACTCACATTAGAAACCTTAATTATTATCAACATGGTCATGATTATCTTGGATCATCATTATTTTCAACATTATCAGATTATAACATGATTTGAGAGCATTAATGTATGTAACAGGTTAAACACACCAGTCTAGGGTTTTTATACACTAATCACCACTAAACTCATATTTGCACTACTTTTGGAACTAGAAGCATAGTTAGACTTCAAACTATTTTATTTGGATGCCTCTCATTTTTCTGATCAATTTGATATATAATTTTGTTATATTTTGATCAGCCAATGATTAGTTATGTTAATTGCAAGAAAATCAGATCTCAGCCAATAGAACATTGCCACATCAGCAATAAATAATACTTATTGCGATTTGTTGGACCGATTTGGGTTATAGCAAAAAGACAAGCGTGCCCTAGAGCTTCACACTTTGGCCTAGGGATATCGGGGTCATTTGACCCTTTCTTTCCTTTCTCCTTGCGTGAACGAGCCTCAGTCCTATGTGGAGTGCGACTCTGTGCACGGTGCTTCCAGAGGCGCTGTGATGGCGTCCTCCCTCTCTCTCTCACGTGAAGTCTGACTGTCCTCCTGCGAGGCACAACTAGTTGGCTGCATTTTCCGTCAATGGAGCCTTCGTTCCCGGTGTCAGTGGACCGGAGGGAATTTGCAATTAGGTGGACAAGCACACTAAGGCAATTGAGAAGGAATTGGCTAGAAGATGAATATGAACACAGTAGATTTGTGCTGCTGAACTTCTCGCAGCTTTTCTGGTTGTGTATTCCCCCTTTTATACGATCTTGGTCACGATCCGCTATTTCCGTATCATCCCAGGAGCTGGAATACGTGCCATGATCGGCGCCCACTTATGCTAAGGACTCGGTCTTACCGCAAACAGCGCCAAGCCAAAACAGAGACATGCACGGCATGCACATGTTGCAGCTCGTGCTTAGGCCTAGTTTGGTTGGGCCGAAAATGAAGTAGTGCGGTTTCAACTCATCATGATTTGCAATTCATTTCGTTTGGTTGCACTGAAATTGAAGACGAGGTGTGGAAACCAACTTCCGGTGCCAGGTCTCTTGTTGCAGCTGTAGAAATTGGTAGTGAACGAACCACACCCAAAATGGGCGCGGTTCGGTTTCCAGCCCACACTTTCCGGTGGTAGCTCCTGGGCTATCCTTGTTCCACGTCAATAAATGTTGTAAATAACTACAAACTTGTGGATGTTTTAGTATTTTGCATCAACGCAGCTCCATTCACGACCACCAAACTACATCTTACCAGACAGAAACAAATAAAATGTTTGCATTCAACCTACTTCAAACCAAATAAAATGGTTGTCCCTCCAACTCATTGTTTCCAATTTCCTGTTTTCGTATTCCTAGTATTGGTTGGTTTTACACCCAACCAAATTAGCCCTGAGCTAAAAAAGATTAGACTGTTTTTAACTAAGGAAAACATGCACGAGTTTATCTAACACCCGGCTCCTCCTTCGCTGCAAAGTTCTGGTCTCCTTCATCCATGATTCCGTTTGGGGGGTCATCTCTTGCATAGCGGTTAGCGCTTCCGCCTGTTCCTGCTACAATGCCCATCCCAGGGTGGCTGGCGGCACCAACCCCCAGGTTTAGCACCCTCTTGCCACCGCAGCACCATCACAGGTCATTCCCTACCCTCTCCCTCTGTCAATACTCCTTTCTCTTTTGGCCTTCCTCATAAGGTAACGAAACTTGGTTCCTGACCCTGTTACATCACAGCACCTCTGACGAGGGTTGTTCACCGTGTTCCGCCCATCAAGCTATGCCAGCCTCCATGTCCTTGTTCTCTCCTTCCTCTCTTGTCCAACGGATGACATCTTTCACGATCGGGCCGCCTCCCATACGAGCACCTGCTCGCCGCCGTTCGGCTCTGAATCCAGAGATGCATCCACCGCCACCTCCTTTCAACAAAGCCATCAGCCCATCTCCCTGCTCATGCTCGTGACTGCCCCTCCTATAATGGGTGTACAAGTTTCCGCTGCGATCATGGAGGTAGTCGACTCGTGCCTTCTTGCACATACAGTTGTGAAGGGCTATCTTGAAGATAGTCTTCTAGGGTTTCGGGAGAGGAGACGATGAAAAGGGTAAAAGGGAGGGTTACCTTCTCTCTGAGTTATCATGGATATCATATATATATATATATATATATATATATATATATATATATATATATATATATATATATATATATATATATATATATATATATATATATATATATATATATATATATATATATATATATATATAGAGAGAGAGAGAGAGAGAGAGAGTCTCAGCTTATAATACACTTGAGTGTATTTGGAGCAAAATACACTCAAGTAGTTTTTCATGATGCCACATTTTTTTTTATAAAATCTAATATGTTGATCTTCTTAAACATCTTCTGAATAGCTCATATATAAAATTTGAGTCTATTTGGACATTTATAACTCACGTTATGAAGACCACAAATATTATGTATTTCAAATTAGTTTTGTGTGTCAATTTTTTTGCCCTCAGATGAGTGACTTACACTCATCCAAATGAGTTCAAATTTGTATGTATCCTAATTATAGTATGACAATAAAGATCATTGGTTTACATTTTACAAAAAAAATAGTCTCGATATGAAAACACCACTTAAGTGTATCGTGCGATTTGTACACTCAAGTGTATTCTAGCCTGACTATATATATATATATATATATATATATATATATATATATATATATATATATATAGGTTAAAAGAATTGTGTACCTGAGTACATGTAACTTACACGTATCTACCTTCGTTTATGGTGATTGTAAAATTGTACTGAATAATCCAACCTTATAGATGTAAAGTATACCTCTTAGATTAGATGTGTACAAAAATCACCACAATCTGATATTCATAGATTATCCAACGAAAGAAGATGTGTACCGGAGGCACCGTACACCTCAGTCATTTTTAAAGATGCAATAACATTTTGAAAAATCTAAACCATTGATCTTCTTAAATATCTTAAGAACATACTATATAATAAATTTTAGCTCATTTGGACACTTATAGGTCGTGCATCTAAAGGATGCAAAAATCTGGCATTTTAAATTAGTTTTGTGCGTCGATTTTGTTACCCTTAGATGAGTGACTTACACTCATCCAAATAAGCTCAAATTTAGTATGTGGCTTATTATTATTGTAACCATTAAGATCAATGGATTAGATTTGAGAAAAACATGGTCTAGATAGGCAAACACCATTGGGGTGTACAGCGTAATCTATACACTCAAGTGTATTATAGCCTGACTATACATATATATATATAATATTATATATATATATAATATTATATATATATGAAGACTCCTTTTTGTACTTTTCTTTGTTCTCTCTTCAAAAGTGCAAGGCACCACCATTACTCCTTTCCCAAAGATTGATGTTTCCTTTTTATAGAAAATATTCCTCTTTCACAAATCAATTTATCATCAACTAAATTATGGGGAAATGGCAAGGCTTGACTCCTCTTACCTTTCTCTTACTTTTCCTTTTGTGAAAACTTTTGGCTTTTATTCTAACATAACCAAAAGTCACGAAAAGACACTACCATAATTTTATCAGAACTCGGATTTGGCAACAATAAGTCATTAAGTAAAAGCACTTAACTATTTGGTGTACATTGGATAATTGGTTATTTAATCTATTTAGAAACCATTTTATCATTGGTTTCTAGATTATTCTTTTATTTCTGTCCTAGGTATATTCTTTAAACCAATTATCCTCATTTCATGGCAACTCATTAAAACCTTTTCCAATTATATTTAGTAATTGGAATTCATGGGAATGTCTTTTATATACAAGACTTTCTCTTTTAGACATCTCATTAAAACACATACCAATATTTTATGGAATATCTTTTCCCCCAAATTTCTAGAACTCTCTTTATTATTAGATTTTCCTCTCTTTCTTTATCCAAAATCTATTAATGGTTTATAAAAAAATGGTGAACTATACAAAATACATCCCATATGTAGTACTTGCATTTTCAATCCATAATTTGTAGAAAAGACACATAGAAAATCATCTTTCTAATGTGTCCCTCATATGATATTATTTGTAAACAAATAAATTAAAACATGGGAAAAACCAGGTTATAACATCAAGCTTATACGAGTGACTCCTCATATATAAATCATCTATATAGCTCAAGTGAGGTTTCTAGTATCATATGTTAAGAAAGAGTCATATATTAAGAAATACAAGTGCAAGGAACAACATTTATGTGTATCTTATGCACAAGGCATTTTATTCTCAGAACCAGAGTTTCATATATCACCTCATTTGCAACTAATGATGAGATTCACAAACATACATCATTCTAGCTAGTACCTAACTCAATCAAAAGGATGGACTCTCTCATTATGAGTCGCTTACCCAACATTTTTTACCCAACTCTCACATATAGGATTGAATCATGCAAAATGACTCAACTCGTCTACTCAGGAGTAACCCCTCTTAGGACACATCATTTCACATATATCTCATACTATTCATATATTTTAGGGTATGTCCTATAACGCTCTCCTTGTGGGTCTCACTCTCTCTGGAGTTCACCACATATCTTGTCCTAACACGGGAGATCGTCCTTTGTAAAAGAGCATGAGGTTCATGCATATTCAACCTTATTTTAACTTATCTCATCTTAAGTAAAAAAAAGAGTATGTACTTTCATCATCCAGACTTAGCTTAGATTCTTCAAAATTGGATTCAGATCATATACAACTTAAATCATTATTAGGGAACTATTACCATCAGAGATTAAACTTAGATAAGATTACAAATTCTTATTTTATATATAAACCAATCATCTACTCTAACTATCACATATCCAATAAGACTCTAGACATCTAATCTACATCTACTCTCTCCTATATGCATGTCACTCCCTTTCACTTAGGCTACATGAACACCTCCTACTATCCTGTGTGAGGGACACATTTTGATATTTACATATATAAAATAAAATAGTATAAAATTTTTCTTTGAGAAGGAAGACGTTAGAAAAAAATGGCGAGGCTCGATCCGATTGAAAACAAAACCAAATCAGAAAAATTGAGTGTCCCATACACAGTACATAGTCTAGTGTCGTGTCACCTAATGAAATGGTGAGAACAAGGTGTAGACTAGTGTAGTTACCCAATACATATGAACACTAAATGGAAAGGATTTCACACACTTGTCTAAACCCATTTCTCGAACATCTAGGTTCTAGTCTAGAGGCAAAATCAAACCTAGTTCATATAGAACAACTTACTAAGTTTCTAGGGTTTAAAGTGAAAGGTGAAATTTAGTTTTATGTTTCATGGTGAGCAATTATCAGGTGTAGCTATTGTTCATGCTCTGATACCAACTGTAACGTTCCCAGATTTTGAGTTCCCAGAACCTAGTGGAGTCGAGAGGACAAAATCTAAAAATGTTAATCAATTGTATTAGAGTTGCATTGTGGAAGAATATGTGCATACGTGAACAAGCAACCACAAGCATACACCATAAAATTCTCAACATTCAAGATGTATATTAATACAACATGAATTATTACAAATTATAATTTCACATTGAATGAGAATTATACAAGTCTAACATGTATGCTAACAAATCTTAACACAATAGGTACAACTTGTACATTTCTCACTTCCTATCCTTTTCTCCCATGCAAGATTTGAACCTAAAACATATACGAAACAAAAAATCAACACACGAGGTGTTGTGTACGTGGGAAGAAAGATACATATATTTATGGTTTTCATAACTTTGAAAAGACTTACAGAACGAAAGAAAAAACATAGAAAATAGTTCTTTAATAAGTGAAATGCTCCAATTTTAGTCATTTTTCTAGATGAGTTGTATTACTAAGGTGGACTAGTACCAAAATATAAATATTGGGATCATCCCTTTGTATCAAGTACTCTAGGGAGCTACTTGTACATTGTGTCCTCTAGGGAGGCGTACTAGGAAACATTAATTCATTCCCTTGTTAGGGGGATAATGAACATCTTAAATAACTATAAAATATATGCTCATAATTTATGTTTCAAGTGACATATCACCTAGTACATATATTAATACTACATTTAATATTTGCAAATAAGAGAGAGAGAGAGAGAGAATACATATATATCATGATTTCAACTAAGAAAACCATAGTCATCTACTTAAATAAATTCCACGTACTTGAGTTAAGAGATTTTTGAGCATTTATAGATCATGGGAGCTATTTTCTACAGTTTTCTAAGGAAGATTTATTTTCAAGAAATATATAATGAATTACCTTATGTGATGGGATCATCCACCTGAGGTGGTGCTCTCGGATTGGTAGACGTTGGCCTACCCACCTCTCTTAGTCGCCCACTTGGCTGGTGTGGCCAAGAGCGGACCGACCAACTTATCTGATAAATTGGACCGGTCTATTAGGCATTGAAGTCAGTTCGACGAGGTTCCATCCTCGTGACTGGAATCCCAGATTCATGTCCCCGTTCTCCTTCTTTTGCGATGTCTCTCTGCTTTAGCATGTGAGGGTATCATCATGAATAGAGAGAACTCCAACGAGGAGAAAAGAGAGATGTGAACCTCCTATGCTTTTTCCACAAGGTCCCTCCGGTGGTCGTGACTTCCCTTCCTCAGAGAAGGGTCTCTGAATCCCCGTGTCGAAGAAGTAGGTCTTTGTACTATGAGGATGATGGGCGAGAAAAGGGGGGTTTCTCCATCTCAGCTCCCTTTCCACTGCTTTTGGTGCAAGATTGTCCGGCAAGATGTTAGAAAGGTAGCAACAACACTAGAGAACGATCGTCTTCCATGGTAATCCTCCCGTGACTCGACCTCTCCCCCTTGACGAGGTTGAGTTCGTCTGACGAGTTGGGGCTTCGCAACGCTGCGCAAGTATCAGAAGAAGCACGCCAGCCTCCCAGGGTGATTTCCTCAACTGTAAAATCCCCAAAGATAGCTCCTGCCATCTCCATTTCTTTTTCACACCCCCTTCTAGCACCCTCCTAAAGGTACGATGGAGGAAGAAGAGAAAGAGAAAGATGCATCTCCCTCGTCACTGCAGTCCACGCCCCATACAAGGATTCGTTGGGAAAACCCTCTTCCCCCAGTCATGTTCCCTCATCTGGAATTGCTTGAGATCCGTCATTTGGGGCCAATGTCTTAGCTCGTAGTTCATGGCATGACTGCTCCATGAAAATCGAAGGTAGAAGATGAAGTTTCCTCCACCAGATCCTAGCGGATAGTTGAGATTGGACCAAGCCTCCAGGCTACAGGTTCAAACCCACTAATGAGTGCACCCCGACGACTAGAAGGCCACGTGACACATTAATGTCATGCATGTAATGTAAAATAGCAATCGTACTCCTCGATGCATAAAATCAACATTTATTGCCAATATTAAAACCTAAAGAACTTGTTTGAGGAGCATCATTTCTTCATCAAATTGTGATTGTTGCTTTAGCAACATTCAAATTACCTTATACCAAAGTTTAAGGCTCAAAATCCATTATTTGTACATGTAAATAATTTCTTCAAACCACCTTAGAAATAAGTGTGTAAACCTTGAATACAAATCAATTTATCATTAAATCCTCATCAAACAAGTTCAATACACTTGTATGATCATTTTATATTCCAAAGATCGCTATACAACCATTCAAATTAATGCATGTCACTAAATGGATGTTTAATTTCATAAACAATTAAATTAGTTAACAAAAATCATCCATTCTAATTGAACTCAATTAGATGGCATAATCATCAATGGTACCTCCAATCACCCCTTATCAATGGTAATAATCCATAATTGGATAGCCAACTCATCAATATGGTATCAACCATCTTCAAAGCATTCATGGTCCTCAAATACTATATTGGGTAAAATGCAAGGTCATCACAGTAAGTCTAGTTATGTTTCATGTCTAATTTTCACAATTTGGGGCAATTACATATTTTGACATATCCAAGTCTAGCTCAATTTTAGTAAGGTTGGTAAAATTTTCAACTTATGCATGTCTAAATTTATACACTTTTTGCATATAAGTCGCACACCTAGTATATAGGTTGATTGAAATCCGAGTGTGAGTTTGTTCCAAGTTTAAAATGAATGTTTTGGATTCAGGGTCCTAAATTTGATAAGATAAGAGTGCTCGAAATATGAGCCCACACTGTTTCAAGTTTGGACCAAGTGAATCAATGGATGCATATCGATATTGGGCTATCTATCATAAGTTATGGTCAGAATTTTCTGACCCGGAACCAACTGCAACCCAAATTTTAACAATCTTGTATGTAGTTAATAATGGATGATGGAATGTTTTTTTTTCATATCATATGCTTGAAACAATCATAATATAATATATTTTTTAATGAATGAGGTGAGTAAGAAATGTCACGTTGATGTACAGAAGGCGCACTGAATTGGTAAAAAAATAGCCATTTATCACCACCGCAGTAGTTGACGAAACAACGCCCCCCCCCCCCGGGTGGGAAGTTAGAGATTTCAGCAAAGGTGAGGAGAGTAATGGAAAAAAAGCTCTAAAGCTTTTGTTAGAAAGCATGGCGGGGTAAGACATGAAGTCCAAAGCAACTAAATAGGTTCCTTTTTTCTATCATCTTAATATGTTGGATCTAGATTATCAGAAGAAGGAAAAAAAAACATCGGTCAGGTCACCGTTTGTGATTTAATTACTTTTTAATTGAGTACTATCTTATGGCATATTACCTTTATTCTCCAATAAGTTACCCTGGCAGATCTTGTATTTTCAATTTTAAAACCCTACTTTATATCGACCCAGATCATGTAGTTTTAATTCTAAAACCCTACTTTATATTCGACCCGTCTAGAAAAACTCATGGTTTTGTACCGTCTTACTTAGCCAACAACTTTGCTCTCATACGTATTATAATTAACTTTTTCCAAAACACAATGCATATGTCCCTTCTTTTTTTTTTTGCGCGTTGCACATGTAGCAGCAAGAGTAACTATATATGTTTCCCCCTTTTTACGATGTTTTGTTATTTAATAGTTTCTTTAATGTATATTTGAGCATGATTTTGTAAAAAGAGAAATACTTACAGGAGACATCACAACTAACTCATCTCCGTGATAAGTACCTCTATCATTCGATGGGCCTAATGCTACTTTATCACTAGCTTAAATCCTACTAATAGTTATATAACAATCATTACCAGTTTAGTATTTTTTTGTGTGTTTGTGCGCTTTTTAGACTGGGCGTGTACATTATTTTATACTGATTCTTTGTATAAGTGTAGTACAAAATTATATATGTCAACAGTAAAATAACGACTACATGACTGCCTGTAATGTCCATTCATTTTTGGTACTGACCTTGCATAATTTACATACTGGCCATGTACATTTTTCATACTGCTTATATGAATTCGTACTATGAAAACTACAACTACTTCCTTTTTAAGCCAACAGTTCAACAGCCTGAAAATGATTTTTTAAAGATCGAAATTTTGTTGTACTGACATGTATTATTTTTTATACTAAATGTAAAATATGTACAGTATTAGTAAAAAAACACATACCGCGACTAAGGTGATTTTAGCACACCACATCAACATATATCAACTAGTAGGACGATTTTGTTCGGATTGATGTAATTCAGAATTTGGTAAATCTGAATGCCTTACGAATCCAGTTTTCCTAAGATTCCAGAATTTTGTAGAGGTTTTGCCCTTGTATCCGTTCCTAAAAATCCCAGTTCTTCGCCTGAGAAATGGTGTGGCCTTGGTATTTCAACTGTGCTGCTCTTGGTTATGTTAGTACACGTTATTGGTGTGATTGGCAAATGTGGTTCCTGCTCCGCTGTATATGCTAATCATGTATTATTTATAACACAAGCAATAACATTGTGGCATTAAGAAGAGATTTATTCAAAGAAAGCCTGAATGACAAGTATCAAATATCAGAAGTGTCTAAAATCCTAAGAATCTAAAAGCCCTAAAATCCCAACAAACAAAGCATAATTCTTGCATGGTCCCTGGTTTAGCTACCTGTATACCCCATTGCAAACTCGAAGCCTGAGATGAACACCTAGTGAGAGGAATAATAACTTCCAGTTTTAAAAACTAAACTAGACTAGAAATATATTTTTACAGTGTTGGTGTGTGTTAAATTTTTCATTGGCTGTGTGTAGAGGAACACTTATTGTGTCCGTAAAAAATGCATACCACAAGACTAAGGTGATTTTAGCATACCACAAGACTAATGATTTTAGCACACCACACCCGCACATATCAACTAGTTGGGCCTTTTTTGTCAGATTAATGAAATTCAGAATTTGGTAAATCTGAATTTCGTACTAATCCACTTTTATCATAGATTCCGGATTTTTCTTAACATTTTGACCTTGTTTCCGTTCCTGAAAATCCCAGTAGTCTGCCTGAAAATGGTGTGGCCTTAGTATTCCATCCATACTGCTCTGGTTATGCCAGGGGATTAGCAAATTTGGTTCCTCCTCAGCTGTATTTGTTAATCATGTATTATTTATAACACAAGGAATGACATCCAGTGTGGCATTGGGATAGGATTCATCTAAAGAAGGCTTGAATGTAAAAACTGAAATTTCAAATATTACAAGAATCTAAAATCCTAAGAATCAAAAACCTCAACATCCCAACAAACAGGGCATAATTCCTGCATGGTCGCTGGTAGTATATCACTGTTCAGGCTAGATGGACGCATAAAATGGACACATAATAAGTTGAATATCTTCAGATTTCGAAAGAAAAAAAAGACTAGAAATGGATGCATAACAGCATAACTAGAGCTATTTTATAGACTTCTCAGTGTTTTGTATAAGATTTTCATATCCTAAAGCATATGCCTCAAATAACACCGCAAAGTTTATTAGAATGGAATAACCTGCTTGCTGAATTACTTATCCTCGCAGATATCATTGACGCTATGTAATGGAAAACAGGAGTTGGATTCGTCTTTCAAGCAGAACATAGAGCAAAAGCTTCGGCTTGAAAGCCAATGCTAACTACAGAATGGAAGATTATTTGCTGTGTCTATTCATTCTCCAATGTACAGAGGAAGATAAGCCAAAATATAACCCTGCGATTTCATCAAGAAATCCCAAAAGAAGCAGCCAGCGGCTTGTATACCGACCAGGAGAAGAACCAAGAAAGATTGACCTGGAACATCACCCGCACAATCCCATCGCGAAGATCATCAGTCACAGCACGTTTCGGACCAGCTCCAGAGGTAGCGGGCGGTGGCGGCTGAAGGGCTTGTTTGGTCCCTGGAACCGCTCATCGTCGTCCGCAACTCCGGCATCCAGCACGAACTGCTGGAGGAACCACGCGGCGTTCAGCCCGCAGAGGGCCAGAAGCAACAGGAGACGGGAGCGGCGAGAGGGGCGGCGCTCGAGGGCGGCGACGAGGGTCAGGATGTTCGTGAAGGAGACATGGAGCGCAATCAAGACCGCGCCCAACGGCGCCAGTACCTTCTTCTTCCAGCCGCTAGTGGCGACCGAGCCGGCGGCTTGAAAGAGGAAGCCCGCGGAGTACATGGCGGTGGCGCGCTTCGTGGCGTCGCGGAAGAGGCGGAGGGAGACGGTCCGCGCTCGGCGAAGACGAGTTTGCCTTCGAACCAGGCAACGCGACCTCAGCCAAAAGATCACCCCGGCCATGGCGGGCGGGAACAGGTTCTTTCGAAGAGGCGAACGGCAGTGGGTCTCAGGCTCTCAGCTCTTTTTTCGCTACCGGTGGGAATATCGGTGGAGTTCACGGTGTGAGAATCCAACCGAAGCCCAAAAATGACGGGAGGGGTTTGTAAAGCATGATCGCCAGAAACTCTAGCTGCTGGGCGGGAAGAAGGGGGAAGAGACGCCGGCTTTATGGCGTTGCTATTTGGATCCCCTTGACTCACCCGTTTATGGTAATAAAAGTTGGGGGGACGGGACGGGAAGGTGATGGGTATGCGGTTGACGCAGTGACCGCAGACGTGAATAGGGAGGGGAGAGAGGAGATGATGATGGTAGTGAGGGGGTGTCTCTGGGCACAGCGTACAGAGCACGTGGGAGAGAGAAAGGAAGGAACAGTGTAACATCTCACTTGTTTATGGGATATGCTATGCGGATTCACTCTCACAGATGAAACTCAAATTATTCTTTACCGCAAAATAAAAAGTGTTTAAACGAAATAATATATTAAATGTATCATTATACCAGTCCACCAATGTACCAGAACTTATCAAAATAATGTACTTTATTTGTTATATACTTTGTTTGTGGTGAAGAATAACTTCATCTATTTTAAATTCCAAAATGATGTTTACCTAATTTTGTTATTCATGTCATATCTTTTTTTATTATAAGAAAATTAGAAAAGGAGGTTATCGTTGCCATTTATTGAACTATTCAAAATTCTAGAATGAGTGATTGGAGATAAATTGTCATTGAATTCAGGAATTAAACAAAGTGTTTCATTGGTGGCCCTTAAGTTAGTCTACGAGTTATCTCTCTTTTCGTTTAAGTATTTTATTTCTTTTGTTTTTTACAATGTTTCTCCATTATAATGTTGACCTAATATGATTGAGCGAACTCTTATTTTTAAATTTTCGCATTATGTCTGATTTTCAGTTTGGACAAATGGGTCTAGGTCGGTCTTGGTTCTAATTGTTAAATACAGGATAGCCTTTTGGGTATGGGTAAATTTGAATCAAGGTCTATTCCGCGTTAGATTAGAAAAAATTATGTTATTTGGAATTTGAATGTTGGCAAACCTAATTTATCTATGATAATCTTGACAAATACATTCTAACTGAATAGGTTGATCGAAACCAAGGACTATTTTAATCGTGAGTGTTAAATTTAAAAGTTTATAGTTGTTTGCGTTAGAGACCTAATCCAAATATGAGTTAGGCTATCACTTAACTAGGTCATGCTTTTTTAACTAGGACACGACATGGACCTCAAGCTATGCTTGATTTATGTGGAAAAATATTTAATTCGTATCTAATTAGTTGTGGTTTTCATTGGTTGAAACTAAGGTGTCCATGATATGTCTGTGAAATTTTTTTGTTCTGGATAATAAAATAATATGGCTTGTAGTTTTGACGATTTGAGTTGGTTTTGTTCTAAGACACGCAAACTAAAATGGATTTCTAGTTTCTTGTTTGAAAATATAGATTGGTTCAATGTTATTGTATACAAACTATATTTGGGACAGAGTCGGGTTTAGACTAATATGGATTTTAATATATCTTGGATTGGACTAGAAAATTTTATGCTATTTTGGGTTGTAATGGCAGAAAAAATATGTCCATTTCTAGTGGTGTATGCTAATTTTAACAATCTCTAAATACGCATGGCTGACTCCATGGTTGGTTGCTTTACGTGATAGTTGGAGGAGGAATAATCCTCCTTAGAGATTTACCCCTTTGTCGTCAAATCGAATCATGGTAATGTCAAATATTGTGGAAAGGAATTAATCTCTTCTTGATTTAAATATGGCACAATGACACCCAAAAATAACTATATGGGTGACGTGGTAGATTGTGATTGGTTAGAATATAATCAGAATAGTAAAATTCATATAAACTAAACTATATGCCTGATGCGCGTCGTTGTACACGCAACAATCACTAGAAAAAGTCCTAGAGTTTAACCTTCTAACCCGGTTGTCAACTTGTTGCGAACAACAAGTCAACTTAGTATAGATAGGTATCGATCCAAGGGACGGTAGAAAAGAAAATTCGAAATCCAAATCCGATTGTAAGTACAAGAATTAAATCCCGATTTGAGAGAGTTGTTAATACTAAGAACAAAAAGAAAAGTGCTGAAATAAAATTTAACTAATCAAGAAATAAAGATCTGGGGTCCGGAAGATCACCACCAAAACCACGTTCATATTCAACTAATCAAATTCTAAACTCCAAGGATCAAATTAGGACCTTGTGGTTACATGTCCTTACGGACAAACTCACAAGGGCCAGACTTCCCGAGAACTCGTTGGTCCCGGCGTTCACGGATCATTGCCCAACCGTCCAACATGTCATTATCCACGGTCATATCAAAAAGCATGTGAATTCAAACTGGCGTTCAAACTCAAGGCTCAGGTGGTCGTGTCACCAAGGATTATAACAAGAATAAGATTAAATAGATGAAAAGATGATAATCACAATTAAGGGACTATTATTTCATTCTTACAGAGATCCACGGTTATATCACTCCATAAGAATATATCAGATCATCCAAATAACCACAAAGAAACAGAGAGAAGACATTTGTTCGATGGAGGAATATAACTGATTATATTGAATAGAACCGGGATAAGGGGCTACTCCCATGCCCCAGAGAAATTTACTCAGACATAACAAGACCAGAAGAAATGCAAACTAAAATGAGATCCAACATTATACAAGATGTTGTCTACAACTAAAAATTGGATGAAATGGAATGAAGAATGGAATGCATTTACAAGTGAAGAGTCCCTCCTTTATAGGAGGGGGAGGGGGTAGGATGCCCTCAAAAGAGGGGGAAAAAGATAGGGAGACACATTTTTGAATTTTCTAGATCTGGTCAAATCGAAAGTTGGTTGTCTTTAATTATCTTGACCATATAACTCCCTTTAATGCAGATTCTCACAGAAATGATTTCGAACATATTTTTCTCCTATGAAAAGCATAGAAGCGGTACCAATAATAGGATTTTATTTTAGAAAATTAAATTTCCTTTCCAATGAATACTTGTACACTCAATTTGGAGTTCGAATACAAGAGTTATGTCACTTTTGGTGGAGAGTATATATGAATTTCAGGACTGCTGCAAATTGTGTAATTTTCCTACAAAACCCAAGAAAATAGAATTAAAACTCCAATTAAAGAGAAAAATCTAGAATAACACAATTAATTATGAAACTAAGAGAATAAATAACAAAATAATCCTAAACAAATATAAAAATATATATAAATAAAAGGGATAAATATACATTTATCAATGCCTGAATATAAACAATATATACATGAATATAATCAAACAAATGGAGAAATCCAAAAACTAAGGTTTTCGGGGCCTAATTCTATCTTGTATTAAAAAATTATATGTTAATTCAATTCAAAAATAGTTATTCATGAAAATCATAAATTTAGTGAATCAATGTTCATATCTTGTTTAATTTTGGTATTAGTACAAGAAATCTAATCTAGATCAATGGTATACAATAGGATTTTAGTCTAAGAATTAGGATTACACATAATGGCAAATTATGGTTTCTAAACCTTAGGGCTCTTAATAAGGTTTGGGCAATTCCACCCGCTGAGAATTGCCCAAACTCATACCCACTTAGTTGTTTAGCGGGTTTCACGATTGCCCATGGGGACCCACGGATGACACACTTAACTGGATTACTTATATAAAAATAAATATAATGATACACTAGCACTTAGAATAAATAAGATGATCTACTACTAACCATTAATTGTTATGGAGATACAAAACTTAGACTTTCCCAACAAGATTTGATATGAGAGGGAGATATTGGGAATATTTAAACCCAACTCTACTACATTATCTAAATGTTCCATAAAAATTAATCTGGAGTCATAGTACAAGTAACTAACTCTAGTTTATTGATCATAAGCATACATTAGAGGATTTTAACTGTACATTAGAGAATTTGACCTAAAATTATGTATGTGCTTCAATAGTTGTAAAAACATAACATACTTTTTTATTTGATAGTGAAATTGTATAGTAGTTGGTTGTTCTTCTACTATATTTCATGTAAAAGCACTGGTGAATGGTCTACCTTTACTATTACAGTAGCAACTTACAAAGTAATTGTTTGTAGAACACTTATTATATGGGCACCCGTGGGTGACCCATAACCCGTTGGGTCGGGTTTGGATTTGTCTTTCTTCAACTCATTGAGAATTGCATCTTTTTGACCCGCACCCACGAGACCCCAACCCGCAATGACCCAACCCAAACCCAACTCACCCACACATTTGATAGTTATATTGTGTACTTTATTTGTCGGTGTTTTAGGTCAAGTTGCACCTATTATCTCAAGACGTGGTTTTCTAGAGTTGGTACCAAAAAATATGTAGCTAAAGAACAATGGAGTATTTAATTTTATATATATATATATATATATATATATATATATATATTGCAAAGTATTTCCTTTTGATACACCTTATAACTCCTTTCAAGAATTTTATCTTCCTCATGTTATAAAACCCATTTTATTTAATGAATATTATTGATAATTATAGGTTGTTTTCTAAACCTAGATTCTAGAAAACATATAGTGGCCCTTGCTTCCTATAACAAACCCAAATTCAGTGAAGTACTACCTTTGACCCCTTAACCTTATAATCATTTAATTTAAACTCTTCGTATTAATTTTGTATGCCCATAACATAATGATTGAGGATTTTATACAAGAAATATGGTAAATATACAAGTTTAGGGTAATTTATGAAAAATTATATAATTAAAGGATTTGAGTTCAATTAAATATGCTAGAACTTTTCCAATGGATAGGTTTAGAGGAAAGTAAGTTATACATGAAATTTTCTTAATAGATAATAAAGGAATACATTAATATGAAGAAAATAGACTTTCCCTCAAACTAGGTATTTTGAGCATTAAAGTTCTCCAAAAGGCAAAATCAACTTTAAATTCATTCGGGTCCCTGTTAGTCTACCTACCTAATTTCACTTTATTTGGAATTGGTTTACTCGTCCAATTTGATCGGGAAAGAAAAATAAACTAATAATATGTCACTTTAGTCGAGTCTAATTTGGAATGCATTAAATGTCAAGTGGGTAAATTTTTGATAGTTGCAACTGCATTTTCTCTCCTCTATCGGATCATGATCTAATGGTCTAAGAGGCATCTTCAATCCTACCCTCAGTTTGGAAACTGTCAATGGTTTTGTGGGAAATAAAATTGGGATTTCTCCCTCTTTGCTCGATCTTTTCTCAAACTTTCTTCTCCTATGGAGTCCTGCTTCAAATCTGCACCAATTGATCCCCTAATCTAATCCTATTTTAGAGAATTCAAGATTCACCCAAATCTTGGGGCTTAAGTTTCTTAAAACCACCTTGCAGAAACCCTAATACCCCAACTCCAATATATATATGGCATGCTAGGAAGTCGCCTCTCATCACATGCAAGCCTTCCCTTGAAGGAAAAACCTAGGGACCAAAACGTAAAGTCTGAGAACTTTCAAAAACTACAAACAGGTCCCTGCATGCCCAAAAACTTACAACTTTTGACTTGAAAGTCGGTTTCAGACGATTTCTCTGGCAACATCCCACGCGCAAGATCTTACACGTTTTAAGGGCTAGGATTCACACTACGCACATATCATATCTGTTTTAAATGTTATTAACAAAAGCAAGCTTACAACTTAGCAAAGCAGCTAAAACACATGCTTAACAGCATACTTACAGTGTAAGCTCAACACGGGTCGTAACAATCTCCCTCCCTTATAAGAATTTTGTCCCGAAATTCCTAAAAGAGAAAAGGAAACTTGCTATGCATATCAGACTCAAGCTCCCACATAGCTTCCTCTAGGTTATGATTCCTCCACAAAACTTTCACCAAGGGTATCTCATGATTCTTTAGTTTCTTGATCCTTCGATCAACTATCTGTACCGGTCCTTCAACATAGGACACATCTGTTCTGAGCTGTGTCGGTTCTGGGTCTATTATTTTCTCTGTACCAGGGTGACATTTCCTCAACATAGACACGTGAAACACATCATGAAGATTGGCCAACTCAGACGGCAAATCCAACCTGTGGGCTACAGGTCCAATCCTCTCAATGATAGGATATGGGCCCATAAACCTAGGAGTCAATTTGCCTCTCTTACCAAATCTCAACACTCCCTTCCACGGTGAAACTTTCATATAAACCTCGTCACCAACCTCAAACTCAAGAGGTCGACGTCGTCTCTCTGCATAACTTTTCTGCCTGTCCTGAGCCGCTTTCAACTGCTCCCTGATCACAGATATCTTCTCTGTAGTCATATCGACTATCTCAGGTCCAAGAATTTCCTTCTCGCCTACCTCATACCAACAAACTGGCGATCGACACTTCCTGCCATACAGAGCTTCATATGGGGCTATTCCAAGACTAGAATGGTAGTTGTTGTTATATGCAAACTCCATCAGGCTTAAGTGTTCTTCCCAGTTACCTCTGAACTGCAAAACGCATGCTCTCAGCATGTCTTCAAGAGTCTGAATGGTTCTCTCAGACTGACCATCCGTCTGCGGGTGAAAAGCTGTACTGAACCTCAGCCTTGTACCCAACGCACGATGTAACTGATTCCAGAACCTAGATGTAAACTTAGGATCTCTGTCAGAAATAATGGAAACTGGAATCCCATGTAATCTGATTACCTCATCCACATAAATCTTGGCCAGCTTTGGAACATCAAAGGTTGACTTGATAGGGAGAAAGTGAGCAGACTTAGTTAGTCTATCTACAATCACCCATATCGAGTCTGAACCTCTAGGCGTCCTGGGTAACCCTACCACGAAATCCATCGTGATGTGTTCCCACTGAAGTACAGAATCAACTTTCTTAGGGTCAACGCTAACTCCATCTCTCGAGATAACATGTCCAAGAAATGCTACCTCGGCCAACCAGAACTCACACTTGCTAAACTTAGCATACAACTGATGTTGCCTCAACAACTGCAACGTCATTATCAGGTGTTGCTCATGTTGTACATCATCTCTAGAGTAAATCAGAATATCATCTATAAAAACTACAATAAACTGATCTAAGAATGGTTTGAAGATCTGATTCATCATATCCATAAAGGCTGCTGGGGCATTGGTCAGCCCAAACGACATGACCAGAAACTCATAATGCCCATACCTGGTTCTGAAAGCTATTTTGGGAATATCAAAAGCCTTTTTCTGAGCTGATGATATCCAGATCTCAGGTCTATCTTAGAGAATATTGTCGCTCCACACAACTGATCAAACAGATCGTCTATTCTCAGCAAAGGGTACTTGTTCTTAATAGTGATCTTGTTCAGTTGCCTGTAATCTATGCAAAGACGCATAGTACCATCCTTCTTCTTAACAAACAGCACTGGAGCACCCCACGGTGAAGAACTGGGTCTGATGAAACCCTTATCCAGCAACTCCTGCAGCTGCATCTTGAGTTCCTTCAACTCTGCAGGTGCCATTCTATAAGCTGGCAGTGCCACTGGATGACTACCTGGATATACTTGAATCTCAAAATCAATGTCTCTGACAGGAGGTAAGCCTGGAAACTCTTCTGGAAAAACATCAGAAAACTCACTAACTACCGACACATCATAAACACTGGCGGTGCTCTTCTCTGCTCTAGTGTCAACCACATGAGCAAGGAACGCTTCACATCCTTTCTGTAGCATCTTATCAGCTACTACAGCTGATACAATGCACGTAGGAAGAACTTTCCTGTCTCCAGTAAAGACACAAGAAAATTCACCTGGTTGAAAGGTAGCTTCCTTCTTCCTGTTGACCTAGGTGTCGCATATTGCCCATATTTTGATAATGACTTAACCATTCCACTCATATGTATCTAACATTTCTAATTGAGATCATTGCAGACATTAGATACAAGAAAAGAATCAAAATTCACTCAAAGCTCTCTCCCGGCACATGCAAAACATGTGACTTTCACCCGCTTTGTAATATAGCCCTTAGAGGCTTAGAGCAATTTTTGTAATCACTTAAATTCATGTTTTGCATTGTATCTAAGATGGATAAAATGATTGGAACTCAAAAATCCATCATTTATACAGTTTTTGAATATTCCAAAATACCCCTTAATAGGGATTTGGTCGGCCGAATTACAAACTCGGCCGATCCATGTATTGAGGAATTTTCTAGGCTGTCGGCCGAGTTTCAATGCCAGGAAACTCGGCCGATCCACTGGTCAGTCAAAACCAAAGGAAGACTGATCGGCCGAGTTTCCCCCTGGAAACTCGGCCGACAGATTCCCTGTTGGTTTTGTCACCTAGTGTGTCGGCCGAGTTGCCTTTAATGAAACTCGGCCGATCGAACTGTACTGAAATGCAGAAAAAGCAATTCCAACCGTTGGAGGAGTTGGTGGGACTCAAAATAGATCCGTTGCAAGTTGTAAAACGGCTAGTTTGTGCCACTTAACTCACCCAACCTCAAAGGGACACCCTCAACTATAAATAGGACCTCTTGGACTTCATTCCAAGGTTTCTCATTCACATATGCTTGGTCCTAGCCTTAGTTGAGTGGTTTCTAATCCTTTGAGCCCCTTTCTCTCTCTACCTTCAAAGCAAATTCGTGAGTATGAGTGAGTTAGGATCCCATGTATGAGAGCTATCATTTGTAATCTTGTAAAGCTCTCCTTTCCACTTCTCCCATCTCCATTCTCTATGAAGATTGATTGAAGTTTCTTCTCCGAGTGAAAGAGAAGAAGGTTGCTGTTCTTCCCCAAGTGAAGGAGAAGAAGGCTAGCTGCTCCAGGCCTCCGAGTGAAGGAGGAAGGTGCTAAAGCTCTCCAAGTGAAGGAGAGGTGCAAGGCGAAGGGCAAGCAAGATAGGTAATTCCTTCAAGGCCGAAGACCAGAGCAAGAGTGGGTAAGTCCTTTAGAGAAGGCGGAAGACTACTTGCTTGGTGGGTAAGTCCTTGGTGAGGTAGAAGATCTTGGCTTGTTATATAAGACCTTGGATGGTTGGTTGTTGTAGCTTGTAATCTTATTTTTGTGAGAAATATAAGAGCCTCAAGTTACAAATCCTAGAGCCTAACCAACTCTAGGTAGTGGACTGACTTGATCCTAAGTTTAGGACGAGGAACCACTCTAAACCACCTGTCCAAGTGCATGTTTATCCATATCTCTTACCCTTGCTATGAATGCTAGCTTAGGACATCAAATTACTGTTTTGCTTCAAATTACACTCGTAATATAATTTGGTGGTTTAATCTATCTTGTGAAGTTTGTGAAGCTCTATTCAACCCCCCCCTTCTAGAGCCCATTGATCCAACAAGTGGTATCAGAGCGGGTCTTCTCCAAGCTACTTCAACAAGTAGGAGAAGATGGGCGATTCGGCTCTCGGTTCACTCAACCTTGAGGGAAGCTACTCCACAAGACCCCCGGTCTTCGACGGCACCAACTTCCTATATTGGAAGAGAAGGATGCAGTTCTACATCCAAGGAGTTAGCTACGAGATGTGGAAGATAGTCCACCTCAAGTACGACGAGCCGAAGGGGAACATCACAACATGGACGGACGAAGAGATGAAGCGTGCTCAACTAAATGCTAAAGCCATTAGCATCATCTACGCTGCCCTCTCTCCATCGGAATTCAACCGCATCTCTTCATGGGACACCGCTCATGAGATTTGGCACAAGTTATGTGTCACCTATGAAGGGACGGAGCAGGTCAAGGAGGCCAAGATCTACATGCTCGGAGGCCTACTTGAAAATTTCAAGATGGGGAAGAATGAAAGGGTTGCGGACATGTACACAAGGCTCAACGTCATCCTCAACAGCCTTGCAGCCCTTGGGAGTGTCATGGATCGAGGCACCATCAACGCCAAGATCTTGAGGTCTCTTCCAAAGAGATGGGAGCCGAAGGTGACTTCAATTGAAGAAGTCTACAAGCTTAGCGAGTTGTCAACCGAGGAGCTGGTTGGTAACCTACAAGCTCACGAACCAAGGCTCGACAAGCAAGAGGAAGAGGAGAAAAGGGAAGAGAAGGAGACAAGAAAGATGAAGGACACGGCCTTCAAAGCTCATGTCGAAGAAATGATGAGGCAACAACAGCTTGCCATGAAGTCTCCTTGCCCCTCCTCAAGCGAAGACGAAGGTGCTAATGACCATGAAGCCAATTACTCCAAAGGAAGACACTTCAAGGGAAAGCAATCCTCCTCCACTCCTAGGTGCTATGAGTGTGGCCAAAAGGGCCACTACAAGAATGATTGCCCAAAAGTCAAGAAGGGCTATCATAAGGGCAGTCACAAGAAGGATGACAAATACAAGAGAGAATCCAAGTACAAGAAGAAGGACAAGAAGGAAAGACGATCCAAAGATGCAGCTCATGCGGCATGGGAGGAGTCTTCTACTTCAAGTTCATCTTGTTCCGAGGATGGAGAATGTCATCTTGCACTTATGGCATCTACTAGTGAAGAGGTAATGGAGGTAAGTGAGGTAAGCAATGTAAGTGATGAAGCTTTACTTGAATTATCTAAAGAATCTATCATTGAAATGCTTAGTGAATGTCAATCATCTCTTGCTAAATGTAAAGCTAAAAGAAAGAGATTAGGAAAGATAATAGATGATCTATATGCCAAGATTGACATTCTTGATGAAAATGAAAAGTTACACCTTGATAGTATAGATTCTTTGCAAGAGCAACTTCAAGACCTTGAACTTCAATACAATGGAGTAGAGGTTGAGAATGGTGCTTATCTTAAAACTATTGAAAGTCTTAAGATCGAGAACCAAAATTGCCTAGATGAGTTAGATGTTCTAAAAACTGAAAATGTTGAACTAAAACTCATTGATGATGCTAGGAGAGAGGAAGTTCATTGTTATCAAAAAGAAATTGCTATGCTTAAATCTGAAAATGCTAGATTGCTTGCTCAAACAAATGATCTATCCTCTAGACCTATCTTGCCTAGGAATGAAGTTGCTAACTTAACTATTGAAAAAGATTCTCTTCTTACTAAAGCCCTCTGTCTTGAGGCCGACCTGTTGCATGCTAGAGAAGATCTTGATAGTTTATCTACTACTATTAAAAATCTTAGTGATGATAATGCTAAATTAAGATCTACCTTGCAAAGGTTTCTTTCCGGTAAAAAGTCTCTAAATGATGTTCTAGAGCACTCTACCAAACAAATTGGTACTAGTGGTCTAGGATACGATGAGAGTATCCCAAAAGGTAAGAAGAAGAAGAAAGGTAAGAAAAAGAGTGTGGAAACTCCAATTCTCAATGGAGAGTCTTCCGGCTCTAAAAATCCCATGGTATGTATGCATTGCAAATGTGATGATCATTATTCTACCTATTGTCCTTACAAGCCTAAGGGGACCAACCCAAATATGAAATGGGTCCCCAAGCTAACCCCGGACCCCAAAGTTTGAGTTGGGTTCCGACATCCTCTTTTCTTGCAGGTCACAAAGAAATGGATTGTTGATAGTGGCTGCTCTAAGCACATGACTGGAGAAATCAGCCATTTCAACAAATTTGTGAAGAAGAAAGGAGGATCGGTAACCTTTGGGGACAACAAAAAGGGTAAGGTTATAGGTGAGGGTGATGTAGGTAATGATTTGTGCATTAAAAATGTTTTGCTTGTTGATGGCCTACATCACAACTTGATCAGTGTGAGCCAATTATGTGATAATGGTTATCTTGTGCTCTTTACTTCCTTAGAATGCTTGCTTCTAGATTCCCTGTCCTATAATGTCATATATAAGGGAACTAGAAATGGTAATCTATATGTGATTGTTCTTGATGCTTTAAAGCCCATACTAAATAGATGCTTAGTCGTGGATAAAAACGATCTTTCGCTTTGGCATCGACGCTTGGGTCATGTGAACTTGCATCAAATGAAGAAACTAGACAAAAAGGACTTGGTTCGAGGACTTCCCAAATTGGATTTTGAAAAGGATGAGGAATGTCAACCTTGTACCCAAGGGAAACAAACCAAATCCTCTTTCAAGTCCAAAGGGGTCATGAGTACCAAGAGAGTTCTAGAGCTTCTTCATATTGATCTCTTTGGACCTATGAGAACACAAACGCTTCGCGGCTCCAAGTATTGTCTTGTTATCGTCGATGATTTTTCTAGATATACTTGGACTTTCTTTCTTGTTTCCAAAAGCGACACCCTTGACGTTTTCTCGAGCTTTTGCAAACGAGTCGAAAACGAAGCTTCTTGTCATGTTGTTTCCATCCGTAGTGATCATGGGGGAGAGTTTGAAAATGATCTTTTTGAACGTTTTTGTGAAAAATCGGGTTATTCGCACAATTTCTCTTCTCCTCGCACACCCCAACAAAATGGAGTTGTTGAGAGGAAGAATAGATCGCTACAGGAAATGGCTAGAACCATGCTTCTTGAGTATGATACTCCTAAGAAGTTTTGGGCTGAAGCCGTTAGCACCGCATGTTTTGTGCAAAACCGAGTTTTCACTCATCCGACGTTTAAGAAAACCCCCTATGAACTATGGCGTGGTAGGAAGCCGTCGATTGATTTCTTCCATGTGTTTGGATGCCCTTGTTTTGTTTTGAACACCAAGGACTCTCTCGACAAGTTTGATCCGAAATCTTACAAGGCTTTCTTCCTAGGCTATAGCACTACTAGCAGGGCTTTTAGAGTATTTAACATAGAACTATCTAAAATAGAAGAATCCATAAATGTTAAATTTATTGAAACTAACCCTGTTGTTGGCAAGCCTATTGGTGATAATGATGTTGCAGATGAAATCATTCCTATCCTCAAAGATCTCAACATCAAAGATAAAGGTAAGCAGGTTCAAGAAGAAGATCAAGAAGAAGAAGAGAAAGAAGAAGAAAGGAAGGATCCCACTCCCCGCTTCGCCAAAGATCACCCCAAGGAGTTGATCATAGGCAATCCATTTGAAAGAGTAAGGACACGGGCTGCACACAACAAAGAACAAGCAGACAGCGCCTTCATCTCTCAAATGGAGCCGAAGAACATCAAGGAGGCCCTTGGTGATGATGAGTGGATCCTTGCCATGCAAGAAGAGCTTGAGCAGTTCGAGAAGAGCCGAGTGTGGACCCTAGTGCCAAGACCAAACAATAGAAAGATCATTGGCACCAAATGGGTCTACCGAAACAAGCTTGATGAGCAAGGAAAAGTGGTAAGAAACAAAGCAAGGTTAGTAGCTCAAGGTTATAATCAACAAGAAGGTATTGATTTTGATGAAACCTATGCGCCTATTGCTAGATTAGAATCTATTCGCATGCTACTTGCCTTTGCTAGTTATAAAAATTTCTTGCTTTATCAAATGGATGTTAAAAGTGCGTTTTTGAATGGTACAATTGAGGAGGAAGTATATGTTGCTCAACCTCCGGGCTTTGAAAATGATAAGTTACCCAATCACGTTTATCTCTTGCAAAAAGCTCTCTATGGTCTCAAACAAGCACCTCGAGCTTGGTATGAGAAACTAAAGAACTTTTTGTTAGATAATGGGTATATCATGGGCAAAGTTGATTGTACCTTGTTTCTAAAACACACTTCTACCCATTTTCTCATCATTCAAATATATGTTGATGATATTATATTTGGCGGAACTGACCTTGATCTTTGCAAAGAGTTTGGTTCTCTTATGCAGAGTGAATTTGAGATGAGTATGATGGGTGAGCTGACCTTCTTCCTAGGCTTCCAAATCAAGCAGACCAAGAATGGTAACTTCATCAACCAAGGCAAATACACGCTTGAGCTTCTAAAATGCTTTGGGATGGAGAACATGAAGCAGATGGACACGCCCATGTCAAACACTGCCAAACTTGACAGGGATGAGGAAGGTGAGAAGGTAGATGAGAAGCTCTATAGAGGTATGATTGGAAGTTTACTTTATTTAACTGCCTCTAGACCTGATATAATGTTTAGTGTTGGCTTGTGTGCCCGCTTTCAATCAAGCCCTAGGAAATCACATCTTATTGCCGTCAAGAGGATTTTGAGGTATCTAGCCAAAACTCCAAATTTTGGACTATGGTACCCTAAGTCAAGGGACTTTACTCTTGTGGCATATAGTGATGCTGACTACGCAGGTTGCTTAATTGATAGAAAGTGCACAAGTGGCACTTGCTTCCTCTTGGGACCATGCTTGGTGTCTTGGTTCTCCAAGAAACAGAGCACAGTGGCATTATCAACTACCGAAGCTGAATACATTGCAGCCGGAAGTTGTTGTGCCCAGGTCCTATGGATGAAGCAAATGCTCCAAGACTTTAACATTCATTTTGATGCTTCTCCTATTTTCTGTGATAATACTAGTGCAATTAATCTTTCATATAATCCAATATTGCATAGTAGAGCTAAACACATAGAAGTCCGCCATCATTTTCTCCGTGATCACATTGTCAAAAAAGATATTTATATCACACATGTGGATATGGAAAATCAGTTGGCTGACATTTTCACTAAACCGCTTGCTAGAGATCAATTTAATTTCATTAGGTCAAAATTGCTAATAATCTCTCTTGATGATGTTGAATTGCTCTCTAATTAGCTGGTTACATGCTATGTGTGTTGCTCATGCTTATAAATGCCTTGTTTGCTTAAAATGCTTGTTTTTGATAAATATCTCTATTGGTTTTATCTCATTTTCGGGTATTTTTCGCAAAAAGAGTTTTTATCGACAAATAGTACACTATGATGATGAGAATGTGCCTAAATGTGTTTAAAATACATCCTAGATCCCTCAGAAAAATTGCCCTAGGTCGTATGAGGCTAGGACTAGATTTTAGGATTTCTCACATCAGGGTTTTTGTCGGCCGAGTTGGAAACTCGGCCGATCGGTCGGGCGCAGGGTGTCTGTACACTCTGTCGGCCGAGTTTCCCCACCCTGGAACTCGGCCGATCGACGGCAGACGGGTTTATATATATAGGATTCGGCCGACTTGCTCCCTCTCAACTAGAGCAAAGTCGACCGAACCCTAGCCGCCCAAGCCCGACTCCTCCTCTCCTGGTCTTTTCCTCCCTCTCTCCGGCCGTTCTTGCCCCCAAAACGGCCCCCTTGTGTGCCCTAGCTGCTTGTACGGTTCCGTTGCTACGTTTTTCTCCGTGTGGATCGGCGCCCTTCTCTCCGTTTCTTCTCCGATGAGGTCGCAACGTCGGAAACGCGCCGTTCCCGCTCCTGCTCCTTCGGTTCCTCTAGCTCCGAGGTATATGTCCTTTGACAACCTCTCTTTCGTGGACAATACCGCGGTTGCACGGTATAAAGAGCTTCTCCCTCGATCTCCTTTTCCTTTTCGTGCTCTTTATCAACCGCATTGTTTTCACGCCGATCTTTTTGAGGCGAGTCAAGTGTTTCGCACACACCATCTTGACGCCTTTAGCATCGAGGATCCAAAATTTCACAATCTCAAGTATAGCACCAAGGCTGTCCGCCAATTCTACGCAAACTTGCGGTGGAATTATGACACTTTGGTTCCTCCCTCGGATACCTCGATTGTCTTAACCTCTATGATCGCCGGACAACCGTTTCATATCACCGAGCGATCCTTTAATCTTTACCTTAATGGCAACGTCGGCCCGGCGTCTTGGACCACCTCATATCCCGATTATTTCGATCTTTTGCGTCCCGAGGACATCTATAAGGCACTCGAGATAGACTTGTCGGATATTCACAAATTCCTCAAGCTTCCCGAGTTTCCTTATAGAAAGAAGGGCACCCTGCCTTCTTCTGCTCTGTCCTCCCCTCGCCGTGTGTTGGCGTTTGTTCTTAGTTGCAATGTTCACCCAAAGAAAAACCAAACGGACATAGCCGAGAACACTGCCATGATGATGTATCTCCTCTTGAACAATCATGGAGTCAAATGGGCACGGTATATCCTGCACCATATGACATGTTTTGATTCTGGAAAGAACACGAAGGGCACCCATCTTCCTTATCCTGCCCTAATCTGTGGACTTTTCCAGTTTGCCACTGGTAAATCTCTTTTCACCGATTATCTCTACCGACCTGATCGAAAAGGGGTTTACATCAGTGAGACCACTCTCCAGAAGAGTGTCCCTACATCTGGTGCATCATCTTCTTCTGCTCCACCACCACCACAACCTCCATCATCATCGGATGCACCTCCTCCTCCACCATCATCAGCTGCACCACCACCTCCTGAGCCATCTTTCCAACCTCCTCCACACCCGGCTTTTGCCGATTTTCATGTTTCCAATGAGGCCCTCATGGGGTATCTCATGCATCAGCAAGCCTACAACATGCAGGTCCAACACCATCTTCATGAGGATCTCTGTCATGTCATGTCATCCATGTCTTTATCCTGCCCGCAGCCCTACCCCACCTACCAGCCCTACCCCGGTGACGACTACGCTTCTTATGCGTATAGTCAGTTCTATCCACCTCCACCACCCTCTGCTTCCGCTGACCACTCTGCAGGTGGATACTCTCACCCTTCCCCGGTGTTGGCGCTTCCAGGTGGACGCTTGTCCGAGCTACTGGCCCAGTACACCTCGACTGCTCCTCCCATTGAGATAGCTTATGAGCTCCATGCTCTGGGCATGTCTTGGGCTGAGCAGAGCGCGAGATGGCCTGGACGGGCTTTTGGTCCTACAGACGAGGATATGCCAGATCAGGACGATGCCGAGTCAGATGAGGCGACTGCGACAGATGCTGATACGGATGCTGACGATGATGATGCTGCTGATGAACAGGCTACACCGGCTGATGCCCCTCCTTCTGATGGAGACGAGGACTACCAGCCCGATGAGGACATGGATGCTGCTGTTGATGACGTCGACATAGATTAGTATAGCTTAGAGTAGATGTGTCTAGTGTAGTCTCGCATGACCATGTCATTTTCTTTAGGGACTATGTTTGTATCATCTATATTAGGCACATTATCTGAGATGTACTATGGCTTTTCCGCTTGTCCTTGTAGCTTTTGGTTTTATGTTTTGGATACATTTTGTATGACTTATCTTATCATGTAATCCATATTTTGATGAATGACAGTTGGTTGTTTTCATGAATTATCTTTGTGCTTCTCTGTCTTCATATGCTATGTTTGATTGAGTGTTTTGGAGAAGACCTGGTTTGTATGCTCTTCTACCCCCCTGCCTTTTTGAGATGACAAAGGGGGAGAAATATACCTCAATCATATTGCCATCATATTGCTTTTAGTGCTTGTATGGTTCTTTTCTTGTCTTTAAAACTTATATATCTTGACTTGGCTAGAATCATACAATATATATATGCTATGGCTGTTTGTGTGTTAACTAACAATGCAGGGATGAGTAAGCATGAATTGAGGGGGAGCATTACAAGACTGATCATATTTGCATCCCCTTGCAATTCTCTAAGCAAAGGTATAATTTTCATATTCTTTTCAATATGTTGAGGAATGGTTTGTCATTGTCAAAAAGGGGGAGAATGTTGACCTAGGTGTCGCATATTGCCCATATTTTGATAATGACTTAACCATTCCACTCATATGTATCTAACATTTCTAATTGAGATCATTGCAGACATTAGATACAAGAAAAGAATCAAAATTCACTCAAAGCTCTCTCCCGGCACATGCAAAACATGTGACTTTCACCCGCTTTGTAATATAGCCCTTAGAGGCTTAGAGCAATTTTTGTAATCACTTAAATTCATGTTTTGCATTGTATCTAAGATGGATAAAATGATTGGAACTCAAAAATCCATCATTTATACAGTTTTTGAATATTCCAAAATACCCCTTAACAGGGATTTGGTCGGCCGAATTACAAACTCGGCCGATCCATGTATTGAGGAATTTTCTGGGCTGTCGGCCGAGTTTCAATGCCAGGAAACTCGGCCGATCCACTGGTCAGTCAAAACCAAAGGAAGACTGATCGGCCGAGTTTCCCCCTGGAAACTCGGCCGACAGATTCCCTGTTGGTTTTGTCACCTAGTGTGTCGGCCGAGTTGCCTTTAATGAAACTCGGCCGATCGAACTGTACTGAAATGCAGAAAAAGCAATTCCAACCGTTGGAGGAGTTGGTGGGACTCAAAATAGATCCGTTGCAAGTTGTAAAACGGCTAGTTTGTGCCACTTAACTCACCCAACCTCAAAGGGACACCCTCAACTATAAATAGGACCTCTTGGACTTCATTCCAAGGTTGCTCATTCACATATGCTTGGTCCTAGCCTTAGTTGAGTGGTTTCTAATCCTTTGAGCCCCTTTCTCTCTCTACCTTCAAAGCAAATTCGTGAGTATGAGTGAGTTAGGATCCCATGTATGAGAGCTATCATTTGTAATCTTGTAAAGCTCTCCTTTCCACTTCTCCCATCTCCATTCTCTATGAAGATTGATTGAAGTTTCTTCTCCGAGTGAAAGAGAAGAAGGTTGCTGTTCTTCCCCAAGTGAAGGAGAAGAAGGCTAGCTGCTCCAGGCCTCCGAGTGAAGGAGGAAGGTGCTAAAGCTCTCCAAGTGAAGGAGAGGTGCAAGGCGAAGGGCAAGCAAGATAGGTAATTCCTTCAAGGCCGAAGACCAGAGCAAGAGTGGGTAAGTCCTTTAGAGAAGGCGGAAGACTACTTGCTTGATGGGTAAGTCCTTGGTGAGGTAGAAGATCTTGGCTTGTTATATAAGACCTTGGATGGTTGGTTGTTGTAGCTTGTAATCTTATTTTTGTGAGAAATATAAGAGCCTCAAGTTACAAATCCTAGAGCCTAACCAACTCTAGGTAGTGGACTGACTTGATCCTAAGTTTAGGACGAGGAACCACTCTAAACCACCTGTCCAAGTGCATGTTTATCCATATCTCTTACCCTTGCTATGAATGCTAGCTTAGGACATCAAATTACTGTTTTGCTTCAAATTACACTCGTAATATAATTTGGTGGTTTAATCTATCTTGTGAAGTTTGTGAAGCTCTATTCAACCCCCCCCTTCTAGAGCCCATTGATCCAACACTTCCAACAATCGAGTTGCACTCGATATGTCTCAAGACAATCCATTCCCAAGATGACTTGAAAAGTATTTACATCCAGGAGTATGAGATTAGCAGCAAAGGTGTAACCTCCAAAAGATAACGAACATTCGGGACAGAACTCAGATAAAACTATTGGTCCACCTAGTGGAACCCTCAACACTAACTCATCTACCAACTCTTGAGTTAACAGATTAAGTTCACCAACTAAAGAACGTCATATGAAAGAGTGAGTAGCACCCGGATCTATCAAAACTAAAACTGGTATACTATTAAACAAAAGCATCTCTCCTGTAACAACTTGTGAAGAGATTATACCTTCCTGAGGTGTCAAAGAGAAGAAACGTGCTGAAGCTCTCCCTCTGCCACGCTGTCCTCTCTGACCATTTCTGCCACTGGGCATTCCACCACCTCTAGAACCGGAAGCCACAGAAGAACTCGGTCCTTCAACTGGAGGTTGTCTCTGAGCATCATAAAACTGAGACTGAGAAGCTTGTGATGCTGCTGGTTGAAGCTGAGGGCAATATCTTCTTATATGTCCTATCTACCCACACTGGTAACATTCTATATGGTCTGAACCCCAACATTGCCCAGAGTGTAATCTTCCACAAGCATTACATACTCGCATTTCCTACCTCAGTGGACCAGTCACAGAGGTAGATGATCCAGATGGCCGCCCACTAGAAGAAGATGTCACCTCACCAGATCTTGGTATGCTAAAACAACCAACATTGCGTCCCAGCTTAGAGAAGAAACCTCTACCTCCACCCCTGTACCCACTACTGGACTGTCTTCCACTAAAATCTGCAGACCTCTTCTTGGTCTCAGGTATCTTATCAGCATTCACAGATTCTTCAACCTGTCTGGCCGCCTCAACGAATTCACCAAAATTCTCTTTGTTCCTTCTACTAGTAGCAGAAACCGTATGTCGAATCTCTAGCCTCAGCCCTTCCTGAAACCTTCTGCATCTCTCTATGTTATTAGGTACAAGATGAGGACAAAAGTTCGCCAGCCTGGTGAAAAGCGCTTCGTACTCAGTAACTGACTTGTTCCCCTGCTTAATATTCTCCAGCTGTCTTGTTTTCTCATTAATGAAAGTAGGTGGATAATATTTAAGATGGAACTCTTCAGAGAAATCCTGCCAAGTAAGCTCTGAACCTCTCCTTTTATCCTCCACACCGTGCCACCACAACTCTGCATTGCCTGTCAGAAGATAAACTGCGTGATTAATCTTCCTCTCTTCTGGAAGCTCCATCAGGCGAAAGACCTTCTCTATCTGTCTCAACCACTCATCAGCCTTAGCGGGGTCTGTAGTACCACTGAATTCTGTACCACCAAGCTTCTTCACAAACTCATATGATCTCATCAGATCCTTACTGCTGGTAGAAGTAGAAGCTTGCCTATCAGCCTTATACCTCTCTCTCATCTCCATAAACATCATGTACATACGTAATGCTTCATCCACGTGGTCACCACCACCTGGACCAAAGTACAGTGGATCAGGACCAACATGGCTCTCGGCCTGATCATCATGACCATAACCTCTTTCTGCCATCTGCAATAATATAACAGAATATTTCCTGTTAGAAAACTACAGATAGAAGAAAGACTCAGAAACCTTAATCCTATTGGTCTCTTATCGTCCCCTGACCTAGACTCTGAGTAACTATGTACTCAACCTATGCTCTGATACCAAAGTTGTCACACCCCGATCTCACACTAACCACTAATCACGAGATTAGGGCGCGACGGAGGGATTATCACATAAAAAAATCACTGAGAACTTTTTCTTTTTAAAACCTCGTGATGATATTCGGATTATTGCTGTAAACTAAAACATAATAAACTATTGCGGAAGCATTTCAATTAAACTGGCTAGAGAACATAATCAGAGTTTACAACATGTAACATTGTTTAACAGAAAGTAAAACATGACAATTAATTTACATCTTTTACACATTTGCCATACATACTCTCTCGCACCCACACCATGTCCCAAGGACCGAGGGGAAAGGACTAAGAGACCTCTAACTAAACTAACTACAGATTAAGCGTTAGGATGAAAAGATCCTTCCGATTCCTGGAACTGTTGCTGACCTGAAAAATGTTTGAGTAGAGGGATGAGCCTACTCGCTCAGTGAATACCATTTCATTTAGCTATCACTAAACAACTCGTCAGATATATATAATTGAATTAAAGCATAAGTGCAATACTAAGCAGGGCAGTTCTAATGACATAGCAGATTTACAGATAATAATCACATTTCTATTTAACAGCAGATATTTTAAACAAATAAACAGTTATAGAGAATTGGCACAAAAGTTCAAATCTCTTGACATATTAAATTTACTGTGATCCTATATGATTACAATTTTATATTATTATGCCCCAAACATATGCAGCGCACTCTGCATATGAAGATTTGTAGCGAACTACGATCCCACCGTACAAGACTTAGCGACACACCCGGAAAATGCTAAGTCTGACTTCTCATCCTGGTCTGCACAGGACTCTCAGGCTCACAAGGGCCTCACTACACTAGCTCTGAGTGCTCTGGACTCCTCCCGCAACCTGTAGTGCACAGTCGGAGGGTCTGGGTTACCACCGTGACACACGCACGGATTATTGTTGAATAACCCTTATTTACTCCAGTGCCACCGTGACACACGCACAGATTATTGTTGAACACGGCCTCTCTGACCTCGTGCCAACGTGACACACGCACGGATTATTGTTGAACACGAGTCACCGACCATCTAGACACACGCTAGGTAGGTCGTTTCACCCCAAAGGTACAGACCGTGCAATGGGGTTCTACGGTGTTGGGGAACCTAAGTCTATTAACTGATTAACATATAAACACTTAAATAGGAATATCACATTTCATACTTATTTCACATTCTGAGCATCACTTGAAAACACATATACATCATTTGTCATCTTTAAACATGAATCAGTATCAACTTATCCAGTTTCGATGCTAAACATCCATTTTTTGCTCAACGTATACATTGCAGTTGGAATACAGGAAATTTTATCATTTTCATCAATCATATTACGTATTTCAAGTTCCAATGAATCTATCATACTCTATTGTATGTGCTATACTATTTAGGAGTTATACCAACTGATACTGAAGTAATTAAGCACTTAATTTGAGTTAAATAATGATTTCTGAATGAACTGCCACTCACAACTCTGAAACTCGACCGATTGGTCAGAAACTCGACCGATTGCTTCACAACTCGACCGATCAACTTGCAACTCGACCGATCAGCTTGTTGTTCGATTCCTGCTAAGAAAACTCGACCGAATCACACATAACTCGACCGAATACCGCACAGACTGAAAACCTAAACAGACCTGCTAATGTCGATTTCACTCGAATCGGCGGACAAAACCACAGATTCACGCTGCAAATCACCTGCAACTGATGCACCCAACCATGAACTAACTGTAGGGAAGGAGGAGGACGAGCTAGGGCTGCTCTTCACGCCCTTTCCTCTCCTGGCCGCCGTTGTTGCTAGCGCAGCTCTTGCTGCTGCTGGATCAGTTGGCGAAGAAGGAAGGAGGGGAGAAGATGGAGGGGCCAGAGCTATTGGCTGGAACTGAGCTAGGGCTCCGAATCGCCCTTCTCTCCCAGGTCTCTCTCTCTCTCTCACGAAGAAGAGAAGAAACTCTCTGCATTTCTCTCATTTCTGAAAATGAAACAAGTAAAGGGGAAAGAAAGGATAAGAAGGAAAAACCTAGGGACCAAAATGTAAAGTCCGAGAACTTTCGAAAACTACAAACAGGTCCCTGCATGCCCAAAAACTTACAACTTTTGACTTGAAAGTCAGTTTCAGACGATTTCTCTGGCAACGTCTCATGTGCAAGATCTTACACGTTTTAAGGGCTAGGATTCACACTACGCACATATCATATCTGGTTTAAATGTTATTAACAAAAGCAAGCTTACAACTTAGCAAAGCAGCTAAAACACATGCTTAACAGCATACTTACAGTGTAAGCTCAACACGGGTCGTAACACTAAAGATGGTTCTAAGGATGACCTTGATTGTGTTGTTGTCCCTGATCTTGAAACTAAGAACAAGTTGGTCAAAACAAGATGGTTTTGATGGAACAAATCAAGGTGTTGACTGATGTCATCAGTTCCCTAGCCCTTAGGGACATCGCCAGAGACAAGAATGGTGCACCCCATCCTATCTGCCCTCATCTTAGAGTCGACGTCCTCGACTTCATCAATATGAAAATAGAGAAGTTATGGGGAGAAGACAAGTCTGAGGTTATGACTGGATACTAGCCCTGGAGAGACTAGCTTTCACATCCAGGAAGGGAATTCCAATAAGAAGATCGTATATACCGCCCATCTCTTTGAGGGAGCTGCAAACCCCTGGTGGGATATTTACATCACCACTGAGACCTGACGAAGGACTCATTGACTTTGGAGGATTTCTTACCCATCTTCACTTCCATATTTGTCCCCATATCTTCCCATAAAGAGAAGCAAAAGTAGTTCATTAACCTTTACAAGGGAGACATGTTGGTGGCAGACTATGCCACTAAGTTCGTACTATTTGAACATTTTTCTTACATGTTGGACAAGGAGAAATTAGTGGAGAATTTCGTCGACTGTTTGCACCCTTACATTCAACCACACGTCATAAAAAAGCAAGCCCATGAATTTCACTAAGGCCCTTGACTTTTCCTTAAAGATGGATAGGACTAGCATGCCCACCAAAAACCCACCTTTGGGATACCTAGGGTTCTCCAAAGATGTCTCTACTCTGAATAAAGACAAAAAGAAGGTACAAGGCCACAACTGTGATACCCTTTGATACATAAGAGAGATTACTCAAAACTTAAACCACGATTAACCATTAATCAGTGGATTTTCAAAAATCATAGGAAATTAAAATTGATTTGCAACAAGCACCATGAGTTGAGATTTATTACACAAGAGTCAATACTTTAATTTCATAACATATATTCAAGGTGCTACATCATCATTTTCCAATCAACTTGTTACATAAGATAACATTTTCACATGTATATACATACCACCAAAGGTACACAAGCCAAAAACCACATATCGATCATCATGTCATCAAAACACATCGAGAACACCTCCAAAGACCTGAGTGTACAGGGACGACACATATGACCCTATTACTAGACACTATCCATATACCATGATTCACCAGGTGTAGTTTCTCCTCATATTAAGTCCTCATCTATCTAATCTTTAGCTTGTCATGCACGTCCACCTGAAAGATATTTAACTAACGGGTTGAGATAAAAATCCCAATGAGAGATATAATTCTCCGCCAACTACTTTATTATCACAAATAACTAAGTAGAAAGGAATATTATTATAAAATGAGCGAATTTAGCAATTCTCTTCAGCAGAGCAACTATCATTTATTTAAGCGGTTTAGGCATCTATACTACACAGTAGATTATCTTTAAGCTTGAAAAGGAATACGAAGAACATGTATAATTGTTACAAATTAAACATTATAAAAGCAAAGCAAGGACTCATCTAATGTTCTCATATTTGATCCTAAACATGTATACTACACAACTGATTACATATTTCATTATGCCCTGAGGATTTGATTCGTACCACCCAAATCCAACTGACCATTGCTAAGTCAAAATTGATGCCATACAAGATCTAGTAGAAGAGCCAGAATCCACGACCTCACCCCCTCAGTCAGTACGAGTGAACCTACAGTGACATCATGAGTCAACTACTTCCAACGACATATAGTCCAACTGTGCAAACCTAGCCCACCTTGGTACATGTCACGACATTAGTGAAACTGAGCTACGACCCACAGTCGCACTCTTCCAGGATATGACCCATAGTCAATCTATGAAATCTCATAAACATAATATCACTAAGCTATAGCCCGAAGTCGCACTCTTTTTAGGGTATGGCCCGCAGCCAATCCTGTGTCACATATCTTGAGGCATGATCTGATGCTCACACATGGCCAAAGTCATCCTCAATTGCTTGATATTAGGGTACCAAGCTATCCCCACATACTCAACATTATGCGCTATGAGTTTCCCATAGTTTCACCATCTAGAAAATGATGACATTGAATGGATCTATGGCACAGGGAAAGCTACATGATTAGATTCCACTTGATTATTTAGACTAATTAAAGTGTCTTTTAGAATCAATCAAGTTACAATGTACCAACCACAAACAAATCCTTCAAAAGAAAGGGGCATTGTATTACAACAATAGATATCACCATTTAAACTATAAATTGATTCCCATCATCTCATAACATTGTATCAATGCCATCTACAAGACCATCACACTGAACATATTATAATGGGATGTCAATCACTCATTCCAATTCCATAGGATAACACCTCACTAGGCACTAAGACCTTTACATGCCCTAAGACTCAGCACATCACTATTATGATTCATTGTTATCTCTTCATGCTTCATTGGGCTTATAAGCATTACTTATGCCACTTATGCCACATCTCATATACTTTCCATAGCAATCATTAACTATTACATTCAGAGAGAGAATATATTACAACACATTAAAATAAAGCAAGCAATGCATCACAAGTTCTCTAATTTAGAATTAGGCTTCATGCTTATTCCATATAGCATTCTCAAGCATCATTTTATCTCAAATCCAATTCACTGCCTTCTATAAGTTGGAGTGTATGAGGCTAAGAATTAGACAATATAACCAAGTATGCACATTCACATATTCATACTTCCCGTGTTCCCTTATAAAGGTTCATAGCCAAAGCTTAATATTATTTAACCATCTTCATAGTACTCACAAGTTATAACACTTGATTAACCCATTAGGTTAAAGTCATGTAATTTTAAGAGAGAGAGTACAATATCATGCTTTCTTTCCATGCACAACCAATAATATGACCTACCCTTAGAATTAGGATCAATTCTCTTTACATATGGTTGATTAGGTTTTACCTCATGGTTACATGACCACACCCTAATCACACCAATTTCCACTTCCTTGAAACTGATTTAGGTTTGAACAACATTAGTTAGATATGAATAGATTATTGTGTCATCGGCACTAGGTATCACCATAACATACATGTACATGTGTATTACAACCATGCATTATGTAAACATGTTGATCATACACCATTCATAATGTTTCATCATTTTATGACCCATACGTTATTACTCTTTATAGATCATTAACCACATATTACACTAAGGGAATTCAAACCTTAGGTTACATAACTCTAGGGTTTCACTTCAAATTATCCACAAGGCACTTATTAGACTATTAAACTTGTTTATATGATTTCTATGCAAATGTTGATACCTTTTATCTCAACAAGGCTTATCATCACCATCATATATATACACATAGTTGTGTCATTAACCTCACTTCACAAGTTAAGATTATATGAGAAGGAAATATAGTAGACACTTTTCATGGATTATAAACTTTCATTAAGATGAGAACATGGGTCATACTCTTCCATGATTAAGGTTATCATATGGATATTCAACCATTGAACCCTACATCCATTATTTCCCACGTTGTTGGAGAGTTTAGGGCTAAGCTCTTTAGTTTAGGATGTACCACTCATAGTAACATCATCCTATGGTGCACTAGGTTTAGGAGAAGCAATTAAGATTGATCATACATTATCCAAAACAACACTCTTCCATATCATGCATTACTCATGTGTGTACATCATTGGGTATCTGAGCATACCCTCCAACCCTCATCATGTGATATTGATTTCACCTCATCCACATGTGTCATCTTGACTACAACATGGTGTGTTGGATTAACACATGTAGGTGTGTCGGGTGAGCTACAACATGGTGTGTTGGGTTAACACATGTAGGTGTGTCGGGTGAGCTCATCCATTGGTATTGGTTTATACTATCTAGTGGTGTATCGGTTTATCATTAGTCCAAGCATGTCGGGTTAACTACACATAAGGTGTGATGGGTTAGCTTCACTTGAGGTGTCAGATTAACCACACAAGAGGTGTATCTGTTTAGCAATCAACGTATGTATTTGTTTAGCCCTTCTTGAAAGTGTGATGGGCAACTCCACTTGACGGTGTGATGGGTAACACTACTTTAAGGTGTGATGGGCTGTTAGGGTTGGGGTTTCAGCAAGGTATCGCGGTTCACTTCCTCAAGGTGTACCACGTAACCCTACATGAAAGTGTGATAGCCTCTTGCCCAATCATAGCCTCATAGTTTATCACTCTAGCTCACAAGATATCCTCATGGTCATGATGGACTAACATCCTCAAAGCATATTTGTTCAGCCATCATATCGGTCTAAGCACCTGTAGGGCATGACGGGTTAGCTCCTCAAAGCCTATTGGTTTATCACTCCCTAGTCATGATGATTTGTCACATGATGTGTTGGTTTATGCACCACAAGTCATGACGGCCACCCACAACATAGTGCATGTGTCTGTCAACTTGTCATCTTCAACCTTAGGAAGACCGACCACTAGTCCATATATTTTCATGGCAAGGAGTTACAAGGTATGGATAGTAATCCCAACAAGATTCCCTCATCAAAACAATCCTTAAATCAATTACTAACTACTACCATATACGAGATAAATGATCTAGAGATGAAGAACAAGATAAGCACATGAAAGAGTGAAAATAACAAAGAAGGCTAAGAGATATATAACCCGCCTCAAGAAGGTCTCATTCAAGGGTTTAAGATCCATGATCAAATCTCCAAAGAACACGTTCTCAAGGTGGAAGATATTCCATCAAGAGTCTCGACTCGACCTCAACATTACCTCAAGAAAGAAGAAGAAGATGTCATGGTTATGATAGCTCAAGAAGAAAGGAAAGAAGGGGAGTACCAAGTCCTAATCATCCTTCATCCAAGGTATGATCCATGGCTGAGAGAGGAGGAAGAAGATGAATAATAGAGCTCAAAGAAATGGCCATCAAAGAAACATAACTCACCATGATGGAAGTCGAACAAGGAATCAAAGTGAGCAAGGAACTCGACCTCCCATGCTCCATGGGGGTTTCCTATAGCTCCATAAGCTCCCAATCTCGTCCACCAAGAGGAGAGGAATAAGGATGGACTAAAGGGTTTACTTGTGTGAAGAAGAAGAGTGTTATATACTTGAGGGAAGAAAGAGAGATCAAAGGAGAGGTGTCATCACCTTAAGATCTTAGGTGACACTTGTCCACGAGAAAGGGCCACATGCAAGACATGGTTATAAGATCTAGGCTAGATATCACCTTTTTCTCTCCTACCAAGGTCATGCCCGATATGCCAAAACCCTACACACTTCACAAACTAATAGGGCATAACCCCACACACTCACAAACTAATAGGGCATAACCCTACACACTCACAAACTGATATGCACCCTTCCAACTCCTCCAAACTGAGATGAATCTCCTCCTACATACTCACTAGCCCAAGATGCTTCCCCGCTCAACTTCTCAAACTGATACACAGCCTCTCCAAGGCTCTCTAACCTGAGATAACACCTCTAAGAGTAAAACACATATCACTCGTGTTCTAAACATCACCAATGATGTTCCCACAAAACAAGACCCAAACAAGGTTCCCATCTTTCTCTCTCCTCTAGATGATGCCAATATAGGGAAGGAACATTCTAGAGATGGTAAATTGCATGTTAACCCTTCACTTTAGGTAAATTGCAATTACACTAAAACTATCACATAAAACACAATCATCATCCACAAAGGCTCAACTTGAAACTTAATCTCTCCACAAGGCTCCCCATAGCATCATTCTATTTCTTATGATTCTAAAGCACTACAGGCACACTCATCATGTGACATATTGCAAGATAACCCCTCATATTGGGTAAATTTCACTTTGGTCCAAAACAAGCAATCATTGCTCAAACAACATTCAAACAGAGCCAAACTTGAAACATAAATATGTCACATGATTACAAAACACCTCAAAGGATTAGACTAAAGTTCTAAGAAACTTACTTAATCAAAATAAATAGGGTTAGCCCAGAACCCAGGTCAGTGTCCTTACAAGTCATAAACCCCTAACAAAGATTTCACCCCCAAAATCTTGGGCGAAAGGAGATGGATACTACTCATGCATCACACCTTCAAACTTCCACATAGTTCCTTAGTGTTAGGGTGATGTCACAAGACTTGACCAACATATTTTTCTTGCATCCAAAGTCAACACAGGATCTGTTACATAGGACACATACTTGACTCATCCTTTCCATTATTGTTTGCAGAGTCAACCCTATGTCAAGTGATACTTTCGCAACCACAAAATAACTATACATACTTATCCAACTCAAGTGTCAACTCTTTCTTATGTATCACCTTCTCAACTCATAACATCGTATGATAAGATTCTTGATTCTGGGAGTTTTCCATACCTTCCTCAAACCTCAGCATGTCTCTTCCAAAGAAATACTAGGGATATGTTCTATCATCCACTTGGAATTATAAAACCTATCATATTGTTGCTGCACTACTCAGTTCTATAGACTCAATACCAATCTTACTTTTACCAACTATCCTGCCAACATGCTCTGTCACACCCCGATCTCACACTAACCACTAATCACGAGATTAGGGCACGACGGAGGAATTATCACATAAACAAATCACTGAGATTTTTTTTTAAACCTTGTAATGATATCCGGATTATTGCTGTAAACTAAAACATAATAAACTATTGCGGAAGCATTTCAATTAAACTGGCTATAGAACATAAATAGAGTTTACAACATGTAACATTGTTTAATAGAAAGTAAACATAACAGTTAATTTACATCTTTATACACATTCGCCATACATATTCTCTCTCACCCACACCATGTCCCAAGGACCGAGGGGAAAGGACTAAGAGACCTCTAACTAAACTAACTACATATACCTTCTACAGATTAAGCGTTAGGATGAAAAGATCCTTCCGATTCCTGGAATTGTCACTGACCTGAAAAATGTTTGAGTAGAGGAATGAGCCTACTCGCTCAGTGAATAATATTTCACTTAGCCATCATCGGATAACTCCATATTTTACATTTAATAGGAATATGTGGATAAAATAACAAACTGAGCAGTTCTAATTAAACAGTGCAATTATCGCAGAAAAGTATACTGAACATTTAAAGAACAAGTATTATAAATTCTAAATCTGAACATACACAAGTTTCATATTAATCTACCTTAATTCTAAGTGATCAGCTTTTAACTTATGCCCTGGTCATATGCAGTGTACTTTGCATATAAAGTCTCGTAGCGAACTACGAACCCACCGTACAAGACTTAGCGACACACCCGGGAAATGCTAAGTCTGACTGCTGTCCTGGTCTGCGTCATGACTCTCAGGCTCACACGGCCTCACTGCACTCTCAAAGAGTGTACTCTAGACTCCTCCTCTAACCTGAGCACACATGCGGAGAGTCTGGGTTACCACCGTGACACACGCACGGATTATTTTTGAATAACCCCTATTTACTCCAGTGCCACCGTGACACACACACAGATTATTGTTGAACACTGCCTCTCTGTCCTCGTGCCACCGTGACACACGCACGGATTATTGTTGAACACGAGCCACCGACCATCTAGACACACGCTAGGTAGGTCATTTCACCCCTAAGGCACAGACCTCTCAAAGGGGTTCTACGGTGTCAGGGCATCTAAGTCTAACACATTTTATTATAACAAGAAAACTCTTATAACATTGTCTCTCTCTCTCACATATTCGACTACTGGAATATACTGTAATTCTGCAATTCACTAGCTAAAATTAGAAGTTCAACTTTCATAACATTTCTATATATATAGTGCAACAACTATTCTCTTATATCGCAATAACTCATAACTCAGGTATGCTTTCATGCAAACAGATTCGTTCACTGTAAATAGATTTCATATCTATTCCATGTCTCTATACTGATTTCATATTACTGAACATTCAAATATATTGTATTGAAAGGAATACTCAACCTAAAATACTTTATCACATTTATTTGCATCTTACTGAAATTACACGTAAGGCATGCACATTTATATTACTAATCATTTCATTTCATTTGAACTATGCAAATTAAAAGTCTAAGGATGCTAACTATGCTCGGCATCCGGGTAATCTCTATTACCCACATATACACATAAACATCATTTTCATATATGCAATATCTACAATTAAATGAGTTAAACCTTGATAATTAAGTGAGATAATACTCACCCAATTCGGTGTGTTCGTATACACCGAAAACGTCCACAAACACGCCTAATTCTGCTTTTCTATAACTTTGCACCCCGTGCAACTGATTTGCACCCCGTGCAATCTGGGCAGAAACACTTCTGTTCTGTTTTTCTGCAACTTTGCACCCCGTGCAACTGATTTGCACGCCGTGCAAACTGGCTGACTTTCTGTCCTATTTTCTGTAACTTTGCACGCCGTGCAACCTGCACAGAAAATGGAAATCCCCGAGAAAGAAGGTGGATTTGGGGTCGTTTCGCGACCAATCTTCGACCGAAACTCCTTGGGAACTTCAAGACGACCTAGCAGCAACCCATAGACGTTGCTTTTCACGCCTTAGGCCGCTCCCAGCGACCTCCTTGGCCGGCCCCTATCTTGGTCGGGCTGCTTGGAACGAAGAAGAAAGGGGGGAAGAAGATGGAGAAGATGACGCAGCTGAAGGAGGGAACCACGGCTGCTGGTTGATTTGGTTGGGAAAAGATGAGGAATCGAAGGTGAACGGAGAAGGAGGGGCTTGATCTCCCAGCTTTCTCCTCTAGCTAGTTCTCTCCCTCTCCCTTCTCTGTTTTTCTCAAACGGCAACTGAAGGAATGAACTTATCGTTCATTCAAAGTCGGCTAACAGGCTAATAAAGGGAAAATCTAAAGAGGAGATAAGGAAGGGCGCCCAGGGGGCCAAACGTAAAATGCCCAAGAACTTTTCCGAAATTACACATAGGTCCCTGGACACTAAAAAGCTCATATCTTTTTACTCGTAGGTCGGTTTCACGTGATTTCTCTGGCAACGGATCAAGAACAAACTTGTCCTCAACCTCAGGACAAGAAAAAGAGCTAATGATACATTAACACTAGCACAAAGCTCAAAACACTATTAACAAAAGCAAGTACTCATCTCAACATAACTAGTTCAATTATGCACTAACCAAGGTACTTACTGGTAAAACGAAATTTTGGTCATAACAATCTCCCTCCCTTATAATAATTTCATCCCGAAATTCCTAAAAGAGAAAAGGAAACTTGTTACGCATCTCTGATTCAAGCTCCCACGTAGCTTCCTCTATATTGTGATTCCTCCACAAAACTTTCACTAAAGATAACTCGCGATTCTTAAGCTTCTTGATTCGGTGATCAACTATCTGCACTGGTCCTTCCACGTAGGACACATCTGTCCTAAGCTGCGCCAGTTCTGGATCTAAAATCTTTTCTGTACCGGGATGACGCTTCTTCAACATAGACACATGAAACACATCATGAAGATTTGCCAACTCGGACGGCAAATCCAACCTGTAGGCTACAGGTCCAATCCTCTCAATGATAGGATATGGGCCCATATACCTAGGAGTCAATTTACCTCTCTTGCCAAACCTTAGCACTCCTTTCCACGGTGAAACTTTCAGATAAACCTCGTCACCAACCTCAAACTCAAGAGGTCGACGTCGTCTCTCTGCATAACTTTTCTAGTCTGTCCTGAGCAGCTTTCAACTGCTCCCAGATCACAAATATCTTTTCCGTAGTCATATCGACTATTTTAGGTCCAAGAATTTCTTTCTCGCCAACGTCGTACCAACAAACTGGTGATCTACACTTTCTACCATATAGAGCTTCATATGGGGCCATTCCAAGACTAGAATGGTAGCTGTTGTTATATGCAAACTCCATCAGGCTTAAGTGTTCTTCCCAGTTACCTATGAACTACAGAACACATGCTTTCAGCATGTCCTCGAGAGTCTGAATGGTTCTCTCAAACTAACCATCTGTCTGCGGATGAAACGTTGTACTGAACCTCAATCTTGTGCCCAACGCACGATGTAACTGATCCCAAAACCTGGATGTGAACTTAGGGTCTCTTTCAGAAATAATAGAAACTGGAATCCCATGTAATCTGATTACCTCATCCACATAAATCTTAGCCAGCTTTGGAACATCAAAGGTTGACTTGACAGGGAGAAAGTGAGCAGACTTCGTTAGTCTATCCACAATCACCCATATCGAGTCCGAACCTCTAGGTGTCCTGGGTAACCTTATTACGAAATCCATCGTGATGTGTTCCCATTTCCATTCAGGTATAGGAAGCGACTGCAAGGTACCAGCAGGTTTCTGATGCTCAGCTTTAACCTGTTGACACACTCCACATCTAGCCACGTACTCAGCCACATCTCTTTTCATACCAGACCACCAGTACAGCTCTTTGAGATTCCTGTACATTTTTTGTGTTACCTAGATGCATAGCATACATAGAAGCATGCGCTTCTTCAAGAATCTGCTCTTTCAGCTCACTGTTCCCAGGTACACACAACCTGTCATGAAGATACAACACACCATCGTCAGAAAACCTGAATTCTGACCTTTTACCTTCTGACATATCCTGCATAACCTGCCACAACTCGTCATCACACTGTTGCAACTCCTTAATCTGATCATAGAAAGTAGGTTTGACCTGCATCTGAGCAATCAACCCACTCTGTCCAGACACATCCAAGTCTAAGTTCAACTTTCGCATATCTACAAGCAAGTCTCTCTTGAAACATGCCATAGAAAATGCATCGGCTGTTGAGCTCGACTTTCTACTTAAAGCATCTGCCACAACATTCGCTTTACCAGGATGATAATCGATTGTCACCTCATAATCCTTGATCAGCTCAAGCCATCTTCGCTGTCTCAGATTCAAATCCTTCTGAGTGAAGATATACTTCAAACTCTTATTGTCTGTAAACACCTGACATGTCTCACCATACAGGTAGTGACGCCATGTCTTAAGAGCATGAACTATAGCAGCTAATTCCAGATCATGAGTAGGGTAGTTCTCTTCGTTCTTCTTAAGCTGTCTAGATGCATAGGCCACAACCTTGCCTTCTTGCATCAACACACAGCCTAAACCTCTCCTGGAAGCATCGCAGAACACTGTATAACCTTTATCTACCTCTGGCAAAACCAACACCGGCGCTGTGGTCAACTTCCTCTTCAAGATCTGAAAACTCTTCTCACAGTTATCAGAACAAACAAATGGTGCATTCTTCCTCGTCAAGCGTGTCAAGGGTGATGCTAGCACACTGAAGTTCTATATAAACCTTCTATAATAGCCTGCTAAACCTAAGAAACTTCTGATCTCAGTCGGAGTCTTAGGTTGTTCCCACTGAAGTACAGAATCAACTTTCTTAGGGTCAACGCTAACTCCATCTCTCGAGATAACATGTCCAAGAAATGCTACCTCGGCCAACCAGAACTCACACTTGCTAAACTTAGCATACAACTGATGTTGCCTCAACAACTGCAACGTTACTCTCAGGTGTTGCTCATGTTGTTCATCATCTCTGGAGTAGATCAGAATATCATCTATAAAAACTACAATAAACTGATCTAAGAACGGTTTGAAGATTCGATTCATCATATCCATAAAGGCTGCTAGGGCATTGGTCAGCCCAAACGACATGACCAAAAACTTATAATGCCCATACCTGGTTCTGAAAGCTGTTTTGGGAATATCAGAAGCCTTTATTCTGAGATGATGATATCCAGATCTCAGGTCTATCTTAGAGAAGATTGTCACTCCACGCAACTGATCAAACAGATCGTCTATTCTTGGCAAAGGGTACTTGTTCTTAATAGTGATCTTGTTCAGTTGCCTGTAATCTATACAGAGACGCATAGTACCATCCTTTTTCTTAACAAACAGGACTGGAGCACCCCACGGCGAAGAACTGGGTCTGATGAAACCCTTATCCAGCAACTCATGCAGCTGCACCTTGAGTTCCTTCAACTCTGCAGGTGCCATTCTATAAGCTGGCAGTGCAACTGAATGACTTCCTGGATATAACTGAATCTCAAAATCAATGTCTCTGACAGGAGGTAAGCCTGGCAACTCTTTTGGAAAAACATCAAAAAACTCACTAACTACCGGCACATCATAAACACTGGCGGTGCTCTTCTCTGTTCTAGTGTCAACCACATGAGCAAGGAACGCTTCACATCCTTTCTGTAGCATCTTATCAGCTACTGCAGCTGATACAATGCACGTAGGCAGAACTTTCCTGTTTCTAGTAAAGACACAAGAAAATTCACCTTGTTGAAAGGTAGCTTCCTTCTTCCAACAATCGAGTTGCACTCAATATGTCTCAAGACAATCCATACCCAAGATGACTTGAAAAGTATTTACATCCAAGGGTATGAGATTAGCAGCAAAGGTGTAACCTCCAAAAGATAACAAACATCCGGGACAGAACTCAGATAAAACTGTTGGTCCACCTAGTGGAACCCTCAACACTAACTCATCTACCAACTCTTGAGTTAACAGATTAAGTTCACCAACTAAAGAACGTCGTATGAAAGAGTGAGTAGCACCCGGATCTATCAAAACTGATACTGGTATACTATTAAAAAAAGCATCTCTCCTGTAACGACTTGTGAAGAGATTATACCTTCCTGAGGTGTCAAAGAGAAGAAACGCGCTGAAGCTCTCCCTCTGCCACGCTGTCCTCTCTGACCACTTCTGCCACTGGGCACACCACCACCTCTAGAACCGGAAGCCACAGAAGAACTCGATCCTTCCAGTGGAGGTTGTCTCTGGACATCATGAAACTGGGGCTGAAAAACTGGTGATGCTGCTGGTTGAAGCTGAGGGCAAAACTTGTTTTTATGTCCCATCTGACCACAATGATAACAACCTCGAAATTCTGAACCCTGACACTGACCAGAGTGTGATCTTCCACAAGTATTACATACTCACATTTCCTGCCTCAGTGGACCAGTCACAGAGGTAGATGATCCAGATGGCCGCCCATAAGAAGAAGATGTCACCTCACCAGATCTTGGTCTGCTGAAACAACCAACACTGCGTCCCAGCTTGGAGAAGAAACCTCTACCTCCACCTCTTTACCCACTACTGGACTGTCTTCCACTAAAATCCGCAGACCTCTTCTTGGTCTCAAATATCTTATCAGCATTCACAGATTCTTCAACCTGTCTGGCCGCCTCAACGAACTCACCAAAATTCTCTCTATTCCTCCTACTAGTAGCAGAAACTGTATGCCGAATCTTTGACCTCAGCCCTTCCTGAAACCTTCTACATTTTTCTATGTTATCAGGTACAAGATGAGGACAAAAGTTCGCCAGCCTGGTGAAAAACGCTTCGTATTCTGTAACTGACATGCTTCCTTGCTTAATATTCTCCAATGGTCTTGTTTTCTCATTAATGAAAGTAGGAGGATAATACTTAAGATGGAATTCTTCATAGAAATCCTGCCAAGTAAGCTCTGAACCTCTCCTTTTATCCTCCACACCGTGCCACCACAACTCTGCATCACCCTTCAGAAGGTAAATAGCATGATTAATCTTCTTCTCTTCTGGAAGCTCCATCAGGCGAAAGACCTTCTCTATCTGTCTCAACCACTCATCAGCCTGAGCGGGATCTGTAGTACCACTGAATTCTGTACCACCAAGCTTCTTCACAAGCTCATATGATCTCATCAGATCCTTACTGTTAGTAGAAGTAGAAGCTCGCCTATCAGCCTTGTATCTCTCTCTGGTCTCCAGAAACATCCTGTAAATACGGGATGCTTCATCCACATGGTCACCACCACCTGGACCTATGTACAGAGGATCAGGGGCAACATGACTCTCGGCCTAGTCATCATGACCAAAACCTCTTCCTGCCATCTGCAATAATATAACAGAATATTTCCTGTTAGAAGACTGCAGATAGAAGAAAGACACCTAAACCTTAATCCTATTGGTCTCTTATTGTCCCCTGACCTGGACTTAGAGTATTCATATACTCAACCTATGCTCTGATACCAAAAGATGTCACACCCCGATCTCACACTAACCACTAATCACGAGATTAGGGCGCGACGGAGGATTTATCACATAAACAAATCACTGAGAACTTTTTTTTTAAAACCTCGTAATGATATCTGGATTATTGCTGTAAACTAAAACATAATAAACTATTGCGGAAGCATTTCAATTAAACTGGCTAGAGAACATAAACAGAGTTTACAACATGTAACATTATTTAATAGAAAGTAAACATAACAGTTAATTTACATCTTTATACACATTCGCCATACATATTCTCTCTCACCCACACCATGTCCCAAGGACCGAGGGGAAAGGACTAAGAGACCTCTAACTAAACTAACTACATATACCTTCTACAGATTAAGCGTTAGGATGAAAAGATCCTTCCGATTCCTAGAATTGTCGCTCACCTGAAAAATGTTTGAGTAGAGGAATGAGCCTACTCGCTCAGTGAATAATATTTCACTTAGCCATCATCGGATAACTCCATATTTTACATTTAACAGGAATATGTGGATAAAATAACAAACTGAGCAGTTCTAATTAAACAGTGCAATTATCGCAGAAAAGTATATTGAACATTTAAAGAACAAGTATTATAAATTCTAAATCTGAACATACACAAGTTTCATATTAATCTACCTTAATTCAAAGTGATCAGCTTTTAACTTATGCCCTGGTCATATGCAGTGTACTCTGCATATAAAGTCTCGTAGCGAACTACGAACCCACCGTACAAGACTTAGCGACACACCCGGGAAATGCTAAGTCTGACTGCTGTCCTGGTCTGCGTCAGGACTCTCAGGCTCACACGGCCTCACTGCACTCTCAAAGAGTGTACTCTAGACTCCTCCTCTAACCTGAGCACACAGGCGGAGAGTCTGGGTTACCACCGTGACACACGCACAGATTATTGTTGAATAACCCCTATTTACTCCAGTGCCACCGTGACACACACACGGATTATTGTTGAACACTGCCTCTCTGTCCTCGTGCCACCGTGACACACGCACAGATTATTGTTGAACACGAGCCACCGACCATCTAGACACACACTAGGTAGGTCGTTTCACCCCTAAGGCACAGACCTCTCAAAGGGGTTCTACGGTGTCAGGGCATCTAAGTCTAACACATTTTATTATAACAAGAAAACTCTTATAACATTGTGTCTCTCTCTCACATATTCGACTACTGGAATATACTGTAATTCTGCAATTCACTAGCTGAAATTATAAGTTCAACTTTCATAACATTTCTATATATAGTGCAACAACTATTCTCTTATATCGCAATAACTCATAACTCAGCTATGCTTTCATGCAAACAGATTCGTTCACTGTAAATAGATTTCATATCTATTCCACGTCTCTATACTGATTTCATAGACTGAACATTCAAATATACTGTATTGAAAGGAATACTCAACCTGAAATACTTTATCACATTTATTTGCATCTTACTGAAATTACACGTAAGGCATGCACATTTATATTACTAATCATTTCATTTCGTTTGAACTATGCAAATTTAAAGTCTAAGGATGCTAACTATGCTCGGCATCCGGGTAATCTCTATTACCCACATATACACATAAACATCATTTTCATATATGCAATATCTACAATTAAACGAGTTAAACCTTGATAATTAAGTGAGATAATACTCACCCAATTCGGTGTGTTCGTATACACCGAAAACGTCCACAAACACGCCTAATTCTGCTTTTCTGCAACTTTGCACCCCGTGCAACTGATTTGCACCCCGTGCAATCTGGGCAGAAACACTTCTGTTCTATTTTTCTACAACTTTGCACCCCGTGCAACTGATTTGCACGCCGTGCAAACTGGCTGACTTTCTGTCCTGTTTTCTGTAACTTTGCACGCCGTGCAAACTGATTTGCATGCCGTGCAACCTGCGCAGAAAAATGGAAATCCCCGAGGAAGAAGGTGGATTTGGGGTCGTTTCGCGGCCAATTTTCACCCGAAACTCCTTGGAAACTTCAAGACGACCTAGCAGCAACCCGTAGACGTTGCTTTTCACGCCTTAAGCCGCTCCCAGCGACCTCCTTGGTCGGCCTCTATCTTGGTCGGGCTGCTAGGAACGAAGAAGAAAGGGGGGAAGAAGATGGAGAAGATGACGCAGCTGAAGGAGGGAACCGCGGCTGCTGGTTGATTTGGTTGGGAAAAGATGAGGAATCGAAGGTGAACGGAGAAGGAGGGGCTTGATCTCCCAGCTTTTTCCTCTAGCTAGTTCTCTCCCTCTCCCTTCTCTATTTTTCTCAAACGGCAACTGAAGGAATGAACTTATCGTTCATTCAAAGTCGGATAATAGGCTAATAAAGGGAAAATCTAAAGAGGAGATAAGGAAGGGCGCCCAGGGGGCCGAACGTAAAATGCCCAAGAACTTTTCCAAAATTACACATAGGTCCCTGAACACTAAAAAGCTCATATCTTTTTACTCGTAGGTCGGTTTCGCGTGATTTCTCTGGCAACGGATCAAGCACAAACTTGTCCTCAACCTCAGGACAAGAAAACAAGCTAATGATACATTAAAACTAGCTCAAAGCTCAAAACACTATTAACAAAAGCAAGTACTCATCTCAACATAACTAGTTCAATTATGCACTAACCAAGGTATATACTGGTAAAATGAAATGTGGGTCATAACATGCTCACTCTCAATTGTACCTTCTCCTGCCATGATACGAGGCCACTTATCCAAGAAAAACTATCTCTGAGGTAACTCAAGAGGTTATATGTCACCTTAACTAATGTTGATAGGGATTGGAAATCCTACTCATCAATGTACACCCCTCTTGGAACTCTTCTTACTTGCAAACCTGACAAGGGATTGTACTCAACATGATGAACTTTACCCAAGCAGATCTTGCAACTATGTCTTCAACTTATGCATCCTTGTCGATGTTACATTTATGTGGATCATAAACCCCTAACATGTGATATCTGTACCATAGGTTGAGCACCTATAACTAGATTGATCCCAAAGTCACCCTTTCTAGGTAGCCAAACACCTAATCATCCTATCAAGAGACATGATCTCACTCTCCCATACAACTGGCACTACTTGGGTACTAGGATTCCTCATCTTGGTATTAATCATCACATGTCAAAACACATCACATCCACCATTTGTTGCTACTGCCAAACCCAAACATAACAGAAGGGTCTTTCTTCCATCTCAAAACATCACCTATCAGAGATATCCCTATCTTGAAACAAAAATCCAAGATCAATTGATACTTTTCAAAGTATCCATCTAAGGATCACCTCTAATCCATGAACATCAAGTGGCATAAGACTCACTTTACTACCACATCCTTGAGAATAAAGAACACAAGGGAACATACTTCTCTTATCACCACATCATTACCTAGGGTTTTCTTATCAATGTGAATGGATCATCACTTTCTTTGATTATTTCATGAGTTTTCAACTGTTCATGTATCATTTTAACTTATTTTCACCTTGGTTTCCTTTGCCTTCCGAACAGGAATTATAAAGATGATTACATGCCATTACTTTCTTTGATTATTTATCTTCATGTTCATAACATTTCCTTGTTTTACCACACTTTTCATCTTTACATCATGAAAAGGATGATTATTATTTACGTATTATTTATTAAGAAGGGATCATATCCCTTTTTCCCTATCACCTATCATGAGAATTACACTTTATACTTTCTTATACTCATGGGTTGGTCGGAGATTAACTCAGGTTCCATCTAATTTATTTATTTTTCGTTCTTATTTCTCTTCTCATTTCATCCTTATTTCAGTAGTTCTCTCCATCTTATGTGAATTTTACACCTTGGACTTATTTCATTAGCACAAGTTCATCTATCTTTTTCTTCATACATTCCTTGAAATTACAGATTCAAGAACTTCTCTTATCATATTCACACTTAGATTTAGGTCTCGTGGAGTTGTATCTTTCTCTTTTAATCACCAATCATTCAATTTTTAATAAGTTATGGCGCAATACTCATCTCTTTTTATATTATGATGGAGGTATTAACATCATGATTCTTGACTTGTTATGCTCTTTAGATTGTTGCAAAATGACTACTTGATCAGAGTAATCAATCTAAGAGTTCCATAATTACCTTTTCTTCAACATTTGAATACCTGGCCAGGGCACTCAAGTACTAAGATTAGGCAGTATGCATCATATTTTATATCATGTTTTTATCTTAGCCACCATCCTAATCCTAGTCCTAGTGTCCCTGTAGACTCAGCAAACCTAGAGCTCTGATACCACCAAATGTGATACCCTTTGTCACGCCCATGAGATTACTCAAAACTTAAACCACGATTAACCATTAATCAAAGGATTACCGAAAATCATAGGAAATTAAAACTGATTTGTAACAAGTACCATGAGCTGAGATTTATTACACAAGAGTCAATACTTTCATTTCATAACATATATTCAAAGTGCTACATCATTGTTTTTCCAATCAACTTGTTACATGCGATAACAATTCCACATATATATACATACCACTAAAGGTACACAAGCCAAAAACCACATATCGATCATCATGTCATCAAAACACATCGAGAACACCCCCAAGGACATGAGTGTATAGGGACAACACATATGACTCTATTACTAGACACTATCCATATACCATGATTCACCGGGTGTATTTTCTCCTCATATTAAGTCATCATTTATCCAATCTTTAGCTTGTCATGCACGTCCACCTAAAAGATATTTAACCAATGAGGTGAGACAAAAGTCCCAATCAGAGATATAACTCTCCGCCAACTTTATTATTATCATAGATAACTAACAAGAAAGGGCTATTATTATAAAATGAGAAGATTCAACAATTCTCTTAAGAAGAGAAACTAACATTTGTTTAAGTAGTTTAAGCATCTACACTACACAATAGATTATCTTTAAGCTTGAAAAGGAACACGAAGAACATGTATAACTGTTACAAATTAAACAGTATAAAAGAAAAGCAAGGCCTCATCCAATATTCTCATACTTGATCCCATACATGTATACTACACTGATGATTATGTATTTCATTATGCCTTAAGTATTTGAGTTGTATCACCCAAATCCAACTGACCACTGCTAAGTTAAAATCGGTGCCATACAAGGTCTAGTAAAAGATCTAGAATCTACAATCTCACCCCCTCAGTCAGTATGAGTGAACCTATAGTGACATCACAAGTCGATTGCTTCCAGTGACATATAGTCCAACTGTGCAAACCTAGCCCACCTTGGTACAGGTCACGGTGCTAGTGAAACTGAGCTACGGCCTGCAGCCACATTCTTCCAGGGTATGACCCATAGCCAATCCTATGAAATCTCATAAACATAATATCACTGAGCTGTGGACCAAAGACACACTTTTTCTAGGGTATGGCCCATAGCCAATATTGTGTCACATATCTTGAGGCATGATCTGAGGCTCATGCATGGCCAAAGTCATCCTCATTTGCTTGATATTAGGGTACCAAGTTGTCCTCGCATACTCAACAGTTTGCGCTCCGAGTTTCCCGTAGGAGTTACTCATTTCACTGTAAGGATCCTGACCCATGTTTTGGGATAACCCTATTTGTTTTGCTTAAGCATGTTTCTTAACTCCTTTCTCTAATCATCTAAGATGTAATTAGGGTATGTCGGAATCTTGAGTTTCTTGCTTATGTTTGTTTGATGTTGCTTGTGTTTTGTGGAGAGGTTTGGTGCAAATTGTAATTTACCAAGAGTAGGGGTTGATGTGCAAGTTTGCCACCTCTAGAGTTCTCCTTCTCTCTCCTAGCATCATATAGAAGAAATAGAAAGAGATGGGCATATTGTTTAAACTTGGATGTGTGGTGACATCCTTGGTGGTGTTTTGGACACATGTTTGAGATTTGCCTTGCTCTTAGAACTTTTGTCTCGGGCTTGAGAGCCTTGGAAAGGTCTTGTATCAGTTTGTGGGTGTCTTCAGGGACATCATACCAGTTTGTGGGTGTCTTGAGGGACATCCTATCGATTTTTTGGTGTCTAGAGGTGCGCCATATCAGTTTGTGGTACCTAGGGTCCAGCCCTATCGGTTTGTGAAGAGAGGTAGAGATGTGTATCGGCCTTGACCATCTTAAGAGACCTAGTGGGCGAGACATAGATCTTATCACCTTATTGCATGGTGTTGCATGTGGCTCCTTCTTCGTGGACAAGTGTCACCTAGGGTTCTAATGTGGTGACACCTTCCCCTTGCTTTCTCTTTCATCCCTCTTGTAAATATACATCTTTCTCTCCATTCAAGAAAATCCTTTTGGTCATCTTTGATTTCCTCTTCCTTGGTGGATGACCTTGAGCTAGAGGAGTATCTCCCTTGAAGCTTGGAGGATGAGACCCATGCTTGTGGTGCTCTCTTAATCCTCTACCTTGGTAAGTCATGAACCTTAGATTCCTTTCTCTCTTTCTTTCTTCTTCTCAGCCATGGACCTTGGTTACTTTCTTTCCCCTCTCATGCTCTCTTAACCATGGTTCCATGTTCTCTCTTAGAGTTGTGGTGGTGATCAAGCTTGGAAGATCTTCTTCTACCTTGAGCTCGTGAAGCTTGGAGCTTGATGGTGATCCTTGAGGTGGGTTATACAACTCTAAACCCTCTTCGTAATTGTCACCCTTTACTTACTATCTTAGCTCTTTATCCTTGGCTCGTTATATCTTTCATATTAGTAGCTCTTCTTGTTAGTTTTGAGTGTTGTTTTTAAGAAGAGGAATCTTGCTTAGTTTCTACCCATGTGTTACCCTTTCTTGCTTTTCTTGTAACATTGTTGTAAGGTGGAAGATGTTTAGGTCGATATGTATGTTAGGCTGATATGCCTTGGGAGGCCATCATGACATGTGACACAACTGTCCATCACAACTGAGAGTGGTCATCATGACCTTGGCAAGGTCAATGTTTACACCTTTAGTTGGATGGTCATCACATCCCTAGAGAGACATGAGTCAACACACCCTGATAATGTTTAGGTTATTATTCCTTGTGTATGAGTAATCGATGTGGGAACAATGTTATACATTACTTGGAGAGGTGTTGCCTGTCAGGACTCTGGCCATCATGCCTTGAGAGGCGTTGATGCCCGATTGACCCAACTCGTGCATTGTGTTATGCCGATATGATGATGCCCTAGTTGGATAGAGGCTGACACACCCTAAAACCGATACCCTTCTTGGTGTGGTTCCATGATGTATCCATGGTTGGGATGCCCATCTTGGCTTGGATGCGTTGTTGAAACCCTGAGCAAACTGTCACCCTTTGTGATACCAACATACCCAAGCATTGTGCATTACCCTGATGACGTCACGCCATGTGTTGCTGTTGCCTGGTAGGAGGGGTTGGCCGACACCCTCTCCATGAGGTGCTTATGCCCGAAACACCTATACAGTGATGCCTAAATTGATATACATCCTAGTTGGTAGGTCGATACCCTGGTTGCTCACTTGATACGTCCTAAACTGATACCCTACCTTATGTGGTTGCTCGACACACCTAATGTTAACAAGATACTCTAGGTTAAGACCCTAATCGATACCTTGTGATGATGATTGAGATACACCATGTTGATAACAGGGTCACATGGTATGATGTGATACCTTATGGAGAAGTTGTACAAATGATGTTGAGAGCTATGCTTCTACACCTCATAACATGTTTTATAATTATAATGAGAACCATATTTCTTTATTTCATAACACACCTCACAATGATGATGCAAGTAATGATCTAAGAGTGCTTGTTGATCCAACCTTGTAAACCCTAATTGAATATAGAGAAACCCTAAACCTAAGATGTAATTTGATTGGCATGAATTCTATGAAATGGTACTGTTAATGATGTATTCCTTTCTTGTTATCAGTTTCTAACCATGCAGGTAATATCAGTTGATATACATAGCCATGTATGAACTATGGTGGTTATGATATGTTTAAATGGGCCTTGTGAGGCATAATGTGTTGTTGACATTTTGGAAAGAGGAATAAATGGTCTTATGAACTAATGATGGCTTATTGCCTTGCATGAGATAATTCACTCAAATTATGAGGTGTGGGGTTTTCACCCCAAGATATTTGATCCTTGTGATGGACACAGGTTGAAAAACAAATTGGAAGAGATGATATCACACCATATATTCTTGAGTATGTTCTAGTGATGCGTCATACCCTTGTTTATATAGATTTTGTTTAGTGGTTGTACGTTGTAACTTGATTGATGCTGAAAGATGCTTAAATTGGTCTAATTAATCAAGCGGAATCTAATAATGTAGTTTGCCCTGTGCCATAGACCCATTCAGTGTCAGCAATTGCTGAATGGTGAAATGAGTTTAACTCAGAGTGCTTATTTTTGAATTTGTGGTGTACAAGTCAAGTAATTCCTTTTATCCTTAACTACAGGATGTGTAAGATGACCATGCATGAGTTGATCTCATTGTGGTGTGGATGGCCATGTGTGAGACACTCCTTCTTGTTAGAACGACCATGTGTGAGCATGTTCTTCTAGCGTTGTACATGTACCAAGGTGGGCTAGTTATGATTATACATGTGGGTGGTCATGCATGAACCAATCCCTAAGTTTGACTATATGTCATTGTTGTAGTTGACTGATATGTCTATGTAGTATTTTCTCTTGTGCTGACCAAAAGGTGTGGTGAGGTCGTGGATTCTGGCTCTTCCATTAGACCTTGTATGGCACCGATTTTGACTTATCAAGTGGTCAGTGGGATTTGGGTGGTATGACTGAAATCCTTGGGGCATAATAAAATGTGTAATCAGTCGTGTAGTGTAATTGTATAGGATCACAAAATGAAAATGTTGGATGAGGCCTTGCTTGATCTTTATACAATGTTTTTGATAGGAATTATACATGTTCTTTATATTCCTTTTGAATTATTAAGATGTTTCATAATTCAACAGTAATTGCTCTTCATGTTAATGATCATTACCTGCTTCATATAGTTGTAACTTTACTGCTACGTTTGTTATCTTATCTGTGATAATAATAGAGTTGGTGTATCTCCGACTGAGATTTGAAATCTCACCCCATGGGTTTCCCACACACTTTTTAGGTGGATGAGCATGAAGAGGAAGAGATCGTGTAGTGGAGGTTAAGGAGCAGCAGGAGGGCCAGTAGCTGATGTGGTTGGATATGATGTTGGATGTCTTTTGTTGATAAAGTCCTAGAGTCGTCCCTATACACACTGGTCTTTGGGAACATTTTATAGATGTTTCATGAACATGCTTTCTTTATTTACCCTTTTGTGTACTAGATTTGGTGGAATCATGTATATATATTCTATAATAGTTCTTTGGTTATAGGTTGATAGCATTCCTTGTATATGCTTTGAGGCATGAAAGGACTTACATGTGAAGGTTCTTGACGTTTGGTAGTTTTATGAAAATGATTTTAATTTTTAGTGTTTTCCAGTAATTTGTTCGTTAATCCTTCTTCCACAGTTATGTTTTGAGTAATCTCATTTTATGTGGCAACGAGTGTCACATTTGGTTGTATTAGATCTTTAGGTTCGCAGATTCTATAGGGACCTAGGACTAGGGTTTGTGTCAATTCTATTATCCTCCAGTCTATCTTATAGTCACTTCTACTCATGTAGAAGAAGAAGAGAAAAGCTTAAAGATGTCTGGAGAACATGAAGAACATGCTATCGAGAGCAGTGTTGCAAGGAACCAGACACGGGAAGATGGGTGCTTGAAGTCCCTCAGTTTGGCCCAGCCATGGTTGAAAACCCTGCCTTTCAATCCCTTTTTGGGAAATTTATGGCAACAATGACTCATATGGCAGACAAGATGCCTGCACCTCAGCCTAGGGCACTGGTTCCCATACTAAATCTTCAGACACTGGAAAGACTTTCGAGCGGCTTCGCCGTATTGGAGTGGTTGAGTATGCGGGGACAGCTGACTTGACGGATGCAAATATGTGGCTGACTGAGCTTGAGAAGGCTTTTAAGATCATTAGTATCCTTGAAGAGGATAAGGTGAAACATGCAGTGTACCTTCTGAAAGGGAGTGTTGGACATTGGTGGGCCACAGAGAAGGAGAAGAGACCCAGTGTTGTGGTTGGTTGGGAGGAGTTCCAACGTGAGTTCGTTAGTCGGGACTTTCCTCGAACGTATCTTGATGAGAAGATCAGCTAGTTTGAGGGTATTCGACATGGATCCATGACGATCAATGAGTATGAAGCAAGGTTTATGGAGTTGTTGAGGTTCAGTCCTTACATGGCTGCCACAGAGGATGAGAGGATTCATCATTTTGAGAAGGGGTTGAATGGTGAGTTGTCTACCCCAGCTGCTGCTTTGGAGAATCAAGAGAGATTTACTATGTTTGTGGAATTTTTTCAGAGGATAGAACGATCTGTGAAGGAGAAGCAGGATACGAGTGACAAGAAGTAGTCTTCACAATTTTAGGGGTAGTCGTCAGGTGGCTTTAAGAAGCTGAGGTTTTCTGCACCTCCAGTATTGTAGAGGTTTAGTGCTTTGACACAGTGGTCACCAAGTAAGGGCAGAGGCTGTAGTTTACCGCCCACAGGAGCCCAAAGTGTTGCATCAGCATCGGTGATAGGAACACCTAGGCCTTGGTATGAGAACAAGACATGTTATAAGTGCAGAAAAGTTGGCCATACCAAACCATTCTATTTAGTGAGAGATGATGAAGTGACCCAACAACCGAAGAAGAGTTAGAAAGGCTCACAGAGACAGTATAACAACAACACAGGAGGATGAGGGCATGGCCAAGTGTCACAAGCTGGATCATCTACTCAGGGAAGTAGAGTATGGGGATGACAATAGGAAATGGTTAGATTATATTCCATGAGTCAGCTGGAGGTGGTGGTCAATTCACGAGTGGTGACAGGTCAGATGGAGTTATTTCATTTTGATTTGTCTTCTTATTGTTTTATATCTATTTTGGTTGATCTGGGTGTAACACACTCTTTTATCACACATGAAGTGCTTAGTAGTTGTCCTTTGCCTGTTAGTCGTAAGAAGAATAGTTTTTTGTTAGAAACCCCGTTAGTCTGGTCTATACTGTTGCAGGATGGGTGTCCTTCCTGTATCCTCTCCTTTTCGGGACACAACATTCAAGTAGATCTCATACCACTTGACATGCATGGATTCAATGTGATCCTTAGAATGGATACCTTGGAGAAGTATAGAATGGTCTTGGACTGTAGTTCCAAGCAAGTGACATTTATAGATGGTAGTGAGATGTGGATCTTCCAAGGAGATAGGAAGATTCTTCCTACGTGTCTGGTATCGGCTATGGTAGTAAGGAAGCTTTTGAGATAGGGTTGTGAGGCATTTTTGGCACACGTGATGGATATTGAGGCAAGGAGTCCTAATGTTCATGAGGTGCCATTCGTTAGAGAATTCAAGGATGTGTTTACGAGGGAGTTTCTAGTTGTTCCCCCACCCCGAGAGATTTATTTTGAGATCAATATGGTTCTTGGTACGCAACCTATAGCTCAAACACCGTACATGATGGTTGTGACAGAGATGGAAGACTTGAAGAGACAGTTATAAGAACTACTTGACAAAGGTTTCATCAGGCCAAGTACATCATCTTGGGGTTCTCTAGTGTTGTTCGTGAAGAAAAAGGACGGATCTATGAGGTTTTGCATAGATTACAGACAGTTGAACAAGGTCACAATAAAGAACAAGTATCCCTTACTAAGGATAGATGATCTGTTTGACCAGTTGTGTGGCATAATTATGTTCTCAAAGATAGATCTGAGATCAGGATATCACCAGTTGAGGATCAAGGAGGTTGACATACCCAAGTCTGCCTTTAGGATGAGGTAGGGTCACTACGAGTTTGTGGTTATGTCATTTGGGCTAACCAATGCACCAACAACATTCATGGATTTGATGAATACGGTGTTTCGACTATTCCTTGATCAGTTTATGGTGGTCTTCATAGACAACATCTTAATATGTAGTCGGGATAGTCGGCAACATGAACAACATCTTCGTCAGGTGTTGATCGTGCTAAGACAAAACCAACTCTATGCCAAGTTTAGCAAGTGCGAGTTCTGGTTGTAGGAGGTAGATTTCTTGGGACATGTTATATCTTCAGAATGAGTACACATGGATCCTAAGAAGGTATAGTCTATGACAGAGTGGGAACAACTGAAGACGCTGACTGAAGTGTGCAGTTCTCTAGGTTTGGTAAGCTATTATTAGAGGTTCATTAAGGACTTTAGTGCTATTGCCCTACCCCTAACTAAGTTGACAAGGAAGGATGTGTCATTCATTTCAGACAATAGATGTCAATGTGCTTTTTAGACGTTGAAGGAGAAATTGATAAGTGCACCGATTCTGGTCTTGCCTGAGCAAGGAAAAGGATACATCATCTTTTGCGATGCATCTAAGAATGGTCTGGTTGTGTGTTGATGCAAGACAAACAAGTGGTTTCTTTTGCTTCTTGACAACTTAAAAAACACGAGGAGAATTACTCGACCCACGATCTGGATTTAGCAAAGATGGTCCGTGCTTTGAAGATTTGGAGGCACTACCTATATGGAGAGAAGATTCAGATCTTCATGGATCACAAGAACCTAAAGTACATCTTTTCACAATTGGATCTGAACATGAGGCAACATCGTTGGATGGATTTGATCAAAGAATACAACCGCATGATTGATTATCACCTGGGAAAGGCGAATGTCATGGCAGATGTGTTGAGCAGGAAGTTTTTAACCTCATCCATGGATAAAGGCCAGTTGAGTTCTTTGATGTGCCATAAGCGGGACATGTTGGTCTCCTTACATTAGATGAATGTCAAGTTAGAGGTTTCCTTATTAGTTGGTTTGTTGACACATCTATAGGTGAAGCCTACGCTGAGATAGCAGATCAGAGAGGCACAACATACAAATATTGTGATACATGATATTAGATCAGAGTTTGGAAGTGAGAAGCATGAAGGCTTCCATGAGTCAGATGATGGGACAATTTGTTACCATGATAGGATAGTGGTTCCTGATGCTAATGACCTAAGGAAGATGGTGTTGGAGGAGGTTCATTCATCTATGTATGTTATGCACCCAGGTAGCACCAAGATGTATCATAACCTGAAGGATATGTATTGATGGCCACGCTTGAAGAAAGATGTAGCTAAGTTCATTGCAAGATGTGTGGTATGTCAACAAGTCAAAGCTAAGCATCAGAGGCCTGCAGGAACATTGCAACCATTGCCTATACCTAAGTGAAAATGGGATCATGTAACTATGGATTTTGTGGTTGGTCTGCCTAGGACATCCAAAGGTTATGATTTCATGTGTGTGATCGTTAATAGGTTAACCAATTCAGTGTATTTCCTTCCCATAAAGACAACATTCACAATAGAGAAGCTTGCCCAAATCTATGCTGATGAGATAGTGTGTTTGCATGGTGTTCAAACAACTATCGTATTTGACAGAGGTCCTCAGTTCATGAGTCACTTTTGGGAGAGACTACACACAACTTTGGGTACATAGTTGAAGTTTAGTACTGCTTTCAACCCATATGCAAATGGTCAATCCGAAAGGACCATCCAGACCTTAGAGGATTTGTTGAGGGCCTATGTTCTTCAGTTTTTAGGAAGTTGGGGTGTACACCTTTGTTTGATAAGTTCACCTACAACAAAAGCTATCAGAGTAGTATTGACATGGCACCTTATGAGGCATTATATGTGAGACATTGCATATTTTCATTGTGTTGGTATGATACAAGTGAGTATCAACTTTTTGGTTCTGAGCTTGTGTAGTAGACAACGGAGAAGATCAAAGTGATACAACAACATTTGAAATTAGCATAGGACAGATATAAGTCATATGTAGACAATCGTCATAGACCCTTGGAGTTCCAAGTGGAAGACAAGGTATATTTGAAGGTCTCTCCTTGGAAGGGTGTACTGAGATTTGGGAAGAAGGGTAAGTTGTCTCCCGGGTTTATGGGACCTTACCCAGTTGTGGCATGTGTTGGGAAGGTGGCTTACTGGTTGGAGTTGCCACTTGAGTTACACATACTACATCTAGTGTTGCATGTCAATATGTTGAGGATGTGTCATATAGATACAGAGTTAGTGTTGCATCATGTAAAGGTGGAGCTTGATGAGGATATGACCTACGTGGAAGGTCTAGTATTGTTCCTTGATCGGAGAGTGAAGCGGCTAAAGAGGAAGAACCTTGTGCTTGTGAAGGTTCTTTGGCATCATCGTGGTGTTGAGGAATCTACGTGGGAACTCAAGGAAGAGATGAGGAGGAAGTACCCCTCCCTTTTCTCTTAGGATTTTGGGGGAGAAATCCTTGTTAGGGGTTTAGGGCTTGTAAGGACCCTAACCCATGTTTTGGGATAACCCTATTTGTTTTTCTTACGCATCTTGCTTAACTTCTTGCTCTAATAATCTAATATGTAATTAGGGCATGTTGGAATCTTGAGTTTCTTGTTTAAGTTTGTTTGATGTTGCTTGTGTTTTATGGAGAGGTTGGGTGCAAATTGCAATTTACCCATAGTAGGGGTTGATATGCAAGTTTGCCACCTCTAGAGTGTTCCTTCTCTCTCTTGGCATCGTCTAGAGGAAAGAGAAAGAGATGGGCATTTTGTTTGAGCCTTAGATGTGTGGTGACATCCTTGATGGTGTTTTGAACACATGTTTGAGGTGTGTCTTACTCTTAGAAGTGTTGTCTCGTGCTTGAGAGCCTTGGAAAGGCCTTGTATCAGTTTGTGGGTGTCTTCAGGGACATCCTACCATTTTGTGGGTGTCTTGAGGGATATCCTATCAATTTTTTAGTGTCTAGAGGTGCACCATATCAGTTTGTGGTACCTAGGGTTCACCCCTATCGATTTGTGAAGAGAGTTAGAGATTTGTATCGGCCTTGACCATCTTAAGTGACCTAGTGGGCTAGACATAGATCTTATCACCTTGTTGCATGGTGTTGGATGTGGCTCCTTCTTTGTGGACAAGTGTCACCTACGGTTCTAAGGTGGTGACACCTTCCCCTTGCTCTCTCTTTCATCCCTCTTGTATATATACCTCTTTCTCTCCATGCAAGAGAATCCTTTTGGCCATCTTTGGTTTCCTCTTCCTTGGTGGACGACATTGAGCTAGAGGAGTATCTCCCTTGGAGCTTGGAGGATGACGCCCTTGCTTGTGGTGCTCTGTTCATCCTCTACCTTGGTAAGTCATAAACCTTAGCTTCCTTTCTCTCTTTCTTTCTTCTTCTTGACCATGGACCTTGGTTACTTTCTTTCCCCTCTCATTCTCTCTTAACCATGGTTCCATCTTATCTCTTAGAGGTGTGGTGGTGATCAAGCTTGGAAGATCTTCTTCTACCTTGAGCTCATGAAGCTTGGAGCTTGGTGGTGATCCTTGAGGCGGGATATATAACTCTAAACCCTCTTTGTTATTATCACCCTTTACTTACTATCTTTGCTCTTTATCCTTGGGTTGTTATATCTTGCATGTTAGTAGCTATTCTTGTTAGTTTTGAGTGTTGTTTTTAAAAAGAGGAATCTTTCTTAGTTTTTACCCATGTGTTACCCTTTCTTGCTTTGCTTTTAATGTTATTCTAAGGTGTAAGATGTTTAGGCCGATATTTATGTTAGGCTGATATGCCTTGGGTGGCCTTCACGACCTGTGACGCCACTATCTGTCACAATTGAGACTGGTCGTCATGACCTTGGCAAGATCAAGGTTGACACCTTTAGTTGGATGGTCATCACATCCCTGGAGAGACATGGGTCGACACACCCTAGTAACATTTAGGTTATTATGCCTTGTTGCACAAGCAACCAATGTGGGAACAACTTTAAGCATTGCTTGGAGAGGTGTTGCCCGTCAGGACTTTGGCTGTCATGCCTTGAGAGGCGTTGATACCCGATAGACCCAAATCATGTGTTGCGTTATGCCGATATCATGACGCCCTAGTTGGGTAGAGGCCAACACACCGTAAAATCGATACCATTCTTGGTGTGGTTGCCCAATGTATCCATGGTTGGGATGCCCATCTTGGCTTGGATGCTTTGCTGAAACCCTAAGCAAACTGTCACCCTTTGTGATAATGACATACCCAAGTGTTTCCCGTTACCCTGACGCCGTCACGCCATGTGTTGTTGTTGCCCGGTAGGAGGGGTTGTCCGACACCCTCTCCATGAGGTTCTTGTACCTGACACACCTATACAGTGATGCCTAAACTGATATACATCCTAGTTGGTAGGCCGATACCCTCGTTTCTCACCTAACACATCCTAAACCGATACCCTACCTTGTGTGGTTGCTCGACACACCTAGGGTTAACCCGATACTCTAGGTTGAGACCCTAATCAATACCTTGTGATGGTGTTTGAGATACACCATGTTGATTCTAAGGTCACATGGTATGATGTGATACCTTATGGAGAATTTGTACAAATGATGTTGAGAGCTATGCTTCTATACCTCATAACATGTTTTACAATTATAATGAGAACCATGTTTCTTTATTTCATAAAACACCTCATAATTATGATGAAAGTAATGATCTAAGAGTGGTTGTTGATCCAACCTTGTAAACCCTAATCGAGTACAGAGAAACCCTAAACCTAAGATGTAATTTGATTGGCATGAATTCTATGAAATGGTATTGTTCATGATGTACTGCTTTCTTGTTATCAGTTTCTAACCATGCATGTAATATCAGTTGATATACATAGCCAGGTATGAGCTATCGTGGTTATGATATGTTTGAATGGGGCTTGTGAGGCATATTGTGTTGTTGACATTCTGGAAAGAGGAATAAATGGTCTTACGACCTAATGATGGCTTATTGCCTTACATGAGATAATTCACTCAAATGATGAGGTGATGGGTTTTCACCCCAAGATATGTGATCCTTGTGATGTACACAGGTTGAAAAACAAACTGGAAGCGATGAGATCACACCTTATATGCTTTAGTATGTTCTAGTGATGTGTCATACCCTTGTTTATGTAGATTTCATTTAGAGGTTGTATGTTGTAACTTGATTGATGCTTAAAGATGCTCAAATTGATCTAATTAATAAAGTGGAATCTAATAGTGTAGTTTGCCCTGTGACATAGACCCATTCAGTGTCAGCAATTTCTGAATGGTGAAATGTGTTTAACTCAGAGCGCATATTTTTGAATATGTGGGGTACAAGTCGAGTAATTCCTTATATCCTTAACTACAGGATATGTGAGACGACTGTGCATGATTCGATCTCATTGTGGTGTGGATGGCCATGCATGAGCCACTCCTTCTTGTTAGAACGGTCATGTGTGAGCATGTTCTTCTAGTGTCGTACTTGTGCCAAGGTGGGCTAGTTGTGATTATACATGTGGTTGATCATGCGTGAACCAATCCCTGAGTTTGACTATATATCATTGTTTTAGATGACTGATATAGCTCTGTAGTGTTTTCTCTTGTGCTGATCAAGAGGTGTGGTGAGGTTGTGGATTCTGGATCTTCCATTAGACCTTGTATGGCACCGATTTTGACTTATCAAGTGGTCGGTGGGATTTGAGTGGTATGACTCAAATCCTTAGTGCATGATAAAATGCATAATCAGCCGTGTAGTATACTTGTATAGGATCAAAATACGGAAATGTTGGAGGAGGCCTTGCTTGATCTTTATACAATGTTGTTGATAGGAATTATACATATTCTTCATATTCCTTTTGAATTATTAAGATGTTTCATAATTTAACAATAATTTCTCTTCCTGTTAATGATCATTACCTGCTTCATATAGATGTAACTTTACTGATGTTTTGCTTATTTTTTCTGTGATAATAATAGAGTTGGTGGTGTGTTATATCTCCCGCTAAGATTTGGAATCTCACCCCGTGGGTTTCCCACACCCTTTTTAGGTGGACGAGCACAAAGAGGTAGAGATCATGCAGCGGAGGTTGAGGAGTAGCAGGAGGGCTAGTAGTTGACGAGGTTGGTTATGATGTTGGATGTCTTTTGTTGATAGAGTCCTAGAGTCGCCCTTGTACACTCGGGTCTTTGGAAACATTTTGTAGATGTTTCATGAATGTGCTTTCTTTATGTACCCTTTTTTGTACCAGATGTGGCGTAATCATGTATATATATATATGTATGTATGTATGTATTCTGGAATAGCTCTTAGGTTATAGGTTTATAGCATGCCGTGTATATGATTTGAGGCATGAAAGGACTTATATGTGAAGGTTCTTGATGTTTGGCAGTTTTATGAAAATGGTTTTAATTTTTATTGTTTTCTGATAATTTGTTTGTTAATCCTTCTTCCGCGGTTATGTTTTGAGTAATCTCGCTTTGTGTGGCAACGGGTGTCACATTCACCATCCAATAAATGTTGACACTAAATGGATCTATGGCACATGGAAAGCTACATGATTAGATTCCACTTGATTAATTAAACCAAGTAAAGTGTCTTTTAGCATCAATCAAGTTACAACGTACCAACCACAAACAAATCCTTCAAAAGAAAGGGGCAAGTATTACAACAACAAATATCACCGTTAAACTATAAGCTGATTCCCATTATCTCATAACATTGTATCAATGCTATCCACAAGACCATCATCATCATCATCAACAACATATTATCATGGGATATCAATCCCTCATTCCAGTAACAAAGGATAACACCTCACTACGCACTAAGCCCTTTTTAGGTCCTAAGACCCATCACATCACTATTATGATTCATTATTATCTCATCATGCTTCATTGGGCTTATAAGCATTACTTATGCCAATCATCACTTATGCCATATCTCATATACTTGCCATAGCAATCATTAACTATTACATTCAGAGAGAGAATATGTTACAACACATTAAAATAAAGCAAGTGATGCATCATAAGTTCTCTAATTTAGGATTGGGCTTCATGCTAATTCCACATAGGATACTCAAGCATCATTTTATCTCAAATCTCTAACATTCACTACCTCCTATAAGTTGGGGGTATGAGGATAAGAATTAGATAATATAACCAAGTATGCACATTCACATATTCATACTTCCCATGTTCCCTTATCAAGGTTCATAGCCAAAGCTTAATATTATTTAACCATCTTCATAGTACTCAAGTTATAACACCCAATTAACCCATTAGGTTAAAGTCATGTAATTTTAAGAGAGAGAGAGAGAGAGAGTACAATATCATGATTTCTTTTCACACACACCCAATAATATGACCTACCCTTAGAGTTAGGGTCAATGCTCTTTACATATAGCCAATTAGGGTTTTACCTCGTGCTTACATCACCAAACCCTAATAACACCAATTTCCACTTCCTTGAAACGGATTTAGGTTTGAACAACATTAGTTAGATATGCATAGATTATTATGTCATCAGCACTAGGTATCACCATAGCATACATGTACATATGTATTACAACCCTACATTATGTAAACATGTTGATCATACACCATTCATAATGTTTCATCATTTTGTAACCCATCGTTATTACTCTTTATAAATCATTAACCACATATCATACTATGGGAAGTCAAACCTTAGATTACATTACTAGAGGGTTTCACTTCAAACTATCCACAAGGCACTTATTAGATTATTAGACTTGTTTATATGATTTCTATGCAAATGTTGTCACCTTTTATTTCAACAAGGCTTATCATTACCATCATATATATACACATAGTTATGTCATTAACCTCACTTCACAAGTTAAGATTATATGAGAAAGAAATATAGTAGACACCTATCATGGATTATATACTTTCATTAATATGAGTACATGGGTCATACTCTTCCATGATTAAGGTTATCATATGGATATTCAACCATCGAACCCTACATCCATTACTTCCCATATTCTTGGAGAGTTTAGGTCTAAGCTCTTTAGTTAAGGATGGACCACTCATAGTAACATCATCCTATGGTGCACTAGGTTTAAAAGAAGCAATTAAGATTGATCATACATTATCCAAAACAACACTCTTCTATATTATGCATTGCTCATGTGTGTACGTCATTGGGTATCTGAGCATACCCTCCAACCCACATCATGTGACATAAATTTCACGTCATCCACATGTGTCTTCTTGACCACAACATGGTGTGTCGGGTTAACACATCTAGGTGTGTCAGGTGAGCTCATCCAAGGGTATCGATTTAGAATATGTAGTGGTGTATCCGTTTATCATTAGTCCAAGCGTGTCAGGTTAACTACACATAAGGTGTGATGGGTTAGCTTCACTTGAGGTGTCATATTAACCACACAAGAGGTGTATCAGTTTAGCAATCATGGTATGTATCGGTTTAACCCTTCTTGAAAGTGTAACGGGAAACTCCACTTGAAGGTGTGACAGGCAAAACTACTTTAAGGTGTGACATGATGTTAGGGTTAGGGTTTCAGCAATGTATCATGGTTCACTTCCTCAAGGTGTATCTAGTAACCCTACATGAAAGTGTGATGACCTCTTGCTCAACCAAGGCATCACAATTTAGCACTCTAGCTCACAAGATATCCTCATGGTCATGACGGGCTAACATCCTTAAAGCATATCAATTTAGCTGTAAGGAGAGTGAAATCACCCCTTTACTAAAAATTTGAAGAATTGACATCCATTCCAAACACTCTCAGAGGTATGATGGAATGGGCATAAATTTTCCAAATTTATTAAAAATTGGTATACAAAAGATCATTAGAAAGTATCAGAATGAAAAAAATAACTGACTATATTCAATTTCATAAAAGGTTTACAAAAATACATCAAATTCTCCCATTAGGGTTTACATCAAGACACACAATCAGGATCTAGATAGAGGGAAGTCTAGACTACTACAATCTTGTCTTCAAGCAACATCTCCATCAACTGAGTCCAAGCTAAAAGCTAAGATCTTCCTTGTCTTATCCATCAACTTGTTCAACACCTGGGTGGCTGGGAAAGCACCCAGCAAAAGGGGAAAGAAAACAAGGTATGTGTCACAAAACTAGTCTAGGATAACAAGATAAGTAAAGCAAATAAGAACAGACTAGGGTTCATCATAAGATTAATATAACAAGAGTATGAGGCTATATTCAAAAGAAATTTGCCATTAACAATTATATCAAAAAGGATTTGCATGTAAGATAATTATGCCTACCTAAGTAAGTAGGGTTGAGGCACCTACCAGACCTCTAACCTTATGTGAGGGGAGAATAAGACATTCCTTAGTCACCTACAATATTATGGGGGAATAAGACATTCCCCAGGGCAATTATTTACATGCCCTCTAAGGGTGGTTGTACATAAGTACCGCTACTTTAAATTAAATAGAACATAAATCCACATGCTAGAAAATTAGTCATGGCGAGAGTAGTCATAATATTCAATAAGCATGGCAGTGGGGTACCAAGACCCAAGAATAATGTTTCGAAACTAATTTATGAGGCAAGTATAGCAAAAGATTCAAGAGTATATGGGATAGGGTTTAATAAAGCCTCATTATAGAAAAATAGGTTAAGGCACAATTATTCCCAACTTAAGGTGTAAATGCACATACCTCTCTTACTGATATCAATTACTAACTTTCACCATTTTAATTGAGTCCAAGTTCCACTTTGCCTATTTTCAATGTATTAACATGTATTAGAGTACATAGTACACATTAATGTATAGAAACCCTAATTCCAGAACTTTTTTTAGAAAAAATCAGATTTAGATTTTTAAAATATCACCAATGAACTTATTAGGTTCTCCTGTTGAAGAAAACATATTCTTATGTTAATTTTAGAGTTACGATGATTAAGATGTAATTTTTATGGATTTTATGCATTAAATTCGTTTTACAAAAATCACCCTTCGTAAAACCATGAAATAAGACCTTGAAAATATTTTTATTAGATATAGATTAATTTTTTATTTCCAAAACATATTTATTTGTCAAATTTGGATAAGCGGTTTAGAAGATATAAATTTTTCAATACTGACCAATAGGAAATTGCCACATCATCAAACCGATCGAGATAATTAAAGAGGGAGAGGGAGAAAACACCATTTGACCCAAGATCAGGTTTGAAGTTTCTTATATAACCAAACTAGATATTCTAGAGAAGATAAAATAGTAAGAAACTAAAACCTTAGAAGAACATGGTAAAAAGAGTTGGAAAACATTGATTATCAACATAGAAGTATGGGTTTTAAGTATGTACTAAGCAATATATGATAAGGGGGTTGACAAAACTTGCCTCTAGTAATGTAAGGAGGTCCAAACAGAAATTATCCCGAGATTATAAGGTATGTTTGCTCCAAGCTAAGCTCCTTTCTTGAGAAAAGATCACCTTCTCCACTTTAGAGGTGCAAACCCTAGCAAAAGAGCATGGAGATGAGATGTTTTAGGGGTTTAGGTGGAATTTTACCAGGTATGATCATGGATCCGACATAGAAGAAGGTGTAAGGAAGACTAACAGTATGAAAATAGGGAAGGAAGGGAGGAAACTTACTAGTTTTGGTCAAAATTACCAAGGAGGAGCTTTAGAAACCCTAATAGAGCAATTTGGAAACCCTAGGAGCCTTCTTCACCAAGGTAGGCTCCCTCTATTACCTTGGGACAGCAACATCGTGGCCAAATATAGAAGGAACTATTATCTAAGCTAGAGCAAAGAAAAGGAGAGCAAGATTTTTCGAATTGTGAGTTGGGAAGGGGTATACATGGCTATATATAGAAAGAGGTGAAGCATGAGGTGTCTTTAGCCTAGGGCTTGATGGCCATGCAAGAGGACAGTTCATGGACTCTTGTTGAATATCAAAAGTCAGTCCTAAGAAACCCTAGATCCTTCTAGGCCATTCCCACCATTTTTCAAGAAAGAAATAACCTCATTGGTTGATAGATTTTAAAGATAAGCACCTTTATAAAGAGGGTAATCCCTATAATGCCCTTGGAAAGAAATACCATCAAACCAAGGTGAAACTAGGTTCTACAATGGTTTGAAATCTTGTTAATGGTAAGGTAATATATAAGGATTAAAATTCAGGTGATAATTTGCAAGAAAAACCTCTCAATTGGGTAAATTGGATAAAAGTCCAGAATGTACATATAATTGCATAACTTGCACCAACAACATCCAAATCGAACCAAATTTGAAACTTAGGATCATTTTATGTTTTCAAATCATATCAAAAAGTTAGATTAAGGTTTAGATCACTTATTTATGGTAATTAATCTTTCACTGAGGTATTTGTGCATAAACCCTTCCATTGGTACAATTAGTAAATAAATGTTCACTAAACCATTATATTCTCTACAAATTGAACAAAAAGGCCAAGAATGATAGAAATGAAAGGAAAAGATGGGAAAGAGGGTCAAAAGACAAAATTTTATAATTCGGTATGTTACAACACTCCACCCCTTAAAGAGGATTTCATCCCCAAAATCACAAGCAAGAAGGGAAGTGTGAGTGTGCAACATCTCATCACAAAACTTCAGGTTATTTCTCCAACCTTAACTTCCACCAAACAACTCATCAACATATACTCCACAAGCATCTCGACATAGGTTAGGTTATCAAGGATCACATAGGTTCCATTATTTAGATATTCTTTTTAGGAGATTTAACATTATTTACATTTTTGGCTCATTAACATTATATTCATTATGATATCACATTATCACCATTATTTTAATTATGGCATGTCATAATTACTTTATTACCAAAGAAGTTATATTTCATTATCATCCATGAAACATCGTATATATACATATATATTTCTCATTTATCTTACTAATAATTTTAGCAAAATTATGGGTTACTCAATTCCCTCAATATGCTTGATCATTATCCTTAATATTTTGAACTTCAATTTCATTATCCTTATACTATCACCACATTAAGTTATAACGAATTATTTTGCATGAAATATTCAATTTGTATTTAAATCTTCATTCAACACAAATTATGTCACATCAATTACATATATTTATATTAAACATTATCTCATTACCACATTATGTTTATTTCTCACATTAATGTCATCATTAATCATTTTCTCATATTTGTTTATATTATTGATTTGCACATTTATGTGAATCGAATCACTTCATATTAATATTGAAGCCATTCCATGTATTTTAATGTTCAAGGTGAGGCATATTATGAAGTGATACACATTAAGTGACTAATCGTGTGTGTATTAGATAACAAGGTAACATACCATACATTTCATATTGATGACTTGATTAATATGTGATTAGATGATTATATATATCATTTATGTGTATCAAAGTATGTTAACTGATTATGACACCTAATGTCATTAATGTATCATGAAAGGCATTAAGGATGTATACGTTAAGGTTAGATGATTACAATTTAGGGTTTAGGTTAATATGATCATTATATTTTACTTAGCATGCATTAAGTCCAAGATTAGGTTACAATCATCTTACTTGTCATTTCATTAGATTTTATTGGTTTATGACATGGGAAACACCATGCATATCCATTAGGATTAATATGTGACTTAGTCATATTATGTGCATTAGGTATTCATTAGGGTTTGAACATATAAATTATTCCTCAGATGATCATTATATTTTTATTAATATATAAACAAGCACGTTAGGTTATAACTATAACTTGTTTGGACCCCACTAAGGTTTCAAGAACAACAACCTCCTAAGTATGGGGTTAGGGTTTCTAAAGAGAGTGTAAATGGATTTCAAGATGTCATAGGGATCCATCCCCCTAAAGAGGATTTCGTCCTCGAAATCTAACCACCCAACATAATCAAACTAACTATACTTGTGGCGACACATCCCGCTATCACACAGACAACGAGGTGCCACGTGAAAACATGCGGAAAACACCATAAACCGCTTATTATTAAAAACATAGATCAATTAAAACCGATTTCGACAAACAGATAAACCAAGAAACTATTGCATTCAGCACCTCATCCTGCAAGAAAATAGGTTATATAAACATTTATAAGTCTTGATACATGTCCACGGCTTAACATGGCAGCTGTCTTGTCATCACATGAGTTCATCACCTGTTTATATACATAACGGGCCACATCCGGCCAGCAGCAGGATATACAAAGCTTCATCAGCTATACATTGTGAAACAATGTCAAAACACCTCCAAGGACCTGAGAGTACATGGATGACTCTAAGACTCTACTACAAAACAACCAAAACAGTAGCATATCCATCTCTTGCCTTCTACTGCTCGCCTTGCTGCTCGGACGCAACCCTGCGACCACCACCACATCTAGTGCGAACACCTCAAAAAGGTTGTAAACCAACGGGGTGAGACACACAGTCCCAGCCAGAAACATAACTCCCCGCCGAAACCATAAAACCTCAGAAAGGTTAAGCAACAACAGCAGATGACTGATAAAAGGTACAATAAGAGCATTCTATATAGCAAAGTTGTTATGAGCTTACCAAGATGTACGAGAGACATATAACCAAGTATTTCTTTATGGAACGTGATTGACAAGATATAATTTATAAGATCTTACCACATAATATAAGGAACGTATAAGTAACTACAACGCATAACAAGATCAACTACACAAGTAAGGCCTCAATCAATGTTCTGTGTTTTGCCTTAAGCAATAAATACTATTCGGCTAGATTACGTATTATTATGCCCTGAGGAAGTGAGTCGCACCACTCAAATCCAATCGACGGCTGTGAAACCCAGAGCCGGTGCCATACAAGGTCAATGGAAGAGCCGGACTCCATGACCTCCCACCTCGTGGTCAGTGCACGAGAACCAAAGCAGGACCGTAGTCTCATGCTTAAGTGGCCTCAGCCACAGGGTCAGCTCTCGCAGGCTACCCTTTCTCTAGCCTGCCTTGGTACAGGTCTCAGTGCTAGTATATCTGAGCCACATGCCAATTCACCGTGCTCCCTGAGCCATGAACGCATTCATGCTCTATCATACTGAGCCATGGGCATGTTCACCATGCTCTATCTATCCCGAGTCTGCAACCGCAGCTGCACTCGAATCCTCACTATTTTAGGCTAGGAGAAACCTCGTATATTCAACAATATGTGCTCCGGGTTAACCCGCAGGAGAACCCATTTCACCATCACCAGCTACTGACGATGATGGATCCATGGCCAGGGCAAACTACATGATATGTTCCACTGTAATTAGTTAGCATATTTTAAGTGAATTGTTGAGGCAACCAGGTTATAACACATGCATAACATAAAGTTACATTATTGTTACTACCATCACAATATCCCAGGATCTCAATCCCTCATCACAAGAAACCATTGCCTCATAAGGAATTCTCGTCACTGGGGATAATAATCCCAGATCTCATCATCAGAGGATAACACTTCAACTAGGTGCTTAAACCAAACTCAAGTCCTCATACCAAAACACATAAGACTGGTGATGCAGGTTATCTCATCATCAACAATGCAGTGTTATTCAAACATATATACCTCATAGCCCTTTTCCAGGCTATGCATCCGCATGAAACACCTGCATGGTTAGTATACACGATCATAGAGATAATTGAAACCCTCATAGATTAATAGAATGATCTTATTGTCAATATAGGGCAACATTGATGATTGCATGCTTTATCATTCATGCCTCAACTTGTGACCATAGACATGGGTCACATCATCATGTGAAGCAACTCATATACTTCCAAACTTATCATTATATATATATATATATATATATATATATATATATATTTCAAGATGATCATAAACACATGTAATATCATGGCATTAGAGTTTAGGTATGTCATGTTTACATAGATGTGTTCTACCATATCAAACATGTCAAAGGCTCACGAACCATAAACCATAACTCTTAACAACAAGAATGTGATCACATGATAAAGAACTATTAGATGGGCTTTCGGGTGGAACAAGACCCTCACTAGAAGTGCCCACTACCCTCACAAGAAGTGTGACGGGCAGGGCGCCCCCACAAGAGATGGTATAGGGCAGGGTAACTTTCCTCCCAAACAGCATATCGACCCATCACAACAAGGGTGTCGGGCTACCACCTCAAGGCATGTCGTACAACTATATGTATCGTGCATCCATGGATGTCGGGCATCCATGTGTGCTGGGTTAGGGTCACCACATGCCACTCTATCGGTCATCCTCACCAAACCATGGCGCCCAACACAAGACTAGCTTATAGAGCTCCATAACGTTCAAGGTGTGATGGCACCAAGCCACTACCCAAGCTAGGTGTGTCGGGCAGGGCACTCATCAAGACATAACGCCCGACACACAAGGGTATCGCCCACCAACCAAACACATCAAGGCACAACGGCCAAGGGTACCACTCAAACGGGCAGCAAAAGAAAGCCTATCATACAACCAAGCTAACCTCATCCTATCGGTCGACACACAAGGCAAGGACTAAGGTATGTCGCCCAACACAACCTCATCACATCAACCCAAACTCTATATTAAGAGAGGGTATCATACAACACCATACCCAAGCCATATCGTGCAAGATACAGCCCAACAAGATCATCCTCAACCTCAAGCACAAGGGTACCAAACCCTAGATTGATCAAGAAGATCGGCTCACCTCTCAACATCCAAGAGAGAGGGGTCTTGCACAACCTCTATAACAACTCGGGCAACCACAAGGATCAACCTCAACATAGGTCTACATCTACCAAAAATCTCACCTCTCAAATCCATGGTGAGAGGAGGGTGTTGCTCAAGTAACTAGAACACAAGCTCACCTCTCAACTTGAATGAGAGAGGGGTGTTTCTCATTTCACTAGAGCTCAAGCTCACTTCTCTAGACCAAGGAGGGAAAGGAGTGTTGCTCAACAAGGAAACCCTAAAACATGGTTCGGCCATCTAGGGTACAACTTAACTAGCAATATACATGGCCTATGATGATCATAAGAAGACATACAAAAACATAGAAGAAGGTAATATGATTAGGGTTAGGAGTTATGTAACCCGCATTAAGCAAGCTCCAAGCTCCTAGCACCAAGCACCACTTCAAGAGGAAGAAGGAGAAGACTCTAAGATAAGGATCGGCCACCAAGCTTGCGAAAGAAGAGGTGTCGTGCAACCAAGGGAGAAGGGAACTAAGGATCTAAAGGGATCCTTAGAAAGAGAAAGAAGGTATATATATAGGAGATGATGGAGGAGAAACCAAGGTAAGACAAGGCAAGGTGTCACCCACCTAGGGACACTTGTCCATGGGCAATGCCGCCACTCTACCTTGCTCTAAACACATGTCCAAGGCCATTGCCACATGCAAGCATCAAGCACCAAGTGTCCACTAGTGGTGACACAAACCACGTCAAAAGGGTCAAAGGGATCCATGGGCGACACACCTCAACTCTATGCCCGACATCACTCCCTAGGCGACAAACCTAAGGCCGATACAAGGCACTCCTGCCCAACACAAGGTCAATAAGGCAAGGGCAAGGTTCAAGCAAGGCATCTCACGGTCCATCAAGCTGATCCAAGCTCAAAGCAACTCAAGCAACGAGCCCAACCTTTCCTCTCAACACTAGAGGAAGCAAGGAGAGAGGGGAACACCTCTCAAGGTGACAAACTTGCTCCACAACCCTAGACTTGGGTTAATTGCAAGTAGCACCTCCAGCTCTCAACAAAGCACAAACAAACCCTAATCACCACTAAAGGTGATTAGCAAGCAACTAAACACCAGGGTTAAGCAAAGCAAACAGGATAAGCCCTAAATGGAGGTTAGGGTCCTTACAAGCTATAACCCTCTACAAAGGGATTTCGTCCTCAAAATCCGAAGAGAAAAGTGAGGGATACTTCCTCCTCATCTCTTCCTCAAGCTCCCATGTGGCTTCCTCAATGCCATGATGATGCCAAAGAACCTTTACCAGAACTAGATCCTTCCTTTTCAACTTCTTTACTCTTCTATCAAGGATCATCATAGGACCTTCCTCGTAGGTCACATCTTCATCAAGCTCAACCTCGACTGGTTGTATCACTGTCCCTGTATCTGGGTGACTTTTCTTCAGCATGCTGACGTGGAACACTGGATGTAACATGTGCAACTCTGGAAGCAACTCTTACTTATAAGCTACCTTGCCAACACATGCTATGATCGGGTATGGTCCCATATATCTGGGTGCTAGCTTACCCTTCCGGCCAAACCTTAGCACACCTTTCCATGGAGAGACCTTAATATACACTTTGTCTCCTACCTGGAACTCCAAAGGTCATCAGCGATTGTCTGTATAAGACTTCTTCCTATCTTGTGCTGCTTTCAGCTGTTGTTGTATCACTTTGATCTTTTCTGTGGTCTGCTGTACTAACTCAGGACCCAAAAGTTGATACTCACCAGACTCATACCAACATAAAGGAGATCTACACTTCTTGCCATATAGGGCCTCATAAGGAGCCATGTCAATGCTCCGTTGGTAACTATTGTTGTAGGCGAACTCGATCAAACTGAGGTGTACATCCCAGGAACTCTCCCGCTCGTTCGCTAAGCTTCCTGCCTAGGAACTGCAAAACACAATCCCTAAGAAGATCTTCTAAAGTCTAAATAGTCCTTTCAGACTATCCATCTGTCTACGGGTGGAAAGCGGTGCTGAACCTCAACTGTGTTCCTAACGCCTTATGCAACTGTTCCCAGAAATGACTCGTGAACTGAGGACCTCTGTCAGAAACTATCGTTGCTGGTACGCCATGCAAGCATACTATCTCGTCTACATATACCTGAGTGAGCTTTTTGGCTGTATACGTTTTCTTTACCGGTATGAAATGGACAGACTTTGTCAATCTGTCCACTATCACCCAAATGGAATCATGATTCCTAGTTGTCCTGGGCAGACCAACTATGAAATCCATGGTTATGTGATCCCGTTTCCACTGCGGTATTGGAATATGTTGCAGCGTACCTTCCGGCTTCTGATGCTCAGCCTTAACTTGCTGACATACCGCACACCTAGCCACAAACTCGGCTACATCTCTCTTCAAGCCAGGCCACCAATACTTGTCCTTTAGATTGTGATACATCTTGGTGACTCCTGGATGCATAGCATACATCGATGTGTGTGCTTCCTCAAGCACTAACTTCCTCAGATCATCCACATCGGGGACCACCATTCTGTCATGATAGCAAACTAGTCCATCCTCGGATTCATGGAACCCATCACACTTTTCGCTGCCGAGCTCTTCCTTGATCAACTGCACTATCTCATCTATTTGTTGTGCGTCTTTGATTTGCTGTCTCAGTGTAGGCTTGACTTGCATATGTGCTAAAAGTCCTGCTAACAAGGAAACTCCCATCTGCACATTCATCTGTCGCAAGTAAACAAACATATCCTGTCTATGGCATACCAAGGAACTCAACTGTGCCCTTGTTGTGGGAAGAGAAGAAGACTTTCGGCTAAGCGTGTCAGCTACTACGTTCACTTTACCTGGGTGATACTCGATGGTGCAGTCATAATCATTGATCAGCTCCATCCATCGACGTTGTCGCATGTTTAGCTCACTATGCGAGAAGATGTACTTCAAGTTCTTATGATCCGTAAAGATCTGACATACTTCCCCGTAAAGATAGTGTCTCCAAATCTTTAGCGCATGGACCACTACTGCCAACTCCAAGTCATGAGTCGGATAGTTCTCCTCGTGTTTCTTAAGCTGTCGCGAAGCAAAAGAAACCACATGGTCTTCCTGCATCAGCACGCATCCTAAGCCCTTCTTGGAAGCATCACAAAAAATAACATAGCCCTTTCCAGGCTCTGGCAGCACTAGCATTGGAGCACTAGTCAGCTTCTCCTTCAAACTTTGGAAAGCTTGCTGGCAACGATCATTCCAGAAAAAAGGTACGTATTTCTGGGTCAACTTCGTCATCAGCAACGCAATCACGCTGAAGTCCTTTATAAACCTCCGGTAGTATCCTGCTAATCCCAGGAAACTACGAACTTCTGTCGGCATCTTCAGCTGTTCCCATTCTGCAACGGACTCCACCTTCTTCGGATCCACTTTAACTCCTTCTATAGATATCACATGGCCCAAGAAAGTTACTTCTTTCAACCAGAACTCACACTTACTGAACTTGGCATACAACTGATGTTGGCGAAGGAGAGTCAACGCTTGTTGAAGATCCTGTTCATGCTCTTGCCTGTCCCGAATATAGATCAAAATGTCATCTATAAAAACTACAACAAACTGATCTAGAAACGAACGGAACACCCTGTTCATTAAAGCAGTAGGTGCATTGGTTAGCCCAAACGGCATAACCTTAAACTCGAAGTGACCATACCTCATCCTAAAAGTTGACTTTCGTATGTCATCTGCCCTAATCCTCAACTGATGATATCCAAACCGTAGATTGATCTTTGAAAACACTGTAGCACCACGCAACTGATCGAACAGATCATCTATCCTTGGAAACGGGTACTTGTTCTTGATCGTGACTTTGTTCATCTGTCGGTAGTCTATACATAGCCGCATCGATCCATCCTTCTTCTTAACGAACAACACTGGAGCACCCCAAGGTGTCATACTCGGTCGGATGAAACCTTTCTCCAACAACTCTTGTAACTGCTTCTTTAGCTCTGCCATCTCTACTGGAGCCATCCTATACGGTGTCTGTGCAACTGGATGTGTTCCTGGAACTAGATTGATCTCGAAGTCAATCTCTCGGGGTGGAGGAACACCGGGGAACTCATCAGGAAACACATCCACAAACTCTCAGACAACCGTCACCTCCTCAAGACTAGGACCCTTCGCCTTAGTATCCACAACGTGAGCTAGGAATGCCTTACATCCTTGTCGTAGAAACTTTTTTGCCACCATCGCTGACACTAGACACGTCGAAAGAATCTTCCTATCTCCTTGGAAGATCCACTTCTCTCCACAAACCTCAAACACAGCCTGCTTGGAACCACAGTCCAATACAACCTTATACTTCTCTAAGATATCCATCCCAAGGATCACATCGAATCCATGCATATCAAGTGGTATGAGATCCGCTTGTATCATGTGTCCCGAAAAAGATAAGACACAAGAAGGACACTCCTCTCGAAGCATCGAGGAACCATCAAGAGGGGTTTCTAACAACAAGCTATCTTTCTTACAGCTAACAGGTAACATGCAGTTATCAAGCATAGAACGTGCGATAAAAGAGTGTGTAGCACCCGGGTCAACCAGAATAGATATAAAGCAAGAAGAAGACAAATCAGAATGAAATAACTCCATCTGACCTGTCACCACTCGTGGGTTGACTATCGCCTGCGGCTGACTCATAGCATAGAATCAAGCCATTGCTTGCTGTCCACGTCCTCTGCTTCCTTGAGCAGATGATCCCGCTTGTGACGTTTGACTACGTCCTTGCCCTCTTCTACTACTGGGTTTCTATCAGTCTGACCCTTATTGATTCTGCCTCAGCTGCTGTGTCACTTCAACATCTTTACTTGGGCAATTTGACTTGAAATGCCCTGTCTGTCCGCGGATATAACATGCCCTATCCTCAAACTGTGGCCTAGATGTCCCTGTCACTACCACTGAAGTTGTACTATGTGTCTTTGATGGTAAAGAACCATATCCCCTTCCCTTACTCGGAGACCACTATGATGGTGCACTAGAACCTCTTAACCCAGAAGGTGCTGAAAACCTCGGCTTCTTGAAGCCACCAAACCTCTGTCCCTGGAACTGAGCAGGCCTCTTCTTAGACATGGATTCTCTTTTCTCCCTAACTGATTGTTCGATCCTCTAGACAGATTCCACAAACGTGGCAAACCGCTCTCGGTTCTCCAATGCAGAAGCAGGTGTTGTCAGCTCAGCACTTAGGCCTTTCTCAAAATGTCTGATTCGCTCGTCATCTATCGCTGCCATGTGAGGACAAAACCTCAACAGGTCCATGAACTTGGGTTCATACTCGGTAATATTCATCGCTCCTTGACGCAAGTGCTCAAACTGGCTGATCTTCTCATCCAGATACGTCTTCGGAAAGTATCTGCTGACGAACTCGCACCGGAAAACCTCCCAACCGGTCGCCTCACCGGGTCGCTTCTCCTCCTCGATGGTCCACCAGTGGCCAGTACTACCCTTCAGAAGGTAGACAGCGTGCTTGACTTTATCTGCTTCAGGGATGTCGAGGATCCGGAAGGCCTTCTCAAGACCTATCAGCCATAGATCTACATTCACTGGATCAACCGTCCCATCACAGTCCGAAGCTCCGACTCGGTAAAGCCGCTCAAAGGTCTTCCCAATACCCGATGTTTCACCATGGGGAGCATGTGCTCTCGGCGGAGGCACTGGAAATCTCTCTACCATGAGATTCATCGTAGCCACCATCTGCCCCATAAGCTGTTGGTAGGAAGGATTTTCGAGAATGGCTGGGTCATGTTGGGGAACCTTAGGCACCCGATCTCCATGTGCCTATCTTTCAGCTCCATCAACTGATGCAACATCGCTGCTCTCGGCAGTATGTTCTTCATGGTTTCTAGACATCTTGGCTTTTTCTTTCGCTGAGGGCAGAAGATAATTGTAAGAAAATCTAGAAAACTCACAAGAATAGACACAACCTAGTCCTAAATCCCTGTAGACTCAGCGAACCTAGAGCTCTGATACCAAAACTTATGGCGACACATCCCGCTACCACACAGACAACGAGGTGCCACATGAATACATGCAGAAAACACCATAAACCACTTATTAATAAAAACACGGATTAATTAAAACCGATTTCGACAAATAGATAAACCAAGAAACTATTGCATTCAGATCCTCATCCTATAAGAAAATAGGTTATATAAACATTTATAAGTCTTGATACGTGTCCACAACTTAACATGGCAGCTATCTTGTCATCACATGAGTTCATCACCTGTTTATATACATAATGGGCCACATCCGGCCAGCAACAAGATATACAAAGCTTCATCAGCTATACATCGTGAAACAACGTCAAAACACCTCCAAGGACCTGATAGTACAAGGATGACTCAAAGACTCTACTACAAAGCAACCACAACAGCAGCATATCCATCTCTTGCCTTCTACTGCTCGCCTTGCTGCTCGGCCACAACCCCGCGACCACCACCACGTCTAGTGCAAACACCTAAAAAGTTTGTAAACCAATGGGGTGAGACACACAATCCTAGCGAGAAACATAACTCCCCGCCGAAACCATAAACCTCAGAAAGGTTAAGAAACAACAATAGATGACTGATAAAAGGTACAATAAGAGAAGTCTATATAGCAAAGTTGTTATGAGCTTACCAAGATGTACAGGAGACATGTAACCAAGTATTTCTTTATGGAACATGATTGACAAGATAAGATTTATAAGATCTTACCACATAATATAAGGAACGTATAAGTAACTGCAACACATAATAAGATCAACTACACAAGCAAGGCCTCAATCAATGTTCCGTGTTTTGCCTTAAGCAATAAATACTATTTGGCTAGATTACGTATTATTATGCCCTGAGGAAGTGAGTCGCACCACTCAAATCCAACCGACGGCTGTGAAACCCGGAGCCGCTGCCATACAAGGTCAATGGAAGAGTCGGACTCTACGACCTCCCACCTTGTGGTCAGTGCACGAGAACCAAAGCAGGACCGCAGTCTCATGCTTAAGTGGCCTCAGCCACAGGGTCAGCTCCCGCAGGCTACCCTTTCTCTAGCCCACCTTGGTACAAGTCTCGACGCTAGTATATCTGAGCCACGGGCCAGTTCACCGTGCTCCCTGAGCCATGAACGCATTCATGCTCTATCATACTGAGCCATGGGCCTGTTCACCATGCTCTATCTATACCGAGTCTGCAACCGCAGCTGCACTCGAATCCTCACTATTTTAGGCTAGGAGAAACCTCACATATTCAACAATATGCGCTCCGGGTTAACCCGTAGGAGAACCCATTTCTCCATCACCAGCTACTGACGATGATGGATCTATTGCCAGGGCAAACTACATGATATGTTCCACTGTAATTCGTTAGCATATTTTAAATGAATTGTTGAGGCAACCAGGTTATAACACATGCATAACATAAAGTTACATTATTGTTACTACCATCAGAATATCCCGGGATCTCAATCCCTCATCACAAGAAACCAATGCCTCATAAGGCATTCTCGTCACTGGGGATAACAATCCCAGATCTCATCATTAGAGGATAACACCTCAACTAGGTGCTTAAGCCAAACTCAGGTCCTCAGACCAAAACACATAAGACTAGTGATGCAGGTTATCTCATCATCAACAATGCAGTGTTATTCAAACATATATACCACATAGACATTTTCCTGGCTATGCATCCGCATGAAACACCTGCATGGTTAGTATACACAATCATAGAGATAACTGAAACCCTCATAGATTAACATAATGATCTTATTGTCAATATAGGACAACATTGATGATTGCATGCTTTATCATTCATGCCTCAACCTGTAACCATAGACATGGGTCACATCATCATGTGAAGCAACTCATATACTTCCAAACTTATCATTATATATATATATATATATATATATATATATATTTCAAGATGATCATAAACACATGTAATATCATGGTATTAGAGTTCAGGTATGTCATGTTTACATAGATGCGTTCTACCATATCAAACATGTCAAAGTCTCACGAACCATAAACCATAACTCTTAATAACAAGAATGTGATCACATGATAAAGAACTATCAGATGGGCTTTCGGGTGGAACATGACCCTCACTAGAAGTGCCCACTACCCTCACAATAAGTGTGATGGGCAGGGCGCCCCCACAAGAGATGGTATCGGGCAGGGTAACTTTCCTATCAAATAGCATATTGCCCATCATAGCAAGGGTGTCGGGCTACCACCTCAAGGCATGTCGTGCAACTATATGTATCGTGCATCCATGAATGTCGGGCATCCATGTGTGTCGGGTTAGGGTCACCACATGCCACTCTATCGGTCATCCTCACCAAACCATGGCGTCCAACACAAGACTAGCTGACAGAGCTACATAACGTTCAAGGTGTGACGGCACCAAGCCACTACCCAAGCTAGGTGTATCGGGCAGGGCACTCATCAAGACATAACACCCGACACACAAGGGTATCGCCCACCAACCAAACACATCAAGGCACAACGGCCAAGTGTACCACTCAAACGGGCAGCAGAAGAAAGCCTATCATACAACCAAACTAACCTCATACTATCGGCCGATACACAAGGCAAGGGCTAAGGTATGTCGCCCAACACAACCTCATCACATCAACCCAAACTCTAGATCAAGAGAGGGTATCGGATAACACCATCCCCAAGCCATATTGTGCAAGATACATCCCAACAAGATCGTCCTCAACCTCAAGCACAAGGGTACCAAACCCTAGATTGATCAAGAAGACCGGCTCACCTCTCAACATCCAAGAGAGAGGGGTATTGCACAACCTCTATCACAACTCAGGCAACCACAAGGATCAACCTCAACATAGGTCTACATCTACCAAAAAGCTCACCTCTCGAATCCATGGTGAGAGGAGGACGTTGCTCAAGTAACTAGAACACAAGCTCACCTCTCAACTTGAATGAGAGAGGGGAGTTTCTTATATCACTAGAGCTCAAGCTCACTTCTCTAGACCAAGGAGGGAAATGAGTGTTTCTCAACAAGGAAACCCTAAAACATGGTTCGGCCATCTAGGGTACAACTAAGAAAGAAACTTAACTAGCAATATACATGGTCGATGATGATCATAAGAAGACATACAAAAACATAGAAGAAGGTAATATGATTAGGGTTAGGAGTTATGTAACCCGCCTTCAGCAAGCTCCAAGCTCCTAGCACCAAGCACCATCTCAAGAGGAAGAAGAAGAAGACTCCAAGATAAGGATCGGCCACTAAGCTTGCGAAAGAAGAGGTGTCATGCAACCAAGGGAGAAGGGAACTAAGGAACTAAAGGGATCCTTAGCAAGAGAAAGAAGGTATATATATAGGAGAGGATGGAGGAGAAACCAAGGTAAGACAAGGCAAGGTGTCGCCCACCTAGGGACACTTGTCCATGGGCAATGCCACCACTCTACCTTGCTCTAAACACATGTCTAAGGCCATTGCCACATGCAAGCATCAAGCACCAAGTGTCCACTAGTAGTGACACAAACAAGGTCAAAAGGGTCAAACGGGTCCATGGGCGACACACCTCAACTCTATGCCCGACATCACTCCCTAGGTGACACACCTAAGGCCAATACAAGGCACTCTTGCCCGACACAAGGTCAACAAGGCAAGGGAAAGGTTCAAGCAAGGCATCTCAAGGCCCATCAAGATGATCCAAGCTCAAAGCAACTCAAGCAACGAGCCCAACCTTTCCTCTCAACACTAGAGGAAGCAAGGAGAGAGGGGAACCGTGGGACACGTTTCGGAGAAAATCTTATTAACGATGCAGAAGTGATTAATTAGCAACGGAATTACTGAAAATCACTAAAATTAAAACTTTTTGTAAAGAGATCCTCAAATGAAAAAAACTCTTTCATAAAGAAACAAAATAAGTTATTTACAAATTGATTCATCAGTACATCTCTGAATTACTTATCTCGAGAGTCATAACACTGACTACCATGTTAAACTGTACATGAGCAGTATACAAAAATTCTCGAGGCATTAAGCCAAAAATCTCAGATCTATATTAAACCATCAAATGACTCCTAGGACCTGAGAGTACAAAGAAGACACATAGGACTTTCTATCTACAAGACTTGATAGATAGTGTCTCCACCTGAGGATCACTGTTGTCCCTGATGTTGTTGCTGCTCACCCACTGAAGGGTTCCTACGTCCTCGGCGTCTACCTAAAAAGTTGAATCCCACGGGGGTGAAACAATTGAATAATTGTCCCAGTGAGAGTTATAACTATCCACCAGAAGTATTTCTATTGCAAGTATTAAAGTAACAATGATCATTAGAACTATAATTATTCAACAACAGGCAATTCATTGAATAAACTAAGTAGAGCAGTATTCTCTAAGCAATCATTTCAATTATAACTTGATTGAATGACAAGACATATATCAATAAGGAATATGAAGAACATGTATCTTACTTGTCCAACTAAGACTTAATAAACAATGTAGCATCAATCATTGTTTCTCAGAGTTCAACCTAAGCAATTATGGTACACGACTGATTATATTTTACAAACATACTTGTGCCCTGAGGAGATGAGGTATACCGCTCATACTCCAACCGACCATTACTAAATCGCAATCGGTACCATACATAGGTCATCAGAAGAGTCGGATTTCTATGACCTCATCTTCCTCAATCAGTGTGAGGATCATCATGCAGGACATCTTGTGTCTCTGCCATAGTAGCTTTCCAGGGTATTCTGGAAACTTCACTATTAGAGTTACAGTGGTGTGCTGTACTCTCTTTGCCATCGAGGGATTTCTTGTTTATCTCTCATCGATGCTGCATTAACAACATCATCAGGAGATTAGTGATACATCATCCCGACATAAACATATAATGAAGGATTGAGAGATTAAATGTACATCTCACATCAATTCCCTCATTAGGACGTAAGGATATTCGTTTCCATAACCCCCACATACTCAAAAGTATGCTATCCAGGAGTTCCATTAAGAAAACCTATTTCACCATCATTTAACTTCAGAGAATGATGGATCTATGGTCAGGGCTCTACATGATATCATTATACTTGATTATTTAAGTACATTATAGCATTCTTTTAACATCATGCATGTTTTCAAACATAAACCAATAAGACAATTGCTATAAAGAAAGAGTATTAATTGTATCAAGTTCATTTCACATCTAGTTAACATTGGGATATCAATCCCTAACCATCTCATCATTATGATTCAGGAATATGGGTGTTCAAACCCTTAGATCATCAAAACACTTGTTACCAAGTAACATATTATTATCAAGTCATTTAATAGTATGAACATGATAGTGGCAATGCAAATATTTCTCATGGCTCATACAGACTATCAGTCTCATTTGTTACCTCTTATTAGGCAACATAGCATATCATTGCTTTCAAAGTTTATAAAGTGCTTTCAATGAATATGGCATCATAACCCTTACCTGGTTATGCTCACTACTTTATAAAGACCTGCGTGACTAACACAATTGATAACATGCACATTATATCTATATCAGCACAATACAATTATTTCCAAGTCAAGTATAGAACACCACGGCCGTGCTACCTTGCATGGTCGTGCTACAGAAGATTACCACGACCGTTTTACATCACCACGGCTGGTTTCTAGGGTTAGGGTTTCTTATTCAATTCAATTAGGGTTATCCAACCCCTTTAGCTTAAAAAGGCATAGTGCTTCCTCATTTCATAATTCAATTATAGAGTTTCATGCTTAAAAGCATAACCCAGAATTAGGGTTTACTGTTCACATCATCACATTTCCCTAGATTAGGGTTACTATTCACATTACATCACATTACCCTAGATTAGGGTTTACTATTCACATTTATTAGGATTACTTTCATTAATGCCCTCAGTATTAGGGTTAAGATTCATTAACCATCATAATTCGGGTTTCATGATCTCACTATGAAGGATCATACCCTAATTAGATATATTCGTACATATTAGAAGTTTCTTACTTCATTATCATTCATATAAGAAGTCTTCTCTCTCCTCTTTCTATCAGATGATGTTTGCATCACCCTTGATTAGGCTAAGTCAATTCAACATTTACATTATGGGTTATGTCATTACTATTGTGATCATTAAAGCTCACTTGTTCAAAGAGTATTAGTTACTCTATCCCATCAAGGGTACCTTTGTAATGATCACCACTGATTATAACATGTGTTAATCAACTAATTACTTGGTCCCTTAACCACTTTGGGTATCTATGAGGTTTAGGTTAATCAAATACTAAACTATCTTGACCACTAAGACATCAAACGATCTTGACCTTCATAGACCTCAAATGGTCTTGCACACTAAACCCCCAAACGGTCTTGGACAGACCTTGAAACCGTTTGGTGTTGAAGACCGTTTGGTCTTGTTGATTTTTGAAACCACATGAGACTAAACGGTTTGGGATCGTTTGGTCCCAAATAGCCTTGAGACCATTTGGACCCAAACGGTCTTGAGACCGTTTGGTCCAAACCACCACAAACCTGCATGGACCAAAAAGTGTCTCAACCACTTCAATTGAATTAGGGTTTCCAATGTTGAACCCCTCAATTAATCATGCACTTGTTAGCCAGTCATCAATTGAGTTAATTAGGTCAACCCTCAACTGATTTGACACTCAATTGACTCTCAATTGATCAACAATTAGGTCTTGGATCAATTGGATTAGGGATTGGAATCGATTACTCTTCAACATACATCAATGTGAGTCTAATTGATTTGAAATTATTGAACCATTATTCAATTGATCATGACCTGACCCCAAACGGTCTTGGGATCGTTTGGATGACGTCCAAATGGTCTTGAGACCGTTTTCTAAAGTCAACATCAAAACCAACTTAACCAATTAAGGTTTGGCTCATTGGATTGATCACTAGGTCAACAATTAATTGCATTTCAACTTAGAACCTTTGGATCTTCAACCTCTTAACCATAGTCAACCTTAGACATCCAAACGGTCTTGGGTGACCCCCAAACGATCTTGGGGTCATTTGGATATCCTCCAAACGGTCTTGAGACCGTTTTCCCATTATTTCATCAAAAACCAAGTCATTCAATTAAGGTTTGAACCCTAGGTTTGGTCACCAAATCAGCAATCGATTATTCATCAACTTGATATCATTGGATCCTTAATTGGTCAACCATGCTTAACCCTAGACCTCCGAATGGTCTTGGGTGATCACCAAACGGTCTTGAGACTGTTTGGGTGATCCCCAAACAGTTTTGAAACCTTTGGTCCACTCAACCCAAACATCAACATGATACTATTATTGAAATCAACAATTGACCCGATTAGGGTTTTGATGATTGATGGGCCTTCAATTGGTGATTCACTTGGAATTAATTGATGAATTTTGTTAGGTAAATAGTATACTTTATTCACAAAAGTCCTCCAAATGGTCAACACCTCCAAACGGTCTTGGACCGTTTTCTTCCATGCATTCTTGTGAAACTGTTTGAACTCAAACGGTTTGAAACCGTTTGCTCCAAACGTTTTGGTAAACCGTTTGCTAAAGGTTGGGAAAGCGTTTGTTAAAGTAAAATCTTGGATAAACATAGGAATTAACGTCATCTTCTTCTACCTCTATTCAACCAAGAATAGGGTCTGTTCTTCATGGAATTGATAGCAAGAACACACAAAGGTGTCTAAAGAAGAAGTATAGGCAACGATTTTAGGAAAGAAGGTTGCATTAACAAAACTTAAGGGTTAGATTTATAAAACCCACCTCTAGGACTGATACAGAGCTACAAGCTTCGTAGCTTTAATGTTGGATGAAGCTCCAGTGGTTGTCCAAGCTTCGTTCTTCAAGTTTTGGATGGAGAAGATGGCTAGAAAGAAGAATTGTGTGAAGAAAACCAATAAACCAACCTTGTTTTATGGTTTCCACCATGAATTCAAGGTAGATGATGATCAAAGCTTACCAAACTAGCTTGTTCGTCCTTCCTCTGGTCCAGAGCTCTTCCTTGGTCGGCCAAAGCAAGAAGATAAGAAAAAGAACTTAAGGGAAACGATCCCTTGCTTTGTAGATAAGGATTCCTTTATATATTTATGGGTTTTCAAGGCAAAGAAAAAGGTTGTTCTCTCTTTTAATCCCAACTTGTTTCAACCAAAAATTCCTCCACTCTTTGGATACATGGCCACCTTCTAAACCTTGCAAGACTTTTCAATTATCCAAGGTTTAAAGGAAAAGAACTAATCACCTTTTAAGAGAGGTATATTAATATCCACCCTAATTGGATATTGCTTAATATATTATTATTTGTGAGTAGTTTCCACTCCTACCATGATCTTTCAAATGAGGCGTCCCTCTCATTTTATTTGCTCTACTTGATGCCAAGAAACATGAGAGATCCTCTAAAGGGTATATTTTACATGTTGGACCCTAGGTTTTAGGTAAATTGCACTTCACACCAAAACTAGGTTTTAAGGCACAAGGATTGCTCTACAAGCTATATCTTGGTGCTCAAGCTTGTGAAATCCATATCACCACATCATATTCATTCTTATGATGTCTCAACATCAAAGGAACATTTTAACATATGAAATTTGCAAGTTAACCCCTCTACTTGGGTAATTTTCACTTTAGTCCATTATTAACAAAACAATGTTTCAACATGATTAAAAAAGGACTGAAATTGAAATATAAGTTCCTCAAAAGCCTTAATTACATTTCAAAGGATAAACATGAGCATCTAATCACTTAATTAAGCAAAACACCTAGGGTTAGTACATAACCCAGGTCAGGGATGTTACAAATTATCCACCCCTTACAAGGATTTCGTCCCCAAAATCATTATAAAAACATATTAAGAGAAAAGAGCAGGGTATTTCCTTCTCATCTCTTCCTCTAGTTCCCACATGGCTTCTTCAATACCACGGTGATTCCAGAGGACTTTCACAAGACTTATATCTTTCTTTTTCAGCTTTTTAATTCTGTTGTCAAGGATCAACATAGGTCCTTCTATATAAGATATATCATCATTCAACTCTACTTCCATAAGTTGCAGAATTGATTCTGTGTCAGGATGACATTTCCTTAACATGGAAATGTGGAACACTGGGTGTAACTTTTGTAACTTTGGTGGTAACTCTAGCTTATAAGCTACCTTTCCAATCCGTTCAATGATTGGATAAGGCCCCATAAACCTAGTAGCTAACTTTCTTTTCCTTCCAAATCTCATAACTCATTTCCAGGGTGAGACTTTGAGGTACACTCTATCTCCAACCTGGAATTCTAAAGGTCTATGACGCTTATCAGCTTATGACTTCTGCCTATCCTGTACAGTCTTTAACTGTTGTTGTATTATCTTAATCTTCTCGGTGGTCTGTTGCACAAGAACAGGACCTAAAAGTTGATATTCACCAGTTTCATACCAACATAGGGGAGATCTACAACGTCTACCATACAAAGCTTCATAAGGTCCCATTGTAGGACAGATTCTACCTTTTTAGGGTCAACACGAATACCTGAAGTGGATATTACGTGTCCAAGAAAAGAAACTTCTGGTAACTAGAACTCGCACTTGCTAAACTTAGCATATAATTTATGCTCTCTTAGCAAAGTTAGAGCCTGACGAAGATGCTGCTCATGCTGTTGAACATCTCTACTATAGATTAGGATGCCATCTATAAAGACAACAACACACTAATCGAGAAAAGGTCGAAAGATTCTATTCATGAGTTCCATAAATGCAGCTGGTGCATTAGTTAGTACAAACGACATAACTGTGAACTCATAGTGACCATACCTCATTCTAAAGGCAAACTTAGGTATGTCACCATCCTTAATATGCAGCTGGTGATATTCCAATCTCAAATCTATCTTTGAGAAGACAGTTGCACCACACAGCTGATCAAAGAGATCATCAATCCTCGGCAAAGGATACTTATTATTTATCATTACTTTATTTAATTGTCTATAATAAATGCATAACCGCATTGATCCATCCTTCTTTTTAACAAAGTGGACCGGAGCACCCCAAGGTGAAGTACTTGGTTGGATGAAACCTTTCTCAAAATGCCTAATCCTTTCTTCATCTGTGGTTGCCATGTGCAGACAGAACCGCAAAAGCTCCATGAACTTAGCCTTGTACTCGCTAATGTTCATTAGTCCTTGTCTTAACCTCTCAAACTGAGAGATTTTCTCATCCAGAAGCGTCTTAGGGAAGTATCTGTTGATAAATTCCCGTCGAAAAACTTCCCATGCAATCTCCACACCTGGCCTTTTCTATTCTTCCATGGTCCACCAATGACCAACACTCCCCTTGAGAAGATACACAACATGTCTAACCTTCTCAGCTTCTGGGATGTTCATGATTCTAAAGGCCTTCTCTAATTCAGTTAACCACAAGTCAGCATCTTCTGGATCAGCTATTCGAGCATACTCTGTGGCTCCAACTCGGCGAAGTCGTTCAAACGTCTTGCCGGATCCTTGTCCTTCTGAATGGGTAGGTGACCTAGGTACAGGTATAGGCATCCTATCAGTTATATGTGTCATGACAGTCATAAACTGCCCAAACATGGCTTGGACGGTTGGGTTCCCCATGTCAGTTGGATTGAACTGGGGTGGTTCAGGCACATGTTCTTCTCTTTCTTGGTTTCTTGCACCTCCTCTGGGTGTAGTGACACTACTCTCTGCAACATGTTCCTCGTGTGACCCAGACATCTTTAGTTTTATCTTCTCCTCCTATATGAGCAGAAGACACCATCATATATACTGGAAGACACTAGAACAAACTCTACAGCCCTAGTCATATGCCTCTATAGACTCAGCGAACCTAGAGCTCTGATACCACTAATTTGTGGGACACGTCTCGGAGAAAACCATATTAATGATGCGGAAGCGATTAATTAGCAACGGAATTACTGAAAATCACTAAAAATTAAAACTTTTTGTAAAGAGATCCTCAAACGGAAAAAAACACTTTCATAAAGAAACAAAATAAGTTATTTACAAACTGATTCATCAGTACATCTCTGAATTACTTATCTCGAGAGTCATAACACTGACTGGCCTGTTAAACTGTACATGAGCAGTATACAAAAATTCTTGAGGCATTAAGCCAAAAATCTCAGATCTATATTAAACCATCAACTGACTCCTAGGACCTGAGAGTACAGAGACGACACATAGGACTTTCTATCTACAAGACTTGACAGACAGTGTCTCCACCTGAGGATCACTGCTGTCCCTGATGTTGCTGCTGCTGCTGTTGCTGCTCACCCACTGAAGGGTTCCTTCGTCCTCAGTGTCTACCTAAAAATTTGAATCCCACGGGGGTGAGACAATTGAATAATTTTCCCAGGGAGAGTTATAACTCTCCGCCAGAAGTATTGCTATTGCAAGTATTAAAGTAACAATGAGCAGTAGAACTATAATTATTCAACAGAAGGCAATTCAATGAATAAACTAAGTAGAGCAGTATTCTCTAAGCAATCATTTCAATTATAACTTGATTGAATGACAAGACATATATCAATAAGGAATATGAAGAGCATGTATCTTACTTGTCCAACTAAGACTTAATAAACAATGTAGCATCAATCATTGTTTCTAAGAGTTCAACCTAAGCAATTATGGTACACGACTGATTATATTTACAAACATACTGATGCCCTAAGGAGATGAGGTATACCGCTCATACTCCAACCGACCATTACTATATCGCAATCGGTACCATACATAGGTCATCAGAAGAGCCGAATTTCTATGACCTCATCTTCCTCAATCAGTGTGAGGATCATTATGCAGGACATCTTATATCTCTGCCATAATAGCTTACCAGGGTATTCTGGCAACTTCTCTATTAGAGTTATAGTGGTGTGCTGTACTCTCTTTGCCATCGAGGGATTTCTTGTTTATCTCTCATCGATGCGGCATTAACAACATCATCGGGAGATTAGTGATACATCATCCCGGCATAAACATATAATGAAGGATTGAGAGATTAAATGTACATCTCACATCAATTCCCTCATTAGGACGTAAGGATATTCACGTCCATAACCCCCACATACTCACAAGTATGCTCTCTAGGAGTTCCCTTAGGAAAACCTATTTCACCATCATTTAACTTCTGACAATGATGGATCTATGGTCAGGGCTGTACATGATATCATTATACTTGATTATTTAAGTACATTATAGCATTCTTTTAACATCATGCATGTTTTCAAACATAAACGAATAAGACAATTGCTATAAAGAAAGAGTACTAATTGTATCAAGTTCATTTCACATTTAGTTAACATGGGGATATCAATCCCTAACCATCTCATCATTATGATTCAGGAATATGGGTGTTCAAACCCTTAGATCATCAAAACACTTGTTACCAAGTAACATATTACTATCAAGTCATTTAACAGTATGAACATGATAGTGGAAATGCAGATATTTCTCATGGCTCAAACAGCCTATCAGTCTCATTTGTTACCTCTTACTAGGCAACATAGCATATCATTGCTTTCAAAGTTTATAAAGTGCTTTCAATGAATATGACATCATAACCCTTACCTGGTTATGCTCACTACTTTATAAAGACCTGTGTGACTAACACAATTGATAACATGCACATTATATCTATATCAGCACAATACAATTATTTCCTAGTCAAGTATAGAACACCACGACCGTGCAACCAAGAACGGTCGTGCAAGGGGAAGCCACCACGGCCGTGCTACCTTGCACGGTCATGCTACAGAAGATTACCACGACCGTTTTACATCACCACATCTGGTTTCTAGGGTTAGGGTTTCTTATTCAATTCAATTAGGGTTATCCAACCCCTTTAGCTTAAAAAGGCATAGTGCTTCCTCATTTCATAATTCAATCATAGAGTTTCATGCTTAAAAGCATAACCCAGGATTAGGGTTTGCTGTTCACATCATCACATTTCCCTAGATTAGGGTTTACTATTCACATTACATCACATTACCCTAGATTAGGGTTTACTATTCACATTTATTAGGATTACTTCCATTAATGCCCTCAGTATTAGGGTTAAGATTCATTAACCATCATAATTAGGGTTTCATGATCTCACTATGAAGGATCATACCCTAATTAGATATATTCATACATATTGGAAGTTTCTTACTTGATTATCATTCATATAAGAAGTCGTCTCTCTCCTCTTTCTATCATATGATGTTTTCATCACCCTTGATTAGGCTAAGTCAATTCAACATTGACATCATGGGTTATGTCATTACTATTGTGATCATTAAAGCTCACTTGTTCAAAGAGTATTAGTCACTCTATCCCATCAAGGGTACCTTTGTAATGATCACCACTGATTATAACATGCATTAATCAACTAATTACTTGGTCCCTTAACCACTTTAGGTATGTATGAGGTTTAGGTTAATCAACTACTAAACTATCTTGACCACTAAGACATCAAACGATCTTGACCTTCATAGACCTCAAACGGTCTTGCACACTAAACCCCCAAATGGTCTTGGACAGACCTTGAAACCGTTTGGTGTTGAGGACCGTTTGGTCTTGTTGACTTTTGAAACCGCATGAGACTAAACGGTTTGGGATCATTTGGTCCCAAACGGTCTTGAGACCATTTGGACCCAAACGGTCTTGAGACCATTTGGACCCAAACGGTCTTGAGACCATTTGGTCCAAACCACCTCAAAACCGCATGGACCAAAAAGTGTCTCAACCACTTCAATTGAATTAGGGTTTCCAATGTTGAACCCCTCAATTAATCATGCACTTGTTAGACACTCATCAATTGAGTTAAATAAGTCAACCCTCAACTGATTTGAAACTCAATTGACCCTCAATTGATCATTAATTAGGGCTTGGATCAATTGGATTAGGGATTGGAATCGATTACTCTTCAACATACATCAATGAACCATTATTCAATTGATCATGACCTGACCCCAAACGGTCTTGAGATCATTTGGATGACCTCCAAATGGTCTTGAGATTGTTTTCTAAAGTCAACATCAAAACCAACTCAACCAATTAAGGTTTGGCTCATTGGATTGATCACTAGGTCCACAATTAATTGCATTTCAACTTAGAACCTTTGGATCTTCAACCTCTTAACCATAGTCAATCCTAGACCTCCAAACGATCTTGGGAGACCCCCAAAAGATCTTGGGGTCATTTGGATATCCTCCAAACGGTCTTGAGACCGTTTTCCCATTATTTCATCAAAAACCAAGTCATTCAATTAAGGTTTGAACCCTAGGTTTGGTCACCAAATCAGCAATCGATTATTCATCAACTTGATATCATTGGATCCTTAATTGGTCAACCATGCTTAACCCTAGACCTCCAAATGGTCTTGGGTGATCACCAAACGGTCTTGAGACCGTTTGGGTGATCCCCAAACAGTTTTGAAATCGTTTGGTCCACTCCACCCAAACTTCAACATGATACTATTATTGAAATCAGCAATTGACCCGATTAGGGTTTTGATGATTGATGGGCCTTCAATTGGTGATTCACTTGGAATTAATTGATGAATTTTGTTAGGTAAATAGTCTACTTTATTCACAAAAGTCCTCCAAATGGACAACGCCTGGTCAACACCTCCAAACGGTCTTGGACCATTTGCTTCCATGCGTTCTTGTGAAACCGTTTGCTCCAAACATTTTGGTAAACCGTTTGCTAAAGGTTGGGAGAGCGTTTGTTAAAGTAAAATCTTGGATAAACATAGGAATCAACGTCATCTTCTTGTACCTCTGTTCAACCAAGAACAGGGGCTGTTCTTCACGGAATTGATAGCAAGAACACACAAAGGTGTCTAAAGAAGAAGTATAGGCAACAATTTTAGGAAAGAAGGTTGCATTAACAAAACTTAAGGGTTAGAGTTATAAAACCCACCTCTAGGACTGATACAGAGCTCCAAGATTCGTAGCTTTAATGGTGGATGAAGCTCCAGTGGTTGTCCAAGCTTCTTTCTTCAAGTTTTCGATGGAGAAGATGGCTAGAAAGAAGAATCGTGTGAAGAAAACCAATAAACCAACCTTGTTTTATGGTTTCCACCATCAATTCGAGGTAGATGATGATCAAAGCTTACCAAACTAGCTTGGTCGTCCTTCCTCTGGTCCAGAGCTCTTCCTTGGTCGGCCAAATCAAGAAGATAAGAAAAAGAACTTAAGGGAAACGATCCCTTGCTTTGTAGATAAGGAATCCTTTATATATTTATGGGTTTTCAAGGCAAAGAAAAAGGTTGTTCTCTCTTTTAATCCCAACTTGTTTCAACCAAAATTTCCTCCACTCTTTGGATACATGGCCACCTTCTAAAACTTGCAAGACTTTTCAATTATCCAAGTTTTTAAGGAAAAGAACTAATCACCTTTTAAGAGAGGTATATTAATATCCACCCTTATTGGATATTGCTTAATATATTATTATTTGTGAGTAGTTTCCACTCCTACCATGATCTTTCAAATGAGGCGCCCCTCTCATTTTATTTTCTCTACTTGATGCCAAGAAACATGATAGATCCTCTAAAGGGTATATTTTACATGTTGGACCCTAGGTTTTAGGTAAATTGCACTTCACACAAAAACTAGGTTTTAAGGCACAAGGATTGCTCTACAAGCTATATCTTGGTGCTCAAGCTTGTGGAATCCATATCACCACATCATATTCATTCTTATGATGTCTCAACATCAAAGGAACATCTTAACATGTGCAATTTGCAAGTTAACCCCTCTACTTGGGTAATTTGCACTTTAATCCATTATTAACAAAACAATGTTTCAACATGATTCAAAAAGGACTGAAATTGAAATATAAGTTCCTCAAAAGCCTTAATTACATTTCAAAGGATAAAAATGAGCATCTAATCACTTAATTAAGCAAAACACCTAGGGTTAGTACATAACCCAGGTCAGGGATGTTACAAATTATCCACCCCTTACAAGGATTTCGTCCCCGAAATCATTACAAAAACATATTAAGAGAAAAGAGCAGGGTATTTCCTTCTCATCTCTTCCTCTAGTTCCCACATGGCTTCTTCAATACCACGGTGATTCCAGAGGACTTTCACAAGACTTATATTTTTCTTTTTTAGCTTTTTAATTCTGTTGTCAAGGATCAACACAGGTCCTTCTATATAAGATATATCATCATTCAACTCTACTTCCATAAGTTGCAGAATTGATTCTGTGTCAGGATGACATTTCCTTAACATGGAAATGTGGTACACTGGGTGTAACTTTTGTAACTCTGGTGGTAACTCTAGCTTATAATCTACCTTTCCAATCCGTTCAATGATTGATAAGGCCCCATAAACCTAGGAGCTAACTTTCGTTTCCTTCCAAATCTCATAACTCATTTCCAGGTTGAGACTTTGAGGTACACTCTATCTCCAACCTGGAATTCTAAAGGTCTATGACGCTTATCAGCATATTACTTCTGCCTATCCTGTGCAGTCTTTAACTGTTGTTGTATTATCTTAATCTTCTCGGTGGTATGTTGCACAAGTTCGGGACCTAAAAGTTGATATTCACCAGTTTCATACCAATATAGGGGAGATCTACAACCTCTACCATACAAAGCTTCATAAGGTGCCATGTCAATGCTATGTTGATAGCTATTGTTGTAGGCAAACTCTATCAAATTTAGGTGCAGATCCCAACTTCCTGTGAACTGAAGAACACATGCTCTAAGCAAGTCCTCCAAAGTCTATATAGTCCTTTCTGATTGTCCATCTGTTTGAGGATGAAAGGTTGTACTAAACCTTAACTGTGTGCCTAAGTCTTTATGAAGTCGCTCCCAAAAATGACTCGTAAACTGGGGACCTCTGTCAGAAACAATAGTAACTGGGACTCCATGCAATCGTACTATCTCATCTACATACAACTGTGCCAGCTTCTCAGCAGAATAGGTTGTTTTGACAGGTAAGAAATCTGTTGTCTTTGTCAACCTATCAACTATTACCCAGATGGAATCATGTCCTTTGGCTGTCCTGGGTAAACCAACCACAAAGTCCATGGTTACATGATCCCACTTCCACTATGGTATGGGTAAAGGTTGCATTGTCCCTGTAGGCTTCTGGTGTTCAGCTTTAACTTGCTGACACACAAGACACCGCATAACAAACTCAGCAACGTCTTTCTTCAATCCAGGCCACCAATACATATCTTTCAAGTTTCGATACATCTTGGTGCTTCCTGGATGCATATCATACATTGAAGAATGAGCTTCTTCTAGGACTAACTTCCTTAAGTTATCCATATCCAGTACTATCATTCTATCATGATAACAGGCTACCTGATCATCTAAGTCATGGAAACCGTCTCATTTCTCACTACCATACTCCGATCTAATCAGTTGAACTACAACATCAACTTGCTGTGCCTCCTTAATTTGTTTCCTCAAAGTAAGTTTTATGTGCATCTCAGCTAACAACCCCGATAACAATGATACTTTTAACTGTACATTGTCTTGCCTTAAGGAGATAAGAATATCTCTCCTAGAGCACACTAAGGAGTTCAACTGTCCTTTATCTAGGGTTGGTGTTGCTGATTTCCTACTCAAAGCATCAACAACTACATTGGCCTTCCCTGGATGATAATCAATTGTACAATCGTAGTCCTTGATTAACTCCATCCAGCGATTTTGCCTCATCTTAAGCTCATGCTAAGAGAAGATGTACTTCAGGTTTTTATGGTCTGTGAAAATCTGGAATGTTTCTCCATAAAGATAATGTATCCAGATTTTCAAGGCATGAACTACATCAACTAGCTCTAGATCGTGTGTCGGATAATTCTCCTCGTGTTTCTTAAGTTGTCGAGAAGCAAAAGAAATCACTTGTTTATCCTGCATCAACACATATCCTAGCCCATTCTTAGAGGAATCACAGAAAACTATATATCCTTTCCCTTGTTCAGGTAACACAAGCACAGGTGCACTTGTCAACCTCTCCTTCAACAGTTGGAATGATTGCTGAAACTTGTCACTCCAGGTAAAAGGAACATCTTTCCTGGTTAACTTAGGCAAGGGTAAATCTATGGAACTAAAGTTCTTGATGAACCTCTTGTAATAGTCTGCCAACCCTAAGAAACTTCAAATCTCCGTCGGTGTCTTCAACTGCTCCCATTGTAGGACAGATTCTACCTTTTTAGGGTCAACACGAATACCTGAAGTGGATATTACGTGTCCAAGAAAAGAAACTTCTGGTAACCAGAACTCGCACTTGCTAAACTTAGCATATAATTTATGCTCTCTTAGCAAAGTTAGAGCCTGACAAAGATGTTGCTCATGCTGTTGAACATCTCTACTATAGATTAGGATGCCATCTATAAAGACAACAACACATTGATCGAGAAAAGGTCGAAAGATTCTATTCATGAGTTCCATAAATGCAGCTGGTGCATTAGTTAGTCCAAACGACATAACTGTGAACTCATAGTGACCATACCTCATTCTAAAGGCAGACTTAGGTATGTCACCATCCTTAATACGCAGCTGGTGATATCCCGATCTCAAATCTATCTTTGAGAAGACAGTTGCACCACACAGCTCATCAAAGAGATCATCAATCCTCGGCAAAGGATACTTATTCTTTATCATTACTTTATTTAATTGTCTATAATCAATGCATAACCGCATTGATCCATCCTTCTTTTTAACAAAGAGGACCGGAGCACCCCAAGGTGAAGTACTTGGTTGGATGAAACCTTTCTCAAAATGCCTAATCCTTTCTTCATCTGTGGTCGCCATGTGCAGACAGAACCGCAAAAGCTCCATGAACTTAGCCTCGTACTCGCTAATGTTCATTAGTCCTTGTCTTAACCTCTCAAACTGAGAGATTTTCTCATCCAGAAATGTCTTAGGGAAGTATCTGTTGATAAATTCCCATCGAAAAACTTCCCATGCAATCTCCACACCTGGCCTTTTCTATTCTTCCATGGTCCACCAATGACCAGCACTCCCCTTGAGAAGATACACATCATGTCTAACCTTCTCAGCTTCTGGGATGTTCAAGATTCTAAAGGCCTTCTCTAATTCAGTTAACCACAAGTCAGCATCTGCTGGATCAGCTATTCCAGCATACTCTATGGCTCTAACTCGGCGAAGTCGTTCAAATGTCTTGCCGGATCCTTGTCCTTCTAAATGGGTAGGTGCCCTAGGTACAACTATAGGAATCCTATCAGTTATATGTGTCATGAAATTCATAAACTACCCAAACATGGCTTGGACGGCTGGGTTCCCCATGTCAGTTGGATTGAACTGGGTGGTTCAGGCACATGTTCTTCTCTTTCTTGGTTTCTTGCACCTCCTCTGGGTGTAGTGATACTACTCTCTGCAACATGTTCCTCGTGTGACCCAGCCATCTTTAGTTTTATCTTCTCCTCCTATATGAGCAGAAGACACCATCAGATATACTGGAAGACACTAGAACAAACTCTACAACCCTAGTCATATGCCTCTATAGACTCAGCGAACCTAGAGCTCTGATACCACTAATTTGTGGGACACGTCTCAGAGAAAACCATATTAATGACGCAGAAGCGATTAATTAGCAACGGAATTACTGAAAATCACTAAAAATTAAAACTTTTTGTAAAGAGATCCTAAAACGAAAAAAAACTCTTTCATAAAGAAACAAAATAAGTTATTTACAAACTGATTCATCAGTACATCTCTGAATTACTTATCTCGAGAGTCATAACACTGACTGCCCTGTTAAACTTTACATGAGCAGTATACAAAAATTCTTGAGGCATTAAGCCAAAAATCTCAGATCTATATTAAACCATCAACTGACTCCTAGGACCTGAGAGTACAGAGACAACACATAGGACTTTCTATCTACAAGACTTGACAGACAGTGTCTCCACCTGAGGATCACTGTTGTCCCTGATGTTGTTGCTGCTGCTGTTGCTGCTCACCCACTGAAGGGTTCCTTCGTCCTCGGCGTCTACCTAAAAAGTTGAATCCCACGGGGGTGAGACAATTGAATAATTGTCCCAGCGAGAGTTATAACTCTCCGCCAGAAGTATTGCTATTGCAAGTATTAAAGTAACAATGAGCAGTACAACTATAATTATTCAGCAGAAGGCAATTCATTGAATAAACTAAGTAGAGAAGTATTCTCTAAGCAATCATTTCAATTATAACTTGATTAAATGACAAGACATATATCAATAAGGAATATGAAGAACATGTATCTTACTTGTCCAACTAAGACTTAATAAACAATGTAGCATCAATCATTGTTTCTTGGAGTTCAACCTAAGCAATTATGCTACACGGCTGATTATATTTGACAAACATACTAATGCCCTGAGGAGATGAGGTATACCGCTCATACTCCAACCGACCATTACTAAATCGCAATCGGTACCATACATAGGTCATCAAAAGAGCCGAATTTCTATGACCTCATCTTCCTCAGTCAGTGTGAGGATCATCATGCAGTACATCTTGTGTCTCTTCCATAATAGCTTTCCAGGGTATTCTGGCAACTTCACTATTAGAGTTATAGTGGTGTGTTGTACTCTCTTCGCCATCGAGGGATTTCTTGTTTATCTCTCATCGATGCGGCATTAACAACATCATCGGGAGATTAGTGATACATCATTCCGGCATAAACATATAATGAAGGATTGAGAGATTAAATGTACATCTCACATCAATTCCCTCATTAGGACGTAAGTATATTCGCGTCCATAACCCCCGCATACTCAAAAGTATGCTCTCTAGGAGTTCCCTTAGGAAAACCTATTTCACCATCATTTAACTTCTGACAATGATGGATCTATGGTCATGGCTCTACATGATATCATTATACTTGATTATTTAAGTACATTATAGCATTCTTTTAACATCATGCATGTTTTCAAACATAAAGGAATAAGACAATTGCTATAAAGAAAGAGTACTAATTGTATCAAGTTCATTTCACATTTAGTTAACATTGGGATATCAATCCCTAACCATCTCATGATTATGATTCAGGAATATGGGTGTTCAAACCCTTAGATCATCAAACACTTGTTACCAAGTAACATATTAATATCAAGTCATTTAACAGTATGAACATGATAGTGGAAATGCAGATATTTCTCATGGCTCATACAACCTATCAGTCTCATTTTTTACCTCTTACTAGGCAACATAGAATATCATTGCTTTCAAAGTTTATAAAGTGCTTTCAATGAATATGGCATCATAACCCTTACCTGGCTATGCTCACTACTTTATAAAGACTTGTTTGACTAACACAATTGATAACATGCACATTATATCTATATCAGCACAATACAATTATTTCCAAGTCAAGTATAGAACACGACGGCCGTGCAACCAAGAATGGTCGTGCTACAGAAGATTACCACGACCGTTTTACATCACCACGACTAGTTTCTAGGGTTAGGGTTTCTTATTCAATTCAATTAGGGTTATCCAACCCCTTTAGCTTAAAAAGGCATAGTGCTTCCTCATTTCATAATTCAATCATAGAGTTTCATGCTTAAAAGCATAACCCAGGATTAGAGTTTACTGTTCACATCATCACATTTCCCTAGATTAGGGTTTACTATTCACATTACATCACATTACCCTAGATTAGGGTTTACTATTCACATTTATTAGGATTACTTCCATTAATTCCCTCAGTATTAGGGTTAAGATTCATTAACCATTATAATTAGGGTTTCATGATCTCACTATGAAGGATCATACCCTAATTAGATATATTCATACATATTGGAAGTTTCTTACTTGATTATCATTCATATAAGAAGTCATCTCTCTCCTCTTTCTATCATATGATGTTTTCATCACCCTTGATTAGGCTAAGTCAATTCAACATTGACATCATGGGTTATGTCATTACTATTGTGATCATTAAAGCTCACTTGTTCAAAGAGTATTAGTCACTCTATCCCATCAAGGGTACCTTTGTAATGATCACCACTGATTATAACATGTGTTAATCAACTAATTACTTGGTCCCTTAACCACTTTAGGTATCTATGAGGTTTAGGTTAATCAACTACTAAACTATCTTGACCACTAAGACATCAAATGATCTTGACCTTCATAGACCTCAAACGGTCTTGCACACTAAACCCCCAAATGGTCTTGGATAGACCTTGAAACCGTTTGGTGTTGAGGACCGTTTGGTCATGTTGACTTTTGAAACCGCATGAGACTAAACGGTTTGGGATCGTTTGGTCCCAAATGGTCTTGAGACCATTTGGACCCAAACGGTCTTGAGACCATTTGGTCCAAACCACCTCAAAACCGCATGGACCAAAAAGTGTCTCAACCACTTCAATTGAATTAGGGTTTCCAATGTTGAACCCCTCAATTAATCATGCACATGTTAGCCACTCATCAATTGAGTTAATTAAGTCAACCCTCAACTGATTTGACACTCAATTGACCCTCAATTGATCATCAATTAGGGCTTGGATCAATTGGATTAGGGATTGGAATCGATTACTCGTCAACATACATCAATGAACCATTATTCAATTGATCATGATCTGACCCCAAACGGTCTTGAGATCATTTGGATGACCTCCAAACGGTCTTGAGACCATTTTCTAAAGTCAACATCAAAACCAACTCAAGCAATTAAGGTTTGTCTCATTGGATTGATCACTAGGTAAACAATTAATTGCATTTCAACTTAGAACCTTTGGATCTTCAACCTCTTAAACATAGTCAACCCTAGACCTACAAATGGTCTTGGGTGACCCCCAAACGGTCTTTGAATCATTTGGATATCCTCCAAACGGTCTTGAGACCGTTTTCCCATTATTTCATCAAAAACCAAGTCATTCAATTAAGGTTTGAACCCTAGGTTTGGTCACGAAATCTGTAATTGATTATTCATCAACTTGATATCATTAGATCCTTAATTGGTCAACCATGCTTAACCCTAGACCTACAAATGGTCTTGGGTGATCACCAAATGGTCTTGAGACCGTGTGGGTGATCCCCAAATGGTTTTGAAACCGTTTGGGCCACTCAACCCAAACTTCAACATGATACTATTATTGAAATCAGCAATTGACCCGATTAGGGTTTTGATGATTGATGGGCCTTCAATTGGTGATTCATGTAATTGATGAATTTTGGTAGGTAAATAGTCTACTTTATTGACAATAGTCCTCCAAACGGTCAACGCCTAGTCAACACCTCCAAACGGTCTTGGACTGTTTGCTTCCATGCGTTCTTGTGAAACCGTTTGAACTCAAACGGTTTGAAACCATTTGCTCCAAACATTTTGGTAAACCATTTGCTAAAGGTTGGGAGACCGTTTGTTAACATAAAATCTTGGATAAACATAGGAATTAATGTCATCTTCTTCTACCTCTGTTCAACCAAGAACAGGGGCTGTTCTTCACGGAATTGATAGCAAGAACACACAAAGGTGTCTAAAGAAGAAGTATAGGCAACGATTTTAGGAAAGAAGGTTGCATTAACAAAACTTAAGGGTTAGAGTTATAAAACCCGCCTATAGGACTGATCCAGAGCTCCAAGCTTCGTACCTTTAATGGTGGATGAAGCTCCAGTGGTTGTCCAAGCTTCGTTCTTCAAGTTTTGGATGGAGAAGATGGCTAGAAAGAAGAACCGTGTGAATAAAACCAATTAACCAACCTTGTTTTATGGTTTCCACCATGAATTTGAGGTAGATGATGATCAAAGATTACCAAACTAGCTTGGTCGTCCTTCCTATGGTCCAAATCTCTTCCTTGTTCGGCCAAAGCAAGAAGATAAGAAAAATAACTTAAGGGAAATGATCCCTTGCTTTGTAGATAAGGATTCCTTTATATATTTATGGGTTTTCAAGGCAAAGAAAAGGTTGTTATCTCTTTTAATCCCAACTTGTTTCCACCAAAACTTCCTCTACTCTTTGGATACGTGGACACCTTCTAAACCTTGCAAGACTTTTCAATTATCCAAGGTTTAAAGGAAAAGAACTAATCACCTTTTAAGAGAGGTATATTAATATCCACCCTTATTGGATATTGCTTAATATATTATTATTTGTGAGTAGTTTCCACTCCTACCATGATCTTTCAAATGAGGTTCCCCTCTCATTTTATTTGATCTAATTTATGCCAAGAAACATGATAGATCCTATAAAGGGTATATTTTACATGTTGGACCCTAGGTTTTAGGTAAATTGCACTTTACACCAAAACTAGGTTTTAAGGCACAAGGATTGCTCTACAAGCTATATCTTGGTGCTCAAGATTGAGGAATCCATATCACCACATCATATTCATTCTTATGATGTATCAACATCAAAGGAACATCTTAACATGTACAATTTTCAAGTTAACCCCTCTACTTGGGTAATTTGCACTTTAGTCCATTATTAACAAAACAATGTTTCAACATGATTCAAAAAGGACTGAAATTGAAATATAAGTTCCTCAAAAGCCTTAATTACATTTCAAAGGATAAACACGAGCATCTAATCACTTAATTAAGCAAAACACCTAGGGTTAGTACATAACCCAGGTCAGAGATGTTACAAGAACACCTCTCAAGGTGACAAACTTGCTCCACAACCCTAGACTTGGGTTAATTGCAAGTAGCACCTCCAGCTCTCAACAAAGCACAAACAAACCCTAATCACCACTAAAGGTGATTAGCAAGCAACTAAACACCAGGGTTAAGCAAAGCAAATAGGATAAGCCTCAAATGGAGGTCAGGGTCCTTACAATACTCCACCCCTTAACGAGTTTGACCTATCAAGCCAAAATACACTAGGGTTAAAGGATGAGTCTAACTTAACCATGTACAAGATCCATCACACTTCCATTGCACACTCTAATTGCTCACTTAACCCCAAACTTCAAAGTCTAGGTTATAGGTATAACTATCCAAACATGTGGTCCAATGGGTCATAAGGAAACTAGTCTTGGTATCCATCCTCAACCAAGTCACCATAAACCTAAAACTTAGGGTTCCCAACGATATACAACATAGATGTCTAAGGTCACCATTGCCTAAAAGCAAACTATTTCGGACAATCCATTTCAGTTTAGGCCAGGTCGGTATCATATGGATCTGGGAGTCCTTGTAAACCAAGCAAGTGGCGCAGAGGAAAATATTTCTCAACTTCATGCCCTAATAGTTGCTTAAAGTCAAACCTAAACAACATTAAGTTATACATATTTTAGTTGTGAGTATTTTAGAGTTTTATTCATCATGATACTAATGTGGAACTATAGGGTCCTAAATCAACCTTTCATCATTTATTGATCAACTCTAGGGAAACCATGTCACCAAAAGGAACTATGTAAGGCAGTGATTCTAATTAGGGAGACAAAACTGAAATAGTCAGATTCCGACTACCATGGGATCTGATACCATGCTGTAAGGAGAGTGAAATCACCCCTTTACTAAAAATTTGAAGAATTGACATCCATTCCAAACACTCTCAAAGGTACGATGGAATGGGCATAAATTTTCCAAATTTATTAAACGTTGCTATACAAAAGACCATTAGAAATTAGCAGAATGAAAAAAATAACTGACTATACTTACTTTCATAAAAGGTTTACCAAAATACATCAAATTCTCCCATTATGGTTTACATCAAGACACACAATCAAGATCTAGATAGAGGGAAGTATAGACTACTACAATCTTGTCTCCAAGCAACATCTCCATTAACTGAGTCCAAGCCAAAAGCTAAGATCTTCCTTGTCTTATCCATCAACTTGTTCAACACCTGGGTGGTCGGGAAAGCACCCATCAAAAGGGAAAAGAAAACAAGATAACCTAGAAAAAGGGGAAAGAAAACAAGATTTGTGTCACAAAACAAGTCTAGGATAACAAGATAAGTAAAGCAAATAAGAACAGGCTAGGGTTCATCATAAGATTAAGATAACAAGAGTATGAGGCTATATTCAAAAGAAACTTACCATTAACAATTATATCAAAAAGGATTTGCATGTAAGATAATTATGCCTACCTAAGTAAGTAGGGTTGAGGCACCTACCGGACCTCTAACCTTATGTGAGGGGAGAATAAGACATTCCCAGTCACCTACAATATTATGGGGAGAATAAGACATTCCCCAGGGCGATTATTTACATGTCCTCTATGGGTGGTTGTACATAAGTACCACTAATTTAAATTAAATAGAACATAAATCCACATGCTAGAAAAGTATTCATGGCAAGAGTAGTCATAATATTCAATAAGCATGGTAGTGGGGTACCAAGACATAAGAATAATGTTTTGAAACTGATTTATGAGGCAAGTATAGCAAAAGATTCAAGAGTATATGGAATAGGGTTTAATAAAGCCTCATTATAGAAAAATAGGTTAAGGAACAATTATTCCCAACTTAAGGTGTAAATGCACATACCTCTCTTACTGATATCAATTACTAACTTTCACCATTTTAATTGAGTCCAAGTTCCACTTTGCCTATTTTCAATGTATTATCATGTATTAGAGTACATAGTACACATAAATGTATAGAAACCCTAATTCCAGAACTTTTTAGAAAAATTCAGATTTAGCTTATGAAAATATCACCAATGAACTTATCAAGTTCTCCTGATGAAGAAAATATATTCTTATGTTAATTTTGGAGTTATGATGATTAAGATGTAATTTTTATGGATTTTATGCATTAAATTCGTTTTACAAAAATCACCCTTAATCAAACCATGAAATAAGACCTTGAAAATATTTTATTAAATAGATATTAATTTTTCATTTCCAAAACATATTTATTTGTCAAATTTGGATAAGCAGTTTAAAAGATATAAATTTTTCAATACTGACCAATAGGAAATTGCCACATCATCAAACCGATCGAGATAATTAAAGAGGGAGAGGAAGAAAACACCATTTGACCCAAGATCAGGTTTTAAGTTTCTTATATAACCAAACTAGAGATTCTAGAGAAGATAAATAGTAAGAAACCAAAACCTTAGAAGAACATGGTAAAAAGAGATGGAAAACATTGATTATCAACATAGAAGTATGGGTTTTAAGTATGTACTAAGCAATATATGAGAAGAGGGTTGACAAAACTTGCCTCTAGGAATGTAAGGAGGTCCAAACAGAAATTATCCCGAGATTGTAAGGTATGTTTTCTCCAAGATAAGCTCCTTTCTTGAGCAAAGATCACCTTCTCCACTTTAGAGGTGCAAACCCTAGCAAAAGAGCATGGAGATGAGATGTTTTAGGGGTTTAGGTGGAATTTTACCATGTATGATCATGGTTCCGACCTAGACGAAGGTGTAAGGAAGACTAACAGTATGAAAATAGGGAAGGAAGGGAGGAAACTTACTAGTTTTGGTTGAAATTACCAAGGAGGATCTTTAGAAACCCTAATAGAGCAATTTGGAAACCCTAGGAGCCTTCTTCACCAATGTAGGCTCCCTCTATTACCTTGGGACAACAACATCGTAGCCAAATACAGAAGGAACTATTATATAATCTAGAGGAAAGAAAAGGAGAGCAAGAGTTTTCGAAGTGTGAGTTGGGAAGGGGTATACATGGCTATATATAGAAAGAGGTGAAGCATGAGGTGTCTTAAGGGACTTTCCATGTGTCTTTAGTCTAGGGCTTGATGGCCATGCAAGAGGACAGCTCATGGACTCTTGTTGGATATCAAAAGTCTGTCCTAAGAGACCCTAGATCCTTCTAGGCCATTCCCACCATTTTTCAAGAAACAAATAACCTCATTGGTTGATAACTTTTAAAGATAAGCACCTTTATAAAGAGGGTAATCCATATAATGCCCTTGAAAAGAAATACCATCAAACTAAGGTGAAACTAGGTTCTCTAATGGATTAAAATCTCAATAATGGTAAGGGAATATCTAAGGATTAAAATCCAGGTGATAATTTGCAATAAAAACCTCTCAATGGGGTAAATTGCATAAAAGTCCAGAATGTACATATAATTGCATAACTTGCACAAACAACATCCAAATTGAACCAAATTTGAAACTTAGGATCATATTATGTTTTCAAATCATATAAAAAAGTTAGATTAAGGTTTAGAAAACTTATTTATGGTATTCACTGAGATATTTGTGCATAAACCCTTCCATTGGTACAATTAGTGAATAAATGTTCACTAAACCATTATATTCTCTACAAATTGAACAAAAAGGCCAAGAAGGATATAAATGAAAGGAAAAGATGGGAAAGAGGGTCAAAAGACAAAATTCTATAATTCGGTATGTTACATTAGCCATCATATCAGTCTAAGCTCCTCTTGGGCTTTATGGGTTATCTCCTTAAAGCCTATTGGTTTCGCACTCCCAAGTCATGAAGACTTGTCACCTGATGTGTCAGTTTATGCACCACAAGGCATGACGAACACCCACAACATAGTGCATGTGTGTGTCTACTTGTCATCTTCAACCTTAGGAAGATCGACTACTAGTCCATCTATTGTCATGACAATAAGGTGCAAGGTATTAATAGCAATCCAAACAAGATTCCCTCATCAAAATAGTCCTCAAATCCATCACTAACTACTATCATATATGAGATAAATGATCTAGAGATGAAGAAGAACATAAGCACATGAAAGAGTGAAAATAACACAGAAGGCTAAGAGCTATATAACTCGCCTCAAGAAGGTCTTATTCAATGGTTCAAGCTCCATGATCAAAGATACAAAGAACATGTTATCAAGGTGGAAGATAGTCCATCAAAAATCCCAACTCGACCTCAACATTACCTCATAAAATAAGAAGAAGATGCCATGGTTATGATAGTTCAAGAAGAAAGGAAAGAAGGAGAGTACCATGTCCTAAACATCCTTCATCCACAATATGATCCGTGGCCAAGAGAAGAGTAAGAAGATGAAGAAGAAAGATCAAAGAAATGGACATCTAAGAAACATAACTCACCAAGATGGAAGTTGAACAAGGAATCACCATGAGCAAGAAACTCGACCTCCCAAGCTCCATGGGGGCTTCCTATAGCTCCATAAGCTCCCAAGCTCGTCCACCAAGAGAAGAGGAATAAGGATGGACAAAAGGTATAACTTGTGTCAATAAGGAGGGGGTTATATACTTGAGGGAAGAAAGAGAAATCAAAGGAGAGGTGTCATCACCTTAAGATATTAGGTGACACTTGTCCATGAGAAAGGGCCACATGTAACAACATGAAAGACATGGTGATAAGATCTAGGTTATATCTCTCCCTCTTGGTCTCCTACCAAGGTCATGCCTGATATGCCAAAACCCTACACACTTCACAAACCGATAGGGCATAGCCCCACACACTCACAAACCGATAGGGCATAATCCTACACACTCACAAACCAATATGCACCCTTCCAACTCCTCCAAACCAAGATGCATATCCTCCTAAATACTCACCAGCCCGAGATGCTTCCCCACACAACTTATCAAACTGATACACAACCTCTCCAAGGCTCTCTAACCTCAGATAACACCTCTAAGAGAAAATCACATCTCACTCATGTGTTCTAAACATAACCAATGATGTTACCACACAACCAAGACCCAAACAAGGTGCCATCTATCTCTATCCTCTAGATGATTCCATGAGAAGGAAGGAAAATTATAGAGATGGTAAATTGCATGTTATCCCTTCACTTTAGGTAAATTGCAATTACACCAAAACTAGCACATAAAACACAAGCATCATCCACAAAGTCTCAACTTGAAAATTAAGCTATCTACAAGGTTCCCCATGGATTCATTATCTTTCTTATGATGATAAAGAACTAGGAGAACACTCACCATGTGTGTATCATCCCTGACCTGGGTTATGTACTAACCCTAGGTTTTTTGCTTAATTAAGTGATTAGATGCTCATTTTTATCCTTTGAAATGTAATTAAGGCTTTTGAGGAACTTATATTTCTATTTCAGTCCTTTTTGAATCATGTTGTAACATTGTTTTGTTAATAATGGACTAAAGTGCAAATTACCCAAGTAGAGGGGTTAACTAGAAAATTGCACATCTTAAGATGTTCCTTTGATGTTGAGACATCATAAGAATGAATATGATGTGGTGATATGGATTCCACAAGCTTGAGCACCAAGATATAGCTTGTAGAGCAATCATTGTGCCTTAAAACCTAGTTTTGGTGTAAAGTGCAATTTACCCAAAACCTAGGAACCAACATGTAAAATATACCCTCTAGAGGATCTATCATGTTTTTTGGCATCATGTAGAGCAAATAAAATTAGAGGGGCGCCTCATTTGAATGATCATGGTAGAAGTGGAAATTACTCACAAATAATAATATATTAAGCAATATCCAATAAGGGTGGATATTAATATACTTATCTCTAAGGTGTTAGTTCTTTTCCTTTAAGCCTTGGATAATTGAAAAGTCTTGCAAGGTTTAGAAGGTGGCCACATATACAAAGAGTGGAGGAAGTTTTGGTGGAAACAAGTTGGGATTAAAAGAGATAACATCCTTTTTCTTTGCCTTGAAAACCCATAAATATATAAAGGAATCCTTATCAACAAAGCAAGGGATCATTTCCCTTAGTTCTTTTCCTTATCTTCTTGCTTTGGCCGATCAATAAAGAGCTATGTACCAGAGGAAGGACGACCAATCTGACTTGGTAAGTGTTGATCACCATCTAACTCGAATTCATGGTGGAGACCACAATATAAGGTTAGATTCATGGTGTTTTTCACAAGATTCTTCTTTCTAGCCATCTTCTTCATCCAAAAAGTAGAGGAAAGACCTTGGAAAACTATTGGAGCTCAAGCCACCATTAAAGATACAAAGCTTGGAGCTCTGGATCAGTCCTATAGGTGGGTTTTATAACTCTAACCCTTAAGTTTTGTTAATGCAATCTTCTTTCCTAAAATCGTTGTCCATACTTCTACTTTAGGCACCTTTGTGTGTTCTTGCTATCATTTCCGTGAAGAACAACCCCTGTTCTTGGTTGAATAGAGGTAGAAGAAGATGACGTTAATTCCTATGTTTATCCAAGATTTTACTTTAACAAACGGTCTCCCAACCTTTAGCAAACGGTTTACCAAAATGTTTGGAGCAAACGGTTTCAAACCATTTGAGTTCAAATGGTTTCACAAGAACGCATGGAAGCAAACGGTCCAAGACCGTTTGGAGGCGTTGACCAGGCGTTGACCATTTGGAGGTCTGTTGTGAATAATGTAGACTAATCACCTACCAAAAATCATCAATTAATTCTAAGTGAATCACCAATTGAAGGCCCATTAATCATCAAAACCCTAATCGGGTTAATTGCTGATTTCCATAATTGAATTATGTTGAAGTTTGGGTTGAGTGGCCCAAACGGTTTCAAAACCATTTGGGGATCACCCAAACGGTCTCAAGACCGTTTGGTGATCACCCAAGACCATTTGTAGGTCATCCAAATGATCCCAAGACCATTTGGGGTCAGGTCATGATCAATTGAATAATGGTTCAATAGTTTCAAATCAATTAGACTCACATTGATGTATGTTGAAGAGTAATCGATTCCAATCCCTAATCCAATTGATCCAAGCCCTAATTGATGATCAATTGAGTGTCAAATCAGTTGAGGGTTGACCTAATTAACTCAATTAATGAATGGCTAACAAGTGCATGATCGATTGAGGGGTTCAACATTGGAAACCCTAACTCAATTGAAGTGGTTGAGACACTTTTTGGTCCTTGCGGTTTTGAGGTGGTTTGGACCAAACGGTCTCCAGACCGTTTTGGTCCAAACGGTCTCAAGACCATTTGAGTCCAAACGGTCTCAAGACCGTTTGGGACAAACGATCCCAAACCGTTTGATCTCATGCGGTTTCAAGGTCGGTTATGTCCATGCGGTTTCAAAGTCAAAGATGACCAAACGGTCTTCACCCTACCTTGGGCAAATGGTCTTGAGTGTGCACTTTACCAAACGGTTTCAAAAGTCAACAAGACCAAATGGTCTTCAACACCAAATGGTTTCAAGGTATGTCCAAGACCGTTTGGGGGTTTAGTGTGCAAGACTGTTTGAGGTCTATGAAGGTCAAGATCGTTTGATGTCTTAGTGGTTAAGATAGCTTAGTAGTTGATTAACCTAAACCTCATAGATACCTAAAGTGGTTAAGGGACCAAGTAATTAGTTGATTAACGCATGTTATGATCAGTGGTGATCATTACAAAGGTACCCTTGATGGGATAGAGTGACTAATACTCTTTAAACAAGTGAGATTTAATGATCACAATAGTAATGACATAACCCATGGTGTCAATGTTGAAATTGACTTAGCCTAATTCAAGGGTGATGCAAACATCATTTGATAGAAAGAGGAGAGAGAATACTTCTTATATGAATGATAATCAAGTAATAAACTTCCAATATGTATGAATACCTAATTAAGGTATGATCCTTCATATTGAGATCATGAAAACCCTAATTATGATGGTTAATGAATCTTAACCCTAATTTAAGGGCATTAATGGAAGTAATCCTAATAAATGTATATAGTAAACCCTAATTTAGGGTAATGTGATGTAATGTGAATAGTAAAACCTATCTAGGGAAATGTGATGATGTGAACAGTAAACCCTAATTCTGGGTTATGCTTTTAAGCATGAAACTCTATGATTGAATTATGAAATAAGGAATCACTATGCCTTTTTAAACTAAAGGGGTTGGATAACCCTAATTGAATTGAATAGGAAACCCTAACCCTAGAAACCAGCCGTGGTGATGTAAAACGGTCGTGGCATTCTTCTGTAGCACGACCGTGCAAGGTAGCACGACTGTGGTGTTCTATACTTGACTTGGAAATAATTGTATTGTGATGATATAAATATAATGTGCATGTTATCAATTGTGTTAGTCATGCATGTCTTTATAAAGTAGTGAGCATAGCCAGGTAAGGGTTATGATGCCATATTCATTGAAAGCACTTTATAAACTTTGAAAGCAATGATATGCTATGTTGCCTAGTAAGAGGTAACATATGAGATTGATAGGCTGTATGAGCCATGAGAAATATCTGCATTGCTACAATCATGTTCATGCTATTAAATGACTTGATGGAAATATGTTACTTGGTAACAAGTGTTTTGATGATCTAAGGGTTTGAATACCTATATTCCTGAATTATAATGATGAGATGGTTAGGGATTGATATCCCAATGTTAACAATATGTGATATGACTTGATACAATTAGTACTCTTTCTTTATAGCAATTGTCTTATTGGTTTATGTTTGAAAACATGCCTGATGCTAAAAGAATGCCATAATGTACTTAAATAATAAAGTATAATGATATCATGTAGAGCCCTGATCATAGATCCATCATTGTCAGAAGTTAAATGATGGTGAAACAGGTTTTCCTAAAGGAACTCCTGGAGAGCATACTTTTGAGTATGTGGGGCTTATGGATGTGAATATCCTTACGTCCTAATGAGGGAATTGATGTGAGATGTACATTTAATCTCTCAATCCTTCTTTATATGTTTATGTTGGGATGATGTATCACTAATCTCCCGATGATGTTGTTAATGCTGCATCTATGAGAGATAAACAAGAAATCCCTCGATTGCGAAGAGAGTACATTATGCCACTATAACTCTAATAGCAAAGTGCCAGAATACCCTGGATAGCTATTATGGCAGAGACACAAGATGTCCTGCATGATGATCCTCACACTGACTGAGGAAGATGAGGTCATAGGAATCTGGCTCTTCTGATGACCTATGTATGGTACCGATTGTGATTTTGTAATGGTCAATTGGAGTATGAGCGGTATACCTCATCTCCTCAGGGCATAAGTATGTTTGTAAAATGTAATCAGCCGTGTAGCATAATTGCTTAGGTTGAACTATGAGAAACAATGATTGATGATACATTGTTTATAGTGCTCTAATTGAATAACTAGTATACATGTTCTTCATATTCCTTATTGATATATGAATTGTTACTTAATCAAGTTATAATTGAAATGATTGCTTAAAGAATGCTGCTCTACTTAGCCTATTCAATGTTTTACTTGCTGTTGAATATTTATAGTTATACTGCTCAATGTTATTCCATTAATTGCAATAACAATGCTTTTGGCGAAGAGTTATAACTCTCACTGGGAAAATTCTTCAATTGTCTCACCCCCGTGGGATTCAACTTTTTAGGTAGACGTCGAGGACGAAGAAACCCTTCAGTGGGTGAGCAGCAGCAGCAACAACCACAACATCAGGGACATCAGTGATCCGCAGGTGGAGACATTGTCTATCAAGTCTTGTAGATAGAAATTCCTATGTGTCATCTCTGTACTCTCAGGTCCTAGGAGTCAGTAGATAGTGTTATATAGATCTGAGATTTTTGGCATAAAGCCTCGAGATTTTGTATACTGCTCATGTACAGTTTAACAGGGCAGTTGATGCTTGTGACTCTCAGGATGTGATGTTACAGAGATGTGCTGATGTATCAGTTGTAAATAACTTATCATGTTTCCTTATGAAAGAGTTTTATAGTTTATGGATCTCTTTACAAAAAGTTTTAAAAATTTAGTGATTTTCAGTAATTCTGCTGCTATTAATTCGCTTCTGCATTCGTTGATCTCGTTTTCGTAAGTAGATCATCACAATTTAGTGGTATCAGAGCTCTAGGTTCGCTGAGTCTACAGAGACATAGGATTAGGGTTGTAGAGTTTGTTCTAGTGTCTTCCAGTATATCTGATAGTGTCTTCTGCTCATATAGGAGGAGAAGAGAAAACTAAAGATGTCTGGATCACACGAGGAACACATTGCAGAAAGTAGTGTTGCTGCACCTAGAGAAGGTGCAAGAAACCAAGAAAGGGAAGAACCTGTGCCTGAACCACCCCAGTTCAATCCAACCACCCCAGTTCTTGGATGAGAAAATCTCTCTGTTTGAGAGGTTAAAGTAGGGACCTATGAACATTAGCGAATACAAGGCTAAGTTCATGGAGCTATTGCGGTTTTTCCTGCACATGGCATCAACAGATGAAGAAAGGATTAGGCATTTTGAGAAGGGATTAAATGTTGAGTTGACCACTCCCGTGTCTGCTCTAGAGAACATAGAAAGGTTTGCTACTTTTATGGAGTCGATCAGGATGATAGAGAGATCCATGTCAGATAAGAGACAAACCAAGAACAAGAGGATGTATCCCCAGTTCCAAGGATCTTCATCTAAAGATTTCAAGAAACCTAGGTTTTCTGTGCCTACACCACTGCCTAGATTCAGTACCCAGACGCAATGGACATCAAATAGGGGTAGAGGACGAAGCTTACCTTTATAAGGAGCTCGTAGCTCAACATCTATGTCGGTTACAGGAACACCCAGACCACAACAACTCAACAGAAGTTGTTACATATGTGGAAAGATGGGACATCTGATGAAAGATTGCAGAGCCAGAGAAGTGAGTGTAACTCAACCTCAAAGGCAGAGTCAGCAAGGATCTCAAAGGTGACAGTTTCTAGGTAATGCTAGAGGACGTGGACAAGCGTCCCAAGCTGGATCATCGGCACCAAGTCATCGAGCACCGAATCAACCATAGGTGACGACGATGTTTTACGTGATGAATCCACCTGATGCAGTGATCAACCCTCGGGTTGTGACATGTCAGATGCAGTTGTTTAATTATGATATGTCTACATCTTGTGTCGTATCATTTTTAATTGATCCGGGTGCTACACATTCCTTTATCACTCGAAGAGTGATTCTTGACTGTGACCTGACTACAAGTCATAGAGTAGATAGTTTTTTGCTAGAAACTCCATTGATGGGATCTTATGTGTTGCAGGAAGTATGTTCTCCCTACATTCTCTTCTTTTCTGATCATCGCATTCAAGTGGATCTTATACCACTTGAGATGCATGGATTCGATGTAATCCTTGGGATGGATACCTTGGAAAGGTATAAGGTTGTCTTGGATTGTGAATCCAAGCAAGCTGTGTTCACTGATGAAAGTGACATGGATCTTTCAAGGAGATAGAAAGATTCTACCCACCTGTCTTGTATCATATATGGTTGCTGAGAAGCTGATGAGGCAAGGATGTTATGCATTCTTGGCTCATGTGGTAGATACTATCATGGATAGTCCTAACCCTGTCGAAGTTCCTGTATTCAGGTAATTTGAGGATGTATTTCCTGAAGAACTTCCAGGTGTACCACCACCCCGGTAGATTGATTTTGAGATTAATCTAATCCCAGACACGCAACCTATAGCACAAACACCGTATAGGATGGCACCTGCTGCGATGACTGAACTCAAGAAACAACTACAAGAGTTACTTGAGAAGGGTTTCATCTGACCAAGCACTTCACCCTGGGGTTCTCTAGTCCTCTTTGTTAAAAAGAAGGATGGGTCAATGCGATTGTGCATTGATTACATGCAGTTAAATAAAGTAACAATAAAGAATAAGTGTCCTTTACCGAGGATTGATGATATCTTTAACCAGTTGCATGGTGCAACAATCTTCTCAAAGATAGATTTGAGGTCGGGGTATCATCAGCTGTGTATTAAGGAGGGTGACATACCTAAGTCTACCTTCAGGACAAGGTATGGTCACTATGAGTTCATAGTTATGTCGTTTGGACTAACTAATGCACCAGCTGCATTTATGGAACTCATGAATAGAATCATTCGACCTTTTCTCGATCAGTGTGTAGTCGTCTTTATAGATGACATACTGATCTACAATAGAGATGCTCAACAACATGAGCATCATCTTCTTCAGACTCTAACTTTGCTAAGAAAACATAAGCTATATGCTAAGTTTAGCAAGTGTGAGTTCTAGTTACCGGAAGTTTCTTTTCTTGAACACATAATATCTGCTTCAGGTATATGTGTTGATCCTAAAAAAGTAGAATTTGTCCTGCAATGGGAGCAGCCGAAGACACCGACGGAGATTCGAAGTTTCTTAGGGTTGGCAGGCTATTACATGAGGTTCATTAAGAACTTTAGTTCCATAGCTTTACCCTTGACTAAGTTGACCAGGAAGGATGTTCCTTTTACCTAGAGTGATAAGTGTCAACAATCTTTTCAGCTGTTGAAGGAGAGGTTGACAAGTACACCTGTGCTTGTGTTACCTGAGTAAAGAAAAGGATATACAGTTTTTTGTGATGCCTCTAAGAATGGACTAGGATGTGTGTTGATGCAGGATAAACAAGTGATTTCTTTTGCTTCCCGACAGCTTAAGAAACACAAGGAGAATTATCCGACACACGATCTAGAACTAGCTGTTGTAGTTCATGCCTTGAAAATCTGGAGACATTATCTTTATGGAGAAACATTCCATATTTTCATAGACCATAAGAACCTTAAGTATATCTTTTCTCAGCATGAGATTAACATGAGGCAACGCTGTTGGATGGAGTTAATCAAGGACTACGATTGTACAATTGATTACCATCCAGGGAAGGCCAATGTGGTCGCTGATGCTTTGAGTAGGAAATCAACAACACCAGCCCTAGATAAAGCACAACTGAATTCCTTGGTGTGCTCAAGGAGAGATATGCTTATCTCCTTAAGGCAAGACAATGTACAGTTATAAGTATCATTGTTAGCCGGGTTGTTAGCTGAGATGCATATAAAACCTACTCTGAGACAATAGATTAAGGAGGCACATCAAGTTGATGCTGCAGTTCAACTGATTAGATCGAAGTATGGTAGTGAGAAATGAGATGGTTTCCATGACTCAGATGATCAAGTAGTCTGTTATCATGGTAGAATGATAGTGCCTGATGTGGATAACTTGAAGAAGTTAATCCTGGAAGAAGCTCATTCTTCGATGTATGCTATGCATCCAGGAAGAACCAAGATGTATCGAAACTTGAAAGATATGTATTGGTGGCCTGGAATGAAGAAGGATGTTGCTGAGTTTGTTATACGGTGTCCTGTGTGTCAGCAAGTTAAAGCTGAACACCAGAAGCCTATAGGAACAATGCAACCTTTGCCCATACCACAGTGGAAGTGGGATCATGTAACCATGGACTTTGTGGTTGGTTTACCTAGGACAGCCAAAGGACATGATTCCATCTGGATAATAGTGGATAGGTTGACAAAGACAACACATTTCTTACCTGTCAAAATGACCTTTTCTGCTGAGAAGCTGGCACAGTTATATGTAGATGAGATAGTACGACTGTATGGAGTCCCAATTACCATCGTTTCTGACATAGGTCCCCAGTTTACGAGTCATTTTTGGGAGCGACTTCATAAATCCTTAGGCACATAGTTAAGGTTTAGTACAACCTTTCATCCTTAGACAGATGGACAGTCAGAAAGGACTGTACAAACTTTGGAAGACTTGCTTAGAGCATGTGTTCTTCAGTTTATAGGGAGTTGGGATATGCACCTAAGCTTGATAGAGTTTGCCTACAATAATAGCTATCAACATAGCATTGACATGGCACCTTATGAAGCTTTGTATGGTAGATGTTGTAGATCTCCCCTATGTTGGTATGAAACTGGTGAGTATCAACTTTTAGGTCCTGATCTTGTACAACATACCACTAAGAATATTAAGATAATACAACAACAGTTAAAGACTACACAGGATAGGCAAAAGTCATATGCTGATAAACGTCGTAGACCTTTAGAATTCCAGGTTGGAGACAGAGTGTACCTCAAGGTCTCACCTTGGAAGGGAGTTCTTAGGTTTGGAAGGAAAGGAAAGTTAGCTCCTAGATTTATGGGGCCTTATCCAATCATTGAACAGATTGGAAAGGTAGCTTATAAGCTAGAGTTACCACCAGAGTTACAAAAGTTACACCCAGTGTTCCACATCTCCATGCTTAGAAAATGTCATCCTGGTACCGAATCAGTTCTGCAACCTATGGAAATAGAATTGAACGATGATATATCCTATGTCGAAGGACCTATGTTGATTCTTGATAGAAGGATCAAGAAGCTAAAGAAGAAAGACATTAGTCTTGTAAAAGTTCTCTGGAATCACCGTGGCATTAAAGAAGCCACGTGGGAACTCGAGGAAGAAATGAGAAGGAAATACCCTGCTCTTTTCTCTTAATATGTTTTTGTAATGATTTTGGGGACGAAATCCTTGTAAGGGGTGGATAATTTGTAACATCCCTGACCTGGGTTATGTACTAACCCTAGGTGTTTGCTTAATTAAGTTATTATATGCTTGTTTTTATCCTTTGAAATGTAATTAAGGCTTTTGAGGAGCTTATATTTCTATTTCAGTCCTTTTTGAATCATGTTGAAACATTATTTTGTTAATAATGGACTAAAGTGCAAATTACCCAAGTAGAGGGGTTAACTTGCACATTGTACATGTTAAGATGTTCCTTTGATGTTGAGACACCATAATAATGAATATGATGTGGCGATATGGATTCCACAAGCTTGAGCACCAAGATATAGCTTGTAGAGCAATCCTTGTGCCTTAAAACCTAGTTTTGGTGTAAAGTGCAATTTACCCAAAACCTAGGGACCAACATGTAAAATATACCCTCTAGAGGATCTCTCATGTTTTTTGGCATCAAGTAGAGAAAAGAAAATGAGAGGGGCGCCTCATTTGAATGATCATGGTAGAAGTGGAAATTACTCACAAATAATAATATATTAAGCAATATCCAATAAGGGTGGATATTAATATACTTATCTCTAAGGTGTTAGTTCTTTTCCTTTAAACCTTGGATAATTGAAAAGTCTTGCAAGGTTTAGAAGGTGGCCACATATCCAAAGAGTGGAGGAAGTTTTGGTGGAAACAAGTTGGGATTAAAAGAGATAACATCCTTTTTCTTTGCCTTGAAAACCCATAAATATATAAAGGAATCCTTATCAACAAAGCAAGGGATCGTTTCCCTTAGTTCTTTTCCTCATCTTCTTGCTTTGGCCGATCAAGAAAGAGCTCTGGACCAGAGGAAGGACGACCAATCTGACTTGGTAAGTGTTGATCACCATCTAACTCGAATTCATGGTAGAGACCACAATATAAGGTTAGATTCATGGTGTTTTTCACACGATTCTTCTTTCTAGCCATCTTCTTCATCCAAAAAGTGGAGGAAAGACCTTGGACAACTACTGAAGCTCAAGCCACCATTAAATCTACGAATCTTGGAGCTCTGGATCAGTCCTAGAGGTGGGTTTTATAACTCTAACCCTTAAGTTTTGTTAATGCAATCTTCTTTCCTAAAATCGTTGTCTATACTTCTACTTTAGACACCTTTGCGTGTTCTTGCTATCATTTTTGTGAAGAACAGCCCCTGTTCTTGGTTGAATAGAGGTAGAAGAAGATGACGTTAATTCCTATGTTTATCCAAGATTTTACTTTAACAAACGGTCTCCCAACCTTTAGCAAACGGTTTACCAAAACGTTTGGAGCAAACGGTTTCAAACTGTTTGAGTTCAAACGGTTTCACAAGAACGCATGGAAGCAAACAGTCCAAGACCGTTTGGAGGTGTTGACCATGCATTGACCGTTTGGAGGTCTGTTGTGAATAATGTATACTAATCACCTACCGAAAACCATCAATTAATTCTAAGTGAATCACCAATTGAAGGCCCATTAATCATCAAAACCCTAATCGGGTTAATTGCTGATTTCCATAATTGAATTATGTTGAAGTTTGGGTTGAGTGGCCCAAACGGTTTCAAAACCATTTGGGGATCACCCAAACGGTCTCAAGACCATTTTTTGACCACCCAAGACCGTTTGGAGGTCATCCAAATGATCCCAACACCGTTTGGGGTCAGGTCATGATCAATTGAATAATGGTTCAATAGTTTCAAATCAATTAGACTCACATTGATGTATGTTGAAGAGTAATCGATTCCAATCCCTAATCCAATTGATCCAAGCCCTAATTTATGATCAATTGAGGGTCAATTGAGTGTCAAATCAGTTGAGGGTTGACCTAATTAACTCAATTAATGAATGGCTAACAAGTACATGATCGATTGAGGGATTCAACATTGGAAACCCTAACTCAATTGAAGTGGTTGAGACACTTTTTGGTCCTTGCGGTTTTGAGGTGGTTTGGACCAAACAGTCTCAAGACCGTTTGGGACCAAATGGTCTCAAGACTATTTGGGACCAAACGATCCCAAACCGTTTGATCTCATGCGGTTTCAAGGTCGGTTATGTCCATGCAGTTTCAAAGTCAAAGATGACCAAACGGTCTTCACCCTACCTTGGGCAAATGGTCTTGAGTGTGCACTTTACCAAACGGTTTCAAAAGTCAACAAGACCAAACGGTCTTCAACACCAAACGGTTTCAAGGTATGTCCAAGACCGTTTGGGGGTTTAGTGTGCAAGACCGTTTGAGGTCTATGAAGGTCAAGACCGTTTGATGTCTTAGTGGTTACGATAGCTTAGTAGTTGATTAACATAAACCTCATAGATACCTAAAGTGGTTAAGGGACCAAGTAATTAGTTTATTAACGCATGTTATGATCAGTGGTGATCATTACAAAGGTACCCTTGATGGGATAGAGTGACTAATACTCTTTAAACAAGTGAGCTTTAATGATCACAATAGTAATGACATAACCCATGGTGTCAATGTTGAATTGACTTAGCCTAATTTAAGGGTGATGCAAACATCATCTGATAGAAAGAGGAGAGAGAAGACTTCTTATATGAATGATAATCAAGTAATAAACTTCCAATATGTATGAATACCTAATTAAGGTATGATCCTTCATAGTGAGATCATGAAAACCCTAATTACGATGGTTAATGAATCTTAACCCTAATTTAAGGGCATTAATGGAAGTAATCCTAATAAATGTGAATAGTAAACCCTAATTTAGGGTAATGTGATGTAATGTGAATAGTAAACCCTAATATAGGGAAATGTGATGATGTGAACAGTAAACCCTAATTCTAGGTTATGCTTTTAAGCATGAAACTCTATGATTGAATTATGAAATAAGGAATCACTATGCCTTTTTAAACTAAAGGGGTTGGATAACACTAATTGAATTGAATAGGAAACCCTAACCCTAGAAAACAGCCGTGGTGATGTAAAACGGTCGTGGTATTCTTCTGTAGCACAACCGTGCAAGGTAGCACGGCCGTGGTGTTCTATACTTGACTTGGAAATAATTGTATTGTGTTGATATAGATATAATGTGCATGTTATCAATTGTGTTAATCATGTAGGTCTTTATAAAGTAGTGATCATAGCCAGGTAAGGGTTATGATGCCATATTCATTGAAAGCACCTTATAAACTTTGAAAGAAATGATATGCTATGTTGCCTAGTAAGAGGTAACATATGAGATTGATATGTTGTATGAGCCATGAGAAATATCTGCATTGCTACAATCATGTTCATGTTGTTAAATGACTTGATGGCAATATGTTACTTGGTAACAAGTGTTTTGATGATCTAAGGGTTTGAATACCCATATTCCTAAATTATAATGATGAGATTGTTAGGGATTGATATCCCAATGTTAACAATATGTGATATGAACTTAATACAATTAGTACTCTTTCTTTATAGCAATTGTCTTATTGGTTTATGTTTGAAAACATGCCTGGTGCTAAAAGAATGCCATAATGTACTTAAATAATCAAGTATAATGATATCATGTAGAGCCCTGATCATAGATCCATCATTGTCAGAAGTTAAATGATGGTGAAACAGGTTTTCCTAAGGGAACTCCTGGAGAGCATACTTTTGAGTATGTGGGGGATATGGACGTGAATATCCTTACGTCCTAATGAGGGAATTGATGTGAGATGTACATTTAATCTCTCAATCCATCTTTATATGTTTATGTCGGGATGATGTATCACTAATCTCCCGATGATGTTGTTAATGCTGCATCGATGAGAGATAAACAAGAAATCCCTCGATTGTGAAGAGAGTACAACATGCCACTGTAACTCTAATAGCGAAGTGCTAGAATACCCTGGATAGATATTATGGCAGAGACACAAGATGTCCTTCATGATGATCCTCACACTGACTGAGGAAGATGAGGTCATAGGAATCCGGCTCTTCTGATGACCTATGTTTGGTACCGATTGCGATTTCGTAATGGTCGGTTGGAGTATGAGCGGTATACCTCATCTCCTCATGGCATAAGTATGTTTGTAAAATGTAATCAGCCGTGTAGCATAATTGCTTAGGTTGAACTACGAGAAACAATGATTGATGATACATTGTTTATAGTGCTCTAATTGAATAACTAGTATACATGTTCTTCATATTCCTTATTGATATATGACTTGTTACTCAATCAAGTTATAATTGAAATGATTGCTTAAAGAATGTTGCTCTACTTAGCCTATTCAATGTTTTACTTGCTGTTGAATATTTATAGTTCTACTGCTCAATGTTATTCCATTAATTGCAATAACAATGCTTCTGGCGAAGAGTTATAACTCTCGCTGGGACAATTATTCAATTGTCTCACCCCCGTGGGTTCAACTTTTTAGGTAGACGCCGAGGATGAAGAAACCCTTCAGTGGGTGAGCAGCAGCAACAACAGCAACAACATCAGGGACAGTAGTGATCCTCAGGTGGAGACACTGTCTGTCAAGTCTTGTAGATAGAAAGTCCTATGTGTCGTCTCTGTACTCTCAGGTCCTAGGAGTCAGTAGATAGTGTTATATAGATCTAAGACTTTTGGCATAAAGCCTCAAGATTTTATATACTACTCATGTACAATTTAACAGGGCAGTTGATGCTTGTGACAGTCAAGATGTGATGATACAGAGATGTGCTTATGTATCAGTTGTAAATAACTTATCATGTTTCCTTATGAAAGAGTTTTATAGTTTATGGATCTCTTTACAAATTTTTTTAAAAATTTAGTGATTTTCAGTAATTCTGTTGCTATTAATTTGCTTCCGCATTAAATAATCATGTTTTCATAAGTTGGATGCAACAATGTGACATATTGCAAGATAACCCCTCATCTTGGGTAAATTGCACTTTGGTACAAAATAAGAAATCATTGCTCAAACAACATTCAAATAGAGCTAAACTTGAAACATAAACGTGTCACATGATAACAAAACACCTCAAAGGATTATATTAAAGTTCTAAGCAACTTACTGAAGCAAAACAAACAGGGTTAGCCCATAACCCAGGTCAAGGTCTTTACAAAAACCATAGTAAGGGCAAAGGTAGAAGAGGTAGAAAGCTCTTTAATGAAATTTGCAACCATGAATATTCCCCAAGTTGTAGAAATCATGAGAGGAGGCACATTGACAAGTGATAGTCTGAATAGCTAGTGTGTTATAGATGCAAGTAGGAGGAACACTTACAATCCAACTAGCCTTTCACACCTTTGCAAAGGTTTGGCCCTATGTTGCTACTCATCAACTAGTGGATAAATTTGAAACAGTAGAAACCCTACATGTTGCTACTCATCAACAAGCTCAAGTGTTTGATTTTGGTGACGAAGAGGATCATGTCAATTCCAACTGACTCATAAAAGGTACCACCTTTGAAAACTATTTTTTTTTCTATGTCTCACTATAAGGAAAATGTCAGAAATTGAATGCCATGAATGAAATGTTTGAATGCTTGATATTATAGGCCACTTAATCAAAGATTTATTTGACTCTGGTTCTACAAATACTTTCATTTATAAAATCTTGCTACTATGCTCTATTTTGATTTTCAAGAAATTATGTTATGTCCTAGATGTCAGCACCTTCAGTGGCCACATTTTATCATCACTTCTAAAACCACATGTCATAACTATCAAATACAAGAATTATGAAATCCCTTCTGATTGCATCTTCCTTAATATAAATGACTTAACATCATTAAAAGTATGGAATAGATTCATAATTTTAATGCGAAGATGGTATGTAGGGAAAAGAAGATAAGGGTATACAGACTTGGATAACCCATTTTGAACATTTGAGTAGAAAAGTTGCCACCACCGGTCATATATGTGTTGGCCATGAAAGTAGAAAGGATGATATCTAAGGGTTGTCTATAACTCTTAAACATAGTAACCAAGATAAATCCTAATCCATGCCCTCTTGAGTAAAGAGAGATAGCCAAGGACTATGGTGATGTGTTCCCAAAATATTTCCCATGCATATCTCTGAGATGACATGTAGAATTCTCCATAGAGCTAACTACCAAGGCAAACCTGATTTCTAGATACACTTATATAATGGCCCCCATTGAATAACTCAAGCTGAAGAAGCAACTACAAGAACTCCTAGACAAGGGTCTTCATCTGACTCAATATCGCTCCTTGAGGAGCTTCAATCATATTTGTGACAAAGAAAGATGGATCGCTCTGCATTTGTATTAACTACCAGATGTTGAACCAAGACATCATTAAAAACAAGTATTCTCTACCCTAGATTGAATTTTTTATTAGCTCACAACTGCACAATATTCTCAAAGATCGATCTACGATCAGTTTCCACCAATTACAATCGAGAAGGAAGATATCCCAAAAACCACTTTCTAAACCTGATATGGCATGTATGAGTTTTTGGTAATGCCTTTTGAGTTGTCTAATGACCCTAGTATGTTCATGAGACTCATGAAAAGTGTGTTCTAACCCTTGATGCTTGTTCCAAAATCAGAAAACAAAGGTGAATCTCAACCCACCAAGACTCCAAGATAGTTCCTATCCCCACGAATAGGGTATTTCTGGAGCAAGGAAGGGAGAAAGGAGACTTCTCAACCCTTACATGTAGGATTCCATAAATAAGACTCTAATAAAAACCTTCTAAATACATTGTAAGAGGAATGAGGGTGAAGAACAATAAGAAAATGAGTTGAAAAGAAAGAACCTTATGCAAATGGAGCAAGAATATCAGTCAAAATCCTTCGGTCTGTCCACGAGAAACTTGAACTAACACATGCATCGAAGACCAGCACCTCGATGAGCCCCATTGTACCTTCATTGGGCTTCTTTGATCCTCATTCGATTCTTTCAACTGCTACTGAAGCTTCACCAAATGAGAGAGAAGAAAGAGGAAGGAGGGGTATTTATAGTGTAAGACCCCTGACCTTGCTCTTTGACTGAACATGCTTTCTTACCTTAATTACATGATTAAACCTTAATAAAACCATTATATGTGTTTTTACATCATGTGTAAAACATAAGTTTCAAGTTTGGCCTAGTTTGGATTTTGTTTGAACAAGTTATGCAATATATGCTTATTTTGAACTTTTCTACAATGTACCAATATCTAAGGTTTTTCTTGCAATTTGTCACATGTTTTTGTCCCTCACATGATTTTATATCATTCTTGAGTTAATTTTGCCTTAGGGAGCCTAGATGCGCCTTGTTTTGACAGTGACATCTATCTAGGGTGAGTTAGGGTTTCACCCTCATGGATGAGCTACCTTAGAGGCTAAAACTTGATGGTTCATCAACCCATGGTTTCTCTGACTTGTTGGTTCATCATTTGATTTTCATGACTTGATGGTTCATCAACCAATGGTTTCCCTAACTCAATGGTTCATCAACCAATGGTTTCCCTAACTCAATGGTTCATCAATCAATGGTTTCCCTGACTCGATGGTACATCAACCAATGGTTTCCCTGACTCAATGGTTCATCAACCAATGGTTTCTCTCACTTGATGGTTCATCAACCAATGGTTGTATTGGGTTGATGGTTCATCAACTAATGGTCGGACTAGGTCTATGGTTCATCAATCAATGGTTGGACTGGATCAATGGTTCATCAACCAATAGTTGGACGGGGTTGATCATTCAATGACCAATGGTTACACTACTTTCAAAATCAATGGTCTTTCTAGATTACAACTTGATGATTTTATTAGACATATGGTTCAAGGTTTTACTTTTATTTCATCCAATGGTTTTTCTTATCTAACATTTGACTATTTTAGGTGAAATTCATAGTTTGATGGCTTGGTTTTGTTGATGAAGAATCAATGGGTAACTTTTTACTCTTACCTTTGACCTCCTGGGAATGAAAAATAATAGTCACCATAATGAGATAATGTCTAACACTAATCCATCTTGTCTTGTTACACCTAACCCTGATGATATTAAGTAATGATGGTCAATCATGATTAGCTTTCTTATATGATTGGTGAAGGAATATTCTCTCTAATGTTTTTTGTAACACTAATGTGTTAACTTGTATTTATCATGACCCCTATGGTTGATGATTTCTTATGCTAAACCTGTGCACTATAAGTATAGTGGTGGTCAATCTGACCTAGCCTTCTTATATGATGATATGATGAAGGAATGCTCTTAATGATAAGATAACCACCCTACTGTTCTATCATGTGAACATCTTTTATCTCTTTAATGCAATGTTATGCTAAACCTGTGTATCACAAGTATGTTGAGGGTTTGTTGAGCCTTGTGACAAGGTATGTAAAGATAATGATGTTTTTGCTGGAAATGATGTGATGGTCTTAATGGCATTTGGGCATAGTTAGGCCCTGATGGGGATGTGATACTCTTCATTATGTGAGGAGGATTTGATATCATGTGGTGGTATGATGACATAACATGAATGGAAATGAAATAGTACCATGTGGTGTTGTGATTAGGAATTATACTCTTACATTTTATATCTTCTGGAGTTGTTATACTTAATGCTTTATAGAGATGAATTAGGGTTTGTATGTCCACTTGTTTGATGCAGACTCAATTCACCCAATTGGCATTAACTAACCAAGTGAAACCCTAATCATGTAGTGCCCTGTGGCGTAGAACCATTTTCAGCGTCGGAATTTGCTGGATGGTAAAATGAGTATTCCTAAGGGAAACTCTGAGCGCATACTATTGAGTGTGCGAGGTGCATGAGAATGTGTGTCCTTGTCATCTTGACCCCAAGATTTTAGAGAACGTCTACGGTGGTGTCCCAGATATTTGTATATGTAATATGTTTAAAGACAACTACGATTGTACCTCAGTGGTAGGATTTTTATACTATGGTGTCTAGTGTCATGACCTAGAACCAAGGGCAGACTAGGTGTTATCAGCTTGACTATATGTTGTTGTTGGCAGTTTGACTGATATGTCACTGCATTGGACCCGTACTGATTGGGCGTGGATGAGATCTTAGGATTTTGGCTCTCCTAGATCTTGTAAGGAATCAATTTCACCCCTAGGGTTGTGCTACCATCATGTTATGGGTAACAACCCCATTTTATCTAATTTGAACTCAAGTTTATCCAAACACATCATCACTCCACTTGCTTTGTTGTACAAACATATAAGAAAAGAGATAATCAGGTTTCATTGCTATCCAAACATGCTCTAAGGCCCTATTTTGATATAAACCCCAAGATATAATCTAGGTCGGCATACCCCTGGAACTAATGGAACCTTATTGACAATCCTCTTTGCTAACTTGCCCTCATTTCAGCATGATCATGTTTGGGTATATAATTTGAATTGGTGGGACAATTGAATTACCCATAGACATAGAGACAATCCCAAAAGTGTGTTGAGATTTCAATCTATTAGGAGTCATGATTAGGCTTCTCTCAAATAGGATACTGCTGTAACAACCCAACTGCCCAATTTCACCTCAAGTTTGCTTAGCCCAAGCTTAACAATGGACCATTATTTTAGAATCCAAATGCATGTTAGTATTGAGATAATTCATAGTTTAATAACACAACTCATGTCCAATGCATTTCTGGTTGAAATATCATTTCAAAACAGAGATGCTAATCCAGACATATCTGAAATATCTTGCTCCCATCATAATTTCATAATCGGCATTAGATTCACATCGAGAACTGAAATTACACTGACGACTACTAATAGTCTACAATTAACCCAATTTTTTTACTTCATGGAAATGAAGAGCATTTACTTTACTATCATGTCAAAGTATTTATTAATACAAGTAAAGATACATTTGGGATTCAATTTTTTACCAAATTAACTAGAAAAATATATAAACAAGTCAAAATTTAATCCCTGCTTAAGGTCTATTAATAAGGAGTGGTTCGATGATAAAGTACATATTTGATATTTACATTTATATTGCAAACTCATACAAGTACATACAACTAGATCTAAATAAATTAGCCTCAGTTTTGATTTTAATCAAACAAAAAGTGATAGAATACATCTAATTGTGACAAAAATGAAAGAAGAAAAAACTACTCTCCATTTTAATCCCACTTCTCAAGGCGGGTTGACAATGGAGTACACCTCTAGGTGTATAATGGAAAATGATATATAGACCAATTCTCAAACGAGATACCAGACACCATTTATCATTTTCTTTTCATACCCCACTAACACCACTTGCTCACCACCAACCAGTTTCATTCATCACGCCACCCAATGCACGGTATCCAAGGCGAGTCCCAATGTGGGCTGGCAGTTGGTTGTAGGAAAGAGAAAAAATGTAATATATTTTTTTTAATAACTTTTAAACGACAATGAATTTTTCGACGAAATAAAAACCATTGCAATCGTTACAAAAAATACTTTACAACAAGATCAAATTTGGCAAATTAAAAATAAAATAATATATAAAATCCCAAAAAAGAGGGATAATGTGATTTTAAAAAGTAAAAAAAGAAGAGAGAGAAAATAATTTAGCTTATAACTCTCAAACCGTAATTGATGAATTATTAACAAAAAATAATTTAAAAGACCAATGTCGACATAATATTTTTTAACAAAATAATTATAACACACGGAAAATGAGGAGAGAGAAATTTATATTGTTTGTAACTCTCAAATTGTAAGGAATTTTAAAATGAAATAAAAATTGATGGATTACTGATAAAAAATATTTTAAAATAAGACTAGTGTCAACATATTTTCATAATATTTTTTTTATGAAATAATTATAATACATGGGATAATTAAAATAAGATTAATGACGACATACTTTAAAATTGAATTTTTAATAAAAATAAATATAACACATGAGATAACATGTTATGACATGTTATAACATGTGAGTAGTTTATGCTATGATGTTACAAACATATATTATAACATGTGTTATCACGTATGAGATAACATGTGACAACAGGGATAACATGAAATAATGTTATAACACATAAGATAACATGGGATAACATGTTATATCATGAATAACATAATAACATTGACAACATGTAACATGTTATCTATGTTATTCTATTTTATCCGTATTATCTATGCTATCCATGTGTTATACCATGTTATCCATGTTATTCTATGTTATCCATATTATATATACTATCTATGTGTTATACCCTGTTATAACATGTTATCTATGTTATCCATGTTATCACATTTTACACCATGTTATCCCATGTGTTATAATAATTAAAAAAAATTATCAAAGTATGTAGATATTGGTCTTATATTAAAATATTTTTTATTAGTAACTCATCAATTTTTTCTTCTATATTAAAAAATTATCAATTGTTATTAGTGACATGGATAACATGTTGTAACATGTTATCCATGTTATTCCATGTTATCCAAATTATCCATGTTATCAATTGTTATCAGTGACATGGATAACATGTTGTAACATGTTATCCATGTTATTCCATGTTATCCAAATTATCTATGTTATCCATATGTTATACCATGTTATAACATTGTTACAATATGTTATAACATGAGTTATATTTATTTCGTAAAGAAATTATTATCAAAGTATGTCGTCATTAGTTTTATTTTAAAGTATTTTTATTAGTAACCTATTACTTTTTGTTTTATTAAAAAATTCATTACGGTTTGAGAGTTATAAGTAAAATAAAAATTTCTCTCCTATTTTTAAATTTTTATAATCACATTATGTAATCTTTTTTAGATTGTACTTTTTATTTTTTCAAAATTTATCAAACTTGATTTTATTGTAAAATATTTATCAAATATTGTACTGTTTATGTTATTATGTTATCCATATTATTTATGTTATTATGTTATCCATATTTGTTATGTTATTATGTTATCCATATTTGTTATGTTATTATTACATGAAATATTATTTTATATTATTATGTTATCTATACTTTAAAATATATATGTTATTATGTTATCCATATTATTTCATGTTATTATGTTAGCCATATTTTAAAATATGTTAGCCATATTATTTTATGTTATTATGTTAGCCATACTTTAAAATATTTATTTTATTATGTTAAATGGTGTAACATTGTAACATAGCTATTCTATTTTATAACATGTTATAAATAAATTTCTCTCTCCTCTATTTTTACTTTTTACATTCAATCTTCCCTCTTTCAAATTGTATTTTTTATTTTTTTTAATTTGTCAAACTTGATCTTATTGGGAAGTAATTTTTATAAAGAGTGAAAAGATGTTTGTTTCGTCAAAAATACATTACCATTATAAAGTTATTAACAAAAGTGTATTATTTTTTTCTCTTTCCTACAACAATTTTTTCATGTTCTCGCATGTGTTATACTTATTTCGTAAAAATTATCATTGTCAAATTATGTCGACATTTGTGTTATTTTAAAGTATTTTTTGTTAGTAATAGAAAGGAAGTTGTGTCATTCATTTTTGTTATCAAAAGTAAGTGTCATTCATTTTTTTTTGAAGTACTTTTATAAAAAAATCATCAGAATTTGAAAGATATTAGCATAAGATACGAAGAATATGAGAGAAATCGTGCATTTATTTTTTTTGATAACAAATATGTTGATATTGGTCATAATTTAAAGTATTTTTTGTACACAACACATTGATATTTATTTCATCGAAAAATTTATTATGATTTAAAACATATTAACAGAATTATTTAAAATAGGAGGGAAGTAGAGGCATTTTTTATCAAAATATGTTGACATTATTCTTGTTGTAAAATATTTTTCGTAAACAACACAATGATTTTTGTTTCGTCAAAAATATACTAACAAAAGTAATTTGTTCTTTTTCTCTCAACTTTTTTTTATTTCATCAAAAAATCTATTACGTAAAATATATTAACAAAATTATGATGAATATGAGGGAAGTAGTCATTTTTTATCAAAATTATGTTGACATTAGTCTTGTTTTGAACGAGTTTTCGTAAGCAACACCGATTTTTGATTCGTCAAAAAATATACTATAGATTGAAAGATATAAACAAAAACATATTTTTTTGTTTTTTGGATACCGTGTAAAAACACTGCAAGACTATTCCTGCTATTCCGTTTTTTGGGTACTATTCTGTTTTTTGGGTAATATGTACGAAAGTTGTGTGGATGTTGGTTTGGGGTCGTGTGGATATCATTTTCCCACAAAAAAAAGTGGTGGCTGTTTTTTTAGCTTTGATTGATCCATTGATTGACGGTGCTAAGGACTTTTGTTTCTCAATGAAGCGTCTCGAGGAAGGCTGTTTGGAGAAAACGAAGCGTCTCTTCCCTCCCGCCCGCTCAACAGCAAGTACAGCGTTTCTTAGAAGGAGCGGCTCTTCGTTTCCTTCCGACTTTATAAACAAATCCTTCCCCACATTTTCAGGCTTCAGCTGCCTTCTGATCTCGTGGATTCCTGCCATTTCTCCGCCGGTAGCAAGGACACAGAGCTGAGACCTCTTAGCAAGAACCTGTTCCGCACGCCATGGTCACGATCAGGTGGATCTTTGGGCTGAGGTCGCGTTGCTTGGTGCGGAGGCAAAGTCGTGTTCGGCGAGCACGAGCGCGGACCGTCGTCTCCCTCCGCCTCTTCCACGAGGCCATGAAGCGGGCCACCGCCATGTACCCCGCGGGATTCCTCTTCCGCTTCGCAGGGTTGGACGTCCCCAGCGGCTGGAAGAGGAAAGCCCTGGTGCTGCTGGGCGATGTGTTGATGGCGTTACACGTCTCCTTCACTAACCTCCTTACAGTCTTCACCACCGTCGAGCGTCGGCCCTCCCGCCGCGACCGTTTCCTGTTTCTTCTATTGCTCTGCGGCCTGAACGCGGCGTGGTTCCTGCGGCAGTTCGTGCTGGATGCCGGACTTATCGACGACGATGAGAGGTTCCAAGGCCCCAACAAGCCCTTCAGCCACCACCGCCCTCTGCCTTTGAACCTGGTCCGGAACGTGCGTAAGTGAGATGATCTTCGTTATGAAATGGTGTCGGTAGAGCGTTTCAAGTCATCCTTTCTTAGTTCTTCTTGTAAGTGGGTATACAAATCCCGTAGCCGCTTCTTCTGGAAGTTTTCGTTATGAAATAGCGCGGCTATACTATTTTGCTTTACTCCTTTTGTACAGCGGAGAACGAAGTGATTGAGCAGATAATGCCTCCATTTTGTAGTTTTAACACTGGTTTTCTAGTCTTACACTCCTTTTCGTCCCTCTGTTCTTCTTGAAATACGAAGTTGACTCCTTAACTTCTGATTTATTGACGGATGCATAAGCAAACAAATTATTCGTTGACATTTGACATCAAAGTCATCTTTGTAGGTAAATGGTTAAGCAAACAGATTATTCCATGCATTTGGCATCATTGTCATCTCCGTAGGTAAATAGTTAAGCAAACAGATTATTCCATTACAATCAGTACAGAAAGATAAACTTTGCGGTTTTATTCGAGATATGGCACAGTTGAATTGATGAACAGTTGTGTGTATAATTTGGATGAATTAGTGGCGACAAAGCTTGTGTAGGAAAAGTCTAGAAGATAATACTACTCCGCTGACTGACTAATTATGTATTTGTTTCTAGTTCTCAGTATCGGTAGCTTTTCTTCCTGTTATTCAAATCTTAGATTCTTAATGGTTTTACGTTTTACATTCAACGCCGTTGAAATGTTTTGTAAAAATCTAGAATCTATAAGCCCCTGGTTCGGGACTGGGATTATCTAGTTTGAACTGTCCCGTTCTTGCATAATTGTTTTAACAAGTACACAAGAATGTGTAATTTGATTACGCCTCAATATAAGTACAAATTTTTTTAAAAAATTATTTGTATTTTGTGGATGTTATTTTTTTATTTAGTAAAGTGAAAACAATATATTAGTATGCTCATTTGTACGTGATGATTTAAAATAAATCAAACTGTAATGTTGTCTTGCATTGCATTTTTATGTTATAAATATGTATTGTTGTACATATTTAATCCAAGAACAACCGACAAGATAATTAAAATTGTCCTAATATAACATAAATTGTGCACAAGTACAAAAACAAAGATAATAACCCATTTTCATCAGAACTTAAACAAACAAATAAAATTGATAATAAGTTATTGGTTCTCAGGCAAATACATCGTTAACATACCAGGGAGAAGGACAAAAAAGGAGAGACATGCCCTGGACCTAGACATAGACATCCATACACATGCTAAGATGGTGACCAGCCAATGTGGTGGACAATCTTTGATGTGGATGATGAATTATTTTGATCCCAGGTAGGACTGTCCCAGTCGGCCCAATTTAGGGCGTCATCGTGTCATCGTACTCGTCCCATGACACAAGACAAGCTTCCTACAACGACTGATTGAGTTGTTGTTTGATGTCGTCTTTTGACCAATTAAACAACAACGACAGATGATGAACAGGATGACTGACCCCAACCTTGCCTTGTTCCTGGCTCCCATTTTTCCCCTGCTCATGTATATCCTCGCAACATGTTTTTTTGCAGTTAAGGTTTTCTTCAACATATTTTCGTATCTTTAACGGAGACATCAATAATTTTTCAAACTTTGCCCTTGCCTTTGAACGCGATTGCGACATCTAAATTAAATAAATAGATATAACTATGAGCAAATATAAGTATGAGCAAATATCGTTAATAGTAAACCAACTGTGACAATAATGTATACAAATAAATGTTGCAAGCAAACTTAGCTAAAAACAAGTTTGAACGTGATGTAAATCTTTTAAACATAAGAGTAAAGTAGAAGTTTGTCAAATGATGGTACCAACAAATTAATGTAACACAAGTTTTGCAACTAAATGTTGCGAAGCAAATACAAACAAATACAATACTGAGCAAATGTCAAGCAAATATGTTACAAGTTCATGCGTTTGTTTCACCGTCTGATGTGGTTGTTTGTTTCATTTGTCAATGTTAAGGTATTCAACAATTCCAGGTGGGTAAGTGCGATGAGTCGTCACAAAGTTGCGTTGAACGACCAATGGCGGGGGAGGCAATAAATCTCCCGAAATGAAAAGATTGTCTCTTATGAACTCTCTCCTTATGTATTGCCATCTCATTTGCAACTCACTCTGTAAGGCCCCCCTGTTATGTTTCAGAAGTCATGCCATGCCTCCCTCCAAGCCTGTGCAGTATATACTCCATTCACACATCTCCCCAATTCATATTGGTTTCTCATCATACCTCTGAGAACCATATCAAGCTCTGTAGACCACATAAAATATGGTGTAGTTAGTTGCCCAACCATATTACAGATTCTATAAGTAATATATTTCAACAACAATGATGTATGTCACAATTAAGGGAATATAATATGATTATTTGGCTTTAAATAATATTCAACAACATTACGATAAATAACATACATAGTCCATAAAACATTCAGGAACGTTACGAAAAAAAACAACAACCTCACAATGTAATACAACGTTTATATCAGTTTATGAATTAAGAAAGATTATAATGTTAATAACATCCAATGGTAGACAATCTAAATTGAGAAGACAATCTTAATGAAGCTCTGCCATTCAACGTTATGGCATCATCGGAGGTGAAGGAATGTCCAAAAGAAGACTACAATCTTCCTCCAAACTGGCAACGTAGCTTTGTAGAACCTCATGCTCATACTTTTTATTTGTGTATATATCATTGTAGTTGTGATGAATTTCTACACAGTCCTTCATGTTCATTGTCTGGCCCCACAATGACTTGCACTCGACAGTTAGTAACATAATATCAACTTTCAAAGAATCAGTTGTTGGGGGGAGATCGACTGCCCAATGGAAGTATCTGCATCGATCTTTTCCCTAAAATGTATTATCAAGTTCAAGTGAATTCCAACGAATGCGCAGCGTAAACAAGGGCAACCTATTATTTATGTATTTACTAGCGCACCTCATAAGAAGGACATATGTAATACATTTCGCTCGGCCTTTCACTCATAATGCCAAAATCATACAACCATGCATCCTCTGTGTTAAGCCGCAAGGCTGCATCTAACCCACAATCACACCTCAGAACTTCAGATGGATTCATCGAAATCTAAAACATGGTTGATGATTAGTAAAATAATGTTTGGTTCTGAACATAGATTTTAAATATAAATTGTCGAACATATCAATAGGCCTAGCCGATTGTTCAAACATAAAAGAGAAGTTAATTTAGAAAGGTTGTTATACATCTATGATGTATTGTATCTGTCTTCCTCCGTTGAAGAGTCCTTATCGCTCGTGATGTGAAGTTGTTGGTGAAGATATTGACACCTCTCCAGCAGAATGTATGCGTTGTTGTGCATGTCGATGCGGTTTGCATGACAATATAGTCATGGGACAACACACACACCCCATACAACACTTCATTATTGACAATATAGTCATGGGACAACGCATCATCGGAAATGTCGTCCATGATGGAGTTCGCTATTGACTCAGCTATTGCATCAACAATGTGATTTGCTGGACCAGACAAGGTATCTAAAATATTTGTGAGGAGGTTAGTTGCTTGTGTATGGTCACTGGCAAACATGATGCCTATAATTAAAATGATAACAACATTGACATGATGACTACAAGTAATATTGAATAAGTACTTGAACATAATATGAAAGATTTGACAGGGAAAAATAACGACATCAGCATTACAAACTAATTAGATTGTACGGGAAACAAATGTCTGTACGGGAAATCAATTATTACAATAATAAAGTAAATTGAAATTGATGTTCTCAAACATACCAAACATAATGGAAAAATAAAGTTCCCACTCATGATCCTGAAGGGCCGGGTCGAGTATACCGCATGGATGGCATACTTGATGTGGTGTTGACGTTGGGTGGTGGGGACTGCAAAATAAATCCCTGTCGAGATGGCACAAAAGAGGATGTCATTGAAGGTATTGGTGTTGTAGTACCACCTTGGGACCTTTCCCAAAGGTCTTGCAACCATATTGTTATTTTGTGATGTGTGTGTCTAAGGCTGAGGTAGATGTTGTAGTTTGTTGACTCCTTTATGACGTTCACAAGTGTTGTAAAAACAGGGCTGGGGGCACCGAGGAAAGTGTCATTGAAATGTTGTAAAATGGTTGCAAACTCTTCTTTTTCAAAGGCTCTGGTGGCCACACGTGTGCCTAACTCGTGAACCTTTGTGTACACCTGTGTGAATTCAGATAACACTTCATTAGAAAGCACACATCACTCTTGTGACATTGATGGTCGCTTCTTGCGCCTATGGATGGGAGGAATCGTCCCCCCAATGATGGGGGGGGGAATAAATCTTCAAAAACGAAAAGATTGTCTCTTATGATCTCTCTCCTTATGTGTTGCTATCTCATTTGCAACTCACTCAAAGATATGTAAGGCCCCCCTGTTATGTTTCGAAAGTCATGCCATGCCTCCATCCAAGCCTGTGTAGTATATACTCCATTCACACATCTCTCCAGTTCGTATTGGTTTCTCATCATACCTCTGAGAACCATATCAAGCTTTGTACACCACATAAAATAAGGCGTCGTTGGATGCCCAACCATATTACATATTATGCAAGTAATATATTTCAGAAGTAAGGGTGTATGTCACAATTAAGGGGATATAATATGCATATTTGGTTTTAAGTAACATTCAACAACATTACGATGAAAAAACATACACCCTCCATAAAACATTCATCAACATTACGATAAATAACAACAACTTTTTAATGTAATACAACGTTTATATCTGTGGATGAATTAAGAAAGATTATAATGTTAATAACATCCAATGGTAGACAAAGTAAATCGAGAAGACAATCTAAATGTAGCTCTTCCATTCAACGTTATGGCATCATCATGGGTGAAGGAATGTCCAAAAGAAGACTACAATCTTCCTCCAGACTGACAACATAGCATTCTAGAACCTCATGCTCATACTTTTTATTGGCATATATATCATCGTAGTTGTGATGAATTTCAACAAAGTCCTTCATGTTCATTACCTGGCCTCACAATGACTTGCACTTGACAGTTAGTAACATAATCTCAGCTTTCAAAGAATCCATTATTGGGGGGAGAACGACTGCCCAATGGAAGTATCTGGATCGATCTTTTCCCTAGCACTTCGTAACAAGCCACGACTCTCAAGCTTGTCCACAAGGGCCATTATAGTTTGTGGTCGCATTCGGTATAGGTCATACACCCTTTGTTCATGCCCGATTATTATTTCTAACACCTTTTGGTGACTACTCCTAATGCTAACTGACCAAGGTATTGTAGGTGGTATGTCGGCATCAACGGAAATGTCATCCATGATGGAGTTTTCTATCGACTTAGCTATTGCATCAACAATTGATTTGCTGGACCAGACAAGGTATCTAAAATGTGTGTGAGGAGGTCAGTTGCATGTGTTTGGTCACTGGAAGACATGATGCTTACAATTAAAATGATAACAACATTGACATTGTGACTACAAAAAGAGAATAACTACTTGAACATAATATGAAACAATTGACATGGAAAAATAACAGCTTCAAAATTACAAACTAATTAGATTGTACGAAAAACAAATGTCTGTACGGGAAAGCAATTATTACAACAATTAAGAAAATTGAAATTGATGTCCTCAAACATAGCAAACATAATGGAAAATAAAGTTCCCACTTATGATCCCGAAGGGCCAACATCATTGGGTCAAGTATACCACATGGATAACATACTTGATGTGTTGTTGAAGTTGGGTGGTGGGGACTGCAAAACAAATCCCTACTGAGATGGAACAAAATAGGATGACATTGAATGTATTGGTGTTGCAGTACCGCCTTGGGACCTTTCCCAAAGGTCTTGCAACCATATTGTTATTTTGTGAGGTGTGTGTCTAAGGATGAGGTAGATGTTGCGGTTTGTTGAGTCCTTTATGGCATTCACAAGTGTTGTAAATACAGGACTGGGGGCATCGGGGAAAGTGTCATTGAAATGTTGTAAAATGGTTGCAAACTCTTATTTTTCAAAGGCTCTGGTGGCCACACATGTGCCTAACTCGGGAACCTTTGCGTACACCTGTGTGAATTCAGATAACACTTCATTAGAAAGCACACATCAGTCTTGTGCCATTGATGGTCACTTCCTGCACCTATGGATAGGAGGAGTCCTCCCCCCAACACTCTGGGTATCTATTCCGCCTCCCCCGATGTCACCCTCACTTTGCATCCCAGGTGCGCCTATGTTCGGTTCCCCTAATGGGGTTTCTGTGTTCATGGGTGTATCAGACACATCTAAGTCGACAGTAACATCATCCTCAGAGGCAACGTCAAAAGGGATTTGTCTGTCCGTAGAAGACATTGCATGGTGTCATCTAGCAATGTTCCTCCCCGCCATCATCTTGATATCGTAGTAGTGGGGAAAGGGGCGCTTAAGCAACTTTGCAAGGTTGTTGTTTTCCTAAGTATTAGAAAAATTTGTATTACGAAATTTAAGTATAAATGTAGGACATTACTTTTGGATTTAGGGTATGATTATTGTACATACCACAAGGCTCTCTCTCCACTCAGGGGTGTCATGCAGTGTGGGATTGTGCCTAGTCTCATCCCATCCAACGCCACTCTTGTTGGTCACAAACTTCAATCTGCCATACTCCCTCCTCAGGTTCTTCCACTGAGTTTTGATCTGGTCTAAATTACAGCCCGTCTTCCCCATCCTATTTTGCAAATCACAAAGTACCTCCCTCCAAGCGTCCCTAGTAAAATGACCGTCAATACACTTGCCTACATCATACTGTCTCCGCAATGTTGATATTAGAGCGGTGTCAGACTCTCTTGACCAAACAATATGGAACTTGGGGTCTACGGAAGACATACTCGCGTAGGTGCTGTAATATATAACTACAGTGAGGGGTGTTTACAATGATAATTAGTATATAACATGTATGATTTTCAATAGGCACATCCCATGATAATAGACAATACATGGCCTTAAATACAATATTTTCAAAGTGGAACTCACCAAATACTGACGAAGCATGCAAACACACCAATAAAATGACTAACCATAAAAATACACTTAAACTTGGAGAATGATGAAAATATAAACAAATTATATAGGAACCCAGCCTAGTCTCAGGAGCTAGCAGACAGATTGGAAGACCTTTCTTTACTAGGGGAAACACACATTGACATTTAGATAGATAATGATGAAAATTTGAAGAAAAAAAGTAAGCACATCCTTTCAAACTCGAGTCATCCTTTAAAAATGTTCACATTATTCCTTACCCATACAAACAATTGAGTCATCCGACAAAATCCTGCAAACATCCATGTTGAAACCTGGCTACACAGTTTATATTCACTAGTTATGTCAAAATAATTATAGATTTATAGGGAAAAGCAAGGAAGCAAGCCAGTTAAGACTTTCTCTAATTTGTAACATGTCAATAGTAAAATGACATGTACTTTCCTTTTTGAACATGCAATGATTTACAAATTGCCTAGTGATCCCTTCTAGTTTGCAGTATGTGATTACTGAGATTACCACAACTGCTTTTGTTCCAAAAACAATTATAACTTATACTCACAATAATTTATAGGCAACACATGCTAAAATGTGAATTGTATATAAATACTATTAAGATGGTGTTAGAATAACATTAAAAGTATAACATAATAAAAAATTGACAATTACCAAAGTTGTGGAGTGAAACAGCTCAACAACACACAGTCTCAACTTAACCGTAAAAAAAGGCGCACGACTTTGTTGAACCTCTTTTAAAACTTATTTTTTCGTCAGACTCATGATTAGCACACGTTATACTTTGAAATAGACAAAGAGAGTGTAACATACCAAATTATAGAATTTTGTCTTTTGACCCTCTTTCCCATCTTTTCCTTTCATTTCTATCCTTCTTGGCCTTTTTGTTCAATTTGAAGAGAATATAATGGTTTAGTGAACATTTATTCACTAATTGTACCAATGGAAGGGTTTATGCACAAATACCTCAGTGAAAGCTTAATTACCATAACTAAGGTTCTAAACCTTAATATAACTTTTTGATACGATTTGAAAACATAAAATGATCCTAAGTTTCAAATTTGGTTCGATTTTGATGTTGTTTGTGTAAGTTACGCAATTATATGTACATTTTGGAGTTTTATGCAATTTACCCAATTGAGAGGTTTTTCTTGCAAATGATCACCTGGATTTTAATTCTTAAATATTCCCTTACCATTAAAGAGATTTTAAACCATTGGAGAACCTATTTTCACCTTGGTTTGATGGTATTTCTTTCCAAAGGCATTATAGGGATTACCCTCTTTATAAAGATGCTTATCCTTGAAAGCTATCAACCAATGAGGTTATTTCTTTCTTGAAAAAATGGTGGGTATGGCTTAGAAGGATCTATGGGCTCTTAGGACCAACTTTTGATATACATGAAGCCTCTATGAGCTGTCCTCTTGCATGGCCATCAATCCCTAGGCTAAAGACACATGGAAAGTCCCTTAAGACACCTCATGCTTCACCTCTTTCTATATATAGCCATGTATACCCCTTCCCAACTCACAATTCAAAAGCTCCTCTAGCTTAGATAATAGTTCCTTATGTATTTGTCCATGATGTTGTTGTCCCAAGGTAATAGAGGGAGCCTACCTTGGTGAAGAAGGCTCCTAGGGTTTCCAAATTGCTCTATTAGGATTTCTAAAGCTCCTCCTTGGTAATTTTGACCAGAACTAGTAAGTTTCCTCCCTTCCTTCCCTATTTTCATGCTGCTAGTATCCTCCCACCTTCTTCCAGGTCAGAACCATGACCTTCTATGGTAAAACTCCACCTAGAACCCTAAAACATCTCATCTCCATGCACTTTTGCTAGGGTTTATCACCTCTAAGTTGAAAAGGTGATCTTTGTCCAAGAAAGGAGCTAGGATTGGAGAAACCAGACCTTCTAAGCTCGGGTCCTTGTTGTTTGGACCTTCTTATCTTCCCTAGAGGCGAGTTTCATAACCCACTTCTCATATATTGCTTGCTACATGCTTAAATTAATGCATCTATGTTTAAAATCGATGATTTCCATCTCTATTTACCATGTTCATCTAGGGTTTTGGTTTCTTACCGGTTTACCTTCTCTAGAAGATCTAGTTTGGATAACTATTAATCTAAAACCATGATATTAGGTCGAATGGTGTTTTCCCTCCCTCTCTTTCTCTCTTTTCTTATCTCGTTTGGTTTGATGATGTGTCAGTTTTTTATTGGCCGAATTTCAATTATTCATAACTTTTGATTCCTTTTCCAAAAACTAAAGTAAAATACATCCTAAACTAAAAAAAACATTTTATTTTCAATAATAATATTTCCAAGTATTGGTTTTGAGTTTTGTCGATGGTGGTTTTCTAGAAAATGATTTAATCACTTAAAAGTCACCAAAAATACACTCTAATCATCGTAACTCCAAAATATGCAAAATTATATGTTTTCTTAACCATAAGAACCTAACTAAGTCTATGGTGATGTTTTCATAGTCCAAATTGAGGTTTTGCTATAAAAAAGTAAAAATATGGGTTTTCTCTACCTTAATGCATATATATCATTCTAATACATGTATACGAATTGAAAATAAGAAAAATTGATCATGGACTCAATCAATTGATGAAAGTGGGTAATATGAATCATAATGAAAGGTATGTGCTATGTATGTGCAATCCCTCTTTATGTATGTGCATTCCTTACACCCTATGTTGGGATAATTGCAGTCAAACCCTATATTTCCCTAATGAGGCTTAAATGAACCTTAAATCTTCCATTATTGAATCTTAATGTTGTTCATGCCTCAAATCGGATTATAATTGTTTCTTATTTGGGTCTTATACCCCAATGCCATGCTTATTGGATATTATGACTACTCTTGCCATGACTACTTTTCTAGCATGTGGATTTATGTTCTATTTAATTTAAAGTAGTGGTACTTATGTACAACCACCCATAAAGGGCATGTAAATAATCGCCCTGGAGAATGTCTTATTCTCCCCATAATATTGTAGGTGACTGGGAATGTCTTATTCTCCCCTCACCTAAGGTTAGGTCTGGTAGGTTCCTAAACCCTACTTAGTTAGGTAGGCATAATTATCTTACATGCAAATCCTTTTTGATATACTTGTTAATGGCAAGTTTCTTTTGAATATAGCCTCATACTTTTGTTATCTTCATCATATGATGAACACTAGCCTATTTTTATTTGCTTTACTTATCTTGATATCCTAGACTAGTTTTGTGACACATACTTTTCTTCCCTTTCCCTTTTTGCTGGGTGCCTTCCCAACCACCCAGGTGTTGAGCAAGGTGATGGATAAGACAAGGAAGATCTTAGCTTTTGTCTTGGACTCGGTGGATGGAGATGTAACTTGGAGACAAAATTGTAGTAGTGTAGACTTCCCTCTATCTAGATCCTGATTGTGTGTCTTGATGTAAACCCTAATGGGAGAATTTGATGTATTTTTGTAAACCTTTTATGAAATTGAATATAGTCAGTTATTTTTTATTCCACTGCTTTCTAATGGTCTTTTGTATACCAATGTTTAATAAATTTTGAAAATTTATGCCCATTCCATAATACCTTTGAGAGGATTTGGAATGGATGTTAATTCTTCAAATTTTTAGTAAAGGGATGATTTCACTCTTTTACAACATGGTATCAGAGCCCATGGTAGTCGAAATCTGACTATTTCAGTTTTGTCTCCCTAATTAGAATCCCTACCTTACATAGTTCCTTTTGGTGACATGGTTTGCCTAGAGTTGATCTATAAATGATGAAAGGTTGATTTAGGACCCTATAGTTCCACATTAGTATCATGATGAATAAAACTCTAAAATACTCCTAACTAAAATATGCATAACTTAATGTTGTTTAGGTTTGACTTTAGGCAACTATTAGGGCATGAAGTTGAAGCAAAGGTATCTAGAAAGGATCAGATTCTAGGGGCTGTCAATATTTTCCTCCCCGCCACTTGCTTGGTTTACGAGGACTCCCAGATCTATATGATACTGGCCTGGCCTAAGCTAAAATGGATTGTCCGAAATAGTTTGCTTTTAGGCAATAGTGACCTTATACATCTATGTTGTATATCTATGGGAACCCTAAGTTTTAGGTGTATGATGACTTGTTTGAGGATGGATACCAAGATAGTCTCCTTATGTCCCTTGGGGCCACATGCTTGGATAGTTTATCCCTAGAACCTAGACTTTGAAGTTTGGGGTTAAGTGAGCTATCAGAGTGCACAGTGGAAGTGTGATGGATCTTGTACATGGTTTAGTTAGACTCATCCTTTAACCCTAGTGTATTATGGCTTGATAGGTCAAACTCTTTAAGGGGTGGAGTATAGTTAGTTTGATTATGTTGGGTGGTTAGATTTCGAGGACGAAATCCTCTTAAGGGGGATGGAGCCCTATGACATCTTGAAATCCATCTACACTATCTTTAGAAACCCTAACCCCATACTTAGGAGGTTGTTGTTCTTGAAACCTTAGTGGGGTCCAAACAAGTTATAGTTATAACCTAACATGCTTGTTTATATATTAATGAAAATATAATGATCATCTTTGGAATAATTTATATGTTCAAACCCTAATGAATACCTAATGCACATAATATGACTAAGTCACATATTAATCCTAATGGATATGCATGGTGTTTCCCATGTCATAAACCAATAAACTCTAATGAAATGACAAGTAAGATGATTGTAACCTAATCTTGGACTTAATACATGCTAAGTAAAATATAATGATCATATTAACCTGAACCCTAAGTTGTAATCATCTAACCTTAACGTATACATCCTTAATGCCTTTCATGATACATTAATGACATTAGGTGCCATAATCAGTTAACATACTTTGATACACATAAATGATATATATAATCATCTAATCACATATTAATCAAGTCATCAATATGAAATGCATGGCATGTTACCTTGTTATCTAATACACACACGAATAGTCACTTAATGTGAATCACTTCATAATATGCCTCACCTTGATCATTAAAATACATGGAATGGCTTCAATATTAATATGAAGTGATTCGATTCACATAAATGTGCAAATCAATAATATAAATAAATATGAGAAAATGATTAATTATGACATTAATGTGAGAAATAAACATAATGTGGTAATGAGATAACGTTTAATATAAATATATGTAATTGATGTGACATAATTTGTGTTGAATGAAGATTTAAAGACAAATTGAATATTTCATGCAAAATAATTTGTTATAACTTAATGTGATGATAGTATAAGGATAATGAAGTTGAAGATCAAAATATTAAGGATAATGATCAAGTATATTGAGGGAATTGAGTAACCCATAATTTTGTTAAAATTCTTAGTAAGATAAATGAGAAATATATATGTATATATATACAATGTTACATGGATGATAATGAAATATAACTTCCTTGGTAATAAAGTGATTATGACATGCCATAATTAAAATAATGGTGATAATGTGATATCATAATGAATATAATGTTTATGAGCCAAAAATGTAAATAATGTTAAATCTCCTAAAAAGAATATCTAAATAATGGAACCTAGGTGAACCTTGATAACCTAACCTATGTCGATATCCTTGTGGAGTATATGTTGATGAGTTGTTTGGTAGAAGTTAAGGTTGGAGAAATAACCTGAAGTTTTGTGATGAGATGTTGTACAATCACCCTTCCCTTCTTGCTTGTGATTTCGGGGACGAAATCCTCTTTAAGGAGTGGAGTGTTGTAACATACCGAATTATAGAATTTTGTCTTTTGACCCTATTTCCCATCTTTTCCTTTTATTTCTATCCTTATTGGCCGTTTTGTTCAATTTGTGGAGAATATAATGGTTTAGTGAACATTTATTCACTAATTGTACCAATGGAAGGGTTTATGCACAAATACCTCAGTGAAAGCTTAATTACCATAACTAAGTGCTTTAAACCTTAATCTAACTTTTTGATATGATTTGAAAACATAAAATGATCCTAAGTTTCAAATTTGGTTCGATTTGGATGTTGTTTGTGCAAGTTATGTAATTATATGTACATTCTGGACTTTTATGCAATTTACCCAATGGAGAGGTTTTTCTTGCAAATTATCACCTGGATTTTAATCCTTAGATATTCCCTTACCATTAACGAGATTTTAAACCATTGGAGAACCTAGTTTCACCTTGGTTTGATGATATTTCTTTCCAAGGGCATTATAGGGATTACCCTCTTTATAAAGATGCTTATCCTTGAAAGCTATCAACCAATGAGGTTATTTCTTTCTTGAAAAATGGTGGGGATGGCTTAGAAGGATCCATTGGCTCTTAGGACCAACTTTTGATATGCATGAAGCCTCTAGGAGCTGTCCTCTTGCAGGGCCATCAATCCCTAGGCTAAAGACACATGGAAAGTCCCTTAAGACACCTCATGCTTCACCTCTTTCTATATATAGCCATGTATACCCCTTCCCAACTCACAATTTGAAAACTCTTGCTCTCCTTTTATTTCCTCTAGATTAGATAATAGTTCCTTCTATATTTGACCATGATGTTGCTGTCCCAAGGTAATAGAGGGAGCCTACCTTGGTGAAGAAGGCTCCTAGGGTTTCCAAATTGCTCTATTAGGGTTTCTAAAGCCCCTCCTTGGTAATTTCGACCAGAACTAGTAAGTTTCCTCCCTTCCTTCCATATTTTCATGATGTTAGTATCCTCCCACCTTCTTCTAGGTCAGAACCATGACCTTCCATGGTAAAACTCCACCTAGAACCCTAAAACATCTCATCTCCATGCACTTTTGCTAGGGTTTATCACCTCTATGTTGAGAAGGTGATCTTTGTCCAAGAAATGAGCTAGGCTTGGAGAAACCAGACCTTCTAAGCTCGTATCCTTGCTGTTTAGACCTTCTTGTCTTCCCTAGAGATGAGTTTCATAACCCACTTCTCATATATTGCTTGCTACATGCTTAAAATTCATGCATCTATGTTTAAAATCGATGATTTCCATCTCTATTTACCATGTTCATCTAGGGTTTTGGTTTCTTACCAGTTTACCTTCTCTAGAAGATATAGTTTGGATAACTATTAATCTAAAACCATGATATTAGGTCAAATGGTGTTTTCCCTCCCTCTCTCTCTCTCTCTTTGCTTATCTCATTTGGTTTGATGATGTGTCAGTTTCTTATTGGCCGAATTTCAATAATTCATAACTTTTGATTCCTTTGTCCAAAAACTAAAGTAAAATACGTCCTAAACTCAGAAAGACATTTTATTTTAAATAATAATATTTCCAAGTATTGGTTTTGAGTTTTTTCGATGGTGGCTTTCTAGAAAATGATTTAATCACTTAAAAGTCACCAAAAATACACTCTAATCATCGTCACTCCAAAATATGCAAAATTATATGTTTTCTTAATTATAAGAACCTAACTAAGTCTATGGTGATGTTTTTATAGTCTAAATAGATGTATTTCTATAAAAAGTAAAAATATGGGTTTTCTCTACCTTAATGCATATATATCATTCTAATACATGTATACGAATTGAAAATAGGAAAAATTGATCATGGACTCAATCAAGTGATGAAAGTGGATAATATGAATCATAATGAAAGGTATGTGATATGTATGTGGAATCCCACTTTATGTATGTGCATTCCTTACACCCTATGTTGGGATAATTGCAGCCAAACCCTATATTTCCCTAATGAGGCTTAAATGAACCTTAAATCTTCCATTATTGAATCCTAATGTTGTTCATGCCTCAAATCAGATTATAATTTCTTTTTGTTTGGGTCTTATACCCCACTGCCATGCTTATTGAATATTATGACTACTCTTGCCATGACTACTTTTCTAGCATGTGGATTTATGTTCTATTTAATTTAAAGTAGTGGTACTTATGTACAACCACCCACAGAGGGCATGTAAATAATCGCCCTGGGGAATGTCTTATTCTCCCCATAATATTGTAGGTGACTGGGAATGTCTTATTCTCCCCTCACCTAAGGTTATAGGTCTGGTAGGTGCCTCAACCCTACTTAGTTAGGTAGGCATAATTATCTTACATGCAAATCCTTTTTTATATACTTGTTAATGGCAAGTTTCTTTTGAATATAGCCTCATACTCTTGTTATCTTCATCATATGATGAACACTAGCCTATTTTTATTTACTTTACTTATCTTGATATCCTAGACTAGTTTTGTGACACATACTTTTCTTCCCTTTCCCTTTTTGTTGGGTGCCTTCCCAACCACCCAGGTGTTGAGCAAGGTGATGGATAAGACAAGGAAGATCTTAGCTTTTGGCTTGGACTCGATTGATGGAGATGTAACTTGGAGACAAAATGATAGTAGTGTAGATTTCCCTCTATCTAGATCCTAATTGTGTGTCTTGATGTAAACCCTAATGGGAGAATTTGATGTATTTTTGTAAACCTTTTATGAAATTGAATATAGTCAGTTATTTTTTATTCCACTATTTTCTATTGGTCTTTGATATACCAATGTTTAATAAATTTGGAAAATTTATGCCCATTCCATAATACCTCTGAGAGGGTTTGGAATGGATGTCAATTCTTCAAATTTTTAGTAAAGGGGTGATTTCACTCTTTTATATATAGAGAGAGGGAGTAGTTTGCTGACTCCCTCCAACTTATATGCACATAAATAATATCACACAAATCGACTATTGGAACACACATACTAAATAGGCTAATGAATAACAATCAAGTTGTTGGAACATATACAGACATCTTGTAGCCACTTTTTACAAAATTAGTAAAATGTACATAATTTTTTGTTGGCTTTTAATTAGTATTGAACCGTAATGTAATAAATTATGTACAACCAGTAAAAATAGCCAAGCAATTAAAATTCCAGTGACTCCCTCCAACCTGTTATACAGATACAAACTACCTAAACAAATAGACAGAATGGACAATTGTGAATCTAATGTCTTTATGTAGCTTGATAATCAAATATATCCAAAACCTGACACTTCTATAACAACTCTATTTTCCTTAGCTGATGAAATAAAAGAGAGGTTCAGTCAATCAAAGGGGTTAGTTGGAATAGCTACCAGCCCAACAACTGGAATAGATGGAGAACAACCAGTAGGACAGAAATTCTAAATGGACTGAAGCAGACGACCATCCAGCTGAAGCAAGAAAAACGATAGTTGGAATAGCAGACTGACAGCCTTGTCACCTCTGCTTATTCATAGAGTAGTAGATACAATATTCCATAGGTCATTTGTCTTAATTAGTAAAAATAGGTTTACTTCCAATACTACTTTCAATTCACTAGACTCAGTTTGCACAAAACAATTATTTTTGCAATTGAATCATCGTTCTTCTTATATATTAATGAATTTTTGGAGTCAGATATATTAAAAGTATAAGGTATGTGATAAAGAAAATTTTAGTATTTAGACTTGGATCAGAGGAAGGTAGTAGTAGAACATTTGGAAGAATAGAATTTTTGTTTCACAATCATTTTTTCCTTTTCCTCAATATTCATTTCTTGAAAATAAAGTGATAAACTTGCATTGAAAAGGACCAATGAGAAAGTAAGGGGACATTCAAAAGTCTATTTGAATGCAAAAGCAAAAATAGATATTTCTAAGGTGTGAGACTAAGATATGAATTTCACGTGCCACCCTAATATGGATACGTTTATAACAAAAATAAGCGTATGAGAAGTTATAATTCAAAATGTTAAGTTTTGAAAATGTTGTGGACAAGTGAAATTCAGATGTCCCAATAAGAACAACACATTTTTCTTCTTATCATTGAATTCTTGGTATGCATGCAATCTTGGAAACTATATAGAACTCTAGATAATATTCAGGAAATTTAGATAAGCTTTACACTCATTCCTTTCCAACTTCATATAGACGGTAGACAAGATGCCTATATAAGACATTTTGGTTCTAGTAGTATTTTCATATTTGAATTGTCTTTCTTTCATATTACCCTTATTTGCTTTGATATTGTTCCTCGACCCATGGCTAGCTCAACTAGTAACAACTATAATATGTTTGCCTATCAATATCATAGTAAAGAAATGGTAGCTGACCACTTTAATCTTCCCAACGGATTAGCATATTAGAGTTTCATATAAAAGCGCAGGTTAAATTAAGCTTACCTTCGAATTAGATACCTTTTGGATCAATGCAAATCATAATTCAAGAGGGATATTTCACTATGAATATCTCTGGAAAAGAGTCATGAATCTCTTAAAAATTGAAGAAGGTGATAGTTTGACTTTTCAATAGTATAGCCCTTCTCATACGAGAATGTTAGTTAGTTCAAACATAGAAGAGATACATTATCCTCGTGTTGATGCTACGGAAATATAATAATAATACACTTGTCTAATGAGGGAGTTTGAGATAGAGAAGCAATATTGATCTCATCTAGTGAGGAGAGTAACTCCTGAATGTTCCAACACAAACCCAAATGGTCATCCTTCAATTTATATAACTTCCAAAAATAGATCTTAAAGAGTAAGAATGATCAAGGATTAACAAGTAAGGATGTGAAGGAGGTATATTGAAATATTAGAAATATCATGTAAAACAATAAAATTCCTAGAAGTAAAATTGTTAAGGGCATAATAAGGATGTAGAAGCAAATTCAGCCATGTACATGGGTGTAATGTACAAAATAAAACAAATAATTAGTTGTTCTTTTGTTCTTATTGGTTAGTGGTTCAATATAGTTTAGTTGTGATAAAATCACAATTTCAGTTTAAGGGTCTTCAGAATTTGAATCCATGTATGGTAGAAGAGGATAAATTATGTCTTCTTTTATTAAGTTCAGATGTATTCAGAAGTATTGAAAACCATATTGCATAAGTAAAACAAAATGTAGGTCAGAATACCAACTATGGATGGAGATTTAAGAAATGGCACTCAGTATAAAGGATGATTTATTTTCATTGACTTTGAATAAGCTAGACAATTTTTGTTGTGTTTGAGATGTTTTACTACACTATGATTGTTGTTTTGAATATTTAACAGGAAAATGACATAGACGATAATCTAAAAAATAGAAAGGCATATGAGTTAATATACATAAAGCTAAACTTTTTAAACCATTCCTGTATTCCTATACGTTTCTTAGATGAAACTCCTTAAGGGGGAGATGTTGTTACAACCATATCTTATTTTATTGCTAATATATGAGGGGTTAAGAAAATAAGTAAGGAGAAAGAATCACATTTGACGACAATACTACGATATAGCTCTGAACGATTTAGGACCAGTTGTCAGTTTTGTATGATCAAAACAATTTCAAATTAGTAACACTTAATCCATTTTTTTGGTCTATGATTTAAACTAGCCAAATCAAGAGAGAGATTGCCAAATTTGTGAATAGGAATTCAAAGAATATAATACTTGTTAGTTGTTGATCAAGATCGATTGAATACTTCTTCGTGTTTGATCTGATATGTCTAAAGAAATAAGATGATCAAACAGACATTTCCATCAAATATGTTCCTAACCTTTCTTCACCACTAACAGTAACATTTATGCGCCATGGCAAGAGATTAGGTTCAGATACATGTCATTAAAAGCAACTACCAAAGATACAAACACTGTTACTGATAAATTAAGTTCTACCCTAAATCGACCCTCCCAAACAAATCAAGTTCTACCCTAAAACATCACCAACCTGTTCAGAAAGGAACAACGAGCAGGGAGTGTAGAATCGCCGGTTTGTGCAGCGCCGCAGGAGAACCAGGGGTGACCACCGCCGGAATTGAGCTAGGGACGACAACCAGCTTCGGTGAACAACTGTTTGAAGAGGCGTAGGTGGATGTGCAGAACCTCGCAGCACAAGGCGAGGAATATGAAGGTACGCAGACACTTCTTGGACGAGCTAGGGTTTGTTCTGTTCGTCGACAAGATGGGACGATGTCAGGTTTCAGATAGACGATGTCCAGGCCAGGGCATGGGTACCTGGTTGCTTTTGCAGGTTGTAGCCGCCCCAGTAGACCGGAGGTCACAGACAGATGCATTGATTCTCCACGCGGACGCTTCGCCCGATGAATGATGCCCTCCATCCGTGATCTGTTCGAGGTAGCAGACATCGCTTTAACTCCTCACGGACCAATAGTATAGCAGGCAGAGGGAGAGGCGCGACTGTAGCGAGGAAGAGGGGCGGGAGGGAGAGGGAGAGGCGCGAGAGGGAGAGGGAGGGGTGCGAGGGAGTCAGGTGCGAGGGGGTGTCGGGGCCGAAACCCGGACTGAGATTTCCAATTCCGCCGCCTCTACCGGGACTGGTTTTTTTTTGGATTATGAAATTCTATTATCCCAAAATGGGGGTCGAATGGGGTTGGCAACCAAATATAATTTTCGCCCAAACCGGTCCGGGTTACGCCGACGTGGCGCTACACAACAGGCCGAAAACCGGTTCCAATCCGGAACCAAACAGGGGCTAAGAAAAAGGCGCAAAAGTTATAGATGATTCTCGATTTCTGGATTTTATTTAGCTAATGTTAGTGCTAAAAAGTTTAGTCGTGGTCGCACATTCTCACTTAGCTTTAGGAGGGATAGCTCCAGGAAAATATTATGAGTTGTCCCGTTTACCCCCTTCTTTTTGAGGAAATTTTAGACAACACGCTAAGTTTTGGCAGATATTATATGCTCCCTCACACCGTTACCTTCAGAATTCCTAATTTGTTATAATCTGGTACTGATATCGCTACCGAAAAAAGATAATATGTACCGGTTCAGTTGGTTCTTGATTAGAAAAGCTGATTGGACAAACCGACTTAGGAACAAATTATTTAGACCCCGATTAACTTGGGACCAACATAAGCTATTAAATTTAGAACCGGACGGATCCGATTCCATATTTCTATCAGCCTATTAAAACTTGGAACTGGCTCAAATTTGGCAAATGAAATTTTCTTAGCTAGATGCGTCAAATTTTCACTTCTGGGTTGCCCACATTTATTTATAATTCTAATTGAAATTGATTGCATTTTGATTTATAACACGCAGAACTGATTGAATTTTGAATATTATAACACAGTCAATCTTAACCCAAATTTTGCGATGTCAGACTTAAACCTAGGAATTGACCTAGAATGTCCAAACTAGTACTTAGAATCATTTATGTTTTGTTTTGTGATGTCTTTCACGAATGAAGTGGAAATGTCACCTTGACATGAAAGCTGCAACTGACATATATACATATAGTGGGAGAATCCACCTATGAAGAAGGAAATATAGGGTATGAATCACAATATTCAAAAATTGAGAAGTTGGGATATACATATGGTTTAAGTGTTGTGAAAACACCATGGAGTTGAAGAATACATGTGGGATCTATAAGATGATATGCGAGGTGTTAACCTTAAGTTGTTCTGAGTTTTGAGGAAAAAATGTTTTTAAATGAGGGAGGATTTTTAATGACCCATTTACATGTTAAACCTAATCCATATTAGTTTCTAAGATAATCAAATAATCATCTTCTTTATGTCTAAATTTGAAATCCAAATTTGTGTAGCAAAACATGTATCTTTCGGTTAAGTAATTAAAATACCAAATTAGAAGAAACCTCTTTTACAAGTAACTATGAATGATAAACCCCAAAATTTGTATGTTTCTTGTGTAGTTGACGATTTATATAATAAAAGAATGGCATGTGATGCATTAATCTAGTTGAATGACATTCAAACTTGAATGGATAGTGAGAGCTAAGAACATTGAGTTAGTGAGATAAATGTATTAGAAAGAGAATAACAATTACTCCTTAATCTTGTAAAAATGAATCATATGATAATTTATAGATTCAAGAAGAGAATATATGTTTGGAAACAAATTGGGGTTTGGGGTTCTTAATATTAAGTTAGAAGCTCTAGAATGGAATTTGTAGGGTTTGAGCACAAGTTGGTTAAACTATACAAAGATTGAACCTACTTTGAAGGTCAAAGTGATTTCTTTAGTCAAAGCACTACAAAATGGGCTATCTTGTTGAAAAGTTTTGTCCGCAAGCTAGAGAAACTTGACGCCAGTTGGACCGTTTGTAGTGTAGTTTTTTCTTTAACCCTCAACTTCAATCAAAATGACCCCCATCGGTCCTAGAAGTCAACTCAGTTTCCTTGAAGGCCACCTGTGTAAGGAGTGGGACACGAGAGAGATCCATTCCCTACTAAAATTTAAGGAAATACATCATCTATTCCAAACACACTCAAAACCTATGATGGAATCAGTGAAATTTTTTTCCCTCAAATGATGATATATAAAATAAGACAAGTATAGCAGCGAAATGATAAATCATGATTATGTTCAATTTTATAAAAGTGCATTATCATCTCCTCATAAAGGAGTTACATGAAAAACAACAATATAAGGATCTAAGTAGAGGGATATCCAACTATATGAATTCTATCTCTCATTAAGAGTCTTCTCCATAAGCTAGGTCTATGTCTGCGAGTAATGTCCTCTGTGTCCTACACTTGGGGCTGTGCTACCTTTGGGTTGGTTGAAAAGAACAACACCCATGAGAGAGAAACAAAAGAAAAAGACGTCAGCAAAAACTGAGTATGTGCAGTAAATAATAGCTAGACAATACTGAAGGCAATAAAAAAAGAAATAGTTAATGTCTCAAAATAAGAGATTTTCAATTGGATAAGTTTCAAGAGATATAACAAGGCAAGAGATGAGACATTATAAAATAAAAGAGAACAGTAAATGATATCTTTCAATAAAGTTATATAATCTTAAACGGTACACATAAACAATTAGATCGCTTTTATTTATGAATCACAATTTTAAAAGTATTTTGGGTGGAGAATGCACACCCTGGGCGGAATATGTGAACCCTTGTAAATATATGAGCGGAATACACACGCTCAAAGCAGAATACACACGTCCAATTATTATTGAAGTACAGATGTACTACTGTAATAAATAAAACCTAGTCAACTTGCACACACATAATAATATAAAGTCAAGATTCAAGTTTGGTCATAAGAAGTATGGAATAAATGAGGATGAGATCATCCAAGTCAAATAATAGGCCATATGAAGTGATAACATCAACAATAACTGAAGATGTAACAAAGAACTTAAAAATATAATCAAGGATAATCAAGATTTGACCAAGTAATGCCTCATATGGGAAATTTATTAATCATCGTAGTATTGTCCAGATAATTAAAAAAAGATGTACATACCTCAAGTTGAGTTGCTAAATCATATATAAGTCTACATATGTTCAATGTCAAAATACTACTTCAAACTAGAATCTTAATTCAGTAATAAGTGTGTTAGGATTCAATTTTTCTGTACCACAGATTGAAATGCGGGTAAACTAGGATTCAACAATATGTGTGTTAGGATTGGAAACGTGTATCAAGGATCGCCAAGAGTTAAATTTGGGAATTCAATGACAAAGGCAAGAAGTGGTTGCAGGTTCTCTAGGAAATAATTGTTATGTGAAGTAAGAAGTGTTGTTCGCAATAGGATTTAACAATCAAGTGTTGTACGCACTAGGATCAGTAATAAATGTGCTAGGATTAATTGTTGTGCCTTAGTATTCAAATCGAGTGGGATGCAGTAGTATGTGTTATAGGATTCAAAATCTGTGTCATTCTAAGTAGTTTGATCATAAAATTTGAATTAAAATTCTAATTTGAATGTTTTATTATTAATGCAAGAAGGTGATAATGCGCACGCTAACATTTATGTGTTTCGTGTAATAAGATTCAAGTGTTGTGTGCACCATAGTTTAGTAAGAAAATAGACAAACCTTAAACGATTAAAATGTATAAAAAATAAGTTGTCCAATAATTGATAGTATGCACACTAAGACTTAAGTGTTGTATACACTAAAAGTATAATGAGGATGCACAAATATTCGAACGACAGAAAACAATACACAATAAAATTGATCATAGGCGAAATTATTATTTAGAAGTACAACTGAACGTAATGAATAGTAACCCGTAAAAGATTACCATCACGTCATACATTTGGTTGTCCTGAGAAAAGGATTTTGTTTTTGCAAGAGGTTTACGATATAGACCAATTTTGAAACCTAAAATAAAATTTCCGCCACATGATAACAAATAAAATGTATATTTTTTTGTTATTTGTTATACCCTCAAAATATGTAGTAGAGAATGAGTGAGTTCCATTTTAGATTTCAAAATAGTATCCACTTAGCATATTTCTTCCCGAAAATGTTTGTCACGCGCGTTGGGAGTGAAGCGCAGCGTACGCGCGGGAGATGAGTGGTATTGTTGGGGGAGAGGCTGATTTGGGGTGATGACATGACATATTTTAATTGGACGAGTTGGTAGATGTTGTGTAATATGCAAATAAATTTGTTTTGTTTATAACTTTTGAACCGTGATGAATTTTTTGACGAAACAAAAACCATTGGATTCGTTATGAAAAATACATTCCAACAAGACTAATATTGATATATTTTTAACAAAAAAATATAAAAAGGATATGAATAGGTTATTCTGAATGCCAATGAACCATTTTAGGCGTCAATTAACCATCTTTAGGTGTCATTAGCCATTTTTGGATGCCAATAAATTATTATTGCGTGAAGTACCCTTATACCCTATTTGATGCGTACAACCATATTTAGGTGTTATTAAATTGTTCTTAGGTGTCAAACAAACATATTTGGGAGTATTTTTATACTTTTGGGTGTCAATGAACTCTTTTGGGCATCAATTAACCATTTGTAGGTGTCAATAGCCATTTATAGATGTCATTATAATTCTAGGTGTCAATGAACTATTTTGGACCCATTAAGTGGTTCTATACCTTATTTGGGCGTCATTATAAACTTCTGGGTGTCAATGAACCATTTTGGGCGTCAATTACCTTATTTGGGCATCATCTTTATACTTTTGGGTGTCAATGAACTATTTTGGGCGTCAATTAACCATTTTTGGGTTAATAGCCATTTATGGGCGCCATAGCATCCAAAAATGGCTAAATAGCTCCCAAAATGGTTAAATAGTTGTTTTCGTTGTCAATATCTTATTTAGGCGTCATCTTTATACTTCTGGGTGTCAATGAACTATTTTGGGCGTCAACTAACCATTTTTGGGTGTCAATAACTATTTATGAGCACCATAGTTGATTGTCAATCAACCTATATACATCATTTTTTTATTTTTTTCTCAAAAATATGTCAATATTAGACTTGTTAGATTGCATTTTTCGTGACGAAATCAACGGTTTTTGTTTCATTAAAAATTCATTACGGTTCAAAAATTATAAACGAAACAAATTTATTTGTCTATTGTATAATTTTGAAAAAAACTACTCAATCCGGTGGCAGTTTGAGGACTGATTTGGGCGCGTGAATCATAATTAATTTCTTCCTACAAAGCAGGCTACACTGTATTTAGAAAAAGTGACAGCTATATTTGAGATTGATCGATTGATGGGACAAACTAAATAGCTAGTCTTGCTGGTTATGAGTATTGTTAGAAAAGATTATTTTATCAGAAATGTCGGGACGGATGGTGCCGAGAGAAGGCCCGCCCCTCTTCGCCGTTATAAACCTTGGAACAAACCCACTCCATCCATTGTCCCCAATCGTAGCAAGAACAGAGCCAAGGCTCACTGCCATTGAAATATGATGCTAGGTGGACACCCCTCTTGGAAAGACCTGTTCCCGCCTGGCGTTGCTTGGAGAGACAAAGCCGTCTTCGGCGAGCGCGGACCACCGTCTCCCTCCGCCTCTTCCGCGAAGCCATGAAGCGCGCCACCGCCATGTACGCCGGGGGCTTTCTCTTCCGCTCCGCCGGGTTGGGCGTCTCTGGCGGCTGGAACAGGAAAGCCCTAGTGCCGCTGGGCGATGTCTTGATGGCTCGACACGTCTCCTTCACTAACCTCCTTACCGTCGTCGCTGCCCTCGGGCGCCGGCCCTCCCGCCGCAACCGTCTCCTGATGCTTCTGTTGCTCTCCGGGTTGAACGCCGCGTGGTTCCTCCGGCAGTTCGTTCTGGATGCTGGAGTCGCGGACGATGACGAACGGTTCCAGGGGCCCAACAAACCTTTCAGGCGCCACCGCCAGCTGCCTTTGGAGCTTGTCCGAAACGTGCTGTAACTTGTAACTGATGATCTTCGCGATGGGAATGGTGCGAGTGGAGTTCCAGGTCAAACTTTCTTGCTTCTTCTCCTGGGTGGGAATACGAGTCCCTACCCGCTTCTTCTGGGGCTTGTTGACGAAATAGTCACGGTGATACTTTTTGCATCTCTCCTTTGTACAGTGGAAAACAAACAGGTTAAGCAGAGAATGCCTTCATTTTCTAGTTTAGCATTTGCTTTCAAGTTTTACACTTTCCTTTCTCCTCTTTTCTGCTTGAAACGCTAATCGGGTTTCTATAATCCGATTTCGCAATCTTGGCGGAACCGCGGAAGGCTCTGATTGAGCAGAGGATGCCTCTATTTTGTAGATTTACATTGATTTTCAAGTCTTACACTTACACTTTCCTTTGTCCTCTATCTTGCGGAAATCGGATTGTCATTTTACAGTTTCATAATCTTATACCTTATAACATCACGTCAGGTAATAGGTTAAGCAAACAGATTATTCAGTTCCGATCAATGTAGAGGGATAATGTTTGCGGTGTTATCTGAAGTATTGAGAAACTTGAATTGTTGAACAATTCTATATATCATTTGGATGAAGCGGTAACGGGAAATTTTGTATAGGAAGTTTTCCTTGGAGAAAGGTTGTCATGTATTTGTTTCTAGTTCTCCTTATGGGTAGTTATTCTTCCTGTTGCAGTGTCAATTTTAGGCACCTAAGATGTCCCAAGTTTCAGATATTACATTCAACGTACTTTAATATGTCTTCCAAAAATCTGAAATCTATATAAAAGAATCCAGATTGAATCTAGTTCTAGATTTCCTTCATCCTAACCGGATGGGCCTTAGCTAGGTCATGGTCTTGCTTGAGGGATAGCTTAAAATTACTACAATCATTATTATTATATTATTTGAATTTTATGTTGGCACATATCGTATTTACGCAATAAACTAAGATGAAGTGTGTTCAGACCCATCCATTGATGGAAAAACCCACGTGAAGGAGATAAATATTTGATCATTGCAATATGTCACACATTACAAGCCCATTTTTGGAGAGGGGGTCTGAGTACGTGGATTCATTTTGAAACTCAAAATGGAACACGTCTTTTTCCAACACAAATATGGGGCATCCAAAAGAAGTTTGTCTTGTTAAATCCCTTGTTGTGTGCGAAAATGACACAATATGTTTCATTTTGTATCCCAAAGCTATGTCCATATAGCATATTTTTTTTGAGACTCATATTAGACGGCTGGTGCAAAGAGAAAAGATGTGAATAGTCAATGAGACACACACAGTGACGTCACTGCAATCTTTATTGTGATAGAAAGAGCGGGAGAGGGTGGGGGAGAGAGGGAAGGAGAGAAATAAAAGCGAGAAAAAAGTAGAAAAGGGAGGAGAAAGTTTCTCTTTAACTTTTACAAGAGAGAATATACTGGAGGATGAAAGTGAAGAGTGAAATAAAGAACATAGAGGAAAGAAATTAATATGAATAAAAAATAAGACTCCAATTCAGAAGTATTATATTGATTACAGAAGCAAACACATTATTGGTAAAATAAAATGTAACATTATGTATAATGTACTTTTTTAACATTGCTAACTAATGATATTAAAACAAAACAATGGTTGTAATATGTTTAGATTGTGTTATTATGTGTTTACATGTGTTGTAGTCTTTTTTATAAAGCATTGATTGTATTACTGAAAAAAGAAATTACGAATATCACAACCGCGAAATTAGACCAAGTACAAAAGGAAGATTGAGTAGAAGGGTAAAAAAGTACCATTAAAACCAATAAAGTTGATGAAAACAAAGAGATATAGCAATGGGGAGGCACCCTAAAATAGGCCTCATTGTAAAATATGAGATATAACTAAAAATAGTTAAAAAAATATCTTTGATCATTTATCATCGGTCTTCCTCGGAGACACCTAGAAAGGAATTTAGGAGTAGTGTCCTTTAGGCTCTGATTGGTTTGTCGTAACTGGTCCAGAAAATATATGAACTGGAGTTCTTTTAGCAATTTTTCATAATTGGTTTAAAGTAAGTATTAGAACTTGAGTTCCATGACTTCCGGTGAGTTTTACAGACTTAGATACAAAATATAATTCCTAAGTTCCCTCTTAAAAAGAGCGGAAAACGAGTTTCGAGACAACTAATAACATTTCTTATACAATTATATTCTTTATTTGTCATAAGCGACACATGTGCAATATTTATGATTAATAATATTAGCGGTGCAGATATAGTTCATTACTAAAACCACCACATAATATGACAAAATATCATACACTACAATCGCACTATGTAAAATATTTATGCTATAACCACCATTATCAGTACGATCAACAAAATAAAAAATACAAATATCGTGAAAAAGAAACACACCACATCATTTGAAAATAATGTGATTTGCGTAATATATTTTTCTTCTTCGTGTTTAAACAATATGAAGTGAAATGATAATTAAGTGTAACCATGCACGAATAATATAGTAAAATTTCCCTATAGAAATAATGTAAAAATTAATATCCTACATTGTGTTAAACTATGATGCTCCAACACTTATATTTATAAGCATATCAAATGTGGATATTATTACAATAGTTTGTATACACAAAGTGAAATAAAAATATTGTGATGCGATTTTAATCATAATATTTTTATCAAGATTATAATTGTACCATAATGAAATATTTTTAACGGAGCAACATCTACACCATAACCACTTGTTGTGGTTATTATGATTTAAGAATGCTATGATTTTTTACATATATGATTTTTTAATGTCATTTCCGTCCTCACTTATTTATATTATATAATAAAAATTAATATTGTTTTTAATAATTTCTATATTTACACTTACAACAAACCAATCGCATGGAAGTGATTGGAAGTTAAGTTCCAGAAATTGAACTAGAGTTCCCAGAAAATGAGTTCCACGGAACTCATGACTTACATCAAACCAAAATGAGTACAACAAGCATTTGATTGAGAATAGTATGATCATGGTCTAGATAAACGATCATATAACTTGCATCAACTACAAATCAATAATAATTTTGTCGTAAAAATTATAATTTTTTAGTAAAAATCATATTTTTTAGTCACATATTAATGTGTTATGTTGTACTTCCCTGCCATGTCTTATTCTTCTACATGTTTCCTTTTTACTACTTTTTTTTCTCTTCTCACTACTTCTCTCATCAATTTGCCTTCATGTGCGCTATAATTTGTAATTTATCACATATTAATGTGTTGTTTCCCACTACCTACATCCGCCCTCTTTTTTTCTCTTTATTTGTCTTCCCTCTACTTACGTCCTTCATTCATTTTCATATGTGCTATAATGTATTTTTTCGACATATAAGTGTGTTATTAATCCTTAATTCTATCCTCCTATTTTTCTATTTCTCTCTTCTTACCATATTCCTTGTCTATTTATGTTCACATGTGTTATAATATATTTTCCGTTTATTTGTCACTAGTTCCATCCTCCTTCATATTTTTCTTTTTTACTTTCTCTTATCACTACATCTATGCTCTATTTATGTAAATTTGTACTATAATTAGGTTTGTTTTTCACATATTAATATTGTTTTCAACTACTTCTAATAATGACCCCTCCCCCATTTATTCCCATTGGAAGGCATACTCGGGAGAGAATGATCATTGCTCTACTTTTAAGGATCCCAATTATATGAACAACTAATAATATTCAGTAATTTCATTCATAAACTTTGTTTGATAACACACTGAAAGATAATGCTCCGCGAAGGAGTTGCGTAAAATTTCAAAGGAATATGACTACACAAAAAGAAATAATACTACCATCTAACTAATCCTCAAGATAATTTTTAACTTTATGATATGTTGATGTATTGTTTTGGATGTCCATAACTTCAAGCTTTAAATAAAGTACCTAACCCAAAAATCTGACAAATAAAATATGGCATGCACATTTTTCTGTGGAGTAGTGTGTGCAAACAAAAAGGTGTGCATATGTGGATAACAATATATCAAATATATCAAGCAATTATCAACAATAACCAAACTTTGCATTTTATGTCAATTCTCTAACCCATTTTTGTTCAAATTCTTAGGGTGTACCAATTCCTTTGTTCCATTCATGGAGCCCAGGAAATTTTCTATCCAACATTGGACTTTGCGGTGACAATATGGCATTGGATTTTGTCACTACATCTTCATCAGATTTTTAGTCATTTTCTCAATGACTTTCCCTTAGTTAAAAGTCTCCTTAAAGTTTTAAACTACCCTTAGGCTCTGATTGGTTTGATGTAAGTCATAAGTTATATAGAACTTGTTTTCTAGGAACTCTAGTCCAAGTTTTGGAACTGAAGTTCCATTCATTTTCATGTAATTAGTTTGTTGTGAGTGTATATATGGAAATTGCTAAAATGATATTATTGATTTTTAATTTTTAATATATAATAATTATGGATGACAAAGACTTTAAAAAAAAACCATACACGTGAATAATCACAATATTTTTTAACTATAATAAACTTAACAAGTGGCCATGGTCCAGATGTTTCTCCTTTAAAAAAATTTAGTGTGGTACAATTATAATTTAAGAAAAAAGTGTGGTTAAACATCACATCATAATATTTTCATATCAGTTTGTATGTACAAAGTATTGTAATAATATCTACATTTTATGTTTTCTAGATATATATGTTGGTTCATCATTGTTTAACACAATATACAATGTTAGTTTTTACTATATCTCCAGACACTGTTATAGTGAATTTTTTTCACATCATACTGCTTAAACATGAAGAATAAAGAAATGCTAGATAAATCACATTTTTGTCACGTGGTTCAGTGCGATTAATTTTTAGTAATGCTCATATATTTTATTTTATTTTAAAACCCACGTTGATAATGGTGTTAAAGTGTGAAACGTTTTACATAGTGTGAATATAGTGTATAATATTTTATCATATGATGTTTTGGTTTGGACAATAAACCATATTTTCAATGTTAAGATTTCATGTCATAAATATTATATTGGTAATTTATGAAGAATAAAGAATATAATTGTATATAAAGTATTATTTTTTACTCTAGAACTTATTTTCCACTCTTTTTAAGAGGGAACTCGGTAACTGTATTTTATATGTAAGTCTATAATTCTCAGAAAGTCACAGAACTTGAGTTCCAGCAGGTACATAATACCAATCATGAAAAAATACTTAAAAATTCAGTTATGAAACAACAATGAGGACCGTAAGAGTGTACACACTAGCATAGATATCACCTTTAGCGTCGGTTAAATATGACCTTAGAAGTCGGTTCCCAAGCGACACCCAAGTGGGTGATACTAAATGTAGGCACCTTAAGCGTCAGTTTCACAACTGACACCACAAAGCCGTCCCCCGATTGCAAATCCTAAAACCGCGCCAACAGGGGGACAATATGTGTCGGTTAAAAATCCATAACTGACACCAGGTTAGACCATAGGTGTCTGTTAACAACAAAAAACTGACGCCGTTAAAGGATAAAGACGTCGGTTAAATATTTTTCACCGACGAGTTTAGCTTTTTTTGTCGGTTTCTATTGTTAACTGACAACTATATTTTGATTTTTTCTATCAGCTTACAGGCCTGCTATTCGGTTAGTCAGCAGGATGCAGAATCTGCAGTTCAGTTCTGAACTGTAGGTTTATAACATCCATTGATTTCAGTCAATAACATACTACAAACTTGTAAAATTAACAAGGATGGACACCATTTTTAATATATGGAATGATTCACACACATGTATAAGCACATTTTATTAGATTTCATCACACATGTAGAAACTTGTAGTTTTCATTCCTCCATTTTATATTCACACACATGTAGTAATCTGCAGTTCCATTTATTTCATCTCTTTTCACATTCAGACACGTACATGTAGAATTAAACATTTATGTATTCATCTTCAGATAAGACAATTCAGAAAAAAAACATTCAGATATGTATATATAAGTGTGCAACTTTAAAGTTTAACATGTCATCAAATACAGAAATAATTATGACAACAACGTTTAGAAATATGATTCGTTATCATTATCATTGTCATCATCACCATCAATATTTCAATGATAATAAAAAATTCCCACTACTTGTAAGGCTTTTTCTCATTGTTCTCTTACATCATTTAATTTTTCCATCGTATAGGGAGTATGTATATCTAATAACTTTTTACCTGTAGTGAATTCATGGGTTTTTAACACTTATAAAGAGAATGACGTATACATAAAATTAATAATATATAATGGGATTGATATATTTCATATTATCTAGTAAGACTATATATAATACATGTTGTATGATATCAATTTCCATTGCAGCATGTTTGATAATAAGGTCCATATATCACATCACGTAGTATGCACATGCCCAACTATTATCTTGTATAGCACACTATAAATTGAAAAATACAAAATGCTAACAAATACAAACAAGCATAGTTCACATAAATTATATATATATATATATATATATATATATTAGAGTTAGGAAATTACTTTCACATTCTCCCAAAGTAACGGTTTCTTTGTCTTGGCCATGTTTCCTCTAGCATTTTTGAACTCTTTTAAAGTCCTACATGTTAATGTAACACACTAAATTGCATTATTAAATAATAATGTAATAATAGATTTTAACGGATATAAAAAAATATGACAGATTTCTCACATGAATAATGACATTTTCATTGTGTGTCCATATAATGAGTCTAATTCCTTCCCCAAAGGATCTAGATAATAAATAGTCCACGTCTTACGGACAATAATCAGTAACTCCCAATGCCTACCACTAGAGGTAAGAAAGTTAAAAATTTATAACTCAAAATCTACAATAAAAATATAATTTTCTTAAGTCCAAATTATAAGCAAAGTAAACTTCCTCAACATTGAATGGAGCTATTATCACCGTCTTTTTTTTACCAAAACATTTAAAAGTAGTAGAGAAGTATGAGGTAATTGATGAAGGGTCTTTATCTACAAGACTGATCAAAGATGGAACTAGAAATTCTACATGGGAAAATAAAAAATCTTTACAGACCGTGTGTAAGTGGCTGCAAAACATGTATTATGTATGCATTGATATATAAGAAACCAGATCACCATAAATAAAATAAGGTATATAGATATATAAATAAGATCTCACCATATCCATAGCTCTATCATAGATGTATTCAGCCAATCATAATGAAACAACTCCAAAATATCTTATATAAATATTTAGTTATCGTATGATTCGCCTGCAGCATCCACCGGAATAGAAACATTTATAGAAGAATTTGGCTCATGTTCGCCTATCCATAATGTCATACCCTTACAATTAGGACCTAACGAGACGTATAGGTCCCTTGGAAGCCAACTAGGTACTTCAGGAAAAGGTGGAGGTGGAGGCGGAGCTGTAGCGGGTTTCTTCCTTTTGACCTGTATATATAATTTCAGATCAATTGACTAGATCGTATATACACGCTTACAAATTAATGTAATGTAAATTTATCATACAATATCAGTATAGACGACATCTTCTTTGGGCCACAATATCACTCCGCCTTCTACTTCACCAAGAATTTCAGAATCTGGGTGGGCATATGGCAATGGATGATGCCTCCACAGGTGGAGTACAAGTCTCGGGTTCACACGAACCACACCAAATGGAACTGGAGTGCCATGAAACATGGCCCCTGGAAGGGATGGGTAAGCATCGACCTTTGCAATGATAAATTCTTTGCTTTTTATATGGCATGGATTCAACCCCTACAAATTTACGTAAAGTATGTTATATACATATATACATAAACATGTCATCCTAAAAAGACTAGCTACTATTTATAAAAATACTTACAGTGGACATGCTAGGTGGTGGGTGTACTAGATTACTCCCAACCACCTCTATAGTAGGAGAAGAGTGGCACGCCACAGGTACTGTCTGAGTGGCAGTCTGAGATGTCTTCCACTTGCTCATTGCTTCATGGAGTCTCTTATTAAGTACTTCCTTGACTCAATTAACTCATCTACCTATACATGGATAAAAGAAACACTAGCTTTTGATTATTGAATTTCCTTTTGTAATAACATTCTAAAAAAAGAATAGGTCACCTCGGCTTTTGAAAATCCCACTTTTGGGACATGTTTGTGTTGTGATGGCCCAAAGAATGCTTTTATGTCCACACCAGCACCTGCACCCCTAACACGTCTGAGATGCTCTGGGTTACCAAGAGCAATTGTCAATTCATCCCTTGTGCCCTCAGGGATGAACTTGCCTTGCTTCCTCTGCTCATGAAGCTCTCGCTAATCGCCAATAGAAATTGGTGAGTAAACATAATAATCAATATTGATTGCTCTGAGAGTTGAATTTTACCATTTTTGCAGCAGCCTCAGCAGTTGCGCATTTGGTTATATCTCCTATCTTTTTTGCCTCCCAGCTATCCACATAGCATGGCGAGGCAAAGGTGCAGGAGTAGCATTAGAGGACTCCCCAGTCTACTGAGTAGCAGCATACTCAATAGCAACATCAGTCTGTGGTCTTTAGAGAATGCTTACATAGCCTTTTGGACCCATCGTGTGGTCATGCACATTCAGTGCACGCCTTGCTCTTTGAGCATCGCTGATAGCCTTGTTAGTAAGCACATTGATTTGGTTAGTAACACTAAAAGTCAATCTTGAATAGGTGAATACATAAGAATGTATATTAATTAAATTGGGAGTGACGCTTAATACCTTGAATTCATCAATTTTTCTTTTGGCAACAAACTCCTCCCAGTCATTGGGGTCCAGGTAGTTCCATTTCTCAGTGGCTGACTTATTCCTCTTCTCAGCATCTCATATGTAATATCGGGTGAGATTTGTCCTATAATTCCTTAGAACCCTCCCACAGCGCTGCATCACACATTTACAATGCATGCTTTCATCCAGTTTAAATATACTTTGTAAAATAAAATTACTTTTAACTAGTATCCTAAAAGTTAGTAATCTACAAAATAGAATTGCAAATAATAATAACTCACACATAGTTCCTTCCATACTAAGTTTTTCTTCCCCTTAGGAACTTTACGCCAAGATTCTACATTAGGACTACAATGGCTACGAGTAAGAATCCCAAGATATGAAATAAACAAGTTGTGGTTCACTCCAACTGGATTTCCTGCATGATCAAAATCCACAGCCAGTTTGGGTCCATTTCCCCTTTGTTGTAGTAACTTGTTCATCATAGTGATGCCCCTCACTTTGCTGCTCATCAAGTGCCCCAAGTTCTTCAGGGGGTACATCATCAACCTAAATTTGACAAAAAAACACACTTACAGGATATAACTATAAATGGACATATAGATAGAAATATAGATATATTTTAAAAACTTACATTGACAGGCACCGCATTCATATCCTCACCATCACGGTAATCATCATCATGGTCATCATACTCATGCTCAACCATCTGAAAGTGTCATTAAAAAATCAAACATTTAACATTTAACATAACTAGAAGATAATAAAACATTGTAAAGTTCACATTCAGAAAAATAAAACATATAAAAAAATAAAAACTTGCCTCTAATACTGTGATCTTTTATCAATAAAAATTCCTTCGGTGTGATCTCCGTGCACATATAAGTCATCGTTAGCTTCAATATTTGGTGTTGGCAACCCAACTGAGAATGGACTGGAGTCATCATACTTATCATAGTACTCTTCTTCATCTATAGGATCTTCAATGAACTATCTTTTACCATGAAGAACAACCGACCATTTATCATTTGCAGGATCATCGATATAAAATACTTGTTTCGCCTGTGATGCCAATATGAATGGTTCACCCATTTCGCCAATCTTTTCAAAGTTCACTAATGTGAAACCCAATTCATCCACTATAACTCCTTTGGTGTTATCAACCCAATTACATTTAAAGAGAAAAATTCTGAAATATACGTAGTCAAACTCCCATATGTCTTCAATGACACCGTAATATGACATTTTAGCTTCACGTGGACTCTTATCCTTTACACTTGCAAAAAATAATGAAGATGCTTGAAGGGTGACCCCATTGTTTTGGACAATGCTCTTATCATCTTGATGCTTTGTGTAATATGAGAACCCATTTATGTCAAACCCTTCATAAGACATAACATTCAATTTTGGTTTAAAGGCGAGGCATTTGATAGTTTCAGCAAGATTATTTGGTGTTTGAGATAGTTTATGTAAGAATATATCTTCAAACCACTTAATAAATGTCTTATTATGCAATCTAGCAAGTCACATTGAATTGGCTCGAGGATATTGTTTCTTGATGAAATTGGTATGTTCCTCGATATAAACACTCACTTCGTCAATGTTGTATAAAATATACAAGTGACCTTGTTCCAACTACTCACAGCTGATCACTTTCATCCGTGATCCCAAAATTCCTTTGCCAGAATACTCCTCAATATTCTTATCATTAACATGAGCATCATTACCACTCAGAAAGTCATTGCAAAAATCCATAACCTCTCTCGCCACATAACCCTCAATAATACTCCCTTCAGGTCGATAAAGGTTTTAAACATCACCTTTAAAAATGCTCATGTATAATTCAAAGGGATACATCCAATGCAAGAAAACTGGTCCCAACATTTTCACTTCCCTAGTCTAAGTGGACAACAATATGTACCATGATATCAAAGAATGAAGGAGGAACATACATCTCAAGCTGACATAGGGTAACGACCACTTCTCTTTGCAATTGATCAAGAGTATTAGGGTCAATAACTTTGCTGTACAGACTATTGAAAAAGAAACAAAGTCTGGTGATTGCAAACCTTACATGCTTCGACAACATAGATCGAATTGCCACATGCAATATTTGGTGCATTAGAGTGTGAAAATCAAGAGATTTAAGACCTATCAACTTCAGATCTTTCATTGATATCAATCTACAGATGTTCGATGAGTAACCCTATGACACCTTAACATTTACCAAGCAATCACAAAAAGTTTTCTTCTCCTTTCTAGACAATGTGTAACAAGTAGGAGGTAAGTATGTTCTCCGATCTCTACTAACTACTTCTGTTAATTTTGTCCTTAATCCCATTTCACGTAGGTCCATTCTGGATTTTATCCCATCTTTAGTCTTACCTGGTATATTCAACAAAGTACCAATGACTCTATCACAAACATTTTTCTCAACGTGCATGACATCGATACAATGCCTGACTGCCAAAGAACTCCAATAAGGAAGATCCCAAAATATTGACTTTTTCTTGAATAAAGATTTGTCACTCTGTGTGGCCATGGTACATTGTGATCTCTTACCAAATTCATTGACAAAGTCTTTTACTCTTTCATAAACAACCTCCCCTGGTATAGGTTTAGGTGCAATCTGTTCCTCATTCTGTCCATTGAACGCTTTGCGCAACCTACAGTACGAGTGGAATTTTGGAAGAAACCTTCGATGGCCAAGATATACAGTCTTGCCTCCATGTTTTAGTCATATTGAATCAGTGTTATCTTCACATATAGGACACACTTTAGATCCTTTGACACTATATCCAGATAAATTCCCATATGTTGGAAAGTCATTAATAGTGCAAAACAACATAGCGTGCAAATGAAATGTCTCTCTTTGTGAAGTATCATAGGTCATCACACCTTCACCCCAGAGTTTCTTTAAGTCATCAATTAGAGGCTCAAGATAAATTTCGATATCATTTCCAAGTTGTTTAGGGCCCGATATCAACAATGACATTATAACGTACTTATTTCTCATACACAACCAGGGAGGAGATTGTATATAACAAGCATAACTGGCCAAGTGCTATTTTGGCTGCTCAATGTCCTGTAAGGATTCATCCCATCTGTACAAAGCCCAAGTCTTAGATTCCTGACTTCTTCACCAAATTTAGGATATAATAAATCAATCTTCTTCCACTATGGGGGATCAGACACATGTCGTAGGATCTCATCATTATTTTTCTTAACATCTGCATGCCACCTCAAATTCTTCACATCTATCGAATTGGCAAACAAACGTTGAAAACATGATATTATAGGTAGATACCACATCACCTTGACAGGAGAACCAGTTTTGGACTCCCCCAAAGTCATCATTTTATACATTGACACGCCACATTTTGGACAATCTTTCAAATCCACATAGTCTTTTTGAAATAATACACAATCATTCAGGCATATGTGTATCTTATTGGCCTCCATTCCCATTGGGCACAATAATTTCTTTAACTGGTATGTTGAGATTGGTAACTTGTTTCCTTCATGAAGAATTTCTTTCAACAAAGACAACAATTACGTGAAGCTTTTGTCGCTCCATCTATTTTTAGCTTTCAACTTATACAATCTCAACACAACACTAAGCTTCGTAAACTTAGTACAACCTGCGTATAACAGTATCTCAACATCATGCACAATGTTTCTAAACATGGGAGGTGGATCGGTGTGCTCTACCCCACAACTATCCAGCATCACATCAACGATGTCTACAGGAACTGGTTCGTTCACATCTACATCGTTGGAGGCAATTTCTTCTTCCACACAAGCATTGCTATCGACATCCAATGATTTCATGTTTGAAATCTCTCCATGCCAGTGTCATTCTGTATAGCCTTGTACAATCCCATTGCACATGACATGACTTTTGATTTCTTCACCAGTGGTGACTTTTAAGTTGTTACTGCAATGCCTAATGGATAGTAAAACCTATCTCCAGGTTGCTTCCTATGTTCCTTGGCAAACCTAATAAACTGATCAAGACTAGAAATAAACTCTGGGGTGTAGCAATTTGGAATGGACATCCATGATCTATCCTTTCTATGATCAAAGAGAAAACAAGTATATATTAGGGTTGACAGTGTTATATATGATAAATGTGTACCACCTATCCCATTATTGATCACCTAATCTCACTAGTAAGTGTATAATGTGTATTCGATTTTCAAGAAATTTCGGCAGCATTTCCCCGCAGTTCTCCAAGTACACCGATGTACATGGGCAAATGCCCACTGACATATGTACTCAGAGAACAGACGGGGAAGTGCTGACAAAACATCATGAAAACTGAATACACATTATACACTTACATCCTAAGTGAGATTAAGTGTTCAAGAACAGTCACAAACTGAGGACTATCCAAGATTTACTCCTAATGAGTAAATCTCGGACGGGTTTCTAGGCCAATAAAATACATGTATATATGTTGTCATTCCTATACCTAAAATCATAGTATCATCGTTCATATCCTAGGTTTTGTGTAACATTATTTAATTTAATTCATTATTCCATTTGGATAAGTTATTTCATTCATCATTAACCTAAATCAATCATAATCAACTACACAATTTTGAAGAACAATTATATATTGAAATAAGTTAAATCAATCACTAACAAGAGAGAAAGAAAGCAATAACAATTTATTAAATTCATTCATTCATCATTAACCCTAGTTAATAGTTATTAATCAACTACACAATTTTGGAGAACAAATTATATATTGAACTAAGTTCATACATTCCTCGTTTAACCCTTATTAATCAATATTAATAAACCCTAATTATCAATAATAATCTTACAGAAAACTCACTACACTGGTGGAGCAGGCTGTGGTGGTGGCGGACGGAGGTGGAGGTGGTCACGACTGTGGCTGTGGAGGTGGTCGCAACTGTGGCCGGAGGTGGAGGTGGATATGATTGAAGCTGCGGTGAAGCAGGTGGCGACCAGTGGCAGGATGACAGGCTGTGGTTGTGTACATTGGCAGAGATGACTGAGCAAACAAGCGGCGGTTACGGCGACTGAACTGGAGCGGCGGCGGCGAGCTCCTCAGCGGTGGTTCCTCTCCATAGCGGTGGCGGCAGGCTCCTCTCCACAGTGGTGGTGGCGAGCTCCTCTCCACAGCAGCAGCGGCGGTGGTGAGTGGCAACACAGAATCGCGAGACCTAGCTTGAGCGGCAATAGAGAATCAGGAATGAAACAAAGAAGGGGAAGAGACTGGCTCACGTTGGTGCTATTCAATTAATTATCGGCGTTGGTTATTGCTTAAAATTGACGCTTAACACCATCTAAAAACACCAGGATGAGGTGTTCGTCATCGGTTTCAACATATAATAATCGACGTCTATCCACATACGTCAAACAAAAAATTTGGGATTGAGTTACAATCATAGTTTTCGGTTTGGAACCTAACACCTATGCCTATTAGGCAAATTGGGGGGGGGGGTTTCGCGGGGACAACGCACGAACAAACATCCTCGTCGGTTCCCATGCAACACCTGATGCAGAATAAGGTATGAAATTTTGCCTCACAAGGGGTATTTAGGCATCTGTTATGTTCTACATAACCGACACCATATGGGGGGGATTTCACAGGGCTTGGCACGGAACATGAGTCATCGGTGTGTACACAATCGACATCGAATTGAAAATTTTGGAGGCAATTTTTTCCCTAGAAAATTATATTTTGCGGGTAATTTTGGATGTCGGTTCTTATTTCTACTAGCTGACGTTAAAGAAAAAGTGATACCCGTGTCTTTTTTAAAGTGGCCGGCCTCCAGACATAGGTGTCGGTTGATAGTTTTTAACCGACATCGTAGTTTACTAGCGTCGGTGTTTGATTTACTATCGTAGTTATACGTCATTTCTGTACTAGTGACATGATGGGTTTGGAAAATTAATATGTATGTGTGTGATATAGATATGGCTTTTATCATTGTAATGTAATTGAAATAAACATCCAATAGTTTTGGTTATGGATAATCACTGAGAAACGTCAAAAATTCATCTCCAATTATTCATAAAGTAACCATGTACCCTTATACGAGAGGTGCTTTTCCAAGTAGTAGTAATCCAATAAATCAAGTTCAGATTCAATTTAAACACAATCAACCCAATCAATATGAAATTATTAGATGAAGCTTAGTATCACCATTGTCTTCATATAATGTGGATTTGGTCTAATCTTTGTCCTATCGGTATGGTTCAGGGTCACTTCGGGGTTGGATTATTGTTGTACTTAAAAACACAAAAAATTTCATATTATGGGTCCCTAGAACAGAGAACCCTAACTAGAAATTACAAGTAACCTTAATATTTTAAGTTATCATCAGAATCGTCATAATTAAACATGATCAAATTGTATCAAATTAAACATCCTATTGACAAGATATACATCATTATTTCCCAAAGTTAGGGTTTGCATATAATCATCATTTATATTTATGCCTTAAAGCATACTTTTTTACTCCAAGACTAGCTTAGATCTTGAAACAAACTTATTTTTTGACTCTACATTTTTAGAGAAATTTGATACACACATGTGTGTGTATAGATTTAGGATCAATTTGTAAAAAGTGTGTGTGTGTGTGTAGATTTAGGATCAATTTGCAAAATGTTTTACAAAACTAATTGATTACTAAATATTCAAAACCCTCCACCTCACCCAAGTTGGGGCACAGCTGGTCTGCATTTCAAATTGGGGGTAACTACCCCTTTGCCTTTATGTAGTAACCTAGCCTAGTCATGTAAATTAGGGCAGTGAAGTAATCCCCTTGCAGGGATTGTTCTCCCCTTAGCCCGTGCATGAGCGAGTAAGGAGGTCAACATTCAGGTTGACTCTTGTCCTTAGGCCCTGGAAGCTTAAACCTTAGCTTGGGTTGGCTTTAACTAAGGTCGGTGAGTTTTCTAGCCTGCACAGCAGGCCCAAAGATAGTCGAAGAAGCATGATAAGGGTCAGAGCTTTATGAAGGAAACTAAGACCAGGAGGAGGAGAATCACTGAGAATCGAGGTAACTTGGAAGTTGGGGAAGCTTGTTGGGGTCCCAAAAATGAATTCTCACCACTGGTGCAGCCTCATGGTGGTCACAAGAGGATTACCAGCAAGGAGCTTCAAGCAATAGATGCCAAAAGTTGGGGACCGATCTTGGGGTTCCTTAGACCTCCCTATTATTGGGGAACCTTTGTGGACTCCTTACAGTGCTTAGGGCCAAGATAATTGGTCGGAGTCAATGGGAGTTGTTAGGGCAAGATCGTCAATTCCATATATGAAGGTGGAGCTCTTCAGAGGGCTTTGGGTGTTTTTGCGCACAATTAAAAGTAGGATCTAGTTGTAGGAGTTGTGGGAATACTAGAGTGGTAGCCTTAATATCTTAGAATCTATAGGAATTAGGCATTATCTCCACAAAAAGAGATAACCATCATGTCGAGAGTTGTTGAGTTTGGCTCAACTTCCTAAAGCTAATGAGACTATTCTTAGGGAAAATGGTGGTTGGTGGTCACAAAATGGGTCAGGGAGAGTCTGAACTGTAGTGTATGGTCTTTTTTGTGGGGTAGAAGATAACCACGAGTTGTTGGATCTATATCAGATAAATGGGCTTATAACTTGTATGTGTTTCACGTTGAGACTCCAGGTTAGACCAACATTGGTATATGACTAATAATTGAAATCTTATTTTAAACCAAGTCCATTCAATATTTTCTAAGAATATCTTAATTTGTCAAAAATCAACTAGGTCTCTAGAAGCATCCAATTTCTAGTAGATTTAGGTTCATCATTATTTTATCCTTACCTCTACTTAAGCAAAACTTAAGCCCAAAAATGTAAATAAAACAACCACTTTCTTGCCTTTGAAATAATTCACTTAATTAAATTCCACAATCCACATATGAATTTATCATCACAAAGAATTTTAGGATTATTCTCTTTAACCATTATCCATTTTTGGACCAAGAATCATACTCAAAAAGTATTATTTCATATTTGAAACTTGAGGTTCAAAGAATGACACGATAATTCTTTAATTGATTATCCATTCCATCAACCAACTTGAAACTTCTAGAATTTTATTTATGCTTCATTCAATTAGAAATCATCTGAAGCCATTATTGATATATAAACAAAGGCATGCAATATTGATTTGGAACAATTGTGTTTCATGAACTTATTAATAACACAACTACACATAATTCAAATATTTAAAAGTCCAATAAAATGTTGCATTAGTTACATTAAATTTATCAAATTCTCAAAATTCCATATTTCTACATCCTTCCCTCCTTATGATGATTGTTTCCTCAAAATTCGACCTAGATAGAGAAAAAATGTGGTTGTGCTTTCTCCATGTATGTCTTTAGCTTCCATGCAACTTTGTCTTCGCCATGGTGTTTCCATAGAGATTTAATCATTTCAATTCTTTTATTTTTGCACTCCTTCACTTTTGAATCCAAGATCCTTATGCATGCCTTTGGGTAGGACAACATACCTTCGAGGTCTAATGGTTTTATGTTCAACTTATGGAGAAAATATTTATTACCCTAATTCTACACTCCTAATGGCTACAAAGACAAAGTCCAATGGACATGGACGTCTGTCCCTCAAATGGATCAGATAACATATGCATGAATAAATCCTTTACCAACAAGATAGAGAACTAAGGTCTGAATATCTTGGCATATAAAAATATTTCTAAATAGTACCTAACACAAGCTCTTATTTCCATATTTCAACCCATATGAGTTCCGTTTGCATGTCATTATATATCATCAGAGTAAGAACATCAATTATTATATAAGAGTAAAAGCAATAATCATTATGATAGCATCACGTGTACATGTTACCTAAAATCATAAAATGGGTACACATCAACACAACTATGTTTGGTACGCTATAAAAGACATAAATTTGTAGGTTTAAGAGAACATATATGTTTGACAAAACTTAATGTAATAGCAAGAAAGAAAGAAACACCATTACATACTTTCTTATTAATAAGACAATTTGTTTTAGGGGCATTTCTATTATACTAAACAACATTTTATTGACATTGACCAGCTTCCCAAAGGAAGGATCCAGGAGGGGCATTTAATCCTAGAGGCCTAATGTCACCTTATTTCTACTAGAAGAAACTCAAGAACTAAAGTCAAAGAGCTAACCCTATTTTAGCATGCCTTGTGCCCTTACCCCAAGAATATAGGAAGGTGCACAAGGTCTGTATATTGGACAAGTTCAATTATGTTCAAGGTTTGTTTAGCATATTTCAAGAAAAACGGATGTACTAATCATAGGGAGTGAGTATCTCAAACAAGTATATAAAGCAAATAAATTTTAAGCATACCTACATGAAAGAAAGTTCAATACCACTAGTCTAGCCAATAGGAGGATAAAGTGTACCTTGAGTAGAGAACAAGATATATATTTTGATTTAAAATCATATTTAGATACCCTGACTAGATCTCAAAAATTAGATCATTATAGATATCTTGACAATTCAAATGAGTACATTATGATTAAAACCAAAAATATTTAGACCACACTAATTATATCATGGTAGTTGGATGTGTCACCTAAGTCTAGATATCATTCCCTTCAATATTGATCCTAATGTCTCAACTAGATCATGCAAGGTTGTTATCAAGCTACATCATGCAACATGAACTCATTTAGATATTAGGGTGACACAACATTGCCAAATTAGAGATATAACATAAGGGCTTCATGACCTAAAATATAGAAATCATGATATTAAAGTTAAGCTAAACAACCTAGGCATCAACATAGTCAAATTAGTCTTTTTCATGAAAGATAGTCTTCCCTAGAGTATAAGTTAGAACAAGTAAGATTTGGTGTCATAAAAATATTTAATCTATTGCTTTAAAGTCATAATGTAGCATGTATCATCGCTAGAACAAGATACATACAAGAATATGTTGACTTGAGAGTTATACATTTCCCATATTTTGATAATGACTTGACCATTCCATTCCTATGTATCTAATATTTTGGTTCACTATTGATTTCAGGCTTTAGTACATGAAAATGATCAAATTACACAAGCCCTAGCTTGTCCAAGTTCAAGTCAAAAGCAATGCAAGTGTGTATTTTGGGAAACCACTCCAAATGACCTTAGATTATTTTTGTAATCACTTGTATTGATGATATGACTTGTAACTAAGATGAGAAAAAATTAGGGACACTCAATTTCAACATTTGATCACTCAAAAGTCAATTTAGAAAATTTGTCATGGGCTGTTCATCGGTCGAGTTGGAAATTCGACCAATCTGGTGATGGATTTTCTGAAGATGACCAATTGGTCGAGTTGCACACTCACAAAACTTGATCGATCGATCAACTAAGCAAAATTTATTTTGACTCATCGGCCGAGTTTCCCAGAGAAAACTTGACCGATAGTTTGAAAATTGTCTTTGTCACTTAGTGGATCAGTCAACTTATCTTTATTAAAACTTGACCGAATGTACTGTACGAAAAATGCAGAAAAAGTGATTATAACCATTGGAGAGTTGTTTTGAGTAATAATAGATACGTTGTAACATGGAAAATGGCTATATTTCACCCTTAAGTGATCCCACACTCAAGGGAACACCCCCAACTATAAATAGGACCCCTTGGTGTTCATTCTAAGTTTGCTCATTCATGATATTCTAAGTCCTTGGTATAGTTGAATGTGTTGCAACTCTTTGAGCCCCTTTCTCTCTCTCATTTATAAAGAATGTTGTGATTATGAGTGAGTTAGTCCAGTTGTAAGAGATCTACCTCCATGTGCTTGTAAAGCTCTCATTCCATTCCATCTTCCCTACCCCCTTTCTCAAAGAAGAAAAGGTTGAAGCAAGCTACTCTGATTGAAGATGATGTTGTTGATGTTCTTCTTCAAGGTTAAATAAGAGGTGAAGATATTCTCCAGGTGAAGGAGAAGGGAAAGGCCAAGATTCAAGAAGAGTGGGCAAATTCCTTCAAGGCCAAAGACTTGATGCAAATGTGGGTAAATCCTTGTTGAAGGCTGAAGACATCTTGATCAAGTGGGTAAGTCCTTGTGTAGGTGGAAGACTCTTGTCTTGAATAGGGAAGTCCTTGGATGTATGGTGGTCTCCTTATATCTCTTATGAATGAATATAAGTATACATAGATTGCAAAATCTTAGAGGTTGGCCTCTATAGGTAGTGGATTGACTCTCTCCTAGTTTGAAGAGTGGAACCACTCTAAACGACCTTATCCAAGTGCATGTTTCAATTTCTCTCATCCTTGCTATGATTGGTTAGTTAGGACTTCAATTTTCTTTTAAGCTATTGGTTTTGATTGACATAATTTGAAGGTCTAGCTTATCTTGTGAGAATTTTGAAGCTCTATTCAACCCCCCTCTATAGACCTAGATCCAACAAGTGGTATCAGAGCTAAGGATCTTCTCCAACAATCTCATATGAGATGAGAAGATGGGAAACAACCTAATTAGTTCACTCAACCTAGAGGGAGGCTTCTCCATGCATCCTCAGGTCTTCGAGGGCACCAACTTTCTCTATTGCAAGAGGTGTATGCAGTTCTACATTCAAGGGATGAACTTTGATATGTGTAAGATGATGGTCACACCATACAAGGAGCCAACTAGAGCTATTTCAACATGGAATGAAGCTGCACTAAAAGAAGCCCGACTCAATGCCAAAGCCAGAAGCATCCTCTATGCAGCCCTTACCCCAACATATAATATAGTTCAACCACATATCATCATGGGATACCACCTATGAGATTTGGGATAAGTTGTGCATTACCTATGAGGACACAAAGCAAGTCAAGGAGGCTAGGATATACATGTTGAACAACCTTCTAGAGAACTTCAAGATCAACAAGAAAGAGAGGATTTTGAAGTTGTACTCTAGGCTTTATGTGATTATCAATGGTCTAGATGTTTTGGGCAACACTTTGGATAGATGTGTAATTAACTCCAAGATCTTGATGACTCTACCAAAGAGATGGGAGTCAAAGGTAACCTCCATGGAAGAAGTGAGGAGCCATAGTGAGATCCCAACCAAAGAGCTCATTGGCAACCTCCAAGCTCATAATCGAAGGCTTGAAAAACAAGAAGAAGAAGCCAAGCAAGAAGATGAGGAAGCCAAGAATATCAAAGATAGTTCTTTCAAAGAACAAGTGGTGGTTGTCATCCTTCAACAACAACTTTCTTGCCAGACATCTCCCTCCTCCTCTAGTGAAGATGATGGCCCTAGTGAGCATGAAGCCCACTACACCAAGGGCAAGCACTTCAAGGGAGATCAATCCTCCTCGTCTACAACTAGATGCTACAAGTGTGGACAAAAGGGACACTACAAGAGTGAATGTCCTAAATCAAGAAAGTCACACCACAAGGTCATCTCCAAGAAGGAGGAAGAGTACAAGACGGAGAGCAAGTACATGAGAAAGGAAAGAAGGAGAAAAGACACAAGAATGCAGCTAATGCATCTTGGGAGGAATCATACTCAAGTGACTCTAGCTCCGAAGAAGATGGAGAGTGCCACCTTGCACTAGTGGCCTCCATGTTACAACCTCGATTTTTCTTATATGACTGTAATTGCAATTATTTCAAATGAAAGGCACTTGGTTGTAAATTGCATGATTTGTGATAAACATATGGATTTCTTTTACAACTCTTCCTTGTGAATGGTTTTTTATGGACCCTTTGGTAAATAATAGGTCCAAAATAATAAAAGAGGAAGATAAGTTAAAAGGGAATAAGAATTTCATAAATAATAATGAAAATTGAGATAAAGGTGAAAGTATAAGAAATAGATAATGGATGGTGATTTGAACCCCACATGGATCCTTGAGATGTAAGGAATTGAAATAAATGAATATAATAAAGTGTGAAAAAGGAAATATGAATTATATATATATAAGCAATAACTTGCACTTAAAGAAAAGGTTCGTTTTCTTTATAGTTATGGCCCCAAATTTGGCGTGATCATAGATTAAGTTATTATTAAGTTTCCCTCAAAATATGGGATTAAACGGAGCCATGGTTTGAGAGTTATGATTTTTCAAATTTATCTTAAAATGAAAAGGATTTTCCTTAAAATAGAAACCAGACTCTCCTTTGTTTGGGCGTGAGTGATGCGGACTATTGGATCTTGATCCAACAGAGGCTGCTCATCGTCTAGTTCCACCTGAACTAGGAAACAGGCCGCCCAGTGAGATCTTTCCACCCGACTTTCCTCATAAATTAGTGCATGTGCGAGCTAGGAAATATCATGGTTGAGTCTAGGAGGGAATTTCGCGCATCATATACCCTGGTTCTTCATACTTTGGATACATCTAGAAGAAATGCCTAATTGCCTAAAAAGGTAGGTGACGGCGGGGGTTGGGAAACCCTAAAATTGACCCCAAGTCCTATATATATGACCCCCTCTCAATTGCTAATGACCTCACAATTGCAACTGGCCGCTTGCCCTATGCTCTCGTGCCCTGGATCAATGAATTGATGTTGCTCCGATGAGCTCTCAGCTGCGGCGCCGCTGTAAGGTTTGCTGCTGGATCAAGCGAGGAGGAGAAGTAGCTGTCGTTTGATTGGGATCCACAGTGGGCCGCGAGTTAGATCAACGGCCCTGAAGAGCTCTGTGTTTCTGATGTTGTGAGTGGGTGTGTGCGCTTAGAACTGCACGATCGCATGCAGTCAACAAAGACCAGCGATCTGATAGCTGAAGATAATCCAAAAATCCCAGGTTAAGTCACCTCTCTAGTCGAAATACAAAAAAAATTGATGAATCTTGCATAATTCGTTAAAAATAGATCCTTTGGCCGAAAAATAAAAGTAAATAGTGCTTTTTGATCAAAAAAATACGTGGAGTATGATAAAAATGTAATTGGAGCCTGATATTGCTTGCAATTTAAAAAGTACACAAAGTTATCACTTTTGATGTATTAAATTATGGTGAAACCCTATTTTGATTTGGAACTCAAATTTAATGGCTCTTTTGGATTGTTCTAAGTAATATTAACTTGTTGAGGATAAAAGAGAAAGTTAATTATGAAAAAGGTATTTTTATGCTTGTTTTAGGGTTTTATGCACATGATTATGTTTAGAAACCTTAATTTGGGGGAAAATGGGTTTTAATTATTTAAATCTGAAAATGTAATTATATAACAAAGATTTGGTGATCTAAACCTTGTTTTAAGATTAAAGAACCCTTAATGAGGATAATTGGGATAATTAGGGTTTTTGAGAAATAAGAAATCTATTTTAGGGTTGTTAGCCTAAAAAGGGGATAAAATTGGATAAAGAAACCTAAGGAATCCTAATGAACCCTAAGGGTCTTGAAAGCCTTAGAAAGTATCCCCATGTCTTTAGGAACGTGTTTTGACATTAGGTAATCTATATGTTTTAGGAATTAAGGGTTTTTGTTTTTTGCAATAAACTGCTTGCTTGGACAACTTGTTGAATTTGGATTATTTTGCTCAAGAATAGGTATGTGGTTACGCTTATGATTAAATCATTTTAGTTTCCTGATGATTCTTGAAGTTTTATCAATTTCTTGGAATAACTGCTTGATTGCCTTTTATTTCATGCAATTATAAAGTGACTATGACTATCACCATAATTATATGTGCATAACTAGCTTAGATCATGGTCCTCCTTTGTAGATATGATGTTGATGAGATAGATGACCTAGTACATGGTCTACCCATGAGGCAGGACCATTAGGTTATCACTAGTTAGTGATTGGACTACCTTGGGTAGGGCCATGCGTCTCCACAACCCTATGTATTGATCTACATGTAAGGTAGGATCATGGGGGTTAGTTGAGATCTACCATCTGAGAGGCAGTAACTATGTCCACTGCAGGGACAACATAGAGGCTAGGGTATGTAAGGATTGAGTAGTCATGTTTAAAATGTAAAGTTTGTTTGTTAAACCATAATTGTTTTCAATATGTTGTTACAAGTAAATGTAAGATTATTATTTCCCCCACATAACAGTATAATTCATTATACTTACCTCTATTTTGTTTGTCGGCGTTTTAGGTTATCAAGAAAATGGATAATCCTTTAAAGTGACATTGATGAAATAAAGCTTAATAAATAATAGGAGGATCATAGATAGATAAGTTCTTTCTTGGGTAAAGAATTCCACTTCCCATATTTTGCAAGGTATGAAAAGAAAAATTTTATTTCATTAAAAGTTTAGTTTCTATAGAATTTATTAGTTATTGTTGATTATTTGCAAAACCACTGATCCTATTCAGGGATAACGCCTCTGACCTCTTGGTCTCCCTTAACTAGGTGTTATAGGGAGGTGGGGTCATTACAATTGGTATCAGAGCTATGGTTTTCCGTTTAATCTTGCGTAATTATTAAACTTTACAAACTCTTTAGAGCCCCAGAGAGTTATTAGAGGATTTTCTTAGAATGGAGGTGTCTAGAAAAGGATCACGGTCTGGGGGCTGGTAATATTTTCCTCCACCCCACTAGTCGGTCACGAGGACTCCCAGACGCAGTGTGACTGCCTGGCCAAAATCCAAAGAATTGACTTGAAGTAAGATACCTATAGGTTTTCTTATCTATCTTCATCCCTTCTTCACCTCTTATTTCTGGAGAAATATTAAGAGCTTAGGGATTTCTCTCTCTCCACCACCTCCTATGTTTGGGAATACAAAGTGTTAAGGATTAAGAAATCCTCCATCAAATTAATAAAAGATACGTAAATTAGATGTCATCGACATTAGTATAATTAGTTTAAACATAAACTGAAGGTTTGATTGTATGCTTATGTAGATGGCTCGCGTGAAGACCGTAGTGATCCCTGAGGCCACTGATAACCCTGCTAAGGGTTGACCTCCCCACAAGGGAAAGGGATCTTCTGAGAAGAGGAAGAGGAACCATGGTGGTGAATCCTCAAGGAAGAGAAAGAGACATGAGGTAGAACCAGAGGAAGTCCCCGATCCTAAACCAGTGCCCTTTGACAACTCAGAGATGGACCAAGAAGAGGAGCACATGTCTGAAGATGAGGTCAAGGTTGAAGAAAACTTGATTTGTGGTCCAGGACCTACAATGGTAGTCCACACACCTGATGCCATGTGGATGGAACAATAGAAGAGGCTGATTGAGGCCATTAGTGCCCTGGCCCTCAGGGATATAGCCAGAGACGAGAATGGTGAACCACTTTCTGTCCATCCTCGACTTAGAGTCACCATTCTGGACTTCGTCAAGCTGGACATTGAGAATATCTGGGGAGAAGATAAGACCGAAGTAGTTGACAAAGCATATGCTTGGTTGATAGCAATCGAGAATGGGTTTCACATGTTGGAAGTGCAGCCGAACAAGAAGGTTCCTTTTGTTGTACATCTCTTGGAAGGAGCAGCCAAGATCTGGTGGGAAAACCACATCATGGGTTGAGATCTGAGTGCAGACCCAATGGCATGGACCAACTTCAGGACTATCTTCACAGCTAGATTCATTCATGTCTCAGCTAAGAAGGAGAAGGAAAGAGAGTTTACCAACCTGGTCCAAGGTAACTTGTCATTCGTAGACTTTGGCCACAAGTTTTGCATTCTGGAGCATTTTGGGCACATGATGGATGATGAAAGACGAGTGGACCATTTTTTGGAACGTCTTCATCCTTCCATCAAGCCTCATGTGATGGCAAGTAAACCAAAAACCTTCACCAAAGCCTACAACACCACCCTGGACATTGAGAGGACAGTGATGCCTGCTCAAAATCCAACCAAAGGAAATTTGGGTTTCACTGAAGGTACCCAAGGCCAGAAGAATGATCCCAAGAAAGGACAAGGGCACAATCATACCAAGGGAAAGCATGGAGGAAAGGGAAAACCCCGTCATGAGAACAACCAACCTAGGTGTCACACCTGTGGAAAATGGCATTTAGGTAAGTGTCGCTACAAGAAGAGGACATGCTACCATTGTCAGCAAGAGGGACATCTTCAAGCCAACTGTCCTCTTCCAGACTTGAGAGGACCAGGACCAGTAGCAGCCCCACCTGTAGTAGCCCAACCTATAGCTGCAGCCCCACCTGTTGGAGAAAGAAGACAAGCTTGAGCTTTTTCTATTGACAATGAGGAGGCTCAAGCTCATGCTAATCGGTTGATAGAGGGTAATAACCCTTAGAGTTTTCTTTTATATTTTAAGATAAGCATGTAATGGTCCAATGTATGGTGAAAAACAATGTAGGCATGCTTGAAGTCATGGGACACAATGTAAAAGCTTTATTTGACTCTGGATCTACTAATACTTTCATTTCAAGAAATCTCACAACTATGCTTTGTTTGGATATCAATGATTTAGGGTATATCTTGGATGTCACAACCCCAAGTGGTCAAATCTTTAAGTCCCTTTTGAAAAATCATGTGATACCTGTTAAATATCGAGATCATGAGTTCCCTATGGATTTTATCCTCCTTGACATGAATGACTTTGATGTGATCATTGGTATGGATTGGATTTATACCTATAGGGCCAATATTGACTGTAGGGAACATAAGGTAATCATAAAGAAACCAGGTCACCCACCATTCATCATTAGGGGTAGGAAGGATGCTACCACCGGCCTGTATGTGTCAGCTTTGAAGGCAGAGCGGATGATAACCAAAGGTTATCAAGCTTTCCTAGTAGTCGTTACCGATCTGAAGCCCAAGGTGCAGCCCTTAGAGGAAATAGAGGTAGTCAGGGACTATGTGGATGTTTTCTCGGATGATTTACTTGGGATTCCTTCATAGAGAGGGGTAGACTTTTCGATAGAGCTAGTTCTCGGGACAAACACTATTTCATGAGCACCTTATAGGATGGCCCCTGTTGAGTTTCTCGAGTTGAAGAAACAACTGCAACAACTGCTAGACAAAGGTTTTATCCGCCCTAGCACATCACCATGGGGAGCACCAATTCTCTTTGTAAAGACGAAGGAAAATATGCTCAGAATGTGCATAGACTACCGGATGATCAACCAGGCTACCATTAAAAACAAATACCCTTTACCTCGGATAGATGACACATTTGACCAGTTGAAGTCAGCTTGAGTCTTTTCAAAGATTGACTTGAGATCGGGGTACCACCAGTTGAGAGTCAAAAGTGAGGACATCTCGAAAACTGCTTTTAGAACCCGCTATGGCCACTACAAGTTTGTGTTTATGCCTTTTGGGTTGTCCAATGCCCCGAGTGTGTTCATGAACCTCATGAACAGTGTGTTTCAACCCTTTCTTGACACTTTTGTCATAGTGTTCATAGACGACATCTTGGTTTATTCCAATGACCTAGAACAACACCAAGACCACCTGAGCAGAGTCCTTGATATCTTGAGAAAGCAGAAGTTTTATGGGAAATTCTCAAAGTGCGAGTTTTGGATAGACCGAGTCATGTTCCTTGGACACATCATATGAGGAGGAACCATCTCGGTGGATCCAGCCAAGGTGTCAGTTGTTCAATATTGGCCAGCACCAAAGAATCCTTCAGAGATCCACAACTTTCTGGGATTAGATGGATACTATAGACGCTTTATAAAGGATTTCTCAAAGACTGCTCTGCCTCTTACCAAGCTCACCCGAAAGGATGAGAAGTTTGTGTGGTCAGACCTATGTGAAGCACGATTCCAAGAGTTGAAGGAGAAGTTGACTACAGCCCCAGTGTTGACTTTACCGTTCGGTAATGAAGGTTTTATGATCTTCACTGATGCATCAAAGGTGGGACTCAGATGTGTGCTAGAGAAACATAAACATGTTGTTTCCTATGCCTGCAGACAACTCAAACCCAATGAAGTGAATTATCCGACACATGATTTAGAGTTGGCCGCAATTATTCATGCCTTGAAGATTCGGCGACACTATCTGTATGGAGCCACCTTCGAGATCTTCACCAACCATAAGAGCTTGAAGTACCAACTGACTCAGAAGGATCTAAATCTGAGACAGAGGCAATGGATGGAATACATGAAAGACTATGATTTCACCATTGCCTATCACCCTGAAAAGGCAAATGTTGTAGCAAATGCTCTTAGTCGAAAATAGCTCAGGTGTGCAACTGTCTTGTCTAGCCAGTGGAAGAAGCTAGAAGATCTTGTGGAGTGGACTCCATAACTATTAGAAGACCGAGTCTGTTTGGCTAATATACGGATTAAACCTAACATGTTGACTGAGTTGGTAGCTACCCAGTTAGCCAGTCCAGAGCTTGAAAAGATGAAAGGTTTGCTGGAGAAACCTCAGACCCATCTCTTTATAGGAGTGGATGGCAGAATCTGATACAAGAGTCATATTTGGGTTCCTAAAAGTTCACTTTTGAAGGATCGTATCATGTAAGAAGCTCATGGTTTGAAGTACACAGTACACCCTAGCACTACTAAAATGTTTAAGGATCTGCACCAGTACTTTTGGTGGCCCGGAATGAAAAGAGATATAGCGGCATATGTGGCCAGTTGTCTCACTTGCCAGATGGTGAAGGCTGAGCACCAGTGACCAGGTGGATTGTTACAGTCGATTGAAATTCTTAAGTGGAAATGGAAATAGATCACCATGGACTTTGTGGTGGGTCTCCCCAAGACCAAGAGAGGTCATGATGCAATATGGGTTGTGGTAGATCGCCTTACCAAGTCGACACATTTCCTCACCCTAAAGACCACTGCCAAGGTGACAAACTTAGCTGAACTATACATCCGAGAGATTGTACGACTACATGGTGTTCCGAGTTCGATCATTTCTGATCGCGATCTGAAGTTCACTTCCAAGATGTGGAAGTCGGTACAAGAGGAACTTGGCACTAGACTAAAGTTTAGTATAGCGTATCACCCCCAAATTGATGGACAGTCAGAGAGGACAATCCAGACTTTAGAGGATTTGTTGAGAGCTTGTGTGCTCAATTGGGGTGGTTCATGGGAGTAGTGCCTGCCCCTCACTGAGTTTGCTTACAATAACAACTACCAAGCCAGTATCAGGATGCCACCATATGAAGCTCTCTATGGGAGGCCGTGTCGGTCGCCACTTCACTGGGATGATGTTGGTGAGAGGACCTTGTTGAGGTCAGATGAGCTCCAGGTGTATGTAGATAATGTCGCTTTGATCAAGCAAAGGCTGAAGAGAGCCCATGATTGAAAGAAGCCGTATGCATATGCAAAGCGGACTAACTTGCACTTCACCATGGGAGAGCATGTGTTTTTGAAAATCTGACCCCTCCGAGCTATAGATAAGAATAGAAGAAAACTGAGTCCCCGATATGTGGGTCCATTTGAGATTTTAGAACGGATTGGTGAAGCTGCTTATCGTTTGGCCTTACCCCCTCAGTATAGTATGATGCATGATGTTTTCCACGTGTCTAATCTGAAGCACTGTGTGAAGGGCCCGAGCCATGTGTTGAGCATTGAACCTATTGAGCTCCAAGGGAGACTGACATATCCTGAGTCACCTGTGAGAGTACTGGATACCAAGGTGAAAGAACTCAGAATTAAAGAGATAGAGATGGTAAAGGTTCTTTAGAAGAACCATGGGGAGAATGAAGCCACATGGGAGTTGAAGACGGACATGGAAAAGGCATACCCTAAATTGTTTGTTTGATTGGATGAATTTTGGAGACAAAAATCTTATAAGGAGGGGAGGATGTTACAACCTCGATTTTGATTATATGATTGTAATTGCAATTATTTCAAAAGAAATGTACTTTGTTGTAAATTGCATGATTTGTGATAAACATATGGATTTCTTTTACAACTCTTCCTTGTGCATGGTTTTTCGTGGACCCTTTGGTAAATAATAGTTCCAAAATAATAAAAGAGGAAGATAAGTTAAAAGGGAATAAGAATTTCATAAATAATAATGAAAATTGAGATAAAGGTGAAAGTATAAGAAATAGATAGATAAGTGTGGTTTTGATCATAATGGATGGTGATTCGAACCCCACATGGATCCTTAAGATGCAAGGAATTGAAATAAAGGAAAATAATATTTAAGCAATAACTTGCACATAAAGAAAAGATTCGTTTTATTTTGAGTTATGCCCCCAAATTTGGCATGATGATAGATTAAGTTATTATTAAGTTTCCCTTAAATTTGGGATTAAAGGGAGCCACGGTTTGAGAGTTATGATTTTTACAAGTTATCTTAAAATGAAAAGGATTTTCCTTAAAATAGAAACCAGACTCTCCTTTGTTTGGGTGCGAGTGATGCGAACCATTGGATCTTGATCCAACAGAGGCCGCTCATCCTTTAGTTCTACCTGAACTAGGAAACAGGCCACCCAATGAGATTTTTCCACCCAACTTTCCTCGCAAATTAGTGCATGTGCGAGTTAGGAAATCTCATGGTTGAGTCCGGGAGGGAATTCCGCGCATCATAGACCCTAGTTCTTCATACTTTGGATACATCTAGAAGAAATGCCCAATTGCCTAAAAAGGCAGGCATCGACGGGGGTTGGGAAACCCTAAAATTGACCCCAAGTCCTATATATATGACCCCCTCTCAATTACTAATGACCTCACGATTGCAACTAGCCGCTTGCCTCTTCTCTCGTGCCCTGGATCGACGAATTGACGTTGCTCCGACGAGCTCTCAGCCACGGCACCACCGTAAGGTTTGCTACTGGATCGGGCAAGGAGGAGAAGCAGATGTCGTTCGATTGGGATCCACAGTGGGTCGTGAGTTAGATCAAAAACCCTGAAGAGCTCCGTGTTCTGAAGCCGTGAGTGGGTGCACACGCTTAGAACCGCATGATCGCGTGCAATCAACGAAGATCGGCGATCCGATGGCTGAAGATAATCCAAAAATCCCATGTTAAGTCGCCTCTCTAGTCAAAATACAAAAAATTTGATGAATCTTGCATAATTCGTTAAAAATAGACCCTTTGGCTGAAAAATAAAAGTAAATAGTGCTTCTTGATCAGAAAAATACGTAGAGTCTGATAAAAATGTAATTGGAGCTTGATAGTGCTTGCAATTTACAAAGTACACAAAGTTATCACTTTTGATGTATTAAATTATGGTGAAACCCTAATTTGATATGGAACTCGAATTTAATGGCTCTTTTGGGTTGTTCTAAGTAATATTAACTTGTTGAGGATAAAAGAGAAAGTTAATTTTGAAAAAGGTATTTGTATGCTTGTTTTAGGGTTTTATGCACATGATTATGTTTAGAAACCCTACTTTGGGGGGGGGAATGGGTTTTAATGATTTAAATCTGAAAATGTAATTATATAACAGAGATTTGGCGATCTCAACCTTGTTTTAAGATTAAAGAACCCTTAATGAGAATAATTGGGATAATTAGGGTTTTTGAGAAATAAGAAATATGTTTTAGGGTTGTTAGCCTAAAAAGGGGATAGAAATTGGATAAAGAAACCTAAGGAATCCTAATGAACTCTAAGGGTCTTGAAAGCCTTAGAAAGTATCCCCATGTCATTAGGAAGGTGTTTTGACATTAGTTAATCTATATATTTAAGGAATTAAGGGTTGTTTGCAATAAACTACTTTCTTGGACAACTAGTTGAATATGGATTATTTTGCTCAGGAACAGGTATGTGGTTACTCTTATGATTAAATCGTTTTAGTTTCCCAGTGATTCCTGAAGTTTTCTCGATTGCTTGGAATAACTACTTGATTGCCTTTTATTTCATGTAATTATAAAGTAACTATGACTATCACCATAATCATATGTGCATAACTAGCTCAGATCTTGGTCCTCCTCTGTAGCTCTGATGTTAATGTGATAGATGACCTAGTACATGGTCTACCCGCGAGGTAGGACCATCAGGTTATCACGAGTCAGTGATTGGACTACCTTGGGTAGGTCCATGCGACTCCACAACCCTATGTATTGATCTACCTGTAAGGTAGGATCATGGGGGTTAGTTGAGATCTACCATCTGAGAGGTAGTAACTATGTCCACTGCAGGGACAACACAGAGGCTAGGGTATGTAAGGATTGAGTAGTCATGTTTAAAATGTAAAGTTTGCTTGTTAAACCATAATTGTTTGTAATATGTTGTTACAAGTAAATGCAAGATTATTGTTTCCCCCACATACCAGTATAATTCGTTATACTGACCGCCGTTTTGTTTGTCGGCATTTTAGGTTATCAAGAAAATGGATAATCCTTTAAAGTGACATTGATGAAATAAATCTTAATAAAGAATTGGAGGATCATAGATAGATAAGTTCTTTCTTGGGTAAAGAACTCCACTTCCCATATTTTGCAAGGTGTGAAAAGAAAAGTTTTATTCCATTAAAAGTTTAGTTTCTATAGAATTTATTAATTATTGTTGATTATTTGCAAAACCACTAATCCTATTCAGGGATAACACCTCTGGCCTCTTGGTCTCCCTTTACTGGGGGTTATCGGGAGGCGGGGTTGTTACACTCCACTAGTGAAGAAATTGATGAGGCAAGTGAGGTAATCTTGCATGAGTTATATAAGGAAACTCTTATTCATATGCTTGTTTCTACCCATTCTTCTTTTGCTAAATATAAATCTAAAAGAAAAAAGTTAGGAAAACTTATTCATGATTTCTATGCTAAGCTTATATTTCTTGAGCTAAATGAGAAAAATCATCTTGAGGCATTGATAACTTGCAAGTCCAATATCTTGATCTTGAACTCCAATACAATGGAGTTGAAGTAGAGAATGGTGCTTACCTTAATAACATTGAAACGCTTAAGGAAGATAACCAAAAGTGCCTAAATGAGCCTAAAACTCTTAAAACTGAAATGCTAAATTTCAACTCATTATTGATGCTTGTAGGGATGAAAGGGATGTTTATCTTAAGGAAATTCAAGTACTTAAATCTAAAAATGCTAGGTTTCTTGGTCAAGTTAATGATTTATCTTCTAGACCTATCTTGCCTAGTAATGATATTGCTTATATTTCTCTTGAAAAAGATTCTTATTTGACTAAAGCCCTCTGTTTAGAGGTTGACCTTATTCATGCTAGAGATGATCTTTCAAGTTTGTCTTATACTATCAAATCTCTTAATGATGACAATCATAAATTTAGAGCCTCTCTGCAAAAATTCCTCAAAGGGAAAAAAACTCCCTTAATAAATCCTTGACCATTCTACCAAAAAAAGTGGTACTAATGGTTTGGGATTTGTAAGGGGAGAACCTAAGGGAAAGAACAAATCCAAAGGTAAGAAAAAGAGTAAAGAAACCTCCTTTTTCATTGGAGAGTCTTTTGGCACTAAGAACCCTATGATTTTTTCTCATTGCAAATGTGATGATCATTACTATACTTATTGTCTTTACAAGCCTAAGGGGACCAACCCAAAGATGAAATGGGTCCCAAAGCTACTCCATATCCCAAAGTTTGAGTTGGGAACTGCCACTCTCCTTTCTTGCAGGAAAAAGGTAGATGGATTGTTGATAGTGGCTTCAATAAGCACATGACAGGTGACATAAGCCACTTCAACAACTTCACTAAGAAGAAGGGAGGTTCGGTCACTTTTGGGGACAACAAGAAAAGTAAGTTTAAAGGTGAGGGTGATGTAGGTGAATCATTGTGTATCAAGAATGTTCTTTTTGTGGATGGCCTACATCACAATTTAATAAGTGTAAGTCAATTATGTGATAATGGTTACCTTGTGCAATTTACTTCTTTTAAATGCTTGATTCTAGATTCCCTCACCTATCAAGTCATATATAAGGGAACTAGAAGTGGTAATTATGTAATCGTGCTTGACTCTATTAAACCTATTGTTGGTAGATGCCTAGTAGTAACTTGAATAATATTTCTCTTTGGCATCATTGGCTTGATCATATAAATATACATCGGTTGAATAAGTTGAGGAAAAAGGGCTTGGTCAAGGGACTTCTAAAATTGGATTTTGAAAATTATGAGGAATGTCAACCTTGTACCCAAGGAAAGCAAACCAAGTCCTCCTTCAAATCCAAAGGAGTCCTTAGTACCAAGAGAGCTCTTGAACTTCTTCACATTGATCTATTTGGACTAATGATAACTCAATCGCTTCTTGGTTCCAAGTATTGCCTTGTTATTATCGATGATTTCTCTATATATACTTAGACCTTCTTTCTCATTTCCAAGTGTGATACGCTTGATGTTTTCTCTATTTTTTGTAAACGAGTTGAGAATGAAGCTTCTTGCCAGATCGTTTCCATCCGTAGTGATCATGGGGGAGAATTTAAAAATGATCTTTTTGAACATTTTTGTGAAGAATCTGGCTATGCACATAACTTCTCTTCACCTCAAACACCTCAACAAAATGGGGTTGTAGAGAGGAAGAATAGGTCACCATAGGAGATGGCTAGGACCATTCTTTTAGAGTTTGACACTCCAAAGAAGTTTTAGCCCGAAGCCGTCAGTACCTCAAATTTTTTACAAAACCGAGTTTTTACACATCCTTCTTTAAAGAAAACCCCCTATGAACTATGACATGGTAGAAAGCCTTCTATCGAGTATTTCCATCTTCAGATGTCCTTGTTTTGTTTTGAATACAAAATATTTTCTCGACAAGTTTGATCCAAAATCTTACTAGGCTTTCTTTCTTGGCTATAACACTACTAGCAAGGCTTATAGAGTGTTTAACGTTGATCTTGCTAATGTAGAAGAATCTATAAATGTTAAGTTTATTGAGACTAACCCCTCTATTCCCAAATGTATTGTTCCAAATAATGATATTGCATGTGAGGTCATTCCTATCCTAAAAGAACTCAACATCACCCAAAAGAGGTGGCCACTCAAGAAGAAGAGGAAGATGAAGAGAAGAAGGATCCAACTCCCCATTTTTCAAAGAATCATCTGAAAGAGCTGATTTTAGGTGATCCATTTGAAAGAGTGAAGACGCGGGCTACATTCAACAAATAACAAGCCAACAATGCCTTCATGTCACAACTCGAGCCAAAGAACGTCAAAGAAGCTATTGGGAATGATGACTGGATCCTAGTTATGCAAGAAGAGTTGGAGCAATTTGAAAAGAATATAGTATGGACCCTAGTTCTAAGACCAAGTGATAGAAATATCATTGGCGCCAAGTGGGTCTACCGCAACAAGCTAGATGAAAGCGGAAAAGTGGTAAGGAACAAAGCAAGGTTAGTGTCTCAAGGCTACAATTAGTAGGAAGGTATAGATTTTGATAAAACATATGCACCTGTAGCTAGACTTGAATCCATTCGTATGTTACTTGATTTTTCCAGTTTTAACATCCCAGGATTTGAGGCCTCTGATAACATGATCTTATAATGAATGATTGGACTACCCATATCACCAAGGTGCACCTCCTTTTCCGGGAGCCCATCACTAAAGAACTCTATAGCTAAGCGTGCTCAGCTTGGAGTAGTACTAGGATGGGTGACCAGTCGGGAAGTTTCCCCCACCTTGCGCGTGAGTGAGGAAAAAGTGCACAATTAAGGCTAGTGGTGGTCTGTGGGGCCAGTCATCATTCCTAAAACTCTACTAGAACCTTGGGCAGTGGACCCCGGTGTTACAAATGGTATCAGAGCCAAAACCCCTCAAGTAGGTGGGGCCCACGTGGGCATGTGGCATGCTAGTCTTGAGCCATGTGATCCAGGCATGTTGGAAAGGGTTGTCCATGGTTAATGTAGTCACCCTTGCACTGGTATTCCATGATCGGGAGATGGGTGTTCATGGGCCATTGTGGGTCTGCCTTAGATAGAATGATCTTAAAAGGAATGATTGGAGTACCCATATCACCAAGGTGCATCTCCTTTTCTGGGAGCCCATAACTAAAGAACTCCATAGTTAAGCATGCTTAGCTTGGAGTAGTACTAGGATGGGTGACCAGTCGAGAAGTTGACCCTAGCTTGCGTGTGAGTGAGGAAAAAGCATGCAGTTAAGACTAGTGGTGGTCTGTGGGGTCAGTCATCATTCCTGAAACTCTACTAGAGCATGGGGCAGTGGTCCCGGGTGTTACACCAGTTATAAAAACTTTCTTCTTTATTAAATGGATGTTAAAAGTGTGTTTTTGAATGGTACAATTGAGGAGGAAGTGTATGTTGCACAACCCCCATGCTTTGAACATGATACTTTATCTAACCATATTTATTTGTTGCAAAACTCTCTCTGTGGACTCAAACAAACACCTCAATCTTGGTATGAGAAATTAAAGAACTTTTTGTTAGATCATTGGTATATCATGGGCATATCATGGGCAAAGTAGATTCTACCTTGTTTCTAAGGCACACTTCTAACAATTTTCTTATCATTCAAATATATGTTGATGATGTCATTTTTGGCGGAACTAATCTTGATTTTTGTAAAGAATTTAGTGATCTTATGCATAGTGAATTTGAGATGAGTATGATGGGTGAGCTCACTTTCTTCCTCAACTTTCAAATCAAGCAAACTAAAGATGGGAACTTCATCAACCAAGGCAAGTATACAAGTGAGCTACTTAAGCGCTTTGGGATGTAGAACACCAAGATGATGGACACACCCATGTCAAACACCGCCAAACTTGATAAAGTTGAAGAAGGTGAAAAGATAGATGAGAATCTCTATAGAGGTATGATTGGAAGTTTACTTTACTTAACTGCCTCTAGACCTGATATAATGTTTAGTGTTGGATTATGTGCTCGCTTTCAATAAAATCCCAAGAAAGCACATCTTATAGCTGTCAAGAGGATTTTAAGGTACTTATCCAAAACCCCAAATTTTAGACTATGGTATCCCAAGTCAAGGGACTTTACTCTTACGACTTATAGTGATGCAGATTACGTGGAATACTTGATTGATAGAAAGTGCACAAGTGACACTTGCTTTCTCCTAGGACCATGCTTGGTGTCTTTTTTCCACAAGAAATAGAGCACAATGGCATTATCAACTACCGAGGTTGAATACATAGCAACCGGGAGTTGTTGTGCCCAAGTCCTATAGATGAAGCAAATGCTCCAAGACTTTAACATTCATTTCCATGTTTCTCCTATCTATTGTGATAATACTAGTGAAATTAACTTGTCATGTAATCCTATCTTGCATAGTAGAGCTAAGAATATAGAGGTTTTCCATTATTTTCTTTGTGATCACATTGCCAAAAAGGATATCTATATCATGCATGTGGACACGGAAAATCAGTCGACAGACATTTTCACTAAACCTCTAGCTAGAGAGCAATTTAATTTTATTACATCTAAATTGCTGATAACTTCTTTGAATGAATATGATATGCCTTCTATCTAGTTGTCATCTTATCTATACGATTTTCTTATGTTTTGATCACCATTGCTTGCTATTATGCTAAAATTAGTTTTTCATGCTCTTTTTGCCTTATTTTTCTCTTGTTTTTGGGTATTTTTTGCAAATGCTTGTTTTATCGCAAAATAGTACCCAACGATGAGTTATATGTGCCTAAGTATGTTCAAAATGCAAAATGGACTTGAAAAATAAATTTAATTAGCAATCTAATGGCTAGACATTAAGATTTCTAATGTTGGTTCAAGTGGATCATCGGTCGAGTTGCAAACTCGACCGATTAGTGGCCGAGAGATTTTTTAAAGAGCCTATCGATCGAGTTTTCGAGTTACAGAATTGACAGATGGTTGGGCCGGAGTAAACATAAGTTAGGTTTGTCTGACTTTTCTCCCTCTCAACTAGAGAAAAATTGACCGATCCAACCTCTAGCTCTCTCAATCTCTCAACCCTAGCCCCAACCTTCCTCTCCCTAGTCGTAGTTCGACCTAGATCGACCTTCCTTGACCTCTTTCCTTTTGACCCTAGGTGTGTGGATGGCTTGTGGTGGTGTTTTCCTTGTTTTTTCTCTCTCCATCCTCTCATCTCGTGTCCATGGCGTCCAATAGGAGAAAGAGAGCGGCCCCAGCTGGAGCACCATCGTCCTCTTCCAACTTGCATCTCATACCCTTCGACGATACCTTCTTTGTCTGCAATGAGGCTCTCAATAGGTACAAGGAGATTATTTCTAGGAATCCTTTTCCATTTTGTGCCCTTTTTGATCCAACCCCACATAGACAAAGGGTTATCAATCAAGTAGCCAAGTTTCTATATGATCACCACCTCTCTGCCTTGTGTGTTGAACGTGCGTGCTGCAACAATTCCATCACAAGCACTAAAGTTGTTCATGAATTATATGCTAACTTGCAATGGAATTATGACACACTCATACCCCACCTAATGCTCAAGTAGTCCTTACTTCCATGATTTCCAGGAAGAAATTCCAAGTCTTTGAGGATACCCTGAACATCTTCTTCTCGGGTACTGAGGTGACTAATACTTGGAGGAAGGATTACCCTGAGTATTTCGACCTAGTTGACCCTGAGGCCTTCTACAAGAAGTACGATCTCACTCTTCCTGACATTCATAAATACTTGAAGAAGCCTTAGTTTCCTTATAGGAAGAAGTGTACCCTTCCCTCCTCTGCCTTAGACCTCAAGAACCGCATACTCACCCTAGTTGTTAACTGCAATATTCATCCAAAGAAAAATTAGACTAAAATTGCAGAAAACATTGTGGTGATTATGTTCTACCTCTTGAATAACATCAGAGTCAAACAGTATCATTATGTCCTTCACCACATGACCTATTTTTACTCTATAAAGAACACATGTGGCACCCACCCACCCTACCCAACCCTCATATGTGGTCCTTTTCAAGTTGCCACTAGCAAATCTCTTTTCCCTGACCTTCACTACAAACCTGTCCGGAAAGGAGTTTGCACCAGGGAGATCACACTTTAGAAGTGTGTGCCTATCCCTACCTCTACTGCACCCAGAGCCTCTACCTCTACCTCCACCCATGCACCTCCACCTCCTCAGACTTCCCGACCTGCCCGCGCCTCATTCCATGTATCAAATGAAACCCTCATCGGCTACATGATGCATAAATAGGTGTATAACCTTTAGGTTTAGGAGCACATGTATCAAGATATCTATGCCATAATGTCCAACATGAACCTATCCTGTACACACCCTTATCCTACCTACCAGTACTTCCCAAGAGGTGACTATGCATCCTATTCATATGATCAATTTTACCCAACCCCTCCACCTACTGCTTCTGTTGCTACACCCTCTGTTGTTGGTGGATCTACTCCTGGAGTGTTGCCTCTTCCTACTGGCCTATTAGCCACCCTACTTGCTAGCCTTGGTACTTATTCTCCCACTTTCCCTTAGGCCAATGAGCTCCATGCTCTTAGCATGTCTTGGGCTGAGCAGGAATGCACGTTGGCCCGGTCGTGGTTTCAGTTCCTCTGCCGATGAGGAGATGTCTGATCAGGCTTATGAGGAAGTTGCTTCTGCTGATGAGGAGGCTTCTGAGGATGATGATGATGGTGATGATGTCTCTAATGATGGCTTTGTTGGTGACTCTGGTGATGAAGGTGATGTTACTGCACCTTCAGACGGAGATGATGACTATGAGCTAGAGGCCTTGGATGTTGATGTTGATGTTGATGTTGATGTTGTTGTTGATGATGTGGATATATATGACCTAGATGTTTATATTTTTTTAGTTTTTAGTCTAGATGCTGATCATATATATATATATATATATATATATATATTTCTAGGCTATTTTGTAATAAAAACATATGTGCACATTTTTCAAGTTGTACTATTTACCATCATGTTTTCATCATTTTGTCTTGTACTTATTTCTGAGGACATTCTCTCTGAGTTGTAATCTTAATCCTTTATACACTTACTCCTTGATTTACTATATCTCATGAGTTTGTTCCATGTTTACTATATTTTGATTATGACTTAGATTGCTTATTTTTCTCGTCTTTGTTTGGTGTATGATTTGAGATTGCATGTTCCATGTTGTGGATGTATGATTTGGTTGTGCTTAGAGAAGACCTATTTCTGTGCTCTTATACCCCCTTCCTTTTTGATAATGTCAAAAGGGGGAGAGAAGTTCAATGTTTTGAAGCTCAACCATATTGCTTTTATTGTCTATGTGATCCTTTTCTTATTCGTTATATGCTTTATATTTTGTGACTTGCTAAAGGATGATATAGTATATATGTCATATTAATTTGTGTAGATAGACTAACTATGCAGGTACGAGTAAGCATAGATTGAGGGGGATCAATTCACATTGTTCAAATCATGGACGCCCCTTCAATTCACAATGCAAAGGTATAAGTTTACATATCCTTTTCAATATGATTGAGGAATGGTTTGACATTGTCAAAAAAGGGGGAGAATGTTGACTTGCAAGTTATACATTGCTAATATTTTGATAACGACTTAACCATTCCATTCCTATGTATCTAATATGTTTGTTCAAGATTTATTTTAGGCTTTAGGTACATGAAAGATCAAATTATACAAGCCCTAGTTTGTCCAAGTTCAAGTCAAAAGCAATGCAAGTGCGCATTTTGGGAAATCACTCCAAATGACCTTAGATTATTTTTGTAATCACTTGTATTGATGATATGACTTGTAAATAAGATGAGAAAAACCAGGGACACTTAATTCCAATGTTTGATCACTCAAAAGTCAATTTAGAAAATTTGTTACAAGTTGTTTATCGGTCGAGTTGCACACACAAAAAACTCAACCGATCGATCAACTAAGCAAAATTGATTTTGACTCATCGGTCAAGTTTCCCAGAACAAACTTGACCGATAGTTTGAAAATTGGCTATGTCACTTAGTGGATTGATCAACTTATCTTTATTAAAACTCGACTGAATGTACTGTACAGAAAATGTAGAAAAAGTGATTATAACAGTTGGAGAGTTGTTTTGAGAAAGAATCGATATGTTGTAACTTGGAAAATGGCTATATTTCACCCTTAAGTGATTCCAAACTCAAGGGAACATCCCCATCTATAAATAGGACCCCTTAGAGTTCATTCCAAGTTTGCTCATCCATGCTATTCTAAGTCCTTGCTATAGTTGAGTGTGTTCCAACTCTTTGAGCCCCTTTCTCTATCTCATTTATAAAGGATTTCTTGATTATGAGTGAGTTAGTCCAGTTGTAAAAGAGCTACCTCCATGTTCTTGTAAAGCTCTTGTTCCATTCCATCTTCCATACCCCCCTTCTCAAAGAAGAAAAGGTTGAAGCAAGCTACTCCAAGTGAAGGTGAAGATGTTGATGTTCTTCTTCAAGGTTGAATAAGAGGTGAAGATCTTCTCCAGGTGAAGGAGAAGGACAAGGCCAAGATTCAAGAAGAGTGGGTAAATTCCTTCAAGGCCAAAGACTTGATGCAAATGTGGGCAAGTCCTTATTGAAGGCTGAAGACATCTTGATCAAGTGGGAAAGTCCTTGTGTAGGTGGAAGACTTTTGTCATGAATAGGTATGTATCTCTTATGAATGAATATAAATATACATAGATTGCAAATTCCTAGAGGTTTACCTCTCTAGGTAGTGGATTGACTCTCTCCTAGTTTGGAGAGTGGAACCACTCTAAACCACCTTGTCCAAGTGCATGTTTTAATTTCTCTCATCCTTGCTATGCTTGCTTAGTTAGGACTTCAAATTGCTTTTAAGCTATTGGTTTTGATTAATATAATTTGAAGGTCTAACTTATCTTGTGAGAATTTTGAAGCTCGATTCACCCAACCCCACCCCTCTAGAGCCCTAGATCCAACAGAATAGAGTTCTAATTGTCGACGTGTGTACTAAATCATATATCAAGTCAAGATTCGGTCATTTAGTCATCTTAGTGTACAATATTGATGCATAAGAAATTAAGGGTAGATGGCATGAGATGATATTGATTTCAAGGCCACATAAATGTCTAGGGTAATATTACATCTACACTGGTATAAGGTTCAAAATTTAACATCATTAGTTCACTTAAGTACATAATAAGACATCTAAAGTGTCACAAGACCATCACTAACATTCAACAAGTTCCATTAGCAAATATGAGTTTATTAGATGGTGTGATATACTGATCTAGGTCATGAATGGATATTAGAAGCAGACTTGAACAAGTTATATAATAAAGAAGGGATCACTTGCATATAGGTCGACATTAGTTCATTTAAGAAACTAGGTCACATTAGGGCTCATATGGTGAGTATGGGTCTAATTATATCACATGATGATGTTCAATTTATGGATATTAAGTCAAGATAAAATTTTAAGGCATAAAAGAGTAAATGTATGCATTAAATAGCATAAATCACCTCAAAAGGACATATAAAACATGCATTTAGGGATACCAATGGAAGCAGGGGTAGATCTAGGTTCTAGAAGTATTTTTAGTGGATATTTTGTCATTTTTCGATCAAAACGATATAGTACATGACCATATTTGGATGAAGGGTATATTTTCTACAAACTTTACAAGATTCGGTAAAAACTTGGAAAAAACCTGAGAAAGGGAGAACATCTACCGAAATTTGAAAGACCACAGACAAATATGGGGTGGCATGCCGTGGATCCTCCTGATCCAATGACCACCATGCCACGTGCCCACCGACATAGGAGGGAGACAAGAGAGGAGGCGTGCCTTCTAAGGTGGAAACGTATGATACACCCCCGCGGTCCATTGACAGGATGCCAAAGGGGGAAGTCAAGGGGAGAAACTGCTGAATTTGGGCCCTCTGTGTGGTAATTCATGTTACAACCTCACCATCTTCAGCCAGCTCCATCATTCAAGGACTCATCTAGCCCAAGGTGGCGAGTTGTGCTGCTTGTCGGAGCATGGGCTAAGGTCGGATGTACTGGCCATCGGGGGCTAAAAAGAGGTGTTTTCACTATGGAGAGGTCACGCTACCATGTTGGTGGCCTTGGATGGGGCTAAAGTGGGATAGGGAAGAATACTCAATACCTCACTAAGGTAGTGCTGCCATGGCTAGAGAAGGATTAAGAAGGGTAGGATGGGATACATAGCTTGAAATCATCAGAAAAGTCAGGGTAAATGAAGAAGAGGGACAAAGAAGACCACATGGATTATTAATTCATCTCAAAAGGGTGTAGAGAGGCCATATTTTCCAAGGAAAAAACAATTCCAAGACTGTTGTACTTGCCCTAACACAAGGTAGGAGACAACATGCGGGTCATTAGATTAGGGTCCATCATGGACCAAAAGTCCATCCAAGGGCTGGAAGAGGGGATATGTGTTTCCAAAATTGAGCCCTCTCATTGGTCGAGAGGGGCTCCCACAGATTGTTGACTTGCTTAAGTCAATTCAAACTTGTGTTTACTTGATCATGTTTTAAAACTCATATCTTCAAAAAATGTATCTCTGATTGAGATAGAATTTCACCCTTGGTTCACAAATTTCCTATACTTCTTATATTAAATTTTAGAACCCCACATTAAATTTTTTAGGGAACTCAATTTTGGAAATTAAACTTTAAAAGTGTATGTATACACTTAACTATAGTCATATAAGCACAAAGTGACATATGATCAATTCCAATGCATCAATTGAGCATAATGTGGCTCAAAGTCATCTAATTGAGGGCGAAGGAGGTTATTGAGTATAATAGAGCATCTAATGAGTCAAAATGTACATTAACTAGATGAGAGAGAAAATCTAGGTTATCACATCCTCCCACCTAAAAATTAATTTTGACCCCCAAAATTAAATCAAGCCATCAATAAAGATTGGAATTTTCTATTCCATATCATAATCAACTTGGCATTCCTTCAACATTAAAACTATTTTGAAATCGAGCAATCAAGCATCATAGTTGAAGCATAGTAATGTAGATCATTGAATTGGGAAGATCACTACATATATCAAAATACAAGAGAGATAATCCTATAGGTCACAAATTTAGAGAGATTACATTTTAGGTCAAAAGAATAGAGGCCTTTGGATCAAGAGTAAAACATGACTTTCATTCCCAACATTTAGGGTTGTACCTTCTATATTGGCCAAACTAGGGTTATACCTTCATTATTCACTTTCATATTTCAACAGTCTAATTCAAAAACTAGATTTCAATATCATGACTTTGCGCTCAAAATCAATGGAAGGTCCCATATAGTCTATATGAGAGATCATACATAAGTCATAAACTAAGCAATCATCATAATCATCATTTTTTTAGATTTGTGGACATGAAAGTCATCAATAATCATATAGAGGGTGATCTTGAGATCCAATAGGAGTTGAATCACTATCAAGATCAACAATATTGAGTCAAGATTTCATTATTCAAAATTAAAAGTCAATATTTTGGGACATCAAAAGGCATGATCCAAATTTTCAAAGTTAGGGTTTATATTCCTACTTAGTCCATAGGAATGATCATTTGTCGATATACCATAATCAAGCAACATTCGAGAAATATTTTGAGTTATCAATATCGAGTTCATTATCATGATATTCAAGGCCAATGAATGATCTAGACCTAGGTCATTTTAGGAATTTAACCACAAGCTATTAGTCAACATCATAATATTTCAAGATCATTATCAAGTCAAGATTCAAGATCGAGTGTCAAAGGCATAGACCCGACCTATTAGAAGCTTAGGCCAAGAAATCAAAATGGTGTGCAAGGAGTTACCTTTCCAAGCCCTAAATGAATAACAAGATGAAAATTTAGAGGCAGTCATAATAGGGATGTGACATGGGTTAATGGAGGAAAAATTCAACTACCACCCTAATCTAGCACATTACTCATGATCCATCGAATATGTCAAAATAAAGAGAGTATTGATTATAAAATCATGTTTCGTAAGGTCATGAGGTCAAAGATCAAGATCATAATAGGGTAAAATGTTTCAAGATTTTGTAAGATTGGGGTCATAGTTGCATTCCCTTCCTTTCATGATCGAGGTAAGGGCTAAGTTTGGAAATTGAGAAGTTAGATGGGGCATGCCCAGAGTTAAATCATAATAGGAAAATATTGAGATCCATGTCCATCATATTATTAAAAAAACTGAGTTTACAAAGACACATATAAATCAATAAGGGAAAATGCCTCTTTATCAAAGTCTTTCTTCATGATTTCTAGAGTCCCAATGCATAGTCATTTTGTGGCATGATTTTGGTACATATCAAAAATAGGGAAAATAAGGATTAGTCAACAATAGGGCAACATGGTCTTAATTATATAGGGACTTAATCAACCATGAGGTATAAGGTATAAATCTTCCTTATCTCATCATATCAAGATTATAATCATTTACCTCAAACATAGGAATCATATAGTCTGGATTTGGTGACATTGAGTTTACTTTATATAAGAGGTTATACAAGAGTTATTATCTTCTAGACTACTTGTCATTAATCATAATCAAGCTTCAAGTTAAGGTCGAATAATGGCATCATATTATCTTACTCAAATTCACCAATCAATTCAAAATTTAGTTTTCCTATATGCATAAGCTACCCATAAGAGAGAAATGATGTGATTCTAGTCATGAGAAGATAATTACATGAGGATATGAGAAATTGACCAATCACATCTAATTGGATGGCTTAGGGAAGTCCTTAAAGAAGAGATTAGATGCTAGAAGATGCTCAAAGATATGTGGAATTGGGTTATTAAACTTTCATAGAGGATATGTGATTGCATTGATACCACTTGTCATAGAACTATTTATTACCCTAAGTCCACACTCCTAATGGCTACGCATTATTAGGTGAGTGGATCTGGGAGACTGTCCCTAGAATTTATCATATAATATATGCATGAATCAAACCACAAGAAAATAGAAACTAAGATATGAACAATAGGAAGAACAAAAGATTTCTAAACTAGTACCTTGCACAATATCTTAGTCACATATTTCAACCCATATGAGTTTGTTTGCATGTCACTATATCATCAGAGAAACAACATCAGAATATCTAACCATCATTGTAATATTGTCATGTGTACCTATTACCCATAATCATAAAATGGGTACACATGAGTACACATGTGCTAACATGCTATAAAAGACAAAAATTCATAGGTTTTTGAGAATACATATGCTCAAGAAAACTTAATGTAATAGCAATAAAGAGAAAAACAACATTAAGGACTTTCTTATTATAAGCAAGAGTTGTTTAGATGCATTTCCATTATAGTAAACAATATTTTGTGGCCATTGACCAACTTCCCAAAGGAAGGGTTCGTGAGGTGCATTTAAGGATAAGGCCTAATGTCACCCTATTTTTGTGTGAGCGGCCTCAAGACCCACCTCAAAGAGCTAACTATGTTTTAACATGGCTTGTGTCCTTACCATGAAGGCATGCATGGTTTTTATAATGAACATGTTCAATTATGTTCAAGGTTTGTTCAATATATTTCAAGAAAAATGAGCGTACAAATCATAGGGAACAAGTAGCTCAAACAACTATTTAAAGACAAGAAATTTAGGCATGCATAAATACAATCAAGTTCAACACCAATACTCTACCCAATAGGAGGATAAATTGTAACTTGAGTAGAACACAAGATTAACCATTTGATTTCAAAAACCATGTTTAGCAACTTTGACTAGATCTTGGAAATTAGATCATCATAGAGATCCTAACATTTCAAATGAGTATATCATGATTGGTTTTAGCAATATTTAGATCATCATATCTAATTATATTATGGTAATTGGATGTATCACCTAAGTCTAGATATCATCTCTTTCAATATTGATCCTAATGTTCTAACTAGATCATTCAAGGTTGTTATCAAGCTACGTCATAGAACACATATTCATTTAAATCTTAGGAGGTCACAACATTAAAAAATCAAATATCTAACATAAGGGTTTCCTGATCTAAAAGAGAGAAATCATGAGGTTCAAGTAAACACAAGCAACCTAGGCATCAACATAGTCAAACTAATCATTTTCATGCAAGATAGTCTCCCTAAGAGTATAAGTTAGATAATGTAATATTTGGTGTCATACATATAATGAAGCTACTACTTTGAAGTCATAATGTAGCACACATCATCATTAGAGCCAGATACATACAAGATTAAAGACCTAATTATCAATATGCATAATAGATCACATATCAAGTCAATATCTGGTCACTTAATCATCTTAGTGTACAAGTTTGATGCATAAGGAAACTAGGGGTACATGGCATTAGAAGTTACTAATTTCAAAAGCCACATAAATATCTTGAGTAACATTAGATCAACATTAGTACAAAGTTCAAGATTTAACATCACTAGTTCACTTAAATGCATAATAAGACATCTTAAGTGCTACAAGGCCATCATTAACATTCAATAAGTAGGATGAGTAAATATGAGTTTATAAGAGAGTGTGGTCTACAAATCTAGAGAATGAATTAAGATTAGAAGTATAATTGAACCAATTTAGCTCCACATTAGTTCATTTAAGCAACATAGATCACATTAGGGTTCATTTGGTGAGCAAGGGTCAAATGTTATTACATAAATATGTTCAATTTACTAATATTAAGTAAATATAAGATTTTGAGGCATAAAAGAGTAAGTGTGTGCATTAAATAGTACACATCACCTCAAAAGGACATATAAAGCATGCATCTCTGGATAACAGTGGAAGTAGGGATACATCTAAGTTCTAGAAATACTGTTGATGGAAAGTTTGTCTTTTTTCTGATCAAAATGGTATATTACATGACCATATTTGGATAAAGGATATGTTTTATACAAATTTTACTATATCACATAGAAGCTTGGTAAAAGGATGAGAAAGGGAGGGGATTTACCCAAATTCTAAAAAGCCACAACCAAAGATGGGGTGATGCACCATGGATCCTCCTGATTGAATGCCCTTCGTGCCACACACCCACCCATAGAGGAGAGGGCAAGAGAGGAGGCACACCCAGCGAGGTGGTAGCGTGTGATACACATGTGCAGTTTGTTGACTGGATACCAAAGGGGGGAAGTCATAGGAAGAAATCTTGAATCTGGGTTGTCTATGTAGTGATCGAGGTATGGAGCCTCATCACCTTCAGGTAGTGCTCATCATGTAAGGAAATCTCTATCTTGAGATGAAGGCTCGTGTTTCTCACCAGAGCATGGAGTAAGATTGGAGCCAGTGGCTGTTGGAGGATAAAAAGAGGTGTTTTCTTCCATGGGGGAGGTCTTGTGGAAGTGTTGGTGGTATGGGATGGGCCTAAGGAGGGTTGGGGAAGATACCCTCAATACCTTTTCTAGGTGGCACCTCCATGTCTATAGGAGGGTAAAGAAGAAGGGAAGGAGGGGTACACAGTGTAAAATTGTGAGAAAATTGAGTGTAAGTGAAGAAGATAAAGAAAGAAGGACAATGGTACTATTAACTCACCTCAGAAGGGAGTAGAGAGGTCAGATTGGTTAAGGTAAAAGCAGTCCAAGCTTGTTGTACATGTACTAACATAAGGTAGGAAACAACATGAGGGTCCTTAGATTAGGGTCCATAATGGACTAAAAGTCAGTCCAATGGCTACGAGAGGAGATCCATGTATCTAAAATTGAGCCCTCACATTGGTTGAGAGGGGCTCCCACATATTATTGACTTGGTTTAGTCAGTTCAAACTTGTGTTTCTTTGACCTTGTTGTAAAGTTCGTATCTCCAAACTATAACTTTGTTTGAGATGAAATTTTCAAATTGATTCACAATTTCCTCTACTCATTATAATTTTAGATCCAAGATTATAATTTGAGGGAACTCAATTTTGAAATTTTATCTTCAAAAGTTTAATTATGCATTGAAGAAAGTGACATTTAATCAACTTCAATGCATCAATTAAGCATGATGTGACTCAAAGTCATATATTTGAGGGTGAGGGGGTTGTTGAGTATAATAGAACATATAATGAGTTAAGATATACATTAATTAAATGAGAGAGAAAATTCAGGTTATAATAGGATCTTTCAACATCATTTCATATTGGACATGTGGAACATATCATGAATCATATTGTATTGAGGTGATAGGGCAATGCAATAAGTGGCTCACTAATTTGTTTTTAGATCTCAAACGAACCCACATATCAGAGACTCATTTTTCCACAAATATCTTTTATGGAACAAAGGACTCAGAACATAAAAAATTCATGGTCACCCACATGAAAGTGTAGATCCAATCATTGGGAATCTGCATAGGATTTTTATTGGGCTTTATTTATCCTCTGCTTGATTAAGGAAAAGTTATTTGTGTATAGTTGTAGTTCATCAGATTTGAACAAAGTGCTCTTGACTATGTCATCCAAGTGAGGTGGCAATTCACACAGTCTCCCATAAAGAGATTTGATAAGGGGGCATTCTGATAGTGTCTTTATGGATATTATTATAGGCTAACTCAACTAAAGGCAGATATTGTCCCCACGATTCACCCTAATCTAGGACACAAGACCTTAGCAAGTCTTATAGGGTTTGCATCATACATTCAAACTATTTACCAATTTGAGGGTGATAGGTATTAATGAACCTTAGTCTTGTGAGTTTTTGTTGCACTTGATTCTACAATTTTAATGTGAACTTGGGTCATGATCGGAGATGATGGAACTTGGAATTCCATAATGACATACAATCTCCTAGATCTAGAGTTCGTCTAGATCAGGAACTTTGGTAGTTGTTTTGCATGCTAAGAAGTGTGACAATTTTCTTCAGATGCTTCACCATGACCCATGAACTGTCATATCCCTTCTTGGTCCTAGGAAGCGCCACCACAAAATCCATGGTGATTTGGTCCTAGTTTCATTGGGGGATCTTAATGGACTATAAACACCTGGTATTTGGCGCTCTTACTTCACCAACCACAAAGAGGCAACAAAAAGGCAATTTGTTTTTTTTACTCTGATTGAATTAAGTTCCAAGTAAGGAGTCAAGATGTGTGGAATCGAAAGGGAAAGGTTATGGAGAAAGAATTTTGAGAGAACTCGGTGAAAGGTGAGAGAAATCATGGTGAAAAATTCCAACTTACTATCTCCATATAGTAGAGGGATGAAGACATGCCAACCATAATTGCATTGTCCAAGCCTTCATACACCAGATATTAGAAACAAACTACTATACCTATATAGATATTGTTAGAATATATTATTAGCCTATTTAGTTAATAGGATAATTAGTTAATGGGCTTAAGTGTCTTGCGACATGTATCATGCCTTGAGTTCCAAGTTTGTAATATATCCACCTTTTCTCCTATATATAGGATGGGTGCGATGATGCGTCAAGCCAGAGGAACAAGGTGCTCTTGACTATGTCATCCAAGTGAGGTGGCAATTCACACAATCTCCCATAAAGATATTGATAAGGGGGCATTCTGATAGTGTCTTGGTGGCTATTATTATAGGCTAAATCAACTAAAGGTAGATATTTCCCCACGATTCATCCTAATCTAGGACACAAGCCCTTAGAAAGTCTTATAGGGTTTGCATCATACATTCAAACTATTTATCAATTTGAAGGTGATAGGCATTAATGAACCTTAGTCTTGTGAGTTCTTACTGCACTTGATTCTATAATTTTAATGTGAACTTGGGTCACGATCGGAGATTATGGAACTTGGAATTCCATGAAGACATACAATCTCCTAGATCTAGAGTTTGTCTAGATCAGGAACTTTGGAAGTTGTTTTGCATGCTAGGAAGTGTGACAAATTCGTCAAATGCTTCACCATGACCCATGAAATGTCATATCCCTTCTTGGTCCTAGGAAGATCCACCACAAAATCCATGGTGATTTTGTCCCAGTTCCATTCGGGGATCTTGATGGACTGTAGTAAACACTTGGTCTTTGGCGTTCTCACTTCATTAACCACAAAGAAGCAACAAAAAGGCAATTTGTTTTTTTACTCTGACTGAATTAAGTTCCAAGTAAGGAGTCAAAATGTGTGGAATTGAAAGGGAAAGGTTATGGAGAAAGAATTGTGAGAGAACTCGGTGAAAGGTGAGAGAAATCATGGTGAAAAATTCCAACTTACTGTCTCCATATAGTAGAGGGTTGAAGACATGCCAACTGTCATTGGATTGTCCAAGCCTTCATAGACCAGATATTGGAAACAAACTACTATACCTATATATAGATATTGTTAGAATATATTATTAGCCTATTTAGTTAATAGGATAATTAGTTGATGGGCTTAAGTGTCTTGGGTCATGTATCATGCCTTGAGTTCCAAGTTTGTAATATATCCACCTTTTCTCCTATATATAGGATGGGTGTGATGGTGCGTCAGGCTAGAGGTGCACAACACTAACCAATTATATTTAATTAGATGCGCCACACGGGAATCAGAACACACTTGGGGTCTTTCAAATTTATAAATCCCTATACAAGGCCCACTCGCAATACTAAAATACTCACTCGAAAGTGCACAGGGTCATGTCGTAGTATAGGTGAATGGCAAGTGAGGGGTCATCCGCAGGGAGAGAGGAGGTACCCGAACTAAATTAGAGTAACTATGTTCCTAAAGCAGAGTGTAGGGTTTTTAGGGTTTGTTGGTTGGTTTTCTTGATTATACTAATGAATCAAGCAATTAAAATCAAGAAGGAAAACTATATTATCAGAAGTCCTAAATTAACCCTAAATGAGAAATGCTAACTAACAAAGCAAGAACAAGAGATTACAACTAAGTTACACTAATGAGGCAAGTTAAGAACTAGAGCAATTAATGACCTATACTACAACTAACTAGCAAGACTGGCACTAGAAAGCTTAAAAGAGCACTAACTACTCAAACAAGGCCTAACTATCTAAAACTAATCAATTAACTAAGAGACAATAAAAGCAATCAACTAAACTAGCATTAACAAGCTAAGAGAACAAGATGGGTTTTAAGCAATATTAATGAGAGGTGGACCGTTTGGGAAATGATACTAAGATATTAATTGGGGGTTAACATAGCATGCAAGTGTTATATATTCAATCTAGATTGCTAAACCAAACAGCAAAGCAAGTGCTATTTGAATCTACCCTAAGATACTAGTTGGGAAACTAGGGCTAGGTGTAATTCTAATAGGACTTGGCAAGTCTATGTTTCTAGGGTAAGTGGTATTAGGGAAATTGAGAGCCAAGGGTAGGATTGGGAGTAGAGATGAGGGTGTTTCAACTCATCTTACTCACCATCTAGCCTTTAGAAAACTCTAGGAAATTGCACTAATTACTCTTACACTAGCTACTTAGATCTCACACTTAGTTGTAGGAGATAGAATTTATATGTAGGAATATAGGATAGTGGCTAGGGATTCACTAGTTGGACCTAGGAGCAATTCCTAATATAACCACATACAATCCATTTTCCCCTATAAGATATATCGTTTCAAGCATCATACAACAAGCAATCTATGTTTAAAAACATAAATCACAAGCAAGATAATAATGGAAAATGAGATAGAGGAAAGGGACAATCATCATAGAATGGAAATATGTTCAATACAAGTTATTTTCCCCCAACATGGTATCAAAGTAACACCCCAAACAACCCACCACAAAGGGCTTCGCTACTCATAATCAAGAAAAAGAGTAAAAGGAGAGAAGAAAGAGGTAGATAGCCATGGAACTTGTGGAAGTTTCTTCTCCTTCACCTCCAAGCAGTTGTAGACTGTGCTCCCTCCTCCAAGGTGAATGAATGGCATGGAAATATAGGGGATTATGGTGGAAAACCCTAGAAAACTAAGGTTTTTGGGTAGAAATGGAAGAGGGGAAGTAGGTGGAGCTCTTGAATGCAAAGAGGGTGGCAATGAATGCTAATAGGTAGCTCACCTAGTGTTCTGGCCACCGCCTTGGTTTATATAGGTGGTGGGGAAACACTAGGGTAAGTGGGGGTAAAGTTGGCAATTCAATGCAAAAAATAGTAGGGTTTGGGTGATCACCACGGGCATGGTGGTGACCACGGTTGTTGTGTATGTGGATGATCATGGTCGTGGTGGGTTGGCACATGCGAGGTGGTGAAGGCCAGTAAAAAGTGGGACTTCGGAGGCTTGGTGTCCACGACTGTGGTGGTTGCCACAGTTGTGTTAAGTGAGTGGTGGCACAGACGTAGAGGAGAGCACAATCATTCTGGGGGTCATTGTTGAAGTTGAACACCATGGGTGTGGCAGGCTCCACGAATGAGGTGGATTTGAAGGAACACAGACATGATGATGACCACGGTCATGCTGCATGGAGCTCTGGCCCTTAAAGTAGTTCTTCACCACGGTTGTGGTAGATAAAATGGTCGGGGAGATGCCGATTGGGAAGATTTGTGCTGATGGACACAGATTATGATGCCCTTGTTGTATCTTAGATTCTACTGTGATCTTAGGCAATTTGGCCACGGGCGTGGTGGGTTACCACGGCCTGCAGTGAGGTCTTAGTTGTCCAACTTTGCTCTAAATTCCTTCAAATGGTTGCGAATTGCTTTGGAGCAATTTTTTTCCAATCAAGGGATGCTTAGAGAAGATTTTGGGTCCAATCCTGGGGTGTAGAAATCTAAAGACCCCATCCTTCTCTCTCCTTTGCATCCAATGCATGTACAAAATCCTTGAAAAGCATGCAAAAAGCATATACAAGTGTATTTGACATGATAGTTCATATTGGGGGAATTCACTTGCAATCTAACATGTTTAGATGTGATAATAATGCAAAAAACACAAGATGAAGTCCTGAAATAGGGTTGCATCACCACACCAAACTTAAAACATACTTGTCCTCAAGTATGCTCAAGCTTAATCTCTTTTTTAATTCAATCAAGGAGTTCATGGATAATGCAATCATCGTGATGTTCATAGGCTAAAATGAGTTCACATGAGGAATTAGGCATGTAATCCACTACTCTATACACATTTTTAATTTTCAAGTGTGAATCAATCACATAGCACAAGAACTTAGAATATGGGACACCATTCACATATGCAAGTGATGCAATTTTCATAATGCTCTAGGTAGACCATATCATGCATGAAATACATTCAAAAGGTTATAATTACAGTTTCACTTTCTAGAGATACCTCATACACTTCATTTCACTTCTCACGACCCACTTGTCTTGTGTAGGGGGGATGAGGTCTAGAGTTGATTTACCCTAGCCCTAGTAGCCATAAAAAGAGAAGAAAGGGTTATGGAAGGGAGTGGAGTGCTATTACATATATCACTCTTTTTATTTTATTTTCTTTTCTTGAGAGGCTATTATATAGAGCCAATCTTTTATTTTTATTTTCTTCTTTTTTTTGCCCCATATGTAGGGAGGTCATATGATGACAAGAGTGAAGCGGGGAGGTAAATATATGGTCACCCCAAACTTTTGGGGGTGGTCGAGGCTAATACGTGTACTTTGGCATCCTTTCATGAGGTGGAGAGGTAAGAAAATGGTAGAAGAAATATCGATCAAAGAGGGGTCACAAACAATGGAAATTCATGTATGATATCACTTAAAAAAGTTAGTACATGTAACATTCACCAACTAAAGAATCCATGCATAAAATGAACTGTATGGAAGATTGCATCCTTTTCATATAGAACAAATAAATGCAAATGTTCAAGACTTTAAAGAATCACCCTTTTATTCAAAATAGCAAATTATTTCAAGAGGCTTGGAGCACATGCAAAATTCCTACATAGGACTCATTCTAGCCAAAAACATCAAAAGCAAGTTGCATTGTCCAAGATTCAATCATTCTCTTCACAACAGATAGAGACTCAGTTGAAACATACTATTGGGTAAGAACATTCAAGTTTCACAAAAATTTGGCCAAAACGGTGCCAATTTGCACTTGAATCACATCCAAACCTACTTTAGGGAAAATATGACATAAAGCAAAAAAAAATCTAACTAAAACACACAAAAATTACCAAAAATTGTGTGAAAATGCAATACATGATATGAAATGGTAAAAAGAGTTTTTTTTTTTGAAAAACTACTCAAAACTGCATGAAAAAGAACTACATGTATGTATGAATTCAATCAAAAGGAAAATCTACTCTAGATATGGTGATGTTAATCACTCAAATAGTCAGGTGAAACAAATCAACAAAATGAGATGATAGAAGTTAGGGCATACCGCTCTACCACCCCAAACTTTCAAACCATGATGTCCTCAGCATGAAACTAAAGTTTATGAATGATAGGGTAGATCTCACTATTGTGGTGATGGTGGATCTTGAGGTGGGTCTCCGACTACTTGTGGGCCGGCCTGTATAGGATGGTCTTCTTGTTGGAGACTGGGACTGGACTGAGCTGGTGGAGTAGTTGAATGAGATGGCAGGAATTGGTAGTATTGTCCCCAATAATCTGCTTGAGGGGGAGGATAAGTCTCTGGGGAAGTAGAATGTGTGCTCTAGTAATCCTCCCCCCCCCCAATTCGGGGTTCCTCTCTATTTTTGCATGCTGGTACTAGTACATGTGGTTGATCTGATAATGCATAATTTGTTGATCTTGCCACATATATTGTTGAATCTGTTACATAGTCTATTGGGTCTGTGTAATGACTTCTAGTTGTGCCTGTATAGTGGACATGTCATAAGAATTCACTATAGGTTGTTGTTGTGAGGATGATTCCTCCTCTCTTCTTCTCACTCTACAGGGTTGTCTATTTGCTCTTTTTCTAGTTGTTTCTTAAATACATTCATCTCCCCAACCTCTTCAGGCATGATAGAGGCTCGCTCTCTGTAACTTTGTCTAGGGTGCTCTTCCTCCCATTTCTTTAGAGCTTCTTATAATTTTTCCATGGGTCCAACAACATCACATAGCGGGGATGTGTGATATGGCAGCTCCAGATTGAATCCAAGAAGAGGGGGTTGACATTGTACATCATCTTCTTGTCAACCATTATGATCATGTGGGAGAAGATTAAGTATTCCAAATCCACAAACTTTTCTCCCTCAGCTTTGGTGATACATGCCAAGTCACATCCTAGGGATTTTTCTATGGAGGTCACAAGTCCTCCCACAACGAAGGTAGTTTTTCTTTTGAAATACTTAATCTGAGTACTTTGGCATCCTTTCATGAGGTGGAGAGGTAAGAAAATGGTAGAAGAAATGTCAATCAAAGAGGGGTCACAAATAATGGAAATTCATGTATGATATCACTCAAGAAAGTTAGTACATGTAACATTCACCAACTAAACAATCCATGCAGAAAATGAACAGTATGGAAGATTGCATCCTTTTCATATAGAACAAATAAATGCAAATGTTCAAGACTTAAAAGAATCACCCTTTTATTCAAAATAATAAATTATTTCAAGAGGCTTGGAGCACATGCAAAATTCCTACATAGGACTCATTCTAGCCAAAAACATCAAAAGCAAGTTGCATTGTCCAAGATTCAATCATTCTCGTCACAACAGATATAGACTCAGTTGAAACATACAATTGGGTAAGAACATTCAAGTTTCACAAAAATTTGGCCAAAATGGTGCCAATTTGCACTTGAATCACATCCAAACCTACTTTAGGGAAAATATGACATAAAGCAAAAAAAATCTAACTAAAACACACAAAAATTACCAAAAACTGTGTGAAAATGCAATGCATGATATGAAATGGTAAAAAGAGTTTTTTTTAAACTACATAAACATGCATGAAAAAGAACTACATGTATGTATGAATGCAATCAAAAGGAAAATCTACTCTAGATATGGTGATGTTAATCACTCAAATAATCAGGTGAAACAAATCAACAAAATGAGATGATAGAAGTTAGGGCATACCGCTCTACCACCCCAAACTTTTGAATCACGATGTCCTCAGCATGAAACTAAAGTTTATGAATGATAGGGTAGATCTCACTATTGTGGTGGTGGCAGATCTTGAGGTGGGTCTTCGGCTACTTGTGGGACGGCATGTATAGGATGGTCTTCTTGCTGGAGACTAGGACTGGACTGAGCTGGTGGAGTAGTTGAATGAGATGGCAGGAATTGGTAGTACTGTCCCCAATAATCTGCTTGATGGGGAGGATAAGTCTCTGGGGAAGCAGAATGTGCTCTCTAGTAATCCTCCCCCCCATTCGGGGTTCCTCTCTATTTGTGCATGCTGGTACTAGTACATGTGGTTGATCTGATAATGCATAATTTGTTGATCTTGCCACATATATTGTTGAATCTGTTACATAGTCTACTGGGTCTGTGTAATGCCTTCCAGTTGTTCTTGTATAGTGGACACATCATAAGCATTCACTATAGTTTGTTGTTGTGAGGATGATTCCTCCTCTCTTCTTCTCACTCTACAGGGTTGTCTATGTTGCTCTTTTTCTAATTGTTTCTTAAATACATTCATCTCCCTAACCTCTTCAGGCATGACAGAGGCTCGCTCTCTGTAACTTTGTCTAGGGTGCTCTTCCTCCCATTTCTTTAGCGCTTCTTATAATTTTTCCATGGGTCCAACAACATCACATAGCGGGGATGTGTGATATGGCAGCTCCATATTGAATCCAAGAAGAGGGGGTTGACATTGTACATCATCTTCTTGTCAACCATTGTGATCATGTGGGAGCGGATTAAGTATTCCAAATCCACAAACTTTTCTCCCTCGGCTTTGGTGAGACATGCCAAGTCACATCCTAGGGATTTTTCTCTGGAGGTCACAAGTCCTCCCACAATGAAGGTAGTTTTTCTTTTGAAAGGGGTTGACCTCATGTGATCAATGAGAAGTGCCCCAGGTTGCAATAAGTTCTTTTGATCACCTCATGCAGAACAAAAAGATCTTTTTGGGAGCAGCTCCCTTGGTTGTCACAGCGGCCAACACTGGTATTAGCAATGAATTTTTGTGCATATATGAAATATATATTTTAGATCCCGTTGGTTTTTGAATTTCCATCTATGAAGTTCCTTTGCCCTGTCATGCTATACCATATAGATTAATAATTTATATCTACCTCTCTTTCAATGTGGACTCCATCAAGCAACTTTGCTTCTTCAGGAACCCTGGAGAAGATACTATTCAACTGTGATTTTGTGACTATATGTATCTGATTATACAACCCAAATCTGATTGCTTCCTCTCCTATGTACTTGAATTTCTCCAAAGTTGCAAAGAATTGTTATTTTAGCTCAACATAAGTGTCTTGTGCCTCACAGAGCACCCAATACAATCCACATCTATACAAGTCATTCCCCATTTTCTATCTAATTCCTAATGTATCCATCACATGTTGGCAGGCATACATGGTTGCAATGACTCTTCTTGTCATGCACTCAAGGTAGAGGGGTCACTTTGATATTTATCTTGCTTCCTATCTCATAAGATACCCCTTTAAGAATCTTATCAATTCCTTTCAGTTTATCCACCTCCAATAAGGTAACAATGTCCAATGGCTCTAGACTCAGCTGCTCATCACTTGTGTCCTCGTCCTCCTCCTTGGACTCATCTGACTATGATCTTGAGCTTGTATCAAGATTCAATGGCATTTGCTCAGGTTGTTCTTCTTGAACATCCTCTTCTTCCTCAATCACCAATTATTGTCAAGCTTGTGGATGTTGTTGTGGCCTCTCCATTGCTAAAGAAGTGGAGTGGTCGGTTGGTTAGGGTGAGGTGGAGCACATGAAAAAGGAGCAACAATCCCCTTGCCTCGCTTTGGGCAGTTGGCGACCTCCATCTCTAAGGATTCAATTAGTGCATCAACATTTGTCTTTGATTCCTCTTCTTCCTCCTCCTCATAAGTGGCGTCAGTGGTGGGGTGACTCCCTGATGATTGGGTGTGAGAGCCACTCATGGATGTTGAATGACGAAGCAAGGTGGAGATGGAGTTTGAAGGTGATGAGGTGTGTGATGGAATGGAGATGTTGGAGTGTGCTTTCTTGGTCTGCACCTTTGCTCTGATGATTACCTTGAGGTTTTTTTATCTCCCTTCTTCACAACCTTTCTTATTCTCTTCTTGATGTGGAGGTGGGTGGAGGCAAGAGTTGTGATTTTCATATTTGTGGAAGAGGGGTGGATTGGAGGTAGAAAATGGATGGAAGTGATTCGTGGAGGTGTGGTGGGGGTGAGAGGTTGATCAGATATAAGTTTTGAGTGAGGAAGGGTGGAGTTTGGGAGTTTTTTAGGTGACAGAGGTGGAGGTGATAGTGGTGATGAACATGGAGTTGGGGGTGGTTTGGTGGAGATTGTTAGGTGGAAATGGTAGATAAGTGTACGTAGGGGGTGAGGGAGGTGATAGGGAGGTGAACTTATGGTGGATGGTGGTTGGAGGAGGGACCTAGGGATGGAGCAGATTGTTGGATCGCTACCATGGCCGTGGGTGTTTGTGAGGTGTAGTTTAGAATGGGGGGTGTCATGGTGGAATACGGGGATTAAGTGAAAAATCTGGTGGGGCCGGGCCTCACCACAGATGTGGTGATGGACACGGGCAAGGGGAGGTGAAGGCAGCACGACCATGGCGGGTGCCACAACTGTGGTGGAGTCTTTGATGCTGGTAGAAGTCCACCCTAGCCACGCCCATGGGGGCTACCATGACCATGGTGGTTGTTGGATGCCACACTCATGTTGGTGACCACGGTCGTGGTGATCCGCTTTCAACTTTTCAAATTCCCATGTGATGTTTGGAAAATCCACCTTGGTTGTGGTATGCTTCCACATAAGGGTTGTGAATTTTTTGTCACGCCTGTGTAGATGGCCATGAGTGTGGCAATGGACTGACACCACACCTGTGGCAAACTCCACGGTCGTGGTGGTTTCTCCTTTTTCTTCTTGATTCTCCTATGATTTTCTTCCAACTTGCCTCACCCATGGCGCTCTACCATGGCATGGTTGGGTATTTTTTCCCACACATGTGCCAAGTGCCACGGCCATAGTGGTTCTCTTAAGTGCAATAAGTTCATAAAACTTCATGTAACTTCAAAATTTTCAATGTGAACATTGTGATATCTCATTTTTCTTTCCTTGCACCTGTTGCACCCATCTTCTCACTCTCTCTTTGACCTGTCACCCTGTCACATCAAAACTAAGCCAAAACTATCAAGAAAAAGTGTGTGTGTATTTTTGGAATCATGTAAAAACAAATTAAAAGTATCAAAAAGTGAAGGTTAGGTGCAAAAGTTTCCAAACCTAGGTGGGTTGCCTCCCACTAGTGCTAAATTTTACACCTTTAGTTGGGCTTATTGATTTTTTATTCAATCATCCTCGTGGAACCTTCCAAGCATCTTTGTAATATATGTATCTTTCATGTGCATTTAAGCACATCTCTTCATCAACCACATGTTTCTCAACTAGCATCACGATATCAAAACTTTGATTCACTTTGTCTGGACCAACTTCAACGACGACCTTCAATCTGTGTCCAATTATCATGAACTCTTTTACTCCTTACTTCTCACATATCTCTATGGAACTAGATGGATATACATGCTTGACTAGATAAGGTCCTTCCCATCTAGACTTAAGTTTTCTAGGAAAGAACTTCATCCTTGAATTGTACATCCATACCCATTGTTCGGGCTCAAAATCCTTCTTATTTACTAGCTTGTCATGCAAGAACTTGGTTCTCTCTTTGTAGCTTTTAGACAACTCATAGGATTCATGCTTCATCTTTTCCAACTCATGGAGCTACAGTTTTCGTCTTACTCCTACAGTGTCTACATCCATGTCCATAGATTTCAAAGCCCATAATGCCTTGTGTTGCATCTCAACTGGTAGATGGCAGTTCTTGACATACACAAGTTCGAACGGTGTGGTGCCAATCGGGGCCTTAAATGTTGTTCTATGTGCTCATAAAGATTCATTAAGACATAGAAACCAATCCTTGCGTCTGGTTTCACCATCTTCTCAAGAATGAGATCTATCTCTCGATTGGCTAACACAACTTGACCACTAGTTTGAGGGTGGTAAGGAGTAGCCACACGATGTTTCACACCATGTCTTTTCAGCAATCCTTCAAAAGTTTTATGAATGAAGTGGCTTCCTCCATCACTAATCATCACCCTTGGCACACCAAACCGATTGAATATATTAGACTTGACAAAGTTGCATACCACCTTGTGATCATTGGTCCTTGTAGCAACTGCTTCAATCCACTTGGAAACATAGTCAACGGACATTAAGATGTACACATATCCAAAAGAGGGGGAATGGACAAAAGTCAATACCCCACACATCAAACACCTCAACTACTGCAATGGGTGATAGAGGCATCATGTCCCTTTTTGAGATAGTGCCCACTTTTTTCACTTCAAGCAACACTTGCAATATTCAATAGTCTTTGAACAAAGTTTTCCGATATAATCCACTTTGAAGAACTTTAGCAGTTGTACGCTTTCCACCCAAATATCCTCCACAAATGTTGGAGTGGCACATGGAGAGAATCTCTTACTGCTCACTTTTGGGGACCCATCATCTTACGAGTTGATCAGGATACTAATTGAAAAGATGAGGGTACAATCTCTTACTCTCTTCCCTTGTCCAATTACTTGGTAACCTCCCACTAGCCAAGAAATTAGCTATGTGCTTGTAACATTATCTTTGGGTGAAGGGAAGTAAGAAAATTTGCTCATGTGGCATCGTCTCCTTGATCCAGTTCACATCATCATATGGTGCCTCAATGCAGGAAAGGTGATCAGCTATGGAATTTCTAATTCCTTTCTTGTCGATGATCTCTAAAATCAAACTCTTAGAGCAATAGGATCCAACAAATCAATCTCGACTTAGAATCTTTCTTTTCCATGAGATACTTCAAGGTTGCATGATCTGCATATATGTTGACTTTGTTTTTGAAAAGGTAAGAGCAAAATTTGTCAAGTGTGAAGATCACTACAAGCAACTCCTTCTCGGTGGTGTAGTTTCTCTGAGCTTCATTAAAGGTTTTACTTACGTAGTAGATGGCATGTGGATTTTGGCCAATCCTTTGCCCCAACACAATTTCCACCGCCATATTTGAAGTGTCGGTCATGATCTCAAATGGCAAGGAGAAATCTAGGGGTTGCATAATAGGAGTAGAAACTAACTTATGCTTTAAGTGGTTGAAGGCTTCAATGCACTTGTCATCAAAATTGAACTCAACATCCTTTTCAAGCAACTGACACAACAATCTAGAAATTTTGCTAAAATCCTTGATGAAACAATGATAGAAACCTACATGCCCTAAGAAAGAACAGACATGTCTTACGGTGGAAAGAATATTAATAGTAGAAACTAGGTCCACTTTGTCCTTGTCAACCTCAATCTAAGATTTTTAAACTCTATGTCCTAACACTATGCCTTCTGGGACCATGAAATGGCTCCTCTCCCATGATAGTATCAAACTGACTTTGATGCATCTTTCTAGAATGGTAGTGAGATGGAGCAAACAATCATCGAAAGTTTTGCCAAAAACTGAGAAATCACCCATAAAGACCTCAAGGGATTAATTAAGCATGTCAGAATAGATAGATGTAACACATATTTGATATGTAGATGGGGCATTACACAATCCAAATGGCATCCTCCTATAAGCAAATGTTCCCCTTGGACATGTGAATGTTATCTTCTCTTGATCTACAGGATGAACTACCACTTGGAAGTAACCTGAATAACCATCAAGGAAACAATAGAAACATTGTCTTGCAAGTCTCTCTAAGATTTTATCAATTAAAGGGAGATGGAAGTGGTCCCACTTTATCTTCTCATTCAGATTTCGATAATCCACACACATTCTCCATTTGGATTGCTCTCTCATGTGCATCAACTCTCCATCTTCATTTTTGGCTACAATGATCCCACCCTTCTTGGGCACAACTTCGATGGGACTCACCCAAGGACTGACAGAAATGGAGTAGATGATTCCAACATCAAGCAACTTCACAACCTCGTCTTACAACTTCTTTTATCTTTGGATTCAACCTTTTTTGTATTTGGCGGGTTGGCCTTACATCATGTCAAGATAGATCCTATGGACACAGATGAAGGGGTCAATGTCCCTTCAGTCAGCAATAGACCACCCTATGGCTTGAATGTTGCTCTTCAATGCAAAAATCAGATAATCTTCTTATTCGGGAGATAGAACAAAAGAAATGATCACCTGGAGGATGTCATTAGAGCCTAGAAAAGCATACTTCAAGAAGAGACTTAATCTTAAGGGCCGGAGGTTCTTCAATGGAGTTCTTTAGAGGTTTTTCAAAAATGGATGGGAGGTCCTCACTTTCAGCCACTAAGGCTAGCTCATCTTCATCATCATCATTGGGAAACTCCACAATAGGCTCTATACCTCTATCCCGAGTGGAAGTTTGAATCCATATAGGTAGGCATTCCTCTACAATCTCATTTAGATATTCAATAAGATAGCAATCTTCCTCTGTAGCACCTATTACCCTGACCTGAGTAGAAGCTTTGAAGATGTTCAACCAGATCTTCATGTTCATGAACATTACATACATGGTGTCAGTTCTCACATGAATCACTACATTAGTTGTAGCTAGGAAGGATCTTCCCAAGATAATAGGTACCTTTCTTGAGTCCTTTTCCATGTCTAGAACAATAAAATCTATAGGAAAAAACGTGGATGTTTCATCATCAAGTCTCACCAACACATGATCAACTCGCCCTCTAGGCATCTTCACATAACGGTCATCCAATTGCAAGGTGCAATTAGTCAGACCCACATCATATGACATTAGGTTCACACTAGAACCCAAGTCAAGAAGAGCTTGGTCTATGCAGTGTGCTCCAATGTAGTAAGACATAATGGGGGATTAGGATATTTCCTCTTCATTGGCGTGGTGTGTTGTAGAATTGATCTCACTTGCTCACTGATCTTGACTCTCCTCAGTGTTCTTCATGTTTTCCTCCTTTTGAAGGTACTAAAATCTTTTAGGAACTTTGCATAGGACAGGGTTTGGTTTATAGCATCTAGCAATGGGATATTGATCCTCACTTCTTTAAAGGTTTCCATGATATCCTCAGTGTGTTTCTTCTATCTCTTCTCAGTGGATGGTTCCTCAAGTGCTTCAGAACAGGGAGGAAGTTGTGCCCCCAACTGGATCACATCAACAGAATCATCAAGCGGTATCATGGGAATCATAGTATCATCACTTTGGATCACAAAATCAGCCTGGTTGCTTATCACAGTATCATCAACCTAAATCTTGATACCATTGCCTTGAATCACGGTATCAACTCTAGCTTCATCAGCTGCACTGTCAATTTTTGTCTGTCTCAGCTGATCCAAAGTCCTCCTACTCCTCAACACAGTCACAACCTTTACTTGCTCATGGGTGGTAGAGGAGGAAGCTTGTTGTGGTTATTGAGGTGGTGGTGGCCTATGGTGTGGTGGGTTTGGATTTTGGAGAATGCATTGTGGCTGAGACGGTGGTTATTGCGGTTGTTGTGGATGGGAGTGATATTGTGAAGGGGGTTGTCAATATGAGTGTGGTGGAGGTGGAGTGTATTGGTAGTTTAATGGTGGTTGTGGAGGTGGAGAAGCATAGAGGTTATGAGGTCCTTGGTATTGTTAGAAGAGTGGGTACTTGGGCATGTGGGATGACATAAGCACCTTGAGTAGTGTTCACATACCCACCATCATTGTTTGGGTTGGCCATGGGTTGGGAAAAGATCTTCCCTCCTCATGGTGGGCGAGTGAAAGAGAGATTTGATCAATCCTTTTCTCCAATCTGCTAATGTTTTGCCCTTGAGAAAACACATCTTTCTTCACATCATCAAGGCTCCTTATCCTTCCAAAAACTTCCTCTTCAAACTTAGAGTTGTACTTGAGCCTTGGTGATGCCTTTGTTTCCCTTATCCTTCATCACCCTATTTCCTCCAAGAGAAATTTGGGTGATTCCTCCATTCTAGAGTGTAGGAGTTTGACATGGGGCTTTGGTTGTTCTTGTTCCCAAAAGATTGCAAGGATTGCACTTCTTCACAGATTGCCTCAACGACATTGGCAAAGTAACTAGAAGATCCTCCAGCTTGATTCTTCATCAAGTTCATCATATCAGCCAGTATTTTCATCATTTGAGGGTTGGACTCATCTTTTATTGGAGCTGGAGGAGGAGGGGGAGGAACCCAGTTCCTATCAAGATGATCTCCCTTGCTTGAAGCTCGATGGCGTGAGTTTTCGGCAAGGTGCTCAAAGAGTGGGCATGACTCTTCTGGAGGTCTAGCCATGCATGTTCTACCGCAAGAAGAGTCAATTGTAGTCTGGCTCAACTCAACAGGTGTAGTGTAGAAAGATTGTAGTAGCTTCCATAGGGAAACTTCATGGTGGGGGCAGTCTCACAGGAGCTTTTGGAATCTTTCCCAGGCTTCATGAAAAGGCTCATTTTCCCTTTGCGTGAAGAATGTGATGCATCTCCTTGTCTAAATTAGCTTGGAGATCGGATAGAACTTCTTTAGGAACTCATTCTTCACTGCCATCCAAGTCACTAGCTCAGGCTTGGACATGTACCACTCCTTGGATTTTTCTTTGAGGGAGAAAGGAAAGAGGGTTCTTCTTATGGAATCATCTGTGGCTGCAAGCATGAGGAAGGTGGAGCAGGTCTCCAGAAAAGCATCAATGTGGTGGTACAAGTTCTCCTTCTCCATCCCATAGAAAGTGAGTAGGAGTTTAAGAAGGGCTGGTGGGATGAAAATTGTTGACCCGACATTTGGTCAACAAGGGTGGCAATGGGTGAGGTATAGTTTCCAAGAGTGAATTACTCATGGAGGGGGCGGTTAAGTGGTTGTTGGGCGTCTCCATGAGGACCTTCTTCATCCATCTTAGATTCTTGGTGTTGTTTATAGCGATGATGACATCTTCTTCTACCTATCTCGGGGTTGAATGGAACCAAGGCAGTAGAAATCAAATGTCTGCCAAGCATGCACAACTGTCACCTACACAAGTCACAACCATGCAACACAAACTAAGTTAGAAAACAAGTATGCAAAATTAAGTAAAGAATAAAGAATATTAAAGGTGAGGGTAGTAGGAAAATCTAAGATACTCTAACTAGCTAGATCGAGCGCCTCTATCCCCAGAAATGGTGCTAGAAAGCTTGATGCGTCAAGCCATAGGTGCACACACTAACCAACTAGATTTGATTAGATGTGCCTAATGGGACTCAAAACACACTTGGGGTCTTTCGAATTGATAAAGCCCTAGACGAGGCTCACTCAAAATACAAAAATACTCACCTACAAGTGCACAAGGTCATGTCATAGTATAGGTGAATGGAAAGCGAGGGGTCATCCCCAAGGAGAGAGGGGGCACTAGAGCTAAGTTAGGGTAACTATGTTTTTAAAGTGGAGTGTTGGGTTTTTAGGGTTTATTGGTTGGTTATATTGATTACACTAATGAAGCAAGCAATTAAAATCAAGAAGTAAAACTAGATTATCATAAGCCTTGAATTAACCCCAAATAACAAATGCTAACTAACAAAGAAGGCAACTAACTAAGCAAGAATAAGAGATTACAACTAAGTTACACTAATGGGGAAAGTTAAGCACTAGAGAAATTAATGACCTAGATTACAAATAACTACCAAGATTCACACTAGCAATCTCAAAAGAGCACTAACTACTCAAACTATGCCTAACTATGCAAAACTAAGCAATTAACTGAGAGACAGTAAAAGCAATCAACTAAACTAGCATTAACAAGATAAGAGAAAAAGATGGGTTTCAAGAAATATTAATGAGCAGTGGGCCATTTGGGAAATGATACTGAGATATTAATTGGGGGTTAACATATCATGCAAGTCTTATATCTTCAAGCTAGATTGCAAACCAAACAACAAGGCAAGTGCTATTTGAATCTACCCTAAGATAATAGTTGGGAAACTAGGGCTAGTTGTAATTATAATAGGACTTGGCAAGTATATATTTCTAGGGTAAGTGGTATTAGGGCAATTAATAGCCAAGGGTAGGAATGGGAGTAGAGATGAGGGTGTTTCAACTCATGCTACTCACCATCTAGCCTTTAGAAAACTCTAGGCAATTGCACTAATCACTCTTACACTAGCTACTTAGATCTCACACTTAGTTGTAGGATAAGGGATTTGTATGTAGAAATATATGGTACTAGATAGGCATCCACTAGTTGGACCTAGGAGCAATTCCTAATATAGCCACATACAATCTATTTTCCCCTAGAAGCTAGGTGTTTTCAAGCATCATACAACAAGCAATCTATGTTTAAAGGCATAAATCATAAGAAAGATCATGGGAAATGAGATAGAAGCAAGAGACAATCATCATAGAATGGAAATATGTTCAATACAAGTTATTTCCCCCTAACATGGTATCAAAGTAACATTTTATCCCCAAACAACCCACCACAAAGGGCTTAGCTACTCATAATCAAGCAAAAGAGTAAAAAGGAGAGAAGAAAGAGGTAGATAGCCATGGAGCTCATGGAAGTTTCTTCCCCTTCACCTCCTAGCTGTTGTAAACTATGCTCCCTCCTCTAAGGTGGATGAATGGTATGAAAATATAGGGGATTATGGTGGAAAACCCTACCAAACTAGGGTTTTTGGATGGAAATGAGGTGGAAATGGAAGAGGGGAGGTAGGTGGAGCTCTTAGATGCAAAGAGGGTGGCAATGAATGATAAGAGGTAGCTCACCTAGTGTTGTGGCCACCACCTTAGTTTATATAGGTGGTGGGGAAACACTAGGGTAAGTGGGGGTAAAGTTGGCAATTTAGTGCAAAAGGAAATAGGGTTTGGATGATCACTACTGGCATGGTGGATGAGTATGATCATGGTTGTAGTCAGTTGCACAGGCAAGGTGGTCAAGGCCAAAATGACATGTAAAAAGTGGGACTTTGGAGGATTGGTGGCCACGATCGTGGCGGTTGCCACAGTAGTGCTGAGTGAGTGGTGCCGCTGGTGTAGAGGAGAGCACGGGCCTTCAGGGGGTCATTGTTGATGTTTAACACCATGGGTGTGGTGGGATCCATGAATAAGTTGGATCTGAAGGAACACGGCTGTGTTGATGACCATGACCATACTGGTTGGAGCCTGGCCCTTGAAGTAGTTCTTCTCCATGGTCATGGCAGATAAAACGGTCGTGGAGACGCTGACTGGCCACGGTTGTGTTGATGGACACGAACATGGTGACGCCCTTGTTGTATCTTGGATTCTACTATGATCTTATGCAATTTGTCCATGGGTGTGGCAGATTACCACGGCCCGTGATGAGGTCTCAGTTGTCTAACTTTTTTTTAAACTCCTTCAAATGGCTAGTAGTTGCTTTGGAGAAATTTTTTTCCACTCAAGGGAAGCTTGGGGAAGATCTACATCAATCCCAAGGTGTAGAAACCCAAGGAACCCATCCTTCTCTCTCCTTTGCATCCAATGCATGTATAAAATCCCTGAAAAACAGGCAAAAAAACATTTATAAGTGTATTTGACATGATAGTTCATATTGGGGAAATTGACTTGCAATCTAACATATTTTATTGTGATAATAATGCAAAAAGACACAAGATGAAGCCATAAAATAGGGCTGCATCATGTGACATCTAATAAACAACAAAAAATGTGAGTTTTCCCCTCGCACTTTTCAACATGATATCAGAGCATGTCTTCGGAACTTAACTGTAGTCATCGCCTCCACTTACCTCTCCTCTCTATGTTCACTTCCGCCCTAGCCCTTGCCTCTCTCTCATAGAGAGAGCAATAGAAAGAGAGCTCATATGTGGTTGGCTGTCATTTCTCCATGTCTTAGGTTGGCCACCCGCCAGGCACTTTAGGAACTCCATAGTCGTTTCTCCTTCTCTTTCACATACATCAATATGTATGCTTCCCATATTCATATTCTCTAGATGGTCCTAATTCTTGTCCAGATCTGTTCATCATCTCTTCCCCAAGGATGACCTCCTAGTCATCTTCAGGCACTGTTCATCCCAACAATCATCAAGCATCTCTGATCACACCACTGTCTTCAGCCTATCACCCTTCTACACCATCATAGAAGCAAAGAAAGACCCCAATCCTCATTCCTTGAATGGCTCTAATTCCCATCTATCTGTTCGTGTTGGAGCTTCCATCATCCCCCTATGGATATTGTCATGCTTGATTCCATGGGCATCTTTCTTTGGATGGAACTAATTCCTATCGAAATTGATCCTTGGTATAGGAAGAGGTTGTTTCTACCTCGGAATCACATGATCCATGGTCACAAGTAACGACGCTAATTTCCATCACCCCTTAATGCTAATTTTTGGAATTGTGTTATCCATGATGGAGAAAATTTTCACCATATTGTGCACCATCTGCCACCGACACAATGTGTTTTCTAATTGACATGGTTTGTTGCACTCTAGAGATCATCCCGATGGTGTAGAGTTTTTCTCAGATCTCAAACTATTTAGTGTGTTGTTTAACTACCACGGTATGTTGCGTTGCAAAAATTGTCCTGACCGTGTAGAGTTTTGGCCAGATTGCAACTTACACAGCATGTCAAAATCCCATACTGCATGTTGATGGGAGTCTATTTCATGCATATATGACATGTCATATTTCTAATATAGTGTGTTGGCAGAAATTAGTTTCACGTCTCTGACATTCTTACATTGCACGTCACATCTTAACACGATGTATTAATGGGAGCCTATCATCTTTGACCAACAAAGCTACACAGCATGCCAGGTTAGCACATGACATGTCAGAAGTAGTTTTTCTACTTCCATATCAAGTTATGACATCCTCCAAAGGTTTTATATCCTCCAATACCTAATGTTATTAGATCATGTTATTTTTTGACCTAGTCCAAAAAAATTTCCTTTTCATGTCAAGAATAGATCCATTTATTTTCCTCTTCGGGTCTTGTGATTGGGTCATGTTTCATATTGACTTTGACTATTAGTTTCGCCTATCTACATACTACACCTCTCATTTTACATTTTCTCTCTCCCTCCCCCATCCATCATGTTTGTAGTTGTTGTGCATGGATAATATAGAGGAGAGAGAGGAGGGTATGAGGAGAACATGAAATGGAGAATGTGAGGAGAGATATGAGAGATGAAAGTGATATATTCCAAAAAATCTTCATGGAGCTTCGTATTCTTCAGCACTTATGCTCTTTTGATGTCTTTGTGGTGTGTCATTCCCACTGAGCATCACTTTACATGTGAGTTGGCTATACGCACTAATTCTAGTCGGCCACCACTTTCAAATGGTGTTGAAGGATATTAACTATAGGGTTGACACCAAGCTTTTTGCGTTTGTACCGTGATGTGTTTTCACTTAAGGGTTAACCCAACCAACTAAGTTTGATTGGATGCATCCAAAGCACACAACAAGGATCTTTCAACATGTATAGGCCCTAACAGGCACAATCACAAAGACTAACACATGTTACTCACAAGCACATAGGATTGTATTATAGTATAGATAAGTGGCAAGATAGGGGACGATCCTCAGGGGAGGGGGCACTAAGGTTAGTTATATTAACTAGGTTCCCAAAGTGGAGTCTAGGGTTCATGGGTTTGGTTGATTTTTGTTTGATTACACGAAATTTGGAAAAGAAAACAATAAAAGGTAACAATCCATTAAAATCTAAGTTAACCCTAGGCAATTTAATTCTAAGTAGAAAGAAAAGCAACTAAGTAAGAGATAGTACAATTTAAACTAAAAAAAGCAAATCAAGATCTAACACTACACTAGACTAGAAATTGACAACTAATGCAAGCAAGAAACTAAGACTAACACTAACTAGATAAGATTAGCATAAGCAAGCACAAGGGTGAACTAACTACTCTTGAGCAACCTAGCTATCAAGAACAAAGCAACTATCTAGGAAGGCAACTAAACCAAGTAACTAAGAAAGAATGAACTAGCAGGAGAGAAAATTGGGGTTTTAAGAAATTAATAGGGGTGTGGGCCATTTTGGGGAATGTAACTAGAATCTGAGTTGGGTCATAACATGAAAATTCTATTCATTCATTCTAGATTGTTAAGCCAAAAAAAAAGATAAATACTATGGAATCACCCTAAGCTACTAGTTGGCCATGGGTGATATAAGGTGTGTGAAGGGGAACTATGCCCTTGGACACCCTATTCAACCTTACAAGGCTCAATTGGACTCGGCTTTAAGTGGAATCTAATAGGATCTCACAAGTCTAAGTTTCTAGAGTAGGTGGTATTAGGGAAACTGGGAGCCAATGGTAGATGGAGAGAGAGGAGATGAGGGTATTTCACCTTATATCACTCACCACCTAGCCTTTAGGAAGATCCTAGGCAATGGCACTAAGTACTCTTACACTAACTACTTAGATATTCCACGTAGAAGTAGGGGAGGGAATATGTATGTGTGAAGATAGGGTGCTAGGTAGGGATCCTCTAGTTGAACCTAGGAGAAATCCCTAATATAGCTTCACAAAGCCATGCTCTCCTAGAGTTTAAGTGGTTGCAAGCACAAATCAACAAGCAATCCATGTTTTCAAGAACAATCTAGAAGAAGAAATATGGGAAATAAAGATAAAAGTAGAAGACAGTCATCATAAAATGAAATGATAGTGTTTACAAGTTGTTTTCCCCCAACTTTGTATCAAAGTCACATTTTCGCTCCAAACAGCCCACCTAGAAGGGCTTAGCTACTCATGGAAACTAATAATAACAAAAGAAGAAGAAAAAGAAGAAGAAGAAATAGCCATAGAAGCTCATGGATATACTCTTCACCTTCAACTCCAGCAACAATAGCAGCACCTACTCCCTCCTTGGTGGCAAGAGAGCATGGAATGGGTGGTGGAAGTGAAAAAACCCTAGAGAACTAGGGTTTTGAGGTAGAGGAAGGTGGAAATAGAGTGGGAGCAATATGGATGCTCAAGGAGGATAAGGAGGAGCTAAGGGGGCTGAGAGGTAGCTAATCTCATTGTACAACCGCTACCCAAGTATATATAGGTGGTGGGGAAGCACTAGGTCAAGTGGGAGTAAAAGTGGAAAGGTAGTGTAGAAATTGTTAAGAGTTTTCATGGTGATACTATTGGTATGTATGCCCATAGATCAAATCATATGGTGATTGTAATGGCATGACTTGTAAATGATTTGATTTACTAAGGAATGCTTCCAATTTATCATGTTTCATTCAGTTATGAGATAATGAAGTAATACAATAAATGTCTAGATAATGATACTACTCAATGACGTATGTCTTCAAGTGTGTGACTTGAACAATGAGACCACACAGATGTTAAGAGTATATACCTTCTGGTTATGTCCCTAGTCAGATGTTATTGTGGAAGGCTGATAGACAACAATAACACATAAGACTAGAGTGTTTCATGGTTGATGATAGAATCTCACTAGTCCTGATATGTCATATCAAACCAAGCACATAGATACTTGTCATAGAACAGTGTATCAGAAAGACCCACCATAAGAGTGATACATGGAGACCATAATTGTAGTCAGAATCATCACTTATAGTGTTGGTGGTGATTGTGGTTCTTAGACCTGAAGTCACTCATTCATCACATGTCGCTCAGTTTACTTTGACATCATCCACTGTGATCCTGAATAAGGGTTGTCATAAAGGTGATGATCAGGTGCATTGTGGCACATGGGGATGACCGTGAGTGATATAGATGGAATTTTTCCCTCCTACAGAAGTATGATATCTTGGCCACTTTATTAGTGAGATTGAGAAAAGCATGCCCATGCACATGTGAATCAATATGTGATTTTGAGCTTATATATATCTCAGACAGTTTGCTATAGCAAGGAACAGTGATTGAATGTTGAAGAGGATGACTGCTCCGTGCCGAGTTTGAACTAGATATCAGTGACAAAGGAACTATACAAACAGTACAACACCAATCACAGATTGTAGGTTGAAGTTGTTCTCCAACTTTCCTTTTACTTGGGTAGCAATGATGTGTGACTAGGCACCATTCTTTGCTTGTAATGACATAAGTAGTTATGGACATTCATTGTTAATGTAATATGGGACCTATAGGGTCACACACATAGGATACACCTAGATGAGGAGTTTTGATCATGAATGATAATAAGTTGATTACTAAACTATTTATGTATTCGATTGAAACATCAATTGACTAAATAGACTCCCTACCAATCGATTCGTGTGGTGAAATGACCAATTGGAGTGTCATATTGATTGAGTTCTGATTTGGCTAAGTTCTGAATGAGTCTGGGAGCAAACGAACCGGTTCACTTAGTGAACCGATCGGTTCATGGTTGTAAGATGACCATTTCACAAAGTGAGATGCCTAGTTTGTGGTTCAATTCAATTGCATCAAGCATTAGTGTTGATGTCATGTCATGCATTAATTGGATTAGAATTTTCAGATCATATGAGATTGGGAAACATGAAAAAATGACCGGTTCACTGGGTAAACTGATCAGCTCGCATGCTAACCAATCGGTTCTCCCAGTGAACCAATCATTTCAGCATTTGCAAGTTTTAAAAATTCATGAGATTATGGTCCCATCCACTCCTAGACAGTCTGGGAACCTTGACCCTAACCCTCCTATAAATAGAGGGGTACGGGGTGCTTATCAGACACATCAATTACCTCTAACAATTATTTGTGTTCTCTGGTTGTGGTAACTGAGAGAACCTGAGCAAGTCCTACTAGATAAAGGGAGGTATAGAAAAGGAGAACAATTGTGGGACAGTAAGTTGATGACTAGTACACCAATGAGAGGGATAACTCCTTCCTGTATATTCTAGTAGGATGACATGAGTTCTACACAGTCCATGTGGACTTCTCTAGAGGCATGGATACCTTTTCCTCTAGGAGGACAATGTTAGCCCACTATCTATGGTGAAGTCCAGGAGTCGTCACAGACGCCGTCAGAGTGCAACTAGAAGACATATGCACAACTACAACAATGAGGAGATTGTCACTAGACTTGCTCCAGGACCAAGTTTATCCTCGAAACCATCCTTTCCATTATATAGTTATTGACGCGATATGTTGGTTTGATGGGGAATATGGCAGTAAATTTTTATTTCTGCTTCCTACCTGATGCCATATTTTTCTACATTGGTATCAGAGCCACATCAATCTGCTATATTTTGGGATTATCGATATGATCAAATTTTTAGTTTATTTTGTTTATTTATTTCATACGAAGCGAACATTAATTTTTTATCAAGTACAACGTATAACCCCAAACTAATATACATATATATATTTATATTATATTATATATATATGCAATTTACACACGTCACCCTAAAAGTCGATATTGATGGTAGATGTATAGCATGGTTATGGCCAATAACTCTGATTATATATGCTTGGTGGTTGTGTGTTTATCTCTAGTTCTATCTTAGTTTGCATACTGAGCCTCTATCTTATCTTCCAATTGTAAAAGTATTATTCTTTCCTACCTTTGATCAACTCAAATGTAACTCGAGGTTTCTCTATAATCATGTAACAGTAGGATAGTTTATATTCATGTTAATATGAAGAAGATGAACCAACTAGCTAGAGGACCAAGGAGGACCAATTGACTAAAGGACCAACCGATCAATTGGAGGACCCAGAAGGTGGTGAACCAGAGTCCAGACGACCGAGGAGGCGACCAATTGACAAGCCAGGAGGTGAGCTGAACCTATCAACCCAGATTGTCAAGCACATATCTTCATCAACAACAAGTGTTTGCATGAGATGTAGACCCTAGGTTGTGGTAATTCCTTGTGGCTCCAAGAAATTACATTAGAATGGATATAATAATCGCTATTTGTTAATTGCATGTTTTCATTATGGGATATAGCATGTATATGATATGTATTATATATGTGATGATTGGATAAAGTATATGTATTTATAAATACAAACTCTCTCAAATAATATATTAAGTCTTATATGCTTTCCATAAGAAATACACATGGAAATCTTGATCGACTAAGTGTGGGCGCCCCAAGGGTGGTGTGCTATCTATCTCGTGGAAGTGTGATGGTAATAATGTGGGCCTTCTAAGCAGGGTACATCATTATCATGTTGGCATTTGGGTCAGGCTTAACTATGTGTCCTTAATGAGATTAAGCACCATAGACATGCAGATGATTATGGCAAGGATTTGCACACATCTTGTATCCAAGAATTGCATGTGATGCAATTGGAAAAAGTTTCCTACCTTAATAATTGACTATGGATGCTGGCATCGGCCTGGTAATAGTATTGGTTTGGATCTTGGCTCGCTATAAGGTTGTACACTGCAATCTTATGAATTAATTTGTGAGGGTTATCAATTTGAATAAAATAGTGGGAGCAATAATTAATTAAAGACCTAATTGAATATTGTCAATTTCAAATCAAACAAAATCAAAAGGGTTTTGACAAATGCAAATATTTTCTCTTATAGAATCAATGGCAATCAAATCATCATTTTGATTAGACTTAAGAAGGAGAAACTTAATGGGACAATTTTACACGAATGGTTTTGGACTTTGAGAAGGGTTCTCAATAAAGAGTGCAAGCTCTATGTCCTAGAAATACCACTTCTAAAAATATATGTTGCTGATGCGCTTAGGGCCAAAGTGGGTGCTTACTGGAAGTGTGCCGATGATGCCTTATATGTAAAGCACCTTATAATAAGCTGGATGAACTAAGAGTTACATGGGCAATGTGAAGACATTGGGTTCTTGAGATGGTAACACATCTTAGGAATATGAACCACTACCTCACAAAGCAAGAAAGGTACAATGTCTTAAAGGCACTCTTTGAGTGTAAGATGACAGAGGGAGACTCGGTAGAGACCCACGTGCTCAATATGATTGGGTGTGTGGAACATCTTGAAGAATTGGGATTCTCTTTGAGCCAAGAGTTGCCTATGAATATGATTATGCAATCATTGCCCGAATCATATAGCCACTTTATTGAGTGTTATCACTTGAATAATATGGCCATACTGTTGTCAGATTTGCTTGGCATGCTAATAAATGCTAAAGTAGGAATGAAGAAGGACAAATTCGTGATGGTGATCAGCAGAAATGAGTCCAAGGATGAAAGCAAGGCCATGAAGAGTTCTGAGGCTAAGCTCAAATCCAGATCATCAATACTCAAGACAAGGAGAAAGAAAAGTGCAAGAGGAATCTATTATTTGCACTTGAAGGCATTTAAGAAGAAGAAGATGGGGATGGCGATATCCACTTCAGGTATATATGTTATTGAGATAAACTTATATACTTCTTCATCTTGGGTACTAGATACCAGATGTGGATCTCACATATGCTTGAATATACATGATCTGAATAGAAGTAGGCCTTTGAGAAAGGGCAAGGTTGAACTACGAATCACAAATGGAGCCAGAGATGTTGCCATTACAGTTGGAACATGTAGTCTATCTCTGCCCACATGTCTTGTAATAGAGTTAGTGAACTGTTATTATGTACATGCCATAAATAAAATATAATTTATGTATCTTGTATGGATAAGGATACATATGAATTTCATGTTAAGAATGGTCAATGTTCAATTTCAAACTGTGGGATCTTTTATGGCAATACCCCAATGTCTTATGGTCTTTATTTGCTAGATCTAAAGTGTAACACCTGGGCCCACTGCCCAAGGCTCTAGTAGAGTTTCAGGAATGACGACTTGCCCCACAGATCACCACTAGCCTTAACTGCGCACTTTTTCCTCACTCATGCGCAAGTCGGGGTCAACTTCCTGACTGGTCACCCATCCTAGTACTACTCCAAGCTGAGCACGCTTAACTATAGAGTTCTTTAGTGATGGGTTCCCGGAAAAGGAGGTGTACCTTAGTGATATGGGTAGTCCAATCATTCCTTTTAAGATCATGTTATCTGAGGCCTCAAATCCTGGGATGTTACAATCTCCCCCACTTAGACTCTTGACGTCCTCGTCAAGGCTCAACTATATGGCCTCATAATCCGACCCCATTTCAGTGCAGACCCATAATGGCCCATGGACACCCAACTCCCGATCACGGATTACCAGCGCAAGGGTGGCTACGTCAACCATGGACAGTCCTTTCCTACATGCCTAGACCACACGGCTCAAGACTGGCATGCCATGCCCATGTGGGCCCCACCTACTGGAGGGGTTATGGCTCTGATACCATTTGTAATGCCCGGGCCCACTGCCCAAGGCTCTAGTAGAGTTTCAAGAATGACGACTGGCCCCACAGACCACCACTAGCCTTAACTGCGCGTCTTAATCTCACTCACGTGTAAGCCAGGATCAACTTCTCGACGGGTCACCCATCCTAGTACTACTCCAAGCTGAGCACGCTTAACTATGGAGTTCTTTAGAGATGGGCTCCTGGAAAAGGAGGTGCACCTTGGTGATATGGGTAGTCCAATCATTCCTTTTAAGATCATGTTATACGAGGCCTCAAATCCTGAGATGTTACAATATAATCACTTCCCCATTTCAGTGTAGACCCAGAATGGCCCATGGACACCCAGCTCCCATCCACGGCTACCAGCGCAAGGGCGGCTCCATCTCGTCTCTACGGATAGCCCTTTCCAACTTGCCTGGATCGCACGGATCAAGACTGGCATGCCACATGCCCATGTGGGTCACACCTACTTGAGGGGAATATTCTAACATCCCGGGATTTGAGGCCTCAGATAACATTATCTTAAAAGGAATGATTAGACTACCCATATCACCAAGGTGCACCTCCTTTTCCAGGAACCCATCACTAAAGAACTCCATAGTTAAGCGTGCTCAGCTTGGAGTAGTACTAGGATGGGTGACCAGTCGGGAAGTTGACCCCGGCTTGCGCATGAGTGAGGAAAAAGTGCACAGTTAAGGCTAGTGGTGATCTGTGGGGCCAGTCGTCATTCCTAAAACTCTGCTAGAGCCTTGGGCAGTGGGCCCGATCGTTACAAATGGTATCAGAGCCATAACCCCTCCAGTAGGTGGGGCCCGCATGGGCATGGCATGTCAGTCTTGAGTCGTGCGGTCCAGGCATGTAGGAAAGGGTTGTCCATGGTTGACGTAGCCACCCTTGCGTTGGTATTCCGTGATCGGGAGCTGGGTGTCCATGGGCCATTGTGGGTCTGCACTGAAATGGGGTCAGATTATGAGGTCATATATTTGAGCCTTGACGAGGACGTCAAGAGTCTAAGTGGGGGAGATTGTAACATCTCAGGATTTGAGGCCTCGGATAAAATGATCTTGAAAGGAATGATTGGACTACCCATATCACCAAGGTGCACCTCCTTTTCTGGGAGCCCATCTCTAAAGAACTCCATAGTTAAGCATTCTCATCTTGGAGTATTATTAGGATGGGTGACCATTCGGGAAGTTGATCCTGGCTTGCGCATGAGTGAGATTAAGACGCGTAGTTAAGGCTAGTGGTGGTCTGTGGGGCCAGTCGCCATTCCTGAAACTCTACTAGAGCCTTGGGCAGTGGGCCTGGGCGTTACATAAAGAGATGTTTATAACATATAGACTAAAAAACAAAAAACTCAACAACTCAAACAAAACTTATCTTTGGCATTGTCGTCTAGGGCACATAAATGAGAATCACATATCTAGACTCCATAAAGATGGTTATATGGACTCTTTTGATTTCAAATCAATAAAGACATGTGAGTCTTGTTTGTTAGGAAAGATGACCCAGACTCCTTTCACTAGTAACAATGAGAGGGATAGTGATCTATTAGGATGCATACATACTGATGTTTGTGGGCCTTATAGAAAAACTACTATAGGTGGGTATCAGTACTTCATTACATTCATTGATGACTTCAGTAGATATGGTTATGTCTACCTAATGAAACATAAGTTAGAAACTCTTTAAAAGTTGAAGGAGTTTATGAATGAAGTACATAACCAACTTGGAAAAAGTATTAAGGCACTTCATTCTGATTAAGGTGGAGAATACTTAAGCCAAGAGTTTGAGGACCTTCAGTGAGCCCATGGTATTGTATCACAGTGGACTCTACCTGGAACACCACAACATATTGGTGTATCAGAAAAAAGGAATCACACATTTTTAGACATGATGCGATTAATGATGAGTTTAGTTGAACTTCCAACTACCTTCTGGGTTTATGATCTTGAAACCGTTGCATTTAAACTAAATTGAGTACCATATAAATCGGTTTAAAAGACACCAAACAAGATATGGTATGGGAAGCAACCAATGTGCCTTTTATGAGGATTTGGGGATGTGAAGCTTATGTAAGGAAATGTTTCCTAAAAAGATTGTCTCTAAATCTAATAAATATTATTTTGTTGGATATCCTAAGGAGACTAAAGGATATTACTTTGATTCCCTATTAGAGAGAAAAGTGTTTGTTGCTGAAGATGATGCATTCATAGAACATGAATTTATTTCCAAAGGAATCAGTGGGAGGAAAGTGGAACTCGAAGAGGTTCGAGACCAATAAGAAAGCATTGAACCGATAGAAGCATAAGAGGAACACAGAGAATCACAAAATGTCATGGAATCTCAAATTCCTCAAGTAACACATGGACCTCATAGATCTAGTAGGACACACCTTGAACCTGAAAGATTTGGATGTCTTGTGGCTCCAGAAGGCGGTGAGTTGGTCATAGATGATGAGCCAACAACCTGTCTAGAAGCTACTAAGGGACCAGAGTTTGAGAAATGGCTTGAGGCTATGAGATCTGAGATGGAATCCATATATGCCAACAAGGTATGGACCTTGGAGGATCCACATTAAGGGGTAAAACCCATAGGGTGCAAGTGGTTGTTCAAGAAGAAGACTGAGATGAATGGTAAAGCACACATCTATAAGGGAAGATTGGTTGCAAAAGGTTTCAAACAAGTTCAAGGTGTTGACTATTACATGACTTTTTCTCTAGTTTCCATAGTTAAGTCCATCAACATCATGCTTGCTATTGCACCTTATCATGACTATGAGATTTGGCGGATGGATCTTCAAACCGCATTACTTAATGGGAATCTCCTCGAGGATGTGTACATAATACAACTTGAGGGTTTTATAAATCTAAGAATGCAAATAAAGTTTGTAAGCTACAAAGGTCAATCTATAGATTGAAGTAAGCATCTCAGAGCTGGAATCTTTGTTTTGACAAAACAATCAAAGAGTTTGGTTGTACTCAACATGAAGATGAACCTTGTGTGTACAAGAAGGTTAGTGGGAGCATGATTGTATACCTCATATTGTATGTAGATGACATACTTTTTGATGGGGAATGAGTGACATCTCTACTTTACAAAAGGTAAAGACTTGGATGGGAAATACATTTTCTATGAAAGAGTTGGGTGAAGCATCCTACATCTTGATGATCAATATCTATAGAGATAGATCTAGAAGAATTATTGGACTAATTCAAAGCACATACTTTGATAAAGTGTTGAAGAGGTTCACCATGGAGAGCTCAAAGAGAGGAAAAATGTCCATGTTACATATAGTTACCATCTCTAAATCTCAATGTCCCAGTTCTTGTGAAGAAAGGAAACACATGAGTATGAATCCATATGCATCAACAATTGAATCAATCATGAAAGGAATGTTATGGACCCATCCTGATGTCTCATATGTCTTGAGCATTAGGAGCAGATATCAATCAGATCCAAGTGATTCTCACGGACATCCATCAAGAACATCATTAGGTACTTGATAAGATCTAAGGATTAGTTCTTGGTCTATGGCAGAGAGGAAGAGTTGGTGGTAAAGGGTTACACCGATGCAAGCTTCCAAACTGACAAAGATGATTACAGACCGTAATCTAGATATGTGTTTTACCAAAACAATGGAGCTATGAGTTGAAGAGTTTCAAGAAATAGACAGTTGTCGATTCTACAATAGAGGTCAAGTATATTGTTGTATTGAATGCAACAAAGGAAGTTGTTTGGATAAAAAAGTTCATCTCTGAACTTGGAGTAGTTCCAAGAATCAGCTATACAATTGAGCTATATTGTGACAAAAATGAAGCTATTGCATAAGATAAGGAACCCAAATCACATCAACATTCCAAACATATACAAAGGCATTTCCATCTCATACGAGAGATTGTACATCGAGGAGATGTGAAGATTTGTAAAGTCCCAACAAGAACAATGTTGTTGACCCCTTGACTAAAGCAGTTTCACAACAGAAGCATGAAGGTCATGTTAGATCACTGGGGGAAAAAATTATGGGTGATTGGCTCTAAGTGCAAATAGGAGTTTGTTGGTATGCATGCTCAGAGAGACAATCATATGATGATTGTAATGGCATAACTTGTAAATGATTTGATTTATACTAAAGGCATGCTTCTAATTTATCATGTTTAATTTAGTTATGAGATAATGAAATAACATAATAAATGTCTAGAGAATGATATTACTCAATGATGTATGTCTTCAAGTGTGTGACGTGAACAATGAGATCATACGGATGTTAAGAGTACATACATTCTTGTTATATCCCTAATCAAATGTTATTGTGGAAGGATGATAGACAAAAATAACACATATGACTAGAGTGTGTGTTGGTTGATAACATAATCCTATAAATCATGATATGTGATATCAAACCAAGCACATAGATACTTGTTAGATAACAGTGTATTAGACACACCCACCATAAGATTGATACATGGAGACCATATTTGTTAGTCAAAATCATCTCTTATAGTGTTGATGGTGATTGTATTTCTTAGACCTAAAGTCACTACACTCATCACATGTTGTTTGGTATACTTTAACATCATCCACCATGATCCTGAATAAGGGTTGCCATAAAGGTGATGAAAGGGTGCACTGTGACACATGGGGATGGTTGTGATTGATGTAGATGGGATTTGTCCTTCCTACATGAGTATGATATCATGGTCACTTGATTAGAAACATTGAGAAGATCATAGCCATGCACATGTGAGTCAATATGTGATATTGAGCAAACATATATCTCATATAGTCTGCTATAGCAAGGAACAAAGATTAAATGTTGAAGAATATGACTGCTCTGTGCCTTGAGTTCAAATTGGATATCAGTAACAAAGGAACTATACAAACACTACAACACCAATCATATATTTTAGGTTCAAGTTGTTCTTCAACTTTCCATTTACTTTGGCAGCAATGACGTGTGACTAGGCACAGCTCTTTTTGCAAGGCCCCTAAACTTACTTAATGAGTTGAATAAGATTAATTATCATAATGAAATTCTTATAAACCTAATATAACCTTTTGATATGCTTTGAAATTATAATATAAGCTTAAGTTTCAAATTTGGTCCAATTTGGACATTGTTTGAGCAAGTTATGCAATTTTATGCACATTTTGGACTTTTCTACAATTTACCCAATTGAGAGGTTTTATTTGCAATTTATCACTCTCATTATGTTCATGGATATTCTCTCATCATTCTTAAGCTTTTTGAGCCATGGGGCTCCTGTTTAAACCTTGGTTTGAAGGTATTTCCCTCAAGGGTATTTTACGGTTTACCCCTTCATGGATGAGCTACCTTTAGTAGCTATCAACTAATGAATTATTTGTTTTGCTTGGAAATTCAAGCAACGAGGGATAAGCATGTCTCTATGGACGGTGGGGCATATTCTTGTGTGTGTGCTTGTATATTCTTAATAGTTTAAGGCCATGGACACTTGGAAAGATACTAAAACTTCAACTTTTTCTTTTTCTTTATCTTAAAGTTTCATATACTTATCCCTAAGCACAAAAATGAGACATTTACTCTCCAACACTTCCCTACTTCTATGAACCTCGTTCTCCCTCTATGATTCTGTGAATTTCCTATCCAAGGAAGAAGAAAGAGGGGATCTTCTTGGAAAAAGAATCTAGGGTTGCAATTGACTTCCTTTTAGGGTTTGAAAAGCTTCCTTCTAGTGATCTTGACCTAAAAGAGTAAGAATCCCCTTATTCCCTCCATTTATTTATTTTTTATCCTTCCTCCTACTTTTCTCCAGGTTGGAAACTTGTTGTTCCATGGTGGAAATTTCTCTAAATCTCTAAAACCCTACCTCTCTTGCTCCTTATGCTTAGGGTTTGCTCATTTGATGAAGAAAGGTGCTAGATGGACGAGTTCACAACTTATGCTTGGATTTTTTTCACCCTACCTGCTCATAATTTTCTTATGTTTGGGAGTTTATATTATAATTATAGGAAATTTTTATAACTTGATCCACGTTTATTTCCTACCATAAGCTTGCTAGCTCATGTTCTTGCTTGAAAATGATGATCCATGCACTAAAAAGCTATGCTTGACTTGGATTTCGATTTTTATAATGTTCCCTATTCTGATATCAGTTCTAGATGAACCTGTGATCATGTGTACATTATTCCTAAGGTATAATATGACTTGGATCAGGTTGGTTTGACAACCTATGTGCTAAGCACCTATCAACCAATGGTCAATTTCAGGGTTTTAAGCTGATTTCTTCTATAAACCCATGACCCGATGATGGTACCATTGAAACAACCCTATGGTGTTGTCTTCATGAAAATTTATGGTGGTAACCAAGGGTGTCAACTGATTTTTACCCCTTAGGTCATGTTTTGGCCTAATTAGAAGCCTAGTGATTAACAACTAAGTACCCTAATGATGCTATCAATCAATGGTGATATTAATTTGATATTTGATGTTGATTAATGAATATAGTGCTGATCTAACAACCTATGGTGACTTAATGGTCACTAATGATGGTGGATCAGGTCTCCACAACCTATGGTGAGTTAATCATATAGTTTTATCATCAATTAAGCCTTATACCAATGGTTTCCTGGATCACTTGATGCAATGGTTGGACCTATACTGTAATTGATGGTTTTAATATATGAACTTGACCCAATGGTCAAGATCTAATGTTTATTCCTCCAATAAATTCGAATGATGGATAATATAATATTTTGGTCATAATAATGTGATTTAGATGGTTTCCTTTATATGATCAACTTAAGGAGCTTACTTGTTGACAATGGATGGCTTGTTTTAAATGAGCAATCGATTGTGGGTTTTACCCTACTCTCAATAGAACCCTTATTGTTGTTAATCAAAGGATGTCTAGGGTTAAATGGTGAGTTTTATAGATCACAACTCAATAAAATTATAGATTATTCATTCAAGGTGTTTACTTATGTAAACGGCCAATGTCTTTACCTTTTCAACATTTCATGGTTAGAAGTTGATGCCTCAATATTACCATTATTTTGGGTGAAGTGTGTAATGTAATGTTATGATTCTAATTATGAGAATATGATGATTCAATGCCTTAAACTTTTAGTGTTACCCTTTCCCTCGTATGATTATGATTTATAATCATCATAATGAATTAATGGGTAACCCTAATGAGGTATAGCGTGTTATACCTAGCTTTAATATAACTCAATGATGGCAATTGGGTAAATAGTCCTTGAATGACTAATACAATCATGGAGTACTCTGTTACTATTGTTGAAACCCAAGTATGCTATAACCTGATGGTTACACCTTGATTTATGTGTGGGTTCATACTTGAGAATGGTATGGAATGTGATGGTAATGCTTCACCTTACGCATCCATGATCCAATGGGGATGCCGTGAGTTATGGTTTGGTATGAATGTTGATTAGTAACATTAATATAATTTATCTTATTGAGCCTAACTCTAATGCAAATAGATAAAGATGAGTATTCATGTTTAACCTTCTTATATAATGGCATGATGGTGAAATAACCTCCTTAATATGATCATAACCTTAATGTGGTAATTGGTGGTTATCATAGCCACATGGTTGATACTTTCTTATGCTAAATATGTGCATTATGAATATGATGAGGGTTAATCATATCTAGATTCCTTGTATGTTGATGTAATAAAGGAATGTTCTTAATGTTAATATAAACCTACTATGATTGTTTATGAATATCTCCTAGCTCATTAATGCAATATTGTGTTGATCTGGTGTATTATATGTAAGTGATGTTGTTAAGCCTTGTTATAAGGCATGGAAAGATAATGATGATCTTGCAGGGAATAGTATGATGATCTTAATGACCTTTGGGCATGGTTTAGCCCTGAATGAGGTGTAATCCTCTTTTGTTGATAAGGTTTGATACCATGTGATATTGTGAAAAGGATTTATATCTTGTGATAGTATGATGACTAGTGTAGTCTCTAGAATGGCAAGTGAATAGTACCATGTGATAATGAGATAAGAAATTATGTTTCACACATTTTATATCTTTTGAAGTTGTGATACTTATATGATTGCTAGAAGTGAATTAGGGTTTGAGTCTCAGTGATACTTAATCAAGTAAAACTCTAATCATGTAGTGTCATGTGCCATCGAACCATCTTCAGTGTCAGAACTTGCTAGATGGTGAAATGAGTATTCCTAAGGGAAACTCAGCGTGCATACTATTGAGTATGTTGGGTGCTTGTCATCCTAACACCAAGTGTTTCGGGAGGATGGTTGCGGTCATACCTAGCCCGCTTTTTGAGAATGACTTTGGTTGAGTCTCAGTGATTATAACATGATGTGTTTATAGGACAACTACGGTTGTACCTCAGTGATTGGGTTTGAATACCCTAGATGCTAGCACCGTGACCTATACCAAGATAGTCTAGTTACATGACTATATGTCATTGTTTTGCAGTTTGACTATATGTCACTGTGGTGCAGACTCGTACTGACCGAGTATGGAGAAGATCTTGGAGTCCAACTCTTCCTAGATCATATATGGAACTGATTGTGACCAAGCGGTGGTCAGTTGGACTTTGAGTGGTATGACTCAAACTCCCTAGGGCATAATAAAAGATGTAATACATCCATGTAGCATATTTGTTTAGATTTATACATGAAATTTCATATTGGATGATGTCCCTTGTTTGTTATCTTTACATAAAGATGATGCTTAGTGCAATTAAGAGATAGTAGATATACTTAGGTTGTAGACATGCTTAAGATTGTAGATGTGTACATATAGTAGCTATGCTTGCGTTGATAACTATACTGCTACTACTGATTATAATCATGATGCTAGCTATCTCATGTTGTTAGTTATGTTTATCATTCTAGCCATGCCTTTGTAATTAGAGATGCATATATTGTTAATCATGCTTATCCAGATAGTTGTACTTATGTTTTTATCTCTTCTTATAATGTTGATTTGTTCAACCTGTTAGACATGTTGATGTTGTTAGCTATGTATATGATACTAGATTTATTCATGATGTTAGAGATGCTCATGTTGCTAGACTCCTTATATTGTTAATAGGGATATGAGAATAGGCTGGCTAATGAAGATAGTTATTAACTACTCCTTTATGTATTTTGTTAATCATCAGTGTTGTTGAGTTTATTTGTTATATATGATTAAAATTCTTAAACTATCTCATTACCTAAAAATGTTGGAATCAATAAACATTGTTGGAGGTTATATCTCTTGTTGGGACATGGGTCTCACCCTTGTGGTTCGCCACATTTTTTTAGGTAATCAGAAGTAACAAAAACAAACATGTGGCAATAAATAGGAGCTATAGTAATGAATCTCTGAGAAAGTTGATTAGATGTCTAGTGTGTCCTAGAGTCATCCCTGTACTCTGAGGTTCAGGCAGGAAAAGTTTGTATATGGTGTTTCAAATGAATCGAAATGTTGTTAGCACTTTAATGCTTGTTTGTGTGGCATATACAAATATTGTTCTCATGTGTATATATGTTGTGGCTAAGGCGATAGAGCAATTTGTATCAAATTCTTGGCATGGTATGGATAAAAGAAAGATGTTGGGCTCTTATGAAAATGTTTCTGAGTAGGTGCTGATGTTGAAATCAGTTTAATTTACCCATATTTTTGGGTATGTGATTAATTAGTGATCGATTGTGCTTTATGTTTTGAGTAATCTCGTTTAGTGTAACAGGTTCTCACAAGGTGGTATACGAGCTTTAGGTTCACTAAGTCTACATGGACACTAGGAATTAGGACTAGGATGATGTCTAAGTTAGGAATATGACATAAAAATATGGTGCATACTACCTAATCTCAGTACCTGGGTGCCCTGGCCAGGTATTCCGTTATTGAAGAAAAGGTAAGTATGGAACTTTTAGATTGTTATCTTTCTGATTACTCTGATCAAGTAGTCATTTTGAGACAGTATAAAGAGCATAATGAATAAGAAATCATGGTGTGAATATCTCAATCCTACCTTAAAGAAGATGAGAATTGCATCATTATCTATCAAAACTTGAATGTTTGGTAACTATAAGAGAAAGATACAACACCATGAAATCTGAATCTGAATAAAAATATAGAAAAGATGAGTTCTTGAAGATGCAATTCAAGAAGATAATAAAGTAAAAGATAGATAAGTCTATGCTTATAAAGTGATTCAAGGTATGAAATCCATATAAGATGGAGAGAACTCCAATGATAAGTATAAAATGAGAAGATAAATGAGAACAATGACAAAGGAATAAGGTGGAACCTGAGTTAATCTCAGACCAACCTATGTGTGTAAGAAAGTGTTAATGTAAAATTAGCATGGCGTTTAAAAGAAGTTAATGCAAATGATCCATGTTTAATGAAGAAAATGTGGAATATGATGATTTACCTATTGATAAGTGGTTGAAAAATATAATAAAATAAGAGAACATACCCAAGTGTGATAAATAGTCATCAAGGAAGGAGTAATGAGATATGTTAATCATGATGATTCCTATGATAATGACAAGGAAACCAAAATGAAAAGGGTAAAATGATACATAAGAAGTTGTAACTTGCATAATGAAAATAGAATTGGTTACCTCTTTGCTAGTGACCCTTGAACAATGTTGCTATGGTATGGGAAGTGTGTTTCCCTTTGTGTCTATTCTTTCTATGGAACATCTTTCAAGTGGATCATTGCCACTTGGTACATGTAGATTCACTGCAAACATGAGGGTGGATAGCTTATTATAGCATAAGGTTGCTTGGAATATGGTTCCAACATCATAAAGTTTGTGATGAGTTTGCTTTTGAGCCTTCCAATAATTAGGAAGACTCCTCTTATATTTCTTGATATTTTTAATGTTGGTAAAAGTGGATGAGATAATGATGTGAGTTCCTTATAGAACATGAGGTGGATACCAAGGTAATGAATCCTAGTATCCAAAATGTATCAACATTATGAGAAATATGTGAAGGTTGGAGATGTTTATTAAATGAACATTTCAAGTATTCCTCTCCTGTAGAGAGAGAGAGAAGAGAGTTGATGATGATCCTATAAATGTTGTTTGGAAGGAAAACCAAAAGTGACTCTATAATGTTGTGTATGGTCTAGTGATAGCTGGGCAAGACCACTATCATAGATAGATGGTTTGTTGATACAATAGATATAATTTTAGGATGATATCTAGAATTTAAAGTTGGAAGTTACTATTAGATTTGTACATGTGTCACAACAAGTTTCTATGTAACATATTTGCAAATGTCTTCTTATGTGGGGGGTTTTGTGATGACCCAAGATGAGATATGTATGAATGATGTGAAATCACCATGATATTCAAGTAACCATGTAAAGGTAATAGGATGAGGTACAAAGGAAGTACCCATCTTTGTTTACCTTGGATTTCAGGGGCGAAATCCCTGTTAGGGGTTTATAGTTGTAAGGCCCCTAAACTTGCTTAATGAGTTGAATAAGCTTAATTATCATAATTGAATTAGTTATGCAATTTTATGCACATTTTGGACTTTTCTATAATTTACCCAATTGAGAAGTTTTCTTTGCAATTTATCACTTGAATTATGTTCCTCGGATATTCTATCATCATTCTTGAGCTTTTTGAGCCATGGGGTGCCTATTTAAACCTTGGTTTGAAGGTGTTTTCCTCAAGGGTATTTTAGGGTTTACCCCTTCATGGATGAGCTACCTTTAGTAGCTATCAACTAATGAATTATTTGTTTGAATTGGAAATTCAAGAAACGAGTGATAAGAATGTCTATATGGATGTTGGGGGATATGCTTGTGTGTGTTCTTGTATATTCTAAATAGGTTAAGGCCATGGACACTTGGAAAGATTCGAGAACTTCAACTTTTTCTTTTTCTTTATCTTAAAGTTTCATATACTTACCCCTAAGCACAAAAATGATCCATTTGCTCTCCACCACTTCCCTCCTTCTATGAACCTCGTTCTCCCTCTGTGTTTCTGTGAATTTCCTATCCAAGGAAGAAGAAAGAGGGGATCTTCTTGGAAATAGAATCTACAGTTGCAATTGACTTCCTTTTAGGGTTTAAAAAGCTTCCTTCTAGTAATCTTGACCTAAAAGAGTAAGAATCTCCTTCTTACCTCAAGTTATTTATTTATTATCCTTCCTCCTACCTTTATCTAGGTTGGAACCTTGTTGTTCCATGGTGGAAATTTCTCTAAAGCTCTAAAACCCTACCTCTCTTGCTCCTTATGCTTAGGGTTTTCTCATTTGATGAAGAAAGGTGCTAGATGGTCAAGTTCACAACTTATGCTTGGATTTTCCACCCTACCTGCTCATGTTTTATTATATTTGGGAGTTTATCTTCTAATTATAGTCAAGTTTTATAACTTGCTCCACATTTATTTCTTACCATAAGCTTGCTAGCTCATGTTCTTGCTTGAAAATGATGATCCATGCACTAAAAAGCTATGCTTGACTTAGATTTCGATTTTTATAATGTTCCCTGTTCTCATTTCAGTTCAAGATGAACATGTGATCATGTGTACGTTATTCCTAAGGTATAATATTACTTGGATTAGGTTGGTTTGGCAACCTATGGTGCTAAGTACCTATCAACCAATGGTCAATTTTAGGGTTTTAAGTTGATTTCTTCTATAAATCCATGACCCGGTGATGGTACCATTGCAACAACCCTATGGTGTTGTATTCATCACAATTGATGATGGTAACCAAGGGTGTCAACTGAAATTCACCCCTTAGGTCATGTTTTGGCCTAATTATAAACCTAGTGATTAACAACTAAGTACCCTAATGATGTTATCAATCAATGGTGATATTAGTTTGATATTTGATGTTGATTAATGAATATAGTGTTGATCTAACAACCTATGGTGACTTAATGGTCACTAATGATGGTGGATCAGGTCTCCACAACCTATGGCGAGTTAATCATATAGTTTTAGCATCAATTAAGCCTTAGACCAATGGTTTCTTGGGTCACTTGATGCAATGGTTGGACCTATACTGTAATTTATGGTTTTAACATATGAACTTGACCCAATGGCCAAGATCTAATGTTTATTCCTCCAATAAAGTGGAATGATGGCTAATGTAATATTTTGGTCCTAATAATGTGATTTAGATGGTTTCCTTTATATGATCAACTTAATGAGCTTACTTGTTGACAATAGATGGCTTGTTTTAAATAAACAGTCGATTGTGGGTTTTACCCTACTCTCAATAGAACCCTTATTGTTGTTAATCAAAGGATGTCTAGGGTTAAATTGTGAGTTTTATAGATCACAACTCAATAACATTATATATGATTCATTCAAGGTGTTTACTTATGTAAATGATCAATGGCTTTACCTTTTCGACATTTCATGGTTAGAAGTTGATGCCTCAATATTCCCATTGTTTTGGGTGAAATGTGTAATGTTATGATTCTAATGATGAGAATTCAACGGTTCAATGCCTTAAACTTGTAGTGTTACCCTTTCCCTCATCTGATTATGATTTATAATCACCATAATGAATTCATGGGTAACCCTAATGAGGTATAGCTTGTTATACTAGCTTTAATATAACTAAATGATGGTAATTGGGTAAATAGTCCTTGAATGACTAATACAATCATGGAGTACTCTGTTACTATTGTTGAAACCTTAGTATTCTATAACATGATGGTTACATCTTGATTTATGTGTGGGTTCATACTTGAGAATGGTATGGAATGTGATGGTAATGCTTCACCTTATGCATCCATGATCCAATGGGGATGTCGTGAGTTAGGGTTTGGGTATGAGTGCTGATTAGTAACATTAATATAATTTATCTTGTTGAGCCTAACTCTAATGCAAATAGATAAAGATGAGTATTCATGTTTAACCTTCTTATATGATGGCATGATGGTGAAATAACCTCCTTAATATGATCATAACCTTAATGTGTTAATTGGTGGTTATCATAGCCACATGGTTGATACTTTCTTATGCTAAACATGTGCATTATGAATATGATTAGGGTTAATCATATCTAGAATCCTTGCATGTTGATGTAATAAAGGAATGTTCTTAATGTTAATATAACCCTGCTATGATTTTTTATGAATATCTCCTAGCTCATTAATGCAATATTGTGTTGATCTGGTGTATTATATGTAAGTGATGTTGTTAAGCCTTGTTATAATGCATGGAAAGATAATGATGATCTTGTAGGGAATAGTATGATGGTCTTAATGATATGTGGGCATGGTTGAGTCCTGAATGAGGTGTAATCCTCTTGTATTGATAAGGGTTGATACCCTGTGATATTGTGAAAAGGATTTATATCTTGTGATAGTATGATGACTAGTGTAGTCTCATGAATGGCAAGTGAATAGTACCATGTGATGATGAGATGAGAAATTATATTTCACACAATTTATATCTTTTGAAGTTGTGATACTTATATGATTGCTAGAAGTGAATTAGGTTTTGTATGTCCATTTGTTTGATGTTTCCTTAATTCAACCAATTGGAGATAACTAATCAAGTGAAACTCTAATCATGTAGTGCCATGTGCCATAGAACCATATTCACTGTTAGAACTTGCTGGATGGTGAAATGAGTATTCCCCAGGGAAACTCAGAGCGCATACTATTAAGTATGTGGGGTGCTTGTCATCCTGACACCAAGTGTTTCAGGAGGATGGTTGCGGTCATACCTAGCCCACTTTTTGAGAATGACTTTGGTCGGGTGTCAGTGATTATAACATGATGTGATTAGAGGACAACTGCAGTTGTACCTTAGTGATTGGGTTTGAATACCCTAGATGCTAGCATTGTGACATGTACCAAGGTGGGATAGTTACATGACTATATGTTGTTGTTTTGTAGTTTGACTATATGTCACCGCGGTGCAGACTCGTACTGACTGAATATGGAGAAGATCTTGGAGTTCAACTCTTCCTAGATCCTATATGGAACTGATTGCGACCAAGCAGTGGTCAATTGGACTTTGAGTGGTACGAATTAAACTCCCCTGGGCGTGATAAAAGATGTAATACAACCATGTAGCATATTTGTTTAGGGTTATATATGACGTTTCACATTGGATGATAACCCTTCTTTGTTATCTTTACATAAAGATGATGCTTAGTGCAATTAAGAGATAGTAGATATACTTAGGTTGTGGATATGCTTAAGATTGTAGATGCGTACATACAATTGCAATGCTTGTGTTGATAACTATACTACTACTGTTGATTATAATCATGATGTTAGCTATCTCATGTTGTTAGTTATGTTTATCATGCTAGCCATGCCTTTATAACTAGAGATGCATATACTGCTAATCATGTTTATCTAGATAGTTGTGCTTATGTTGTTAGCTCTTCTTACGATGTTGATATGTTCAACCTATTAGACATGTTGATGTTGTTATCTATGCATATGATACTAGATTTATTCATGATGTTAGATATGCTCATGCTGGTAGACTCCTTATATTGTTAATAGGGATATGAGAATAGTCTGGCTAATGAATATAGTTATTAAATGCTCCTTTATGTATTTTGTTAATCATCAGTGTTATTGAGCTTATTTTTTATAAATGATTCAGCTTCTTAAACTATCTCATTACCTAAAATGTTGGAATTAATAAACGTTGTTGGAGGTTATATCTCTTGCTGGGTCATGGGTCTCACCCTTGTGGTTCGCCACATTTTTTTAGGTAATCGGAAGTGACGAAAATAAACATGTGGAAGTAAAGAGGAGCTATAGTAATGAATCTCTGAGAAAGTTGATTAGATGTCTAGTGTGTCCTACAATCATCTTTGTACTCTCAGGTTTGGGCAGGAAACGTTTGTCTATGGTGTTTCAAACAAATCATGATGTTGTTAGCATGCTAATGCTTGTTTGTGTGGCATATATGAATATTGTTCTCCTGTGTATATATGTTGTGGGGCGATAGAACAATTTGTATCAAATTTTTGGTGTAGTATGGATAAAATAAAGATGTTGGACTCTTATGCAAATGTTTCTTAGTAGGTGCTGACGTTGAAATAGGTTTTAATTTACCCATATTTTTGGGTATGTTATTAACTAGTGATCGATTATGCTTTATGTTGTGAGTAATCTCGTTTAGTGTAACGGGTTCTCACAAGTTGGTATCAGAGCTTTAGGTTCACTGAGTCTATAGGGACACTAGGACTTGGGAATAGGATGATGTCTAAGTTAGGAATATGACATAAAAATATGGTGCATACTTCCTAATCTCAGTACTTGGGTACCTTGGCCAGGTATTCAATTTTGAAGAAAAGGTAAGTATAGAACTCTTAGATTGTTATCTTTCTGAATACTCTGATCAAGTAGTCATTTTGAGACAATCTAAAGAGCATAACGAATAAGAAATCATGGTGTGAATATCTCAATCCTACCTTAAAGAAGATGAGAATTGCATCATTATCAATCAAAACTTGAATGGTTGGTAACTATAAGAGAAAGATACAACACCACGAAATCTAAATCTATATACAAATATGGAAAATAGGAGTTCTTGAATATGTGATTCAAGAAGATAATAAAGTAAAAGACAGATAAGTCTATGCTTATAAAGTGATTCAAGGTATGAAATCCACATAAGATGGAGAGAACTTCAATGATAAGTATTAAATGAGAAGATAAATGAGAACAATGACAAAGGAATAAGGTGGAACCTGAGTTAACCTCAGACCAACCTATGTGTGTAAGAAAGTGTTAATGTAAAATAAGCATGGCATTTGAAAGAAATTAAGGCAGATGGTCCATGTTTGATGAAGAAAATGTGGAATATGATGATTTACCTGTTGATAAGTGGTTGAAAAACATAATAAAATAAGAGAACATACCCAAGTGTGACAAATAGTCATCAAGGAAGGAGTAATGAGATATGTTAATCATGATGATTCCTATGCTAATGGCAAGGAACCCAAAATGAAAAGGGTAAAATGATACATACGAAGTTGTAACTTGCATAATGAAAATAGAATTGGTTACCTTTTTGCTAGTGACCCTTGAACAATGTTGCTATGGTATGGTAAGTGTGTTTCCCTTTGTGTCTTTCCTTTCTAGGGCACAACTTTCAAGTGAATCATTGCCACTTGGTACGTGTGGATTTGCTGCAAACATAAGGGTGGATAGCTTATTATAGCATAAGGTTGCTTGGACTATGGTTCCAAATCATAAAGTTTGTGATGAGTTTGCTTTTGAGCCTTCTAATAATTAGGAAGACTCCTCTTATATTTCTTGATATTTTTTATGTTGGTAAAAGTGGATGAGATAATGATGTGAGTTACTTATTGCACATGAGGTGGATACCAAGGTAATGAATCCTAGTATCCAAGATGTATCAACAATATGAGAAATATGTGAAAGTTGGATATGTTTATTAAATGAACATTCCAAGTATTCCTCTCCCATAGAGAGAGAGAAAGAGAGAGAGAGAGTTGATGATGATCATATAAATGTTGTTTAGAAGGAAAAACAAAAGTGACTCTATAATGGTGTGTATGGTCTAGTGATAGCTGGGCAAGACCACTATCAAGGATAGATGGTTTGTTGATACAATAGATATAATTTCAGGATAATAGCTAGAATTTAAAGTTGAAAGTTACTATTAGATTTGTACAGCTGACACAACAAGTTTCTTTGTTCCATATTTGTAAATGTCTTCTTATGTGGTGGTTTTTGTGCTGACCCAAGATGAGATATGTCTGAATGTTGTGACATCACCATGATATGCAATTAACCATGTGAATGTAATAGGATGAGGTGCAAAGTAAGTACCCATCTTTGTTTACCTTGGATTTTGGGGGCGAAATCCTTATTAGGGGTTTATAGTCGTGAGGCCCCTAAACTTGCTTAATGAGTTGAATAAGATTAATTATCATAATTTAATTCTTATAACCCTAATATAACCTTTTATATGCTTTGAAATCATAATATAAGCTTAAGTTTCAAATTTGGTCCAATTTGGACATTGTTTGAGCAAGTTATGCAATTTTATGCACATTTTGAACTTTTCCACAATTTACCCAATTGAGAGGTTTTCTTTGCAATTTCTCACTTGCATAATCTTCCTTGTATATTTTGTCATCATTCTTGAGCTTTTTGAGCCATGGGGTGCCTATTTAAACCTTGGTTTGAAGGTGTTTTCCTTAAGGGTATTTTAGGGTTTACCCCTTCATGGATGAGCTAGCTTTAGTAGCTATCAACTAATAAATTATTAGTTTTGCTTGAAAATTCAAGAAATGAGGGATAGTGATGTCTCTATGGATTATGGGGGAGCTTCTTGTGTGTGTGATTATATATTCTTAATAGATTAAGGCCATGGACACTTGTAAAGATACTAGAACTTCAACTTTTTCTTTTTCTTTTTCTTTATCTTAAAGTTTCATATACTTATCCCTAAGCACAAAAACGAGCCATTTTCTCTCCATCACTTCTCTCCTTATATGAACCTCATTCTACTTCTGTGCTATTGTGAATTTCCTATCCAAGGAAGAAGAAAGAGGGGATCTTCTTGGAAAAAGAATCTAGGGTTGCAATTGACTTCCTTTTAGGGTTTGGCAAGCTTCCTTCTAGTGATCTTAACCTAAAAGAGTAAGAATCCCCTTATTCCATCCATTTATTTCTTTTTTATCCTTCCTACTACCTTTCTCCAGGTTGGAAACTTGTTGTTCCATGATGAAAATTGCTCTAAAGCTCTAAACCCCTACCTCTCTTGCTCCTTATGCTTAGGGTTTGCTCATTTGATGAAGAAAGGTGCTAGATGGACGAGTTCATAGCTTATGTTTGGATTTTCTATCCTACATGCTCGAGTTTTCTTCTATGTGGGGTTTCATCTTCTCATTATAGGCAAGTTTTATAACTTGATCCATGTTTATTGCTTACCATAAGCTTGCTAGCTCATGTTCTTGCTTGAAAATGATGATCCATGTACTAAAAAGTTACGCTTGACTTGGATTTCAATTTTTATAATGTTTCCTATTCTGATTTCAGATCTAGATGAAACTTTGATCATGTGTACATTATTCCTAATGTAAAATATGACTTAGATCAGGTTGGTTTGACAACCTATGGTGCTAAGAACCTATCAACCAATGGTCAATTTTAGGATTTTAAACTGATTTCTTCTATAAACCCATGACCTGATGATGGTACCATTGCAACAACCCTATGGTGTTGTCTTCATGACAATTTATGGTGGTAACCAAGAGTTTCAACTGACGTTCACCACTTAGGTCATGTTTTGGCCTAATTAGAAGCCTAGTGATTAACAACTAAGTACCGTAATGATGTTATCCATCAATGGTGATATTAGTTTCATATTTGATGTTGATTGATGCATATAGCGCTGATCTAACAACCTATGGTGACTTATTGGTCACTAATGATGGTGGATCAGGTATCCACAACCTATGGTGAGTTAATCATATAGTTGTAGCATCAATTAAGCCTTAGACCAATGGTTTCTTGGGTCACTTGATTCAATGGTCGAACCTATACTATAATTGTTGGTTTTAACATATGAATTTGACCCAATGGTCAAGATCTAATGTTTATTCCTCCAATAAAGTAGAATGATGTCTAATGTAATATTTTCATCCTAATAATGTGATTTATATGGTTTCCTTTATATGATCAACTTAAGGAGCTTACTTGTTGACAATGGATGGCTTGTTTTAAATGAACAGTCGATTGTGGGTTTTACCCTACTCTCAATAGAACCCTTATTGTTGTTAATCAAAGGATGTCTATGGTTAAATGGTGAACTTTATAGATCAAAACTCAATAACATTATATATGATTCATTCAAGGTGTTTACTTATGTAAGCGAACAATGGCTTGACCTTTTCAACATTTCATGGTTAGAAGTTGATGCCTCAATATTCCCATTATTTTGGGTGAAGTGTGTAGTGTAATGTTATGATTCTAATGATGAGAATTTGATGGTTCAATGCCTTAAACTTGTAGTGTTACCCTTACCCTCATATGATTATGATTTATAATCACCGTAATGAATTAATGGGTAACCCTAATGAGGTATAGCTTGTTATACCTAGCTTTAATATAACTAAATGATGGTAATTGGGTAAATAGTCCTTGAATGACTAATATAATCATGGAGTGCTCTGTTACTATTGTTGAAAACCTAGTATGCTATAACTCGATGGTTACACCTTGATTTATGTGTGGGTTCATACTTGAGAATGGTATGGAATGTGATGGTAATTCTTCACCTTATGCATCCATGATCCAATAGGGATGATATGAGTTAGGGTTTGTGAATGAGTGATGATTAGTAACATTAATATAATTTATCTTTTTGAGCCTAACTCTAATGCAAATAGATAAAGATGAGTATTCATGTTTAACCTTCTTATATGATGGCATGATGGTGAAATAACCTCCTTAATATGATCATAACCTTAATGTATTAATTGGTGGTTATTATAGCCACATGGTTGATACTTTCTTATGCTAAACATGTGCATTATGAATATGATGAGGGTTAATAATATTTAGATTCCTTGCATGTTGATGTAATAAAGGAATGTTCTTAATGTTAATATAACCCTGCTATGCTTGTTTATGAATATCTCCTAGCTCATTAATGCAATGTTGTGCTGGTCTGGTGTATTTTATGTAAGTGATGTTGTTAAGCCTTGTTATAAGGCATGTAAAGATAATGATGATCTTGCAGGGAATAGTATGATGGTCTTAATGACCTTTGGGCATGGTTGAGCCCTGAATGAGGTGTAATCCTCTTGTGTTGATAAGGGTTGATACCTTGTGATATTGTGAAAATGATTTATATCTTATGATAGTATGATGACTAGTGTAGTCTCGTGAATGGAAAGTGAATAGTACCATGTGATGATGAGATGAGAAATTATGTTTCACACATTTTATATCTTTTGATGTTGTGATACTTATATGATTTCTAGAAGTGAATTAGGGCTTGTATGTCCACTTGTTTGATTTTGCCTTAATTCACCCAATTGGAGATAACCAATCAAGTGAAACTCTAATCATGTAGTACCTTGTGCCATAGAGCCATCTTCAGTGTCAGAAATTACTGGATGGTGAAATGATTATTCCTGAGGGAAACTCAGAGCGCATACTATTGAGTATGTGGGGTGCTTGTCATCCTGACACCAAGTGTTTCGGGAGGATGGCTACGGTCATACCTAGCCCACTTTTTGAGAATGAGTTTGGTCGGGTCTCAGTGATTATAACATGATGTGATTAGAGGACAACAACGGTTGTACCTCAGTGATTGGCTTTGAATACCCTAGATGCTAGCATTGTGACATGTACCAAGGTGGTATAGTTACAACATTATATGTCGCTATTTTGCAGTTTGACTATTTGTCATTGCGGTGCAGACTCGTACTGACCGAGTATGGAGAAGATCTTGGAGTCTGGCTCTTCCTAGATCCAATATGGAATTGATTGCAACCAAGTGGTGGTCAGTTGGACTTTGAGTGGTATGACTTAAACTCCCCATGGCATAATAAAAGATGTAATAAGTCGTGTATCATATTTATTTAGGGTTATACACGACGTTTCACATTGGATGATAACCCTTGTTTGCTATCTTTACTTAAAGAGAATGCTCAGTGAAATTAAGAGATAGTAGATATACGTAGGTTGTGGATATGCTTAAGATTGTAGATGTGTACATACAGTAGCTATGCTTGTGTTGATAACTATACTGCTACTACTGATTATAATCATGTTGCTAGCTATCTCATGTTGTTAGTTATGTTTAGCATGCTAGCCATGCCTTTGTGACTAGAAATGCATATACTTCTAATCATGCTTATCCAGATAGTTGTGCTTATGTTGTTAGCTCTTCTTGCGATGTTGATATGTTCAACTTGTTAGACATGCTGATGTTATTAGCTATGTATATGATACTAGATTTATTCATGATGTTAGAGATGATCATGCTGCTAGACTCCTTATATTTTTAATAGGGATATGAAAATATTCTGGCTAATGAAGATAGTTATTAGCTGCTCCTTTATGTATTTTTTTAATTATCAATGTTGTTGAGCTTATTTGTTATATATGATTAAACTTCTTAAACTATCTCATTACCTAAAAATGTTGGAATCAATAAACGTTGTTGGAGGTTATATCTCTTGCTGAGACATGGGTCTCACCCTTGTGGTTTGCCACATTTTTTTTGGTAATCGGAAGTGAAAAAAAAAACATGTGGCAGTAAAGAGGAGCTATAGTAATGAATCTCTGAGAAAGTTTATTAGATGTCTAGTGTGACCTAGAGTAGTCCCTATACTCTTAGGTTCGGGTAGGAAAAGTTTATATATGATGTTTCAAATGAATCAGAATGGTGTTAGCATGTTAATGCTTGTTTGTGTGGCATATAAGAATATTGTTCTCCTATGTATATATGTTGTGGCTAAGGAGATAGAACAATTTGTATCAAATTCTTGGCATAGTATGGATAAAAGAAATATGTAGGGCTCTTATGCAAATGTTTCTAAGCATGTGCTGACATTGAAATCGGTTTTAATTTACCCATATTTTTGGGTATGTGATTCATTAGTGATCAATTGTGCTTTATGTTTTGATTAATCTCATTTAGTGTAACATGTTCTCACACTTTTCTTGTGATGACATAAGTAGTTATGGACATTCACTGCCAACATAATATGGGACCTATAGTGTAAGGCCCCTAAACTTGTTTAATGAGTTGAACAAGCTTAATTACCATAATTGAATGCTTATAACCATAATATAACCATGTTATATGATTTGAAATCATAATACAAGCTTAAATTTCAAATTTGGTCGAAGTTGGACGCTGGTTGAGCAAGTTATGCAATTTTATGCACATTTTGGACTTTTATGCAATTTACCCAATTGAGGGGTTTTCTTTGCAATTTATCACTTGCATTATGTTCCTTGGATATTATATCATCATTCTTGAGATTTTTGAGACATGGGTCACCTATTTAAACCTTTGTTTGAAGGTGTTTTCTCCAAGGGTATTTTAGGGTTTACCCCTTTAGGGATGAGCTACCTTTACTAGCTATCAACTAATGGATTATTTGTTTTGCTTGGAAATTCAAGAAATGATGGATAAGCATGTCTCTATGGATGGTGGAAGAGCTTCTTGTGTGTGTGCTTGTATATTCTTAATGGTTTAAGGCCATTGACACTTGGAAAGATACTAGAACTTCAACTTTTTCTTTTTCTTTATCTTAAAGTTTCATATACTTATCCCGAAGCACCAAAATGAGTCATTTTCTCTCCACCACTTCCATCCTTCTCCCAACCTCATTCTACCTCTTTGATTCTGCGAATTTTTCTGTCCAAGGAAGAAGAAAGTGTGGATCTTCTTGGAAAAAGGATCTAGGGTTGCAATTGACTTCATTTTAGGGTTGAAAAAACTTCCTTCTAGTGATCTTGACCTAAATAAGTAATAATTTGCTTATTTACTCGGTTTATTTCTTTGTTATCCTTCCTCCTAGCTTTCCCCAGGTCAAAACCATACTTTTCCATGGCAGAAATTGCTCTAAAGCTCTAAAACCCTACCTTTCTTGCTCCTTATGCTTAGGGTTTGCTCATTTGATGAAGAAAGGTGCTAGATGGACGAGTTCATAGCTTATGTTTGGATTTTCTATCCTACATGCTCGAGTTTTCTTCTATGTGGGGTTTCATCTTCTCATTATAGGCAAGTTTTATAACTTGATCCATGTTTATTGCTTACCATAAGCTTGCTAGCTCATGTTCTTGCTTGAAAATGATGATTCATGCACTAAAAAGCTATGCTTGACTTGGATTTTGATTTTTATAATGTTCCCTATTCTGATTTCAGTTATATATGAACCTGTGATCATGTGTACATTATTCCTAAGGTATAATATGACTTGGATCAGGTTGGTTTGACAACTTATGGTGCTAAGCACCTATCAACCAATGGTCAATTTTAGGGTTTTAAGCTGATTTCTTCTATAAACCCATGACCCGATGATGGTATCATTGCAACAACCCTATGATGTTGTCTTCATGACAACTTATGGTTGATATCAAAGGTTTCATATGATGGTGACAACCTATGGTCACCCCCTTAGGTCAGTTTTTGGATCAATTGGAAGTTAAATTATCAACCATTAAGTACCCTACTGATGTTATCAATCAATGATGACATTAACTTAATATTTGATGTTGATTAATGAATATAGTGTTGATCTAACAACCTATGGTGATTTAATGGTCACTAATGATGGTGGATCAGGTCTCTACAACCTATGGTGAGTTAAGCATTGTAGTTGTAGCATCAATTAAGCCTTAGACCAATGGTTTCTTGGGTCACTTGATGCAATGGTCCAACCTATACTGTAATTGATGGTTTTAACATATGAACTTGACCCAATGTTCAAGATCTAATGTTTATTCCTCCAATAAAGTGGAATGATGGCTAATGTAATATGTTGGTCCAATAATGTGATTTAGATGGTTTCCTTTATATGATCAACTTAAGGAGCTTACTTGTTGACAATGGATGGCTTGTTTTAAATGACCAGTCGATTGTGGGTTTTACCCTACTCTCAATGGAACTTTTTTTGTTGTTAATCAAGGGGTGTCTAGGGTTAAATAGTGACTCTTTCTAGAGTACAAATCAAGGACTTCATAGATGGTTTATCCAAGGTGTTTACTTATGTAAACAACTAGTGGTCTTACCTTTTAAACATCCAATGGTTCTAGGTGACATTATGGTATGGTGATATGGGTTGAATGGTGATGGGAAAAAATGGAGGGTTACCCTTAATAAGGTAGTCTTACCTATTCACTCATATGAATAGAAGGGATGATAATCATATTGTTTTGATATGTAACCCTAAATAGGTATAACTTGTTATACCTAGCTTTAATATAACTAAATGATGGTAATTGGGTATGAATAGCCCTTGAATGACTAATGCAATTATGGAGTACTCTATTACTGTTGTTGAAACCCTAGTATGCTATAACCTGATGGTTACACCTTGATTTATGTGTGGGTTCATACTTGAGAATAGTATGGAATGTGATGGTGATGGTTCACCTTATGCATCCATGATCCAATGGGGATTTCGTGAGTTAGGGTTTGCGTATAAGTGTTGATTAGTAACATTGATATAATTTATCATGTTGAACCTAACTCTAATGCAAATAGATAAATATGGATATTCATGTTTAACATTCTTATATGATGGAATGACAGTGGAATAACCCCCTTAACATGATCATAACCTTAATGTGTTAATTGGTGGTTATCATAGCCACATGGTTGTTACTTTCTTATGCTAAACATGTGCATTATGAATATGATGAGGTTTAATCATATATAGATTCCTTGCATGTTGATGTAATAAAGGAATGTTCTTAATGTTAATATAACCCTGCTATGATTATTTATGAATATCTCCTATCTCATTAATGCAATATTGTGTTGATCCAGTGTATTATATGTAAGTGATGTTGTTGAGCCTTGTTATACGACATGCAAAGATAATGATGATCTTGCAGGGAATAGTATGATGGTCTTAATGACCTTTGGGCATGGTTGAGCCCTGAATGAGGTGTAATCCTCTTGTGTTGATAAGGGTTGATACTCTGTGATATTGTGAAAAGGATTTATATCCTGTAATAGTATGATGGTCTTAATGACCTTTGGGCATGGTTGATCCCTGAATGAGGTGTAATCCTCTTATGTTGATAAGGGTTGATACCCTGTGATATTGTGAATAATATTATTATCTTGTGATAGTATGATGACTAGTGTGGTCTCGTGAATGGCAAGTAAATAGTACCATGTGATGATGAGATGAGAAATTATGTTTCACACAGTTTAATCTTTTAAAAGTTGTGATACTTATATGCTTGCTAGAAGTGAATTAGGATTTGTATGTCCACTTGTTTGATGCAGCCTTAATTCACCCAATTGGCATAACTAATCAAGTGCAACTCTAATCATGTAGTGCCTTGTGCCATAGATCCATCTTAGTGTCAGAACTTGCCAGATGGTTAAATGAGTGTTCCTAAGGGAAACTCGGAGTGCATACTGTTGAGTATGTGGGGGTGGCAAGTTGAGGATATATCCTTGTCATCCACAATGCAGATTGTGAAGGTTGGCTATGGTCACGCCTCATACATCTGATGTGATTGAGAACGACTGCGGTCGTGTCTCGGTGATTATATATATGAAAAGATTGGAGGACAACTGTGATTGTACCTCGGATGGTAGGGTATGCGTACCCACCTCCTTTCACTAGTGTCGTGACTTGTACCAAGGACAAACTAGGCTATTAGAAGCTTGACCTTATGTGTCACTGTGGCGGACCCGTGCTGACTAGGGGCGGAGAAGATCTTAGGAGTCTGACTCTTCCTAGATCTTATATGGCACTGATTTTGACTTAGCAGTGGTCAGTTAGATTTTGAGTGGTATCCTCGAAATCCACAGGACATAATAAAAGATGTAATACAACCGTGTAGCATATTTGTTTAGGGTTATACACAATGTTTCACATTGGATGATAACCCTTGTTTGTTATCTTTACATAGAGATGATGCTTAGTGCAATTAAGAGATAGTAGATGTACTTAGGTTGTGGATATTCTTAAGATTGTAGATGCATACATGCAGTAGCTATGCTTGTGTTGATAACTATACTGCTATTACTGATTATAATCATAATGCTGGCTATCTCATGTTGTTAGTTATGTTTAGCATGGTAGCCATGCCTTTGTAACTAGAGATGCATATATTGCTAATCATGCTTATCTAGATAGTTGTGCTTAAGTATTTAGCTCTTCTTATGATGTTGATCTGTTCAACCAATTAGACATGCTCATGTTGTTAGCTATGCTATGTTATTAGACTTGCTCATGATGCTAGATATGCATATCCTACTGAATTTCTTACATTGTCAACAAGATAAAGGATGATAGTCTGGCTAATGATGATTGTTATTTATCTGCTCCTTTATGTATTTTGTTAATCATCAATACTATAAATCTTATTTGTTATATCTGATTAAACTCCTTAACTATTTAATTACTTAAAAATGTTGTAATCAATAAACGTTGTTGGAGGTTATATCTCTTGCTGGGACTGGGTCTCACCCTTGTGGTTCGACACATTTTTTTAGCTAATCGGAAGTGACGAAAACAAACATGTGGCAGTAAAGAGGAGCTATAGTAATGAATCTTTGAGAAATTTGATTAGATGTCTAGTGTGTCCTAGAGTCATCCTTGTACTCTCAGGTCCTGGCAGGAAAAGTTTGTATATGGTGTTTCAAACAAATCAGAATTTTGTTAGCATGTTAATGCTTGTTTGTGTGACGTATACGAATATTGTTCTCCTGTGTATATATGTTGTGGCTAAGGCGATAGATCAATTTGTATCAAATTTTTGACATATTATGGATATAAGAAAAATATTGGGCTCTTATGCAAATATTTCTGAGTTGGTGCTGACGTTGAAATCGGTTTTAATTTACCCATATTTTTGGGTATGTGATAAATTAGTGATTGATTGTGTTTTATGTTTTGAGTAATCTCATTTAGTGGAACAGGTTCTCACATATAGGGTCACACACATAAGATACACCTAGAAGAGGAGTTTTGATCATGAATGATAATTAAATTCATTACTAAATGTTTAGGTATTCAATTTAAACATCAATTGACTAACTGGACTCCCAAACGACAGTTCATGTGGTGAAATGACTGATTGGAGTGTCAGGTTGATTGAATACTGAATTGGCTGAGTTTTGCATGAGTCGAGGAGCGAATCAACCGATTTACTTAGTGAACTGATCAGTTTGTGGTTGTGAGATGGCCGTTTTGCAAAGCGAGACACCTAGTTTTTGGTGCAATTTGATTGCATCAAGGATTAGTGTTGGCGCCAGGTCATGTATTAATTGGACTAGAATTTCAATTCATATGCGATTAGGAAACATGATAAAATGAATGGTTCACTAGGTGAACTGATCGGCTTGCATGCCAACCAACTGGTTTACCCAATGAATCGACTGTTTCATGTTCACATGTTGCAAAAATTCATGAGATTTTGGTCCCTTCCACCCCCACATAGACTGGGAACCCTGACCCTAACCCTCCTATAAATAAAGGGGTACTGGGGGATTCTCAAATACATCAATTGCCTTTGACAATTGTTTGTCTTCTCTGGTTGTGGTGACTAAGAGAACCCGAGCAAGCCCTACCTGATAAAGGAACAGATAGCAAGGGAGAACAATTATGGGAGAGCAAGTTGGTGACTAGTACACCAATGGGAGGGACAAGTCCTTCATGTCCATTCTAGTAGGATGACAAGAGTTCTAAGTGATCCATGTGAACTTATCTAGAGGCATGAATATTTTCCCCGCTAGGAGGACAATGTTAGTATATTGTCTGTGATGAAGATCGTGACCCACCGCATGTGCCATATGAGTGCAACTAGAAGATAGTTGCACAACTACAATGAGGAGGAGATTGTCACTGGACTTGGTCCAGGACTAGGTATATCCTTGAAACCATCCTTTTCATTATATAGTTATTGACACGATCTGCTGGTTTAATGGGGGAATATGACAGTAAAATATGTTTTTCGCTACCTTCCTGATGCCATATTTTCCTACAAGCACGGTCATGCTAGGCAACATGGCCATGATGGGAGTGAGTGTAGCATAGTAGTGTTGAGAGGGAAATGTCATGTTGGGTGGAGGTGGAAATGTTAGTAGAAAATGAGAAAGTGGAGGTTGGTAGCACAACCATGGTGAAGGAAAGGTGGAACAATCATGTTGGGTTGCACGTCCATGGTGGGTGATATGTGGCACGGCCATGTTGGGTTGTACGACCATGATACAACATGATCGTGATGGGCTTCTTGGCTTGGAGTCATTCTCTTCTACATGACTATTCTAATTTTTGCCAGAACGGTCATGGTAGTTGTCACGGCTGATTTGGGAGATTCTTGGCATGGCCATATTCGGTGGCACGACTGTGGTACTGGGGTTACTGTAGCTCTTCAATTCTTCAGATTTCTACTATGATTTTGGCTTTGGCAGCATGACTATTCTGTGTCACCACGATCATGTTGGGGGACTTTTCTTGTACTTTAAGGTTCAAACTTCATGATCCATGGCCCTCTTTTTTTAGCTCAACCCTTGGCCACTAGGGGTAGTATGGGGGAGCTCTAGGACCTTCTTTAGACTCCTCAAAAGGTAAAGGATCTCTTTAACATATTCCTTCTCTCCCGTCCATCTAAGGCATGGCCCAAGTATCTAAAAAATATGTAAAGAGTGTCCATAAGTATATTTGATAGAAAACCATTTATTAGAAGAAATAGCTTGCAATCAAACATGTCTATATGTGATTAAAATGCAAGAAGAACAAGATGAGCCTAAAAATAGGACTGCATCACCACCCCAAACTTATTACATACTTTCCTCAAGTATGCTCTAACTTAATAACTCTTTCAATTCATTCAAGAAAATCATGTTCGTGATGTTATTTGGCTATAATGAGTTCACATGTGAAATAAGCATTCAATCCACTAATCTCTATTCATTTATCATTTTTAGATGTGAAACTAGCATAAAACACACAAAAATTCAAATATGGAATACTGACCACACATATAAGTGATGCAATTTTCATAAAGCTCATGGTAAACCGCATCATGCATGGCATACATTCAAATGGTTAAAATTTATGTATCACTTTCTAGAACTACATTATACACTTCATCCCACATCTCATGACCCGCTTAGTTTGTTTAGGGGTATGAGAGCTAGAGTTGATTTACCCCAGCCATACTAGGCATAAAAGAGAAGAAATGGTTATGTCGAAGAGAGTGGTGTGCTCTTACATATGAGCACCCATATTTTTCTTTTCTTTTCTTGAGAGGATATTACATAAAGTCATCCCTTATTTTTGTTTCTTTTATTTTTTTTCTTTTTCTATGCCCTATATGTAAGGAGTGTGATATAGTGATAAGGGTGAAGCGGGGTGATATAGATATGGCCACCCAAAACTTCTGGAGGATGGACAAGGCCAATATGTGCAATTTTGACATCCTTTCATGAGGGAGAGGTAAGCATGTAATATAAGAAATATCATGTCAAAAAAGGGTCATGGGTGGTGAGGATCCATATGTGGTTTCATCCAAGCAAGCTAGTCCATCTAACATTCACAAACAAACCATGTATAAAATGAGCAATATAGTATATTACACTCTTTACACATGAATCGAATAATCCCAAGCACTCAAGGTTTACAAGGTTCACATTTTTTTAATCAAAAATAGTTAACTACTTGTGAGAGGCTTGGAGCACATACAAAATTTCATCATAGGACTCCTTTATCCAAAAACATTATAAATAGATTGTGTTATCCCAAATCTAAACATTCACATCACAATAAGTAGAGATTTAATTGAAACATACCCTTAGGATAATAGATTCAAGCTTGGGAAAAGTTGGCCAAAATGGTGCAAGTTTGAATTCAATCACGTCTAAACCTACTCTAATAAGAAATAAGCAACAAGCAAGAAAATGCTAGCTAAAAACACACACAAATTACCAAAAATCTACATGAAATGCAATGTATGACCTGGAATGGCATGAAAAGTAGAAATTTTGAAAAATTACACACAAAATGCATGAAATTAAACTACATAATATGCATGTATGCAAGTAAGCACACAAAGTATGGATAGAGAAGTATAAGAGTTAGTTCGACTGTTTGATGATCATGATAAAAAAAATTTAGAACAAGGAACATAGAGGAAAATGGGGTAAAGTAATGACTTACTGCCCTACCACCCCAAACTTTTAAACCATGTTTTCCTCAACATGCAATATAAGTTTATAATGATAAGATAGAGAGGATAGAGTTGTGGTAGACAACCGTTAAGAGGGGAAAAGGAACTCAAGGTGTCCAATGAGTAGGGAAGATCCACCATGGCTGTCTTGCACATAACAACCATTTTGGATTGCCAGAATCACAGTCATGTTGTATAAAATGGTTGTGTCGGTCTCCTTCCTATAGCTTTTCTACTGATGTGCAATTTTATTTTCATTTTTAATGTTCTTCTTGGCAATATCATCCATGCACCATCCTCCTTCCAATGTACCTGCCCTAACGATTCACAAACAACAAAAACCATCAAGTATAAAGTGTGTGTGTGTGTGTGTTTCTTGGAAAGAAAACAAAAGTATAGCAAAACAAAATGGGCTTATAGAACAAGAATCAAACTGACTTGGGTTGCCTCCCACTAGCGCTAAGTTTATTGCCTTAGTCAGGCTTTGTGTTCCTCCATCAGTCATTCATTCACTAGGAAGGTACTCCCATCATCATCAAAAACCTTCTCAAAAGCTTTCGCCTCATGATCTTTATCCCCTTCAAGATCATCATCATAGATCTCACAACAATGGTCCTCATCAACAAAACCTTTCAGCTCATTCAACATGATCCCCTTGAGTAGCTTCCCTCTTATCTTCTTCTTGAATATGTACACACCCTTATGGAACTTCACATAAGTGGGGCTTTGCTTGATGATCTCAAGCTATTAAGTATTCATCTTTATCCTCCTTAAGACATTCATAATTTTCATTCTATACTTTTGTCCTCCCTTGAGGAAGGGGTCCTCTAAGGCATACAAAAGAGGGGGTTCAATCATAGTTCAAACTTGAGAATCTTGAAATATCACATTAGGATGTCTTGGATTATGGTTTGAGGTAATTGGTGTTGTCTGTAAAGAAGTGTAACCACTCCTCTACTAGAAAGAAAAGACCACATCCCTTGAACCAAACACCATATAAATATTTTTGCCAAAGGGATGGAGACCAATTCATTCAACATATATGTATCATTACACAATGAGTAGTAGCGGAAAAGATCATTATCTAACAATTTACAAAGCTTGATAACATAAAACATGACTTCACCACACATGGATGTCCAAAAGGAAAACTAAATATATAAGCCAAAGATCAAGCCAAGGGTCATCTAACCACCTCTTCAAGTCTCCCAAAATCTCAGCTACAAGGTTAATGTCGAAGTTCCCCTTTCCTTGGTTAAACCTGGGGTCGGAAGCATACCCCACAAAAGAAGAGAAGAAAAGAAAACATCAGCAAAAAGCCGGTATGTGTATACTAAAAACATAACTTTGAGCAATTTAAGCAATAAGGACATCAATTGTAAAATGCTTCCCATACAAGAGGTAAGGACTACCCACACAGGCATAAAAGAAAGGAATCATCATAACATGATAAAAGAAGATACTTGCCATAACAAAACAATAAAATTTGTGCAACAAAAGCACATAAATCGATAGTAGGGCACACACCCCACAACATCATCAATCTGCATGCATGTGAGATAAACATAGCCCTAGAACAATATAAACACAAAGGCGGCCAAGGCTTCACATCCTTGAAAACCTGATAGAGAATGACTCACCGTCAAACTCCCAATATATATAAAAGTTGAGCCAAGGCTTCACATCCTTGAAACTCGGGTATGGGGCACCATCACCACCATCCCATAAAAAAAGGGCACACACCCAAAAACCAATGTAATTTACACTACTCTAGTGCTACTGGTTCACATCACATGTAAATATAGAGGCAAGTAAATAGTTTAGTCAGAAGATGATACAAAGGTTGCCATCACATGATGGATAACACAAACATATAAAATCCACTTCAAAGTGGCACATATCAATATACGAGACCAACATGCACCAAGGCACAAGATAGATACCAAGAAAATATCCAAGTCCATAACAAGCAAGATAGTTCATACGAACCATGATAACAAGAGATAAGAGCAATGTGTATAGGCTATTGTCCATAGGACCGAGAGAAAGACAAAATATAGGTGAATTGCTCAACATGAAGTAATAGGGGATGCACCATACCTCAAATCAGAGTCCAAACTACAAAGCATTCCTAGATCCAAGTCTAGATCACCAAAGGCCTATTATACACATATACATATTTTATGTCAATTTCATACACATTAACCAAACCCTAAAAAACACCTTTTTATTTATGTGTGAATTAGGTTATAAAATCCATTCCATATTTTAGTTTAAGTTATTAGGATTCCAAAACATATTTTTTTATATTTTTTTGACTTATAGATAATTAGTTATGATTTTTACAAGTTAATTCAACATTAAATTAGACCCACTGCAAACACCTATTATTAATCTTTGGATTCAATTATTAAAACATATACCATTAGTTAGATATTATTTTTCTTATTCCAACGAATATTTTTCTGATGATCCATTAATTAGTTATTAATTTTTTATGCATCGGCCAATCAGGAAATTAAAAGTAAGCAAAATCGTTTGAAACAGGGAAGAGAGAGGGGGCCACGCTGGCTTGGGCCAGCCACTCAGAGCCACCCAAGTCAGTAGACAACCCTTCCATCCCAGTGATGGATCACACAAAATAGAAAAGAGTGAACCACATGAAAAGACGAAATTACCCCTGCAAGAAAAATAAAGCAGAAGAGGAAACCGGAGGGTAACACAGACAAAGCATAGCGAGCATTGTTCTTCGTTGAACAGCTCGAAGCCCGCAAACAAGAGCTCAAACCTCTGATCGAAACCCGATCAAAGAGGATCGTTGTGAGAAAACAATCATACCAATGAGTTCCTGAGGTTAAAATGAAGCCAGCGACCCTAACCAAGGTCCAAAAATCAGCCGAAGAAGGAAAAAGCCACCTTCCGCCATGGACAACAAGCCAGAAGATAAGTGAGGGAACCAGAGAGAACTAGTGGTGAAACGAGACAAGGAAAATGGAGATCCAAATCGGCCGAAGCTACACAAACCAAAACAATACCAAACGCACAAGGAGGGCAAGCTAGGGCCTCACCGGAGGTGACCAAAAACCAAGCTCAAACCAAGCTTGTCGACAGGGAGGTAGAGAAATCCGCAGATGAAAGTGTAAAAAGGAAAAGGTGAAGGGAGGTTCAGGGATGCTCACCGGTGGTTTAATTCATCCGGAGGTGGCGGAAGAAGTCGGGGCCCTCAAGGTGCTTATCAGAGAACAAACTGAGTTGGTTGGAGAGTATCAGGTCGTTCACGATGAAATTGAGCATGGAGGAGAGTTTCTAGGATGTTGAGGGTGATCACAAGACACTCGTGAGCAACCAGGGTGCCGTGGGTGCTTTCCAGCAAAAAATGATGGAGAGGGATGAATTGGGCATCTCCAATATATAGTGTTTTAGGGCTCAAGCAAGGGGTCCACAGAAGCGGAATCCAACAAGGAATCTATAGGAACAAAAATCGTGATCAAAGATTGAGTGTTGACCGAGAAATCCTGGTTGGAAAATTATGCGTCGAACTGGCCTAGTTTCCATTTTCATCATGAGTTAGAAGAGAGACTGGTAGCCATCCAATCAATAAATGAACTTCCCTGATCCAAGTGTGCTTAAACAGCCGTGTTACAAATAAAGACAAAGGAAACTTTATACAAATCGAATTCTAATGGAAATGGAAATGCAATCAATTTTCTATTTTCTCTCTCCTCCAAAGAGGGTGCAAACAAACCCCAAATTAGGTAAAATTTTGCAAACCAGCTAAATAAAGCATGTAGATTCCAAATATAAAATTATATTTTCCTTTTGAAAACTTTTAATGTGTTAAATAAATTGAATCTCATTTTCTCTTTCCTCCATCATTATTGGCATTAGGATTATCCAAATTTGATGAAACTTGACCCACAAGTATCCCTAAGTGACTTGGATAGGATTTTATTATTAATTTTGCAAGTTGAGATTATTTCTTTATTTATTTAATAAATAGAAGATTCTACACACTTTCTCTCTCCTATATTTACCCATTAATCAAACATTATCCAAATTAGTTGCAAATTTTCCCAAAGGCTTATTTTTATGTTTAAATTATGAATTTGGAGTTAGTTTTCCAATTTGAGGGCATTAAATATTTTATTTCACTTTGTTGTCCTAATTCCTATTTTGTTTTGATAAGGACATTAATATATGCATTTATCTTCCAATTAGATGATACTTGGCCCTTAAGTTTCTTTTTAGGTCAAGAAAACAAGATTGAGTGCAAATTATCTTTGTGGGTTTCCGTTTATGATTTTTGGAACAATATATTCCTCATTATCTTATTTTATCCATTAAACCCCATATTACCTCCAATTATTGCATCCTTTATATATAGTTTGGATTTTCTCTTCTTTTTCCTATTCTAAAAAGTACTAGAAAGTTCTAGGATGAAATATCTTATTATTTTTATTACTTAGTGACAAATTACCCTTCAGACCCATTAATTAAAACCCAACTGAGGTATTTTTGCATATAAACCTATATTAAGAATATATGGGAAATACATGGTTCCAACATGGAGTAAGGTGGAAGGAAGAAGAATAGCAGGGAAAACAGAGGATAAGTAGAAGAAACCTACTTGCCTTGCTCAGAAACGCCAAAAGGTGACTTTAGAAACCCTAGATGAGCTTAGATAAAATTCTAGAAGACCTTCTTCACCAAGATGGCATCTTCTTCTACCTTGGAATAGACCCTCCATGGACAATAGAGAGAGAACAAAGTTCTAAGTAGGAGGGAGGTGATATGGATCAAATATTTTGGTTGGGAGGTATGGAAGGAGTATATAAAGCTTTATGGTTAAGGAAGAAGCAAGGAATGAGGTGTCCAAGTTACTTTCAATGTGTCCATGTCTAAGGGTGTCCATGGTCATTCAAGCCTTTATGGATAAGGAAGAAGCAAAGCATGAGGTGTCAAGTTACTTTCCATGTGTCCATGGCTAAGGGTTCCCATGGACATGCAAGCCTTTATGGATAAGGAAGGAGTCAAGCATGAGTTGTCCATGGAGCTTTCTATGTGTCCATAGCCTAGAGCTTCATGGCCATGCAAACAACTATTACACATCTCCTAGAGACTTATTAGACATCAATTGTCGATTATCCAATCCCACCACCAACCTCCAAACAAAGAAACCACCCCATTGGTTGATAACTCCTAAAGATAAGCTCGTCCATAAAGGGGGGAATACCTATAATGTCCTTGAAGAGAAACACCTCCAAACCAAGGTACAACTAGGTGCCCCATGGACCAAAAAGCTTGATAATGATAAGGAAACATCTAATGATCATAAGTCATGTGAAAATTTTCAAAGAAAACCTTCCAATTGGGTAAATTGCAAAAACGTCAAAATGTGCATAAAAATTGCATAACTTGTACAAACAACATCCAAATTGGACCAAACTTGAAACTTAAGCTTATCTCATGATTTAAAAACACCTCACAAGGTTATATTAAGGTTTACAACACTTAATTATGGTAACTAAGCTTGTTCAATACATTAAGCAAGGTTTGGGGCCTTACACTTCTAGCATTAATTTATTTACCATTGTTCCACTTAAGTGGTGATTTTGCATTTTAGATCTTTAAATAAGCTTTCATTGAGGTATTTGTACATAAAACCTTCCATAGGTATAATTATTAAACAAATGTTCACCAAAACACTATAAATTTCACTAATTCATCAACAAGGACATAAAGGACAGAAATGAGAAGAAAACTTAGGGAAAAGGGTTACATGGAGATTACATTCAGAATTCAATATGTTACACTCCAAAATCCCAATCTGCCAAACCAAAGACCATCACCACCATCATCATCATCATGATCTCTCCCTCCTACCCATGAGCAAGTGAACATGGTGTTCATCATATGGGGTAAGAAGGTTGTTAAGAAATCCACGACCATCGAAAACCCTAATGTCCTGACATTGTGCGAGAGTGCCAAGTGCACTAGAGTTCCCGCTGTCCCATCTTTGTTAGAAAAGATAACACCCATTATCCTACCTTTATGTGAGAGTGCTAAGTGCACTAGAGTTCTTGCTGCCCCATCTTCTCATAAGAAAATACCACCATGTATCCCACCATTCCTTGAATTGACAAAATTTGTTGCACCACCTCCTGTTGAGATGATAATACTTGTTGTTTCATCATTCTTTGAGAAGATAACACCAAGTGTCCCGTCATTTTTTGAAAGGATCATACCTTGTGTCCCACCATCATTTGAAGTGACAATGTAACGTACCAGAACTAGAACCCTACCCTAGTAGTTTTACCCTTTTGACTTAGCCAAACAAGGATAAGCTAATACATGTAATTAAGCCAATAATGGAACATAAAATATGACACCTCAAGTATATAAGGGAATACATAATACTTTGTGCTTAATAATGACTCATTTGGATGATAATAAGAAATTAAAGAACTTAATTTTTTTTAAGCAAAGTTGATTATTTAACTAATGCAAGACCATATGTCTGCAACAGAATAAGAAGACGTCCATAAATCAGCAAACATGTTGACTGTAAGCAGTAAAAACGTTATGAACATCCCCCGAAAAGAAATCTCATAAAAATTCAGCAGAAAAACTTTGCCAAGTTGAAAGAAAAATTATTCAAAAGCAGCACATCCTTATCCAGCTGGTGAGATTTCCTCCACTGTGTCGCATCAGCTCATTCCGTGACAACCTTCATGTTCATGTGAGTAATATTCATGCCCCTCCCATGGATGGCGCCAACCCAGAACTACTGGACCATCTTGCTTGGCCCTATAAAAAACCCAAAACCACATGACTGCGCAAAGTCCCCTACCGGTGAGGGTGTGCCAGCGCTTTGGTTGGTGAATAGTCACACCCTTGAAATATATGTCGTCGTGCCCGCCGGCCATGATCCTACTTCCGCAGGCTTCAGAATCGCTGATGACTGATGATTTCCCCTTCTGCTGTCTGGTTCTATCCAATTAAAGAACTTTCTAGTAGAGGGAAATCTAATCCATATCAAGTTTGTCTCCAATCTTCAACTCCTTAAGCTAAGTCCATGTTGAATGCCATGTTCTCCTTTACTTACATCTGGGGTTGGAAGCATACCCCAGTAAGAGGAGAAAAATAGATGACATCAGCATAAGGCAGGTATGTGCATACTAAATGTGGATTGAGCAACATTATGAAATAAAGGACGTCAAAATAAAAGGCTTCCCATAGAAAAGTAAAGGACTGCACAAGTGGGAATAAAAGAAATAAGAGTTCAATAAAATAAGAGCAAGGCATCCATGTGTTCACCTGTGACAATACGAGAATAATATACATGGCGGAATTCCATCTAAAGCTCAAAAACTCTTCTTTCCAGGTTCCTCTTTCTTAGGGTTTGTATCCTTGAGAAAAGGGCGATTCTATTTTGAGTTTGGAGCTTGTTCTTGGAGCTACTGTAACGCATGGGCCCACTGTCCAAGGCTCTAGTAGGGTTTTAGGAATGACGACTGGTCCCACAGACCACAACTAGCCTTAACAGCGTGCTTTGTCCTCACTCACACGCAAGTCGAGTTGAACTTCCCGTCTGGTCATCCATCCTAATACTACTCCAAGTTGAGCACGCTTAACTATGCAGTTCTTTAGAGATGGGCTCCCTAAAAAGGAGGTGCACCTTGGTGATATGGGTAGTCCAATAATTCCTTTTAAGAGTGTTTTATCTGAGGCCTCAAATCCTGAGATGTTACAATCTCCCCCACTTAGACTCTTGACGTCCTTGTCAAGGCTCAACTATAAGGCCTCATAATCTCTTCCCCATTTCAGTGCAGGATCACAATAGCCCATGGACACGCAGCTCCCGATCACGAAATACTAGCGCAAGGGTGGCTACGTCAACCATGGACAACCCTTTCCTACATGCCTAGACCACACGGCTCAAGACTGGCATGCCATGCCCATGTGGGCCCCACCCACTAGAGGGTTTATGGCTCTGATACCATTTGTAATGCTCGGGCCCACTGCCCTAGGCTCTAGTAGGGTTTTAGGAATGAAGACTAGCCCCACAGACCACCACTAGCCTTAATAGCGTGCTTTGTCCTCACTCACATGCAATCCGGGGTCAACTTCCTGACTGGTCACCCATCCTAGTACTACTCCAAGTCGAGCATGCTTAACTATGGAGTTCTTTAGAGATGGGCTCTGTAACACCCCTCCCTAGGGTTTCATACATAACCAGTGGAAGCACAGCCTAATCCCCAACATTATCCATAATGTGGGGTACTTGGCATTTCAGGGAGGGTTGTCACACACATGATCTCATATCAAGAAATAAATAACACTTGGCATTATTGAAACATAGATTCATACATAAGTTTTTGGAAAGAAAACTACATCATGATTCTAAAGGTATGCTAAACATAAGCTAGTTAACATGAAAACGATAGGATCTCCATAGATGGACGTCCCACCAAGCAACAACTTCTAAGGTATTGGATCCTTGGAATCTTCTCAAGATGTCTCCTTCCCTTTAGCTCCAACGTCTGCGGACATCTCGTCCCCAGCCATGCAAAGGAAAAACAAACATGGTAAGTAAGCGGCATTGGCATGTTATAAGACATAAAAATAACATATAAGGATGATTTGACATAAACATGGACATACATTTAACATTAATCATTTCTTGACATCTTTTACATAAGGAACTTGAGTAGAAGTATATGCTCCTCTCTTAAAGCCCCATAAGGAGCCCATAATGCTCAGAAAGCCCATAATTGCTCGGAAAGCCCATAACAAGGTGCATATAAATCTAAATCAATTTCCATTAACCATGATCTTTCTTAGACTTAATTATCTTCTTAATACTTAGACTTGATCTTAATGGGATTTCTCCCTCTTGAACATAGTTGGGATTTCTCCCCATGAACCATAATGGGAATTTCTTCCCTCTTAAGCATGAATGGGAATTTCTTCCCTCTTAACCTTGGTTTCATATACCTTAATCATAATTCATAACATTAATCAGGTTTCTATACTTAGACTTAGATTATAGCAATCAACATCCAATAACCATATACTTGAAGAAAACATGCATTAATCATGACTTTAATATAAGGTGCTTAACATAAATCAGAAACATTCAATAAATCAATTATTATCTATGCCAAGGGCATGGCCCACTTACCTTGAGCTAAAGCACCTAAGTCAAACCTCATTTTACAGATTGGATCCCCTTAAACACCTAAAATTTACATGATTATCCTTTGTTATTCAAATTAAACCCTAATATGTGCCATATAATTATTGAGATGTGAAGACAGCAAAATCAGTCGATAAAAACCACAAAATCAGATTCCTCATCGAAAATCCTTTCGAAAACCTATTTTTTCGGATTTTTCTGATAATCAGACGATTTAATACGAATTTCCAAAGAACATGTCAATGAAAATCAAAGAAAAATCATGTGCCATTTTTTAAAACCCTAAAATACCCTTCACGATTTAAAGTGTCGAACTAAACCGACACTGGTAATAAGGTCATTTTAGGACCTGCATTGTTCCTGCCCAAGCCATGGTGCTCGACGAGAAGCCGGTCGTCGACTCCAGAGCTTCATATCATGGATCAGTGCATTTCACTGAAAACCGATAGCATCAAACTCATCAGCTTCACCCAACGAACTCACCAAGCCCAAGCGTGGACTCTGCGGTGACCAAGAGCTCAAGAACGCTCCTCCGCAAAGCAAGAAATAGGGGAGACGATGTCAGAAATATGAACACGCAGAAACCATCGACAAAGTGAGAAGCCATTCGGATAGAAACACTCCATAACACCTCACGAAGTCATGTGGTGAAGAACCTTAGGCCGCGGAGGCCGCAGAGGCCAACGACGACAAGCTCCTGCAAGGGAGGGGGCAGCCCTACTGGGTACAACGTTTGGGACGAACATAGGGCAAACCAGAAAAGCCAAAACAAAGGGGAGGCTTCGAGGATGCTCACTGTAAGAGCAATTGAGCCGAGGTGACTGGAGAAGGCCGAGCGAACTCAAGGTTGCTGGAAACTGAAATCGAGTAGGTCAGGGAGAGTCGGGGCTCTCGGGGCCAAATTGGCTGTGGAGGAGGAGAGCTTGGAGGCTGGAGGTGCTATACAATGCCTTATATAGGCAAGAAATGGCTCACAGCACGGTTTTGCAACCTCGGGGTCGCGAGGGGAAACAAAGCCCTAATTGGGCATTTCGTCAAATGGAAAAGATGGAGAGCGAGTGATGGCTCGTTTGAATCGGTGAAGCCTCACGAATTCAAGGCAGGAGGAAAATTCAAAAATGGGTAATCAATGAGCGAGTAATCCATCAGAGAGCAAACCGATGTGAGACGACTCATGCTCGCGGGGAAAATGGAGGTAGATGACAATAGGACTACCGTTGATCCTTGATCGGATGGTGTGTGTAGCGTGCGCGATGAGTGTAACGCGTGACAGCAAAAATAAAATGAACCATAGGTTAATTTCTTGTATTAATGAAATGATATTCAAATCTTGGTCCATCTATATTCAAATCTCTCTCAAATTAATTGGGAGGGCAAACATGGTCATAATGGGTTCAAATATGAACCATAGGTGTATTAGAGTGTCTAGAATATTCCCATGCAATTAGTTTTACTGTTTGTACACGTTTTAGACCTAAAATAGCAAAAACCATAATGTGCACTTAAATGGCCATGATGAACATAAATAAAGCCATTAATTTCTCAAATAAGAATTTCAAGATATGAAAATGTGCACTCAACATTATTTATTTTCAATTAACAAGATGAAGGTCATTAAGCACTCAATTAAACATGTAAATCACTAATTACCATATGAGAGAGAAAATTTGACATAAAAACATTTATTCTCATTTTCTTAAACAAAAGAGCTTAGATATATATATGAAAAGATTTTCTTGAAATAAATCATGTATAAGAGAGCTATTGAACATAATAAAATTAATTGCAAAACTAACATGGGCAATTTACATGAAGGTCCTCAACAATTATCTTATTTAGAAAAAAAGCATGCAAGGAATAAAATAGTTTGAAATTTTGCATTAAAAGGATTGGGGTGTTACAATTCTACCCACCTTAAATAAATTTTGTCCTCGAAATTTCCTAGAGTTTCTACCCACCTTAAGGGTTTCACATAAACTTGCAAATTTTCCATACAAATTTTATTATGAAAGAAACATACATAAACAAAGCATTATGATTCAACATAAATTAATTAACTACCCTTACCTTGATCATCTTCCTCTTCTCCATCTGACATTTGCATGATGAAGAGCCTTGGTTTAACCTTGGGTTGCGGATTAGGGATCTTAGCTTGGTTATGGTTGGGATCCTTCTTTGCAAGCTTAGGGCAATTAGGCTTGATATGCCCTTCCTCACCACAATAGTAGCACACAAAAGTCCCAAAGCTACAAGGACCACCGTGATTTCTCTTACATGTAGGGCATGGGGTTCTCCCATTCTCAGAAGAAGGCTCAGGGGCTTTTCTCTTGTGGTTGGAGGGTGGAGGGGGTTGATGGTGATGACTGTTTTGGGGTACCTCCTTCTTATGGTTCCTCCCAGGGTGATCCTCCAATTCTAGGGTTGTATCCAAGGCTTATTGCATGGTCCTATGACCTCTACCAGACAAGGCGTAACTTAGATCGGGTTTAAGCCCTCTAATGAACTTCTTAGCTCTCTTTTGCTCAGTGTACTCAAGACCATACTTTTGGAGCTTACGGAACTTCATGGCATACTCAGTGACAATCATGTCACCCACTTGCTTAAGATTAACAAACTCATCCTCCTTCCTTTCTAACATGGCTTCAGATACATAATGGTCGTTGAAGGCTTCTACAAACTCACCCCAAGTGAAAGGAGGGTCATCATCTTCCCTAGAGGATAAGAGATTTTCCCACCAAGTACGGGCTGCACCCTTGAGCATATGGGTGGAAAATCTAACCCTACTATGTGGGGGACACTCTAAGTCTTTAAAGCAATAGCCACTCCTCAGCCTTGGTTATCACATCAACCTCATCTTCACCATGGAAAGCATCAGGTCTAATCTTCAAGAAATCTATTAGGGAGATCTCATGTACTCTAGGTGGAGCTCTAGTTGGAGGGCATTGGTCAAGGCTGCTACTAGGGCATCTAGGGTGACTTGTGGAGGGACGTGGTTCATGTCTTTAGTCTTATCCTCACCAGAGGATCCTTGTGAGGGTCGTGACTCACCAACCTTCTCCTTCTTCTTAGGGGCCATCTGAAAGGGTAAACATAACATGATATTATAACATAATATGAATATTTGGTATTGCCTTAGTGGCCATCTATTCCTTGCTCTGATACCATTAATGTAACACCCCTCCCTAGGGTTTCATATGTAACCAGCGAAAGCACAGCCTAATCCTCAACATTATCCATAATGTGGGGTACTTGGCATTTCAGGGAGGGTTGTCACACACATGATCTCATATCAAGAAATAAATAACACTTGGTATTATTGAAACATAGATTCATACATAAGTTCTTGGAAAGAAAACTACATCATGATTCGAAAGGTATGCTAAACATAAGTTAGATAACATGAAAACGATAGGATCTCCATAGATGGACGTCCCACCAAGCAGCAACTTCTAAGGTCTTGGATCCTTGGAATCTTCTCAAGATGTATCCTTCCCTTTAGCTCCAACGTCTGCGGACATCTCGTCCCCAGCCATGCAAAGGAAAAACAAACATGGTAAGTAAGCGGCATTGGCATGTTATAAGACATAAAAATAACATATAAGGATGATTTGACATAAACATGGACATACATTTAACATTAATCATTTCTTGACATCTTTTACATAAGGAACTTGAGTAGAAGTATATGCTCCTCTCTTAATGCCCCATAAGGAGCCCATAATGCTCAGAAAACCCATACTTGCTCGAAAAGCCCATAATGCTCGGAAATCCCATAACAAGGTGCATATAAATCTAAATCAATTTCCATTAACCATGATCTTTCTTATACTTAATTATCTTCTTAATACTTAGACTTGATCTTAATGGGATTTCTCCCTCTTGAACATAGTTGGGATTTCTCCCCATGAATCATAATGGGAATTTCTTCCCTCTTAAGCATGAATGGGAATTTCTTCCCTCTTAACCTTGGTTTCATATACCTTAATCATAATTCATAACATTAATCAGGTTTCTATACTTAGACTTAGATTATAGCAATCAACATCCAATAACCATATACTTGAAGAAAACATGCATTAATCATGACTTTAATATAAGGTGCTTAACATAAATCATAAACATTCAATAAATCAATTATTATCTATGCCAAGGGCATGGCCCACTTACCTTGAGCTAAAGCACCTAAGTCAAACCTCGTTTGACAGATTGGATCCCCTTAAACACCTGAAATTTACATGATTATCCTTTGTTATTCAAATTAAACCCTAATATGTGACATATAATTATTGAGATGTGAAGACAGTAAAATCAGTCAATAAAAACCACAAAATCGGATTCCTCATCGAAAATCCTTTCTAAAACCTATTTTTGTGGATTTTTTTTTATTATAAGACAATTTAATACAAATTTCCAAAGAACATGTCAATGAAAATCAAAGAAAAATCATGTGGTGTTTTTGAAAACCCTAAAATACCCTTTGCGATTTAAAGCATCAAATTAAACTGATAGGGGTACTAAGGTCATTTCAGGATCTGGATTGTTCCTGCCCAAGCCATGGCGCTCGACGAACAGCCGGTCGTCGACTCCAGAGCTTCATATCGTTGATCAGTGCGTTTCGCTGAAAACCGATAGCATCAAACTCATCAGCTTCACCCAACGAACTCACCAAGCCCAAGCGTGGACTATGCGGTGACCAAGAGCTCGAGAACACTCCTCCATAAAGCAAGAAATAGGGGAGACGATGTCAGAAATCTGAACACGCAGAAACCATCGACAAAGCGAGAAGCCAGGCAGATAGAAACACTCCATAACACCTCACGAAGTCATGCGGTGAAGAATCTTAGGCCGCGAAGGCCGCAGAGGCCACTGGCGACAAGTGCCTGTAAGGGAGGGGGCAGCCCTACTGGGTACAACGTTTGGGACAAACATAGGGCAAACCAGAAAAGCCAAAACAAAGGGGAGGCTTCGAGGATGCTCACCGTAAGAGCAATTGAGCCGAGGTGACTGGAGAAGGCCGGGCGAACTCAAGGTCACCGGAAACTGAAACTGAGTAGGTCAGGGAGAGTCAGGGCTCTCGGGGCCAAATTGGCAGTGGAGGAGGAGAGCTTGGAGGGTGGAGGTGCTATACAATGCCTTATATAGGCAAGAAATGGCTCGCAGCACGGTCTGCAACCTCGGGGTCGCGAGGGGAAACAAAGCCCTAATTGGGCATTTTGTCAAATGGAAGAGATGGAGAGCGAGTGATGGCTTGTTTGAATCGATGAAGCCTCGCGAATTCAAGGCGGGAGGAAAATTCAAAAATGGGTAATCAATGAGCGACTAATCCATCAGAGAGAAAACCGCTGTGAGACGACTCATGTTCGTAGGGAAAAACGAAGGTAGATGACAATAGGACTGCCGTTGATCCTTAATCGGATGGTGCACGTAGCGCGCACGATGAGTGTAACGTGTGACGACAAAAATAAAATGAACCATAGGTTAATTGCTTGTATTAATGAAATGATATTCAAATCTTGGTCCATCTATATTCAAATCTCTCTCAAATTAATTGGGAGGGCAAACATGGTCATAATGGGTTCAAATTTGAGTGAGGACAAAATGTGCAATTAATGCTAGTGGTGGTATGTGGAGACAATTGTCATTCCTGAAACTCTACTAGAGCCTTGGGCAGTGGGCCCGGGCATTATAAATGGTATCAGAGCCATAACCCCTCTAGTAGGTGGGGCCCACATGGACATGGCATGCCAGTCTTGAGCCGTGCGGTCCAGGCATGTAGGAAAGGGTTGTCCATGGTTGACGTAGCCACCCTTGCGCTGGTATTCTGTGATTAGGAGTTGGGTGTCCGTGGGCCATTGTGGGTCTGCACTGAAATGGGGAAGAGATTATGAGGCCTTATAGTTGAGCCTTGATGAGGACGTCAAGATCCTAAGTGGGGGAGATTGTAACATCCCAGGATTTGAGGCCTCAGATAAAATGATCTTATAAGGAATGATTGGACTACCCATATCACCAAGGTGAACCTCCTTTTCAGGGATCCCATCACTAAAGAACTCCAGAGTTAAGCGTGCTCAACTTGGAGTAGTACTAGGATGGGTGACCAGTCGGGAAGTTGATCCTGGCTTGCGCGTGAGTGAGGAAAAAGTGTCTTGTTAAGGCTAGTGGTGGTTTGTGGGGCCAGTCGTCATTCGTGAAACTCTACTAGAGCCTTGGGTAGTGGGCTCAAGTGTTACAAATGGTGTCAGAGCCATAACCCTCCAGTAGGTGGGGCCCACATGGACATGTGGCATGCCAGTCTTGAGCCGTGCGGTCCGGTCATGTTGGAAAGGGTTGTCCATGGTTAACGTAGCCACCCTTGCACTGGTATTCCGTGATCGGGAACTGGGTGTCCATGGGCCATTCTGGGTCTGCACTGAAATGGGGTGATATTATGAGGCCATATAGTTGAGCCTTGACGAGGACGTCAAGAGTCTAAGTGGTGGAGATTGTAACATCCCAAGATTTGAGGCCTCGGATAAAATGATCTTATAAGGAATGATTGGACTACCCATATCACCAAGGTGCACCTCCTTTTTAGGGAGCCCATCACTAAAGAACTCTATAGTTAAGTGTGCTCAACTTGGAGTAGTACTAGGATGGGTGATCAGTTGGGAAGTTAATCCTGGATTGCGCATGAGTGAGGAAAAAGCTCATTGTTAAGGCTAGTGGTGGTCTATGGGGCCAGTCGTCATTCCTGAAACTCTACTAGAGCCTTGGACAGTGGGCCCATGTGTTACAACTACCAACCCATTTTGCTTGAGTTTCCTACTGATTGGGATCTGATCTTCTTCCTAGAGGAAATTTATATAACTTTCTCCATGTTTATTTCTTATTATAAGCTTGTTAGTTCATATTCTTATGCTTAAATGATGGTCTCTACCTTTAGATGATGTCCTTATTTAGGGTTTCATTTCTTTGTTACTAGCTCTAGATGAACCTGAAATGATTGGTACATCCCTCCTAGGGTAAAGGATGACTTAGGCTAGGTTGTGGGGGGGGCAAGACACAGGTCGGCCCCTCTACCTCTCTCTCCCCCCCTCAGTTGCAACTAAATTGCTGACATGTCATTTTCTGGTTGGTCAGAATTAAAAATTTCATATCTTTTAAACCGCCTATTCAAAATTGATAAAAAAATATGTTCTAGAATCGAAAAATTAATCTCTATCTACTAAAAATTCTTTCAAGGTCTGATTTTAAGGTTTTTGGAAAGCTGATTTTTGGAATATGATTTTAATACATAAAATCCATAAAAATTACAACTTAATCACCATAACTCTAAAATTAACATAAAGATATGTTTTCTGATTAGGAGAACCTAATCAGTCCAATGGTGAGATTTTTAGAGTCTAAACCTGGGTTTTGTGAAAAAAGACCAATCTTAGGGTTTCTATGCAATAATGTGCAATACGTACACTAATGAATGTTAATAAATTGAAATAGGCCAAAGTTGAACTTGGAACATCTAGAAGTGATGAAACTTGGTATTTGAACACAGTAAAGAGGTATGTGCATTCTTACACCCTAAGTTGGGATATTTGCAAACCAAACCCTATATTTCCTAATGAGGCACTATATAAACCCTATTTCCTCTATTCATGACCCTTTTGCTAAATTGACTCAAATATTATTATTGATATTCTATTTCATGGGTCATGTACCCCACTAGCATGTTTCAAATATATGATGCTTCTACTTGCCATAGTTTCTCTTAGCATGTTGATTTTATTAGACTATTTAGCTAATGTAGTGGTACTTTTGTACAACCACCCATAGTAGGGCATGTGTACAAAACTAAATTGCTGACATGTGTTATTCTCCCCCATATATAATTTGTGTAGGTGACTGGGAATGTGTTATTTCTCCCCTCACCTATAGGTTGGGGTCCGGTAGGTACCTCAACCCTACTTAGTTAATGTAGTCAATAATAATCATGCATGTAATTCCTTTACTATTTTAATGTTATGGTAAGCATCTATTTTGATTATGCCTCATACTCTTGATCTCTTCATCTATTGATGAACTTATAGCCTTTAATTCCGTGTTATTTTTCTTTCTTTTGTTCTTGATCATATTGTTGACACATACCTCATTTTCTTTCCCTCTTGCTGGGTGATTTCCCAACCACCCGGGTTTAGGACAAGGTGTTGAACAAGATCAAGGAAAACATGACCAGGAGTACATCTAAGACTTGCTTGAAGGATGTCTAGGTTTCTAAATCTAGATCCTTTGTTTTCTCATCTTTTTCTTCTAAAAAACTTATATAGTGAACAATGATGAAAGCCATGCAATAGCTTTAGTTTCTTTTCCTTTCCATTGCTATTGACATTTTATATGTATCTAGTGCATGCTTATTTACTTGGAATGTTATACATGCATTCCTCAATATCTATTATCTTTGTGAAAAGATGGATGTTTTGTATTTCCTTTAAATTTTAGTAAGGAGGTGATCTCACTCTTTACATGGAGGATGTAGGGCGGTTGTTGTAGAGGTGGTTGGTATTGAGGTGGTGATTGTTGGTATTGAGGTGGCGGTTGTTGGGTATTGGAGGTTGTTTGGAGATTATGGCAGTGTAGGCACATATGGGTTGGAGGGTCCTTGATATTGTTGCAAGGTTGTCACTTGCCTTTGTGGTGGAACATAGGCACCTTGAGGGGCGCTAATAGAAACACTATAATTGTTTGGGTTGGCCATAGTTTGGGAAGAGAGTCATCCCTCCTCACAGCGGGCAAGTGAAAGGGAAATCTGACCAACCTTTGCTCAAGATGGCTAATTGTTTGTTCACGAGAAGACACATCTTTGTTCACTTCATCCAGATTCCTCAATCTCTTAAGAACTTACTCTTCAAATCTTGAACCAAATCATTGGTCCTTGATGTTTCCTAGGTTGTTGTTGTCCTTCTTCTCCTTGCTTCCTAGAGATGTTTGGGTGGTTTCTCCATTCTGAATTATAAGAATTTGATATAGGGCCTTAGTTGTTCTGGTTGACATAGGATTGCAAAGCTTGTACTTCACTATATTGGCTAGAAGAGACTCCCACATGAGTCTTTATCAAATTCATCATATCCTCCAATATCTTCATGCTTGCGGATTTGCATCATTCTTGGCTTAGGGTGGACGAGGTGTCCAATTTTTATCATAATAAGGACTCACATTAGAGGCTTGGTGATGGGATTTTTCAGTCAAGTGATCAAAGAGGGGACACAATTCTTCTGGAGGCCTGGACATGAAAGCTCCACCAAAAGATGATTCAACCACTATTTTGACCCATTTTCATAGAGGCATGTGTAAAAATATTGGAACAACTACATATGGGCACCTCGTGATGTGGGAAATCTCGTACTAGCTTTTGGAACCTCTCCCAAGTTTCATAGAGTTGATCATTCTCTTTATGGATGAAGGAGATAATCTGCTTCCTCATTTGGGACAACTTAGTGATAGGATAAAACTTCTTCAAGAACTCATTCTTCATTGCCTCCTATTTAATAATCTCACTATTTGAAGAATACCACTCCTTTTCCTTGTCCTTCATAGAGAAGGGGAACAAGGTGATACAAATGCAGTTGTCGATGGCTACTGGAGTTCTGATAGTGGAGCATGTCTCCAGAAAAGCATATATGTGCTTGTATAGATTCTCATTCTTGAATACATAAAATGTAGGGAGCAATCCAAGGAGAGCTAGTGAAATTGAAAATTGTTGACCTGACATTTGATCCACCCTTGTGGCAATTGGTGAAGTGTATTTGCCAGACATAAAGTAGTCATGAAGCGACTTGGGCATGGAGAACCTGGAGGGATATGTGCCTCATCCTTGTGGTCATGAGCATCCTTATCTCCCATCTTGACCTCTTGGTGTTGCTTGTGCTAGTGTTTAAGTCTCCTTATTCCTATCTCACAGTCTACTAGGAACAAGGAAATGAAGTCCTAATATCCTTATTAGGGTTTTGATGGCAACACGACTATGGTGGGGAAAGTGTGGCACGGTCGTACTGACAGGGAACAGTCGTGTTGGGTGGAGGTCGAAATGACAGTTGAAAATGGGAAAGTGGAGGCTAATAGCACAGATGTACTAAGAAGCACAAAAGCATTGAGGGCTAGGTGGCACGACCATGTTGGGTTGCATGATTGTGGTAGGCTTCTTGGCTTGGGGTCATTCTCGTCAAGATACCCATTTTGATCTTTGGCAACATGGCCATGGTAGCTACCACGGTCGTTTTGGGAGCTTCTTGGTAGGGTTGTGCTGGCTGGCAGGGTTGTGTTGGCTGGCACACTTGTGGTGTTGGGGTTGTTGTAGCTCTTCAATTCTTTATATTTCCACTATGATCTTGGTTTTTGAAGGACGTATGTTTCGTGTCATCACGTCTGTGTTAGGGGCTTTGCTTATACTTTGAGCTTCAAACTTCATGATCCATGGACCTCTTTACTTTAGCTCAACCCTTAGGCACTAGGGGTAGGTTGGGGTTTCTCTAGGACCTTGTTTAGACTCCTCCAAAGGTGAAGGAGCCTAGAATATATTCCTTCTCTTGCATACATCCAAGGCATGGTCTAAGTACCTTAAAAACATGCAAATAGTGTTCATAACTACATTTGACATAAAATCATTTATTAGGGGAAATAGCTTACAATCAAACATGTCTGGATGTGATTAAAAATGCAAGAAGACACAAGATGAAGCCTAAAATAGGGATACATCATACCACATTACGTGTGTCAGGACAAGAACTTTCTATCCTAATTCTCGCCTCTTGTTCCCCTCTCAGGTGTTAATGAGTTTTAGTTGATCATTCTCATTGTACTCTCATGAGTCAAATGGTTTCTTCTTCATCATATTTCTCAAAATCTCATCATATTCTAACATGTTGCAAATCATGTATCTATAAGGATTTCACCAAGATTAGTCTTCACCGAGCTACTTTCTTTACATCTTTTTTGAGTTGCATTTGCTGACATGGCCCTTCTGTTGCAAGCCCCCAAGATTCATGTGCCAGACTTATGGAAGCAGTATGCCATCCATCAACACCTCATCCAACTTGTGTTTGTGCAATGTTATGTACATATGTGGTTTTATGAGCTAATTCCAGTTGCTACACTTCTCAAACAATTTGAAGACACTGCTATTGTTACATTGGCATTGCTCCCCAACATTCATTCCATGTTATGTACATGGGATGTGTTGATTTTATACTTATACTACTCACACATTCCTCTCCACTGAAGATGGCATAGTCGTGGCACTTTTGATCATCTTCTCCAGTTTGATTGTGGTGAGATTTTGTTGTGGTGTTTTGGAGTCCATGCTCTTCATTATAGACACACTTCAAAAGACCTTTTCAAAAGCTCATAATTTTCCAGCATGTAGAACACAACTAAAAAGAAATGTCAGTATATATTTTGTTAGGAATTATTGTTTAAGGAGGACTGACAATTCTTGTGTGGGAAGTGAAAATTTTATCTTTATTTTTTTATTGAGTCTTATAAGTCTAAGAGTTTCATCCATGCTCCAACTTGATGGTGAGTGTTAGAGTATATTATTAGCCTATTTAGTTAATAAGATAATTAGTTAATAGGCTTAAGTGTCTAGGCCCATGTATCCTGCCTTGACTCCCAAGTATGTAATATCTCCACTCTTTCTCCTATATATAGGATGGTGTGCCATCTAATAAACAACAACACATGTGAGTATCCCCTCACACCATTATATATATATATAGTTATAAAATATTCTTGATCATCTCTTTCCTATTTTTTTCAACTTGATATTTATTTCACAACTTTATTTACTTGCACAATAACTGTTGAGACTGATTGTAGCAATTTTGTGGACATGATCCAAAATGGTGGTGCGGGGTGCCCTTCCTTTGCTAACTTGATTGCCAGAATCAACAAGCTCATGGCCAAGTACAATTTCAGCATCAAGCTGATAAGGAGAACGTGCAATGATATTTATTTAGGTTATATTTTCAAAAGAATTGTTGTCCCTTTAAGTATTTTGAATTTATATTTTTTATTCCCTTCTCTTTACTAATTACCGATGCTTATGATAGTTCTAGAGCATCAATTAAATGTTAGAACCCACTAGGAAGTGAATTTGCACCTCACTCACACTAAAACTCTAAGTTAGTTAATTGTATAAAACCTCAAATTTTGTTAATATTTAACTTAAGAACCATGTTTCTAACATCCCAATACACTTATTATTACCAATTTCATGAAAAAGGGAATAAACTCATCCAAAATGAAAGAGGCATAAGAAAGTTAGGGTTTATAAATAAAAATAGGTTTTGATATGTATACTGAGCTTAAGACATGACAGTACATACAAGCAATGAATTATAATAAAAATCAAAGATTTTTTTTCAATATTCAATTCACTTTATCTTATTGCATGCCTTATCGAGTTCTCCAATTAGGGTTGGTCATGTAGAGTGAACAGAGTGTGTCCATTATATCTGAAACATCTTCAAATTATTTATTACACACATGAGATGATTATGTCATCTTCAAGATATAGGATTAAGAAGTGTAGACTTTGAGTCAACTATAGCAATGGGGCACAATACATTTAGATTGCACCTTCTTTCAATCATTAGGATAATCATGACTTAACATCAAATGAATATATAAGATTAATTATAGCAAGAGTCTATACTTTTCATACGAAATGGTGATGTAGTCATTAGAAGTTATGCTCCAAAAAGAAATTGAATAGTGACTTGTTGTTTCCTAATCTTCTCGCATTAAGGAAACATAGATGCAAGCGAATTCGAAAAAAATGTAACATAAAGTTTTTTTTTTGAGTTAATGAGAGAACCTCTCCCAGTTAGGTCCAGCAATGGACCCACACTAGCATAGTAAATTCTCGCCCCTCAGCTATCCTCACACTGGAGGGGATGTTTTAAATATGTAGTGGTCCAACCTACTTATGGGGATACTTTCATCCCAAGGGGCACAACCAAGGGTCGAATCAGGGTTCTTTCGTTGGGGTTTCCCATCTACTACCACTTGTGCTACTCCTCTAGGACAACATAAAGTTATTTTAGCCTTCTTTCTTTAGAGATGTCCATTTCTATGCACAAAACTTACTACATGTGAAACTACAAAAAAATCTCTACAAAATTTGTGATTCTCAACGTGGTCTTCTTGATGTATGGATCTACGATGATTCAACAATCAACATTTTATGTACACATTCATTTCTTCAAACTCATATGACAATAATTGTGATTGTTGTGGATTATGTAAAAGGCAGGCATATGCTAATTTGCAAAATTGATTATGACTATGCAACACTTATTTATCTTCTTAAAGAATGGTTCTTCGCTTCAAAGGCCACTCAAGAAATAGGGAAGGACACTTGAAAGAACAACACCGTATGTTTTTCGTTGAAAACAAACCCCTTACACGTCAAAAGTGGTCAAGTTCAGATTTCAAACGTGGAAATTAAAGAGAACTTTACAAAATAAAATGAGCTAGTCTAAAAGATTGACTCAAATAAGATAATCCACTTAGAGCGTACAACTACTTCCAAGACGATTATAGGATGCTAGCGTGTCACTTGGTGGATTGCAAGTGTTATATTTACGGCATGTTTGGTCTACAGGAAAGCATTATGATGGCTTGTACCAAAGGTTAAGATAGGAAGGGATACATGTGAGTTAGGATTTATATTTTTCTGTCCTCCGTCTGGATAAACAAACATGGTAAAGGATTGCTATTGACCTTGTTATCTTCTCCTCTTTCGTCAGTTCACCATTGTAGCTAAACAACGGAAGGTCCTTGATTGCTATAAATTCTTGGTAATCAGCAACCTTGTCTATTTTACAAAACCAGAAGGAACTTTTAATTATGTCAAATGAAAAAGTTTCATGAGTTGGATGGACATTTAACGTCATGTCTAATATATAAGCAAAGCACCAATAAGAACTCAAGATCAGGTCAGTACAGATTTTCAATTCTAGCCGCACGCATGTGTTGGAGAGCACGATTGCTTTGAAATCTACTGCTATTTTTGTCCATTCATTGATAACATCACAAACTCGTTATATTTCATTCATAAACCACTGCTATCACCACAGTTCAGAACTAAGAAAATTGATAATCACACTTAAACTTGACGGGAGTCAATGAGCATGATTTCTAAATTAGCTTGTCGTGATTACTCTGTCAGTAGTTCAGCATGTCGCACTCGGGTGTCAACATATACAAGGAGTAGACAGGAGCATATATTTGATTGAAGGAGCAGGCGGCGGAACGAAACGGAGGGTGTCGGGGTTATTGGGGAGCCGCGTTGTACCAATCCCAAAGAATATCTCGGGAGGCAGGGGTATGCAAAAGTCCCACTTAAGAAGGACTCTTTAGCCGCCGATTTACAAATCCCTTGTCGGCAAAACGCAACCAAACGTGAGTTTGTAAAAATGAAAGGATTAGAGTCCAGCCCCACACCTAATATCCCAAACTAAACGCACCCTTCATGGTTGAGATGGGACACCGTGCGTATTAGGCCACCCGACAACTTAATTTTGACTAGAAAAAGACTAGAAGAAGCATTAGAGCAAATCAATAAGTTAGATGAAAATAGGAGGGAAGCCTATCAAGATGGTAGAAATTATAAATAGACATCTCATAAATATTTTCCCCCTCCCACTGACCAAGTTCCATGAAGTTTTTGATAATAATGTTGATGAAAGAAGCATTTCCAAACATTTATAAGAAAATAATTTAGCATATGCCTACTAATAGTGGTGGATCCAAAAAATGATCACAGGGGGGCTAAGTTAGATGACTCATTATTGGTAATGTTTTCTTCAAAATTTGATAAAGAAACAACTAAAGACAAAAATGATTGGAATGAGATGCGAATCCTGAGCACCGTACATTGTAATAGAGCCATTTACCACCTGAGATATAAACTCATTCAGCTAATGTTCACGCATCCCTACACATATTCCCGTGAACTAAGTGAGCGAAATGCGGGAAAGCTAACAACACCTCGGTCTTTAAAAGCGACACATATTATTATCATTCTATCATTTGTTACTTTTTTTAAGGTAAAAAATAATCGTGGAGAGTTTTGGGGGGATTTGGGTGGTGGTAAAGCCCCAATACCCCCTCCCCCCTTTCAAGATAGGACTTAATTTTGGAGACGCCTCATTTCCCCTACGGGTTGTAGACGCGGGGGCAATACCACCTACCCACTTTTGTCCCGGTCCCCACCTACCACACATGTCATTTTTTTATTATTATTATTTTGCTAATAACTTTTAAACTATAAAGAATTTTTTGATGAAATAAAATGTACTAAAATTCTTGTAAAATCTACATTCCAACAAGACCAATATTGATATATTCTTAAAAGAAAAAAAAAAGAAAAATAATGAGGGATTAAAAGGAGAGGAGAAAAGTAAAAAAAGCAATAAAATGAGATAGATAATGTGACCAATATGGTGTTAATGCGTCAAATTTTTAGGTAAACACATCATAACAAACTTACGCCCAATATGATGTTAATACGTCTAAATTAAAATAAACACACAAAAACTTATTTTGTATGCTCATCATCATCATTATCATGATTTAGTGGTATGACAAATGTACCTAATTATGTGATACATGCTCCTAAATGAATAACCATTCGCCTACTTGTAGCACAAATCTTAACATAATGTGTCTAATATTTGTAGAAAAGCGCCAATATTATATGAATGCGCCAAATTATGGTGTGAATGTGCCTACTTCTTAGAGTATGTGCATAAATAGAAAACTAACACAATGTATGACAAATGTGTCTACTTTTATGACAAATGTGTCTACTTGTGTGGTAAATGCGCCTACTCATTTGGCAAATGTGCCTACTTGTATTGTCATGAATGTACAACTTTTGATTGAATGTGCCCACTTATGGAAAATCCGTATACTTGTATGGTAAATGCGCCTACTTGTGTGGCAAATATGCCTACTTATCTGGTAAATGTCCCTACTTGTATTGTCATGAATGCACAACTTTTAATTGAATGTGCCCACTTATGACAAATGATCATACTTGTATGACAAATGTGCATACTTGTGTGGCAAATGCGCCTACTTATCTAGTAAATGTGCCTACTTGTATTGTCATGAATGCACAACTTTTGATTGAATGTGCCTACTTATGGAAGATGCACATACTTGTATGACAAATACGCCTATTTGTATAGAAAATACGGCTACTTATGTAGTAAATGTGCCTACTTGTAGTGTCATGAATGCATAACTTTTGATTGAATGCACCCACTTATGATAAATACACCTATTTGTATGGCAAATGCGCCTACTTATCTGGTAAATGTACGTACTTGTATTGTCATGAATGCACAACTTTTGTTTGAATGCGCCCACTTATGGCAAATGCGCCTACTTGTATGGCAAATGCACCTACTTGTATTGTCATGAATGCATGACTTTTGATTGAATGTGCCTACTTATGGCAAATGGCCTACTTGTATGGCAAATGCGCCAACTTGTGTGGCAAATGCGCCTACTTGTGTGGCAAATGTGCATACTTATATGGTAAATGTGCCTACTTGTATTGTTATGAATGCAACTTTTGATTGAATGCACCAACTTATGGCAAATGCACCTACTCATATAATGTGCCTACTTATCTGGTAAATGTGTCTACTTGAATTGTCATGAATGCATAACTTTTGATTGAATGCACCCACTTATGGCAAATGCGCCTACTTGTATGGCAAATGCGCCTACTTATCTGGTAAATGTGCCTACTTGTATTGTTACAACCCCAATTTTGGGTTCATTTGGGTGAGAAATGTAATTTCTCACATAAAAGATATTTGAACAAATAAAGATATAATTTGTTTTGAATAAATGGATTTCGTTTACAATAGCCTTGATGATTGTGTTGTGGGCTTTATTGGCTATTGGGCCCAATAATAAGGAAATCCAATTAATAAATGAATAATTGAGTTTTTGAGAAAAGAAAGGTGTGGAAACCTCTAGAAGGCAAAAGAACTTAATCCAAATTTGGATTTCATGCCACATGGGTTCCTTGGGTTCCAAGGAGTCCAAAGTTGTAAAGAAAATCAATAAGAAAAGAAAAGATTAATTAAGTATTTCTTTATTAAGAAAGAAATTGAAAACAATGGTAAAAGGTGGAAAATAAGTGAAAAGAGGTATAATTGAGTTATCCTTAGTGGAATTTCGTATTCCAAAGATTCCTAATGATAAAAGGAATACTAATGAGGAAAATAAAAGAGAAATAAAGAGAAATCCTCAAAAAGAAATATTTTAATAAGAAATACACATGATAATGAAGAATAATGCATTTAGATGCATCTAGAAGGATAATGAGTATCCAATAAAAAATATTTTGAAATAATAGAGTTTCTTGGGATCCAAGGAGTCCCAATGAAGAAAGAGGAAAGAGAAAATACTCATAACAGAAAACAAGAAGATAATGTGAGTATACAATTAATGTATTATGTGGTATTACTAAAAAGGAAGTACTTTCTATTAAATAAAAAATAGAATTTCGTGCCAATGGTTTAAAAAGCAAGAACAAAGAGAATAAGAGGGATAATTTTCAAAATCCTAATATCAAAAGAAGAAGGAATACTAAAGAAATATGAGAGAGAGAACTAGTTTCTTATTGAAGAAATCACATTCCTAATAGGAGAGGACTTGTTTCCTCTTAGATGGGCACCTTAGGGCAAGGATATTGTAACGACCGACAATCAAATCATTACTAATTAAGCAGAATTAAACATACACAGCAGATCAACAAAAATCACTAAAAATTAAAACCATTTTTCAAAGAGATCCATTCCAAGGAAAACTCTTACTGAAAGGTCCAAAACCTTATATACATCATTATTCACATTGTACATATCTAGTACATTTCATCTCGAGAATAACATATAACAGTTGCTTTACCAAACTATACATGAGCAACATAAAACCTCGAGGCGCGTAAGCCAAAATCTCTTATTAATCATAAAACCAGTACGAACCAACTCCAAGGACCTGAGAGTACAGAGACGACACATAGGACTCATATCTACAAGACATGACAGACAGTACACTCAACCTGAGCTGTCACTGCTGCCTCAGTTGTTGTTCTTCCTCTGCAAAAAGGTCTTCACCTCCTCGTGCACGTCCACCTAAAAATTTGGGTCCCATGGGGTGAGACAATTGTAATTGTCCCAGCGAGAGATATAACTCTCTGTCGACCATATTATTATCACAGATTAAGCATTTATAAACTGAGCAGAGGTTCTTTTTATATTAACAAGCAAGATAATTCACTATATGAATAGAATGAAGTAATCTACTTTCATAAGGAGAACATTGCATCTACCCATGGTAGATTATAATTCATCTATCTGCTTTGCAAGGAATGTAAAGAAACATGAATAACATCTATCAACTAGAATGTATAATTGTATTGCGCATCAAGAAATATTTCTCATATTCGATCCTTAAGCAGATATACTACACGGCTGAACATATTTTACAAATCACACTTATGCCCTGAGGAGATGGAGCATACCCCGGCCATCTCCAACTGACCACAAACTTCTCACAAGTCGGTACCATACAAGGTCAATGGTAGAGTCAGTTGCCATGACATCAGACCGTCTCGGTCAGTACGAGACCACATGCAGGACATCTCGTGTCACTACTAACAAGTTGTGCCAGGGCACGTAGGCATCCACGCTTAGAGCTACAGCGTCAACTGCACTCTCTTAGGGGAAACATATACAAACAACCATCCCCAGTCTGAGTCATGGTGACACAAGCACCATACTCTGAGCCACGGGCCAGTTCACCGTGCTCAACATAGAGTCTACGACCGAAGTCGCACTCAAGCCAGGATAGGACATATAGCCAAATCCTCATTCATTTTGGGATCGTAAGGGGATCGTCTCACATGGTACCGTTCGTACTTACGCCCTCACATACTCAAAAGTATGCACTCCGAGTTATGCCGCAGAGCAACCCGTTTCACCATCAGCAAGTTCTGACACTGATGGATCTATGGTTAGGGCAATGTTTTATAGTTTCTAGTGATATATTACGTGCATTACATCATTCTTTTAGCATCAAACAAGTTATCTTTATCAAACACAACAAATGCTACAAAGAAAGGTGTAATACATCTATCATGTACTTGTCCAATTCTTTTAAACACATGATACTTGGGATCTCAGTCCCTAATCACATTACTGGGAATTCTCATCCCTTCATATCATCATTATCATGATTACTGGATCTAGGTATTCAAACCCTTAGATCATCACTGAACATTGTTACCACTTATCAGGTAACTATTACCTCTGGGTCCTCAGACCAAGGTATACATGATACTTGTTATACAAGCATCTCACATGGCTCACAAGGCCCATTAAATATCTTATCACCTCTCACTAGGCAACAAACTATCACATTGCTCACAAGGCCATTACACATCTTGTCACCTCTCACTAGGCAACAACTTATTCACATGGCTCACAAGGCCATTACACATCTTGTCACCTCTCACTAGGCAACAACTTTATTCACATGGCTCACAAGGTCATTACACATTATACTTGTTATATAAGTAATTAACATGCCTTACAAGGCTTATGCAATAAGAAAAATACAACCTTCCCATCATTAGGGTTAGGGTTTTCCCTTTCTTATCGATTAGGGTTTCTCTTACATATCATTACCCTTCATTAGGGTTAGGGTTTTCCATTATTAACCATTTAGGTTTTCAAGGTCATATTATCAATGATCAAACCCTAATTCATTTCTCCACACATCTAGGAGCAAACATTGATATCATAAGTATTCAATCATACTTATTCATTCTCATCATTTATCATTAAATGAATCATCAACACAAGGTATGAGTTCCTCTCTCATCCTTACCAGGGTATGATTACATCAGACTTTATTAACTTGGCTTAACCCTTTCTCCAAGTATGTTAGCCCACACTTATCAAAGTGCATTAAACTTATTACATCTCAATGTAACAATTTACATAACACACTTCATGTGTTACTCATCCAAGTATATTGAATTTAAGGTGCATCAAGGTACATCAACCTTGAAGTGCTGGATGTGATATCTATTATGTCTTGATGTATCACTTCTCTCATCACTTTTAACATACTTAAGTTCGTCAACTTATCTTGTATTAGGGTATGTCCCATCCTAATAATTTATGCACTAGCTCATCACATTTATCATGTAATGTATTGGTCATAAGTCACACAATTGAATTATTCAACCATCATTAATGATATGAACTCATCTCAGGTTAAGGCATTATTGATATAGGATTAACCATTATCAACCACTCTAGGTGTTTCACCTATCAAGGTATTATCCACACCATTACTTGGTGTTACACTCATAACTCCTAAGAGTGTCTTGCTCTTACCTTTACAAGGTGTATAGGGTTAAATCATGTGCATATGTTCACCATATCGGGTTGTAGGTGTATAGACACTCACCATATCGGGCTAGGATTTGCACTTGTCTCCATATAGGGCATGAGGTACCTTCTTGACCTCATATCGGGCACAAGATATATGTATGTGTCGCCCATGATACTTATGAGGTACCAACCCATCACCATGTCGGGCTAGAAGTACATTCAATCACCCTATCGGGCTAGTCACCATCTAGGGTTAGCCATGATGGGTTAGGGTTACCATATTATTTAGGGTTGTGTATCGTGCAACCCTGTCGTGCAACCATGTCATACAAGGTCATGTAGGCCTCATGATACTAAGTATCAATGATGTATCATATGATCATATCATGCAATAACACTTGTTACTCTTCACTTATATCGGGTTACCCAATTTAGGGTTTCTTGTCAACTTACAAGTATACAATTGACCTTGTATCATGCATGGAGTCTATAATAGACTTCCTATCGTGCAAGAGGTGTATAATACACCCCCATATCGTTCAATAAGGTTTAAAAACCCATTAATATCATTTTAGTGAAATAGGTGCATCATCATATCGGGTTAGAGGTGCTTGCTTATGTGCATGCACCCGATATCACTTTTATAAGGTGATATCACAATCTTCAAGCTCTAGACCTTTATTCTAACTATTATATTTCAAGTCAACAGGTCTAAGAAACTACTAGAACTCATTATTTCATCAACTATTTTAGGAAATTTTGGAATTAAAAGTAGATCATTAAATACAACAATTTAGGTGATGAATAATAACATGATTGAGTTCAAGTTATATAACCCGCCTTAAGAACCACTTCAAAGCTTCAAGGTCCAAAGATCCATGTTCCTAAGGTTGAAGATGACTTTATCAAAGGTCCAAGGCTCGTTCAAAACTCCTTCATATACAAGGAATCACCATGGATAAGCAATTGGTGAAGAAGAAAAGAAAGGTAGATCATAACCCTAATTCCATGCTTCAATTCAAGCTTGAAGACAACTATATCCTACCTTAGGGTTAAGTTTTGAGTTCCTTAGCTCCTTGGAGGACACCCTACCACTCTTGGGCAATATGTACTTCCTCTTGGCCGACACAACTTTTCTTGTGGCCGATACCCCCTCACTTGTGGCCAAAATCACTTCAATTGGCTGATATCGACTTGCTATGAGCAATATCAACATGGTATGGCCGATATACTTTCTATGGCCGATACCCAAGGCCTATGCACGATACCCTTGTTCTCTTGCACGACATGCCACCACTCTTGTATGATATGATACTCACTTGCACGATATGGCACTCACTTGGAGTCAAAACACTTCACTCTATGGCCGATATCACCCTATATAATCGATATCACCTACTTGGGTGATATGGTCTTGCCATGGGCGATACCCCAAGGCCCATGCACGATACCACAGCATCCCTTCACGATATGGGATCTATATGCACGATACCGTAGGGTAGGATGGTGGTAAGGGTCGCAAAATTGCACCAAGGGGTGAAACTAGGGGTATATATACTTGTTGATCATGAAGAAAGGCAAAAATGAGGTGTCAACATTTTGAGCTAGTAGGTGCCACGTGTCATGCATGGGTGACACGTGTCCATGCATGCATCAACATTTATCTTGACATGCAAAAAGGTTGAGGATCATCTAAATATGCAAATTCTTCCATTGCGTATCCATTTGGATAAGTCATCTAGGTTTAATCACTATTTTATGTCAAGCTGATACACGTTTTCTAAGGAAACTTGTTGGCCGTCATACCTCACCTCCTTGAGGTGCTTTGAACGATATGGACTTTACCAAGAGTTCACAAAACGATATGGAAGCCTCCTTCGGCTCCATGGCCGATAGGCACTCATATATAAGCTTTTCAACTTGATACAACTCAAGTTAAGCTTCCAAATTCAACCCTTTTTCTTGGTCATTTCATCACCAAGATTGCCATCATTCATAATGGAATAAAACATGGTGTATCATTCATTATATCTCCTCTAAATGATACATAGAGGAAATAGGAACACTCTAGAGGTGGTAATTTTCATATCAACCCCACATTTTGGGTAAATTACAATTTGTACCAAAATTGGTGCACAAGGTACCAGCATTGTTCAGACAAGTTCAAACTTGGAATTTAGGCTTTCCACAAGCCACCACCTTGCATAATTCTCTCAATAATGATGCTACAACACATGAGGCATGTTCAACATGTGATATTTTGCATTATAGCCCCTCAATTTGGGTAAATTGCACTTTGGTCCAAAACAAAGGAAAATTGCTCAAACAACATTCAATCGGGACCAAACTTGAAACATGAGTGTGTCAAATGATAACAAAACACCTTAGAGGATTTTATTAAAGTTCTAAGCAACTTTATTAGCCAAAATAAATAGGGTTACCTCATAACCCAGGTCAGGGTTGTTACAAGTTATAAACCCCTAACAAGGATTTCGTCCCCGAAATCCCAGGTAAAGGAAGACATATTATTCATTCGGCATACCATCAAGTCTCCACATAACATCTTAATGTCATGGAGATCACATAGAACTTTGATAAACACAAAGTTCTTCCACACAGGGTTATCATTGAATCTTTCACACAGGGCATATATTCCACTGTCTTTTTCATTATTGACTGTAGAGTCAACTCTATGTCAAGTAATACTTTACTTAGTCAGGGAAACATCATTCATACCTTATTTAACTCAGGTGTCATACCTTACTGATTTGTCACCTTTCTCAACTTACAAATTTATGTGACAAGATTTTGGGAAGTCTCCCATACTCCTCATTTAGCATTTTACTTTTAAAGGAAAGACCAGACTCATGTTCTGTCACCCACTTGTGACTACAAGTCTTGTCATATATCTGTTGTGTCATCTAATCTACTGACACAACATTAAACTTTCTTACTACTTGTACCAACTATCTCATTAGTTTTACATTCTATTATAATAAGGGGAGGTTACTTATTAATTAAGAATTTATCTTAGATGTATCTTTAGATGTTATATATAAGATGCCTTAACAGATCTAGATAGGGGTATTCTAAGAAATTATTTTTAGCTTGATAAGCTTTTCCCACAATGATTTTACAATTGTTCCTTCAAATAGTACATCCTTATCAATGTTATGTTTATGCGGAGCATAAACCCCTAACATGTGATGTCCATACTATTTTATGTAACTAGACTGATTTCACAGTTGGCCATCCTAGGTAACCCACATAAATCAGTTGATTAGGAGTTATGCTTTTACTTTGCCATATCACTTGATACTTCTTAGATACCAGAATTTCTTATCTTGGTATCCATCACATGTGTCGAAAACACATCACATCCTCATCTTTCTTTCATCTTGGGACATTACTTGTTACACATATCTTTATCTTGGAACCAAAGTCCAAGACAAACTGATACTTTTCTAAGTATCCATCAATTGAACATTTTTAACTTATGCACATCAAGTGTCATAAGACCCACATGATTACCATGTCCCAGAAGGGAAAGAACACAAAGGAAAATATTCTTGTTATCACCCCATCATCATCCAGGGTTGTTTATCAAAGAGAAGAGATTATCATCTCCTCTGATTATTGCATGAACTTTCAACTATTCATGAGTCATTTACTCATGTTTCATCCTAGGTTCCTTGCCATCAGCATAGGAATTATAAGGATGATTACATGTCATTATTCCTTTCTTTGTTATTGTCTAACATGTTCATGAGCATTTTGTGGTTTTATCACATTTCTCATTTCCACATCATGGGAAAAGATCTTTACTATTCACACATGCTTTATCTGATAGGGATCATCTCCCTTGTTCTCATTCTCTTATCATGAGGATTATACTTTTCATTTCCTCATACATACATATTGATCTGAGATCATCTTAGATTCCACTTTATTGCACTTAGGATGTGATATACATGTCCATACCATATTTCTAGTTTCATTATACTCACTAGATTGTCTCAGAATGACTACTTGATCATAATAATCAGAAAGATAACAATCTAAGAGTTCCATACTCACCTTATCTCCAATAATTATATACATGGCCAGGGTATACAAGTACTGAGATTAAGTAGTATGCACTTTGTTTACTATCATATTCCTTACTTTTCGTATAATAACCAATACATGATTTAACATTCCTGGATTTTCTCCAGGCATCTCTTCTATACCTCATCCTTTTTCACACAGATAAGAGCAATTATAGAGCATTTAAAAGAATACTGAACAGAATATAAATTCTAGTTCTCATCACTTCTTCCCTATGTCCCCATAGGACAATCAATAGGGAAGTCCATAACAGTAATCCTTTTTAGGATTATCAGGTAACATCAAAAGAAGGCATATCAAAATGAAAAGGCTCTATCTGATTGTTACCCCTCGCGGTCATCCACCGCTTTAGGTTGACTCAACCCATAGAGTCTAGCTGTTTCATGTTGTTACTTTTGGCTTTTTAGAACCACTAGGCAAAAGTCTCAGGAATTGTAATGACATTTCCTTAATTCTCGGCTTATTGCCCCTTCTTGGGCACTGCCATCACATATATACTATCTGTCTAAACTTATGGCAGAGTCTACTTTCTCGCCATATGTTAATCTTTCCCACATTTTCCACTATTCCAACATGACTATGTCATTCAGGAACCCTTTCAAAGCCCAAAGTTTCTGTTTTGAGGACTGGTAACCTAGGTTGTAATGCTAGTATCTAGTCTACTATATGCATCATTGTTGTCCTAACCTACCCAACAAGAGCATAAACATAGGATTCTCTATCCTGATCGGGTCATGATGGGAATTCTCAGGCATTCATTCTTCTCTTGTCTGATCCCTTGCCCCTTTCCTGGTGCAACAACATTGCCCTCAACAATGTATTCCTCGTGTTCCCCAGTCATTTATAAACTTCACCCTTTCTTCTGCACAAGCAGAAGTCACTAGAGGGTATACTGGAGGACACTAACACAGACTCAACACCTTAGTCCTATGTCTCTATAGACTCAGCGAACCTTAAGCTCTGATACCAAAACTATAACGACCGAAAATGAAATCGTTACTAATTAAGCGGAACTAAACATAAACAACAGATTAACAAAAATCACTAAAAATTAAACCATTTTTCAAAGAGATCCATTCCAAGGAAAACTCTTACTGAAAGGTCCAAAACCTTATATACATCATTATTCACATTGTACATATCTGGTACATCTCATCTCGAGAATAACATATAACAGTTGCTTTACCAAACTATACATGAGCAACATAAAACCTTGAGGTGCGTAAGCCAAAATCTCTTATTGATCATAAAACCAGTACGAACCAACTCCAAGGACCTGAGAGTATAGAGATGACACATAGGACTCATATCTACAAGACATGACAGACAGTACACTCAACCTGAGCTATCACTGCTACCTCAGTTGTTGTTCTTCCTCTGCAAAAAGGTCTTCACCTCCTCGTGCACGTCCACCTAAAAATTTGGGTCCCACGGGGGTGAGACAATTGTAATTGTCCCAGCGAGAGATATAACTCTCCGCCGACCATATTATTATCACAGATTAAGCATTTATAAACTGAGCAGAGGTTCTTTTTATATTAACAAGCAGGATAATTCATTATATGAACAGAATGAAGTAATCTCCTTTCATAAGGAGAACATTGCATCTACCCATGGTAGATTATAATTCATTTATCTGCTTTGCAAGTAATGTAAATAAACATAAATAACATATATCAACTAGAATGTATAATTGTATTGTGCATCAAGCAATGTTTCTCGTATTCAATCCTTAAGCAGATATACTACACGGATGAACATATTTTACAAATCACACTTATGTCCTGAGGAGATGGAGCATACCCCGGCCATCTCCAACCGACCACAAACTTCTCAAAAGTCAGTACCATACAAGGTCAATGGTAGAGCCGGTTTCCATGACCTCAGACCATCTCGGTCAGTACGAGACCACATGCAGGACATCTCATGTCACTGCTAACAAGCTGTGCCAGGGCACGTAGGCATCCACGCTTAGAGCTACAGCGTCAACTGCACTCTCTTAGGGGAAACATCTACAAACAACCGTCCCCAGTCTGAGTCATGGTGACACAAGAACCATACTCTGAGCCACGGGCCAGTTCACCGTTCTCAACACAGAGTCTATGACCGAAGTCGCACTCAAGCCAGGATAGGGCATATAGCCAAATCCCCATTCATTTCGGGATCGTAAGGGGATCGACTCACACAGTACCGTCCGTACTTACCCCCTCACATACTCAAAAGTATGCACTCCGGGTTATGCCGCGGAGCAACCCGTTTCACCATCAGCAAGTTCTAACACTGATGGATCTATGGTCAAGGCAATGTTTTATAGTTTCTAGTGATATATTACGTGCATTACATCATTCTTTTAGCATCAAACAAGTTATCTTTATCAAACACAAAAAATGCTACAAAGAAAGGTGTAATACATTTATCACATACTTGTCCAATTCTTTTAAACACATGATACTTGGGATCTCAATCCCTAATCACATTATTGGAAATTCTCATCCCTTCACATCATCATTATCATGATTATTGGATCTAGGTATTCAAACCCTTAGATCATCACTGAACATTGTTACCACTTATCAGGTAACTATTACCTCTGGGTCCTTAGACCAAGGTATACATGATACTTGTTATACAAGCATCTCACATGGCTCACGAGGCCCATTAAATATCTTGTCACCTCTCACTAGGCAACAAACTATCACATGGCTCACAAGGCCATTACACATCTTGTCACCTCTCACTAGGCAACAACTTATTCACATGGCTCACAAGGCCATTACATATCTTGTCACCTCTCACTAGGCAACAACTTTATTCACATGGCTCACAAGGCCATTACACATTATACTTGTTATACAAGTAATTAACATGCCTTACAAGGCTTATGCAATAAGAAAAATACAACCTTCCCATCATTAGGGTTAGGGTTTTCCCTTTCTTATCAATTAGGGTTTCTCTTACATATCATTACCCTTCATTAGGGTTAGGGTTTTCCATTATTAACCATTTAGGTTTTCAAGATCATATTATCAATGATCAAACCCTATTTCATTGCTCCACACATCTAGGAGCAAACATTGATATCATAAGTATTCAATCATACTTATTCATTCTCATCATTTATCATTAAATGAATCATCAACACAAGGTATGAGTTCCTCTCTCATCCTTACCAGGGTATGATTACATCAGACTTTATTAACTTGTCTTAACCCTTTCTCCAAGTATGTTAGCCCACACTTATCAAAGTGCATTAAAATTATTACATCTCAATGTAACAATTGACATAACACACTTCATGTGTTACTCATCCAAGTATATTGGATTTAAGGTGCATCAAGGTACATCAACCTTGAAGTGTTGGATGTGATATCTATCATGTCTTGATGTATCACTTCTCTCATCACTTTTAACACACTTAAGTTCATCAACTTATCTTGTATTAGGGTATGTCCCATCCTAATACTTTATGCACTAGCTCATCACATTTATCATGTAATGTATTGGTCATAAGTCAAACAATTGAATTATTCAACCATCATTAATGATATGAACTCATCTCAGGTTAAGGCATAATGGATATAGGATTAACCATTATCAACCACTCTAGGTGTTTCACCTATCAAGGTATTATCCACACCATTACTTGGTGTTACACTCATCACTCCTAAGAGTGTATTGCCCTTACCTTTACAAGGTGTATAGGGTTAAATCATGTGCATATGTTCACCATATCGGGTTGTAGGTGTATAGACACTCACCATATCGGGCTAGGATTTGCACTTGTCTCCATATCGGGCATGATTTACCTTCTTGACCTCATATCGGGCACAAGATATATGTATGTGTCGCCCATGATACTTATGAGGTATCAACCCATCACCATGTCAGGCTAGAAGTACATTCAATCACCCTATCGGGCTAGTCACCATCTCGGGTTAGCCATGATGGGTTAGGGTTACCATATTGTTTAGGGTTGTGTATCGTGCAACCCTGTCGTCCAACCATGTCATACAAGGTCATGTAGACCTCATGATACTAAGTATCAATGATGTATCATATGATCATATCATGCAATAATAGTTGTTACTCTTCACTTATATTGGGTTACCCAATTTAGGGTTTATTGTCAACTTACAAGTATACAATTGACCTTGTATCGTGCATGGAGTCTATAATAGACTTCCGATCATGCAAGAGGTGTATACTACCCCCCATATCGTTCAATAAGGTTTACAAACCTATTCGTATCATTTTAGTGAAATACGTGCATCATCATATCGGGTTAGAGGTGCTTGCTTATGTGCATGCACCCGATATCACTTTTATAAGGTGATATCACAATCTTCAAGCTCTAGACCTTTATTCTAACTATTATAGTTCAAGTAAACAGGTTTAAGAAACTACTAGAACTCATAATTTCATCAACTATTTCAGGAAATTTTCGAATTAAAAGTAGATCATTAAATACAACAATTTAGGTGATGAATAACAACATGATTGAGTTCAAGTTATATAACCCGCCTTAAGAACCACTTCAAAGCTTCAAGGTCCAAATCTCCATGTTCTTAAGGTTGAAGATGACTTTATCAAAGGTCCAAGGCTCGTTCACAACTCCTTCATATACAAGTAATCACCATAGATAAGCAATTGGTGAAGAAGAAAAGAAAGGTAGATCATAACCCTAATTCCATGCTTCAATTCAAGCTTGAAGACAACTATATCTTACCTTAGGGTTAAGTTTTGAGTTCCTTATCTCCTTGTCCGACACCCTACCACTCTTGGGCGATATGGACTTCCTCTTGGCTGACACAACTTTGCTTGTGGCCGATACCCCCTCACTTGTGGCCAAAATCACTTCAATTGGTTGATATCGACTTGCTATGAGCAATATCAACATGGTATGGCCGATACCCAAGGCCTATGCATGATACCCTTGGGCTCTTGCACGACATGCCACCACTCTTGCATGATATTATACTCACTTGCACGATATGGCACTCACTTGGAGTCAAAACACTTCACTCTATGGCCGATATCACCCTATATAGCCGATATCACCTACTTGGGCGATATGGTCTTGCCATGGGCGATACCCCAAGGCCCATGCACGATAACACAGCATCACTTCACGATATGGGAGCTCTATGCACGATAACTTAGGGTGGGAGGGTGGTAAGGGTCGCAAAATTGCACCAAGGGGTGAAACTAGGGGTATATATACTTGTTGATCATGAAGAAAGGCAAAAATGAGGTGTCAACATTTTGAGCTAGTAGGTGCCACATGTCATGCATGTGTGACACGTGTCCATGCATGCATCAACATTTATCTTGACATGAAAAAAGGTTGGGGATCATCTAAAGATGCAAATTCATCCATTGCTTATCCATTTGGATAAGTCATCTAGGTTTAATCACTATTTTATGTCAAGCTGATACACTTTTTCTAAGGAAACTTGTTGGCCGTCATACCTCACCTCCTTTAGGTGCTTTGAACGATATGGACTTTTCCAAGAGTTCACAAAACGATATGGAACACCTCCTTGGGCTCCATGGACTATAGGCACTCATATATAAGCTTTTCAACTTGATACAACTCAAGTTAAGCTTCCAAATTCAACCCTTTTTCTTGGTCATTTCATCACCAAGATTACCATCATTCATAATGGAATAAAACATGGTGTATCATTAATTATCTCTCCTCTAAATGATACATAGAGTAAATAGGAACACTCTAGAGGTGGTAATTTTCATATCAACCCCACATTTTGGGTAAATTACAATTTGTACCAAAATTGGTGCACAAGGTACCAGCATTGTTCAAACAAGTTCAAACTTGAAATTTAGGCTTTCCAAAAGCCACCACCTTGCATCATTCTCTCAATAATGATTCTAAAACACATGAGGCATGTTCAACATGTGACATTTTGCATTATAGCCCCTCAATTTGGGTAAATTGCACTTTGGTCCAAAACAAAGGAAAATTGCTCAAACAACATTCAATCGGGACCAAACTTGAAACATGAGTGTGTCACATGATAACAAAACACCTTAGAGGATTTTATCAAAGTTCTAAGAAACTTTATTAGCCAAAATAAATAGGGTTACCTCATAACCTAGGTCAGGGTTGTTATAGATATACTCCCCTATAAAAGGGGCAGAGCCCAGGGTCGAGTTCCAGAAAGATCCTACGCACCCCTCTCTCCCTCCTTATTTCTTGCACATAAAACCCTAGCGAGAGTGTAGTACTATCCCCAGAGCTAGGAAGGGCAGTTTTGTCATCACGATGGGGGTAGGAGGATTCCACGACAACCCTAGACTAGTGGACTAGCTACCTCTGCCCTGATCTTCGCGTCGCGCCTTCTGAAGGTCAGCGAAAATGGCCGCAGTGCGGCAACGACCGCAGAGGGATCTCACATGAAGAACGGCCATATTGGCCACGATCTGGAGTCTCCCCATGTGCTCAAGGGTTCTACATAGTCAAGGCTACGATTGGGTGGCAAGCTCCGGCCTAGGGAGGTGGAAACGACCCTCGTTTGACTACAACCGCGGCTGCACTTGCAGCTACAACTTGTAGGTCCGACCGACCCATCCCAGCCAACCTGGCCATGGGTCAAGGCTTGAGGGGGGATGAAGGTGGGAGGCGGAGGTGATGGAGTCATCCCCGATGGCTATCGAGGTCCCAGAGAAGGAGGACAAGTCGTACAAGACACGGTTAGGGCGGTTGTAGCGCCTACGTGAGGAAGAAGATGGTGAATCGATCATTGGACTGTTCTACCCCTTTGGGTAGTGAAGGAACGGATGACTTACCAAGGGTATTTCCGACAATCCTTTATGTTTGCAAAGCCACCAAGCAACAATGCATGGAAACAGCCATGTGGCGCTCCTGGATTGGCCCAAAGTAAGTGGTTTTTGTTAAATTCGTATCTCAATAACTGTAGCTCAGATTGTAAGGACCCTGACCTCCATTTAGGGCTTATCCTGTTTGCTTTTCTTAACCCTAGTGCTTAGTTGCTTGCTAATCACCTTTAGTGGTGATTAGGGTTTGTTGGTGCTTTGTTGAGAGTTGGAGGTGCTACTTGCAATTAACCCAAGTCTAGGGTTTGTGGGCAAGTTTGTCACCTTGTGAGGTGTTCCTCCCTCTCTTTGCTTCCTCTAGTATTGAGAGGAAGGGTTGGCCTCGTTGCTTGAGTTCCTTTGGGCTTGGTTGAACCTTGGTGGGCCTTGTTGAGTGTTGCCTTTGCTTTGTTGGACCTTGTGTCGGGCAGAAGAGTGCTTTGTGTCGGCCTGTGGTGTGTCGGCCTAGGGAGTGTGTCGGCCATGGTGTGGGTGTGTGTTGTCCATGGACCCTTTGACCTTCTTTGACCTCGTTTGTGTCACCACTAGTGGACACTTGAAGCTTGATGCTTGCATGTGGCAATGGCCTTGGACATGTATTTGGGACACATTAGAGTGGTGGCTTTACTCATGGACAAGTGTCCCTAAGGGGGCGACACCTTGCCTTGTCTTTCCTTGGTTTCTCCTACACCCTTTCCTATATATGTGTTCCCTTTCTCTTGCTAAGGATCCCTTTTAGTTCCTTAGTTTCCTCTCTCCCTTGGTGCACGACACCCCTCTTCCTTTGCAAGCTTGGTGGCTGATCCTTGCCTTGGAGTCTCCTTCTTCCTCTAGTGGTGGTCGAACCCTAGAGTGCCTTGCTCTCTTCTTGTGGTGGTGCTTGGAGCTTGGAGCTTGCTTAAGGCAGGTTACATAACTCCTAACCCTAACTACATTACCATCTTCTATGGTCTTGTTTGTATGTTTCTTGTGATCATATCAGCTATGTTGTTGTTAGTTGAGTTTCTTGCTTAAGTTGTCCTTGTTGGCCGAACCTATGTTCTAGGGTTTCTTGTTGAGCAATACCCCTCTCCCTCCTTGGTCTAGAGAAGTGAGCTTGAACTCTAGTATCATGGGAAATACCCCTCTCTCATTTAAGTTGAGAGGTGAGCTTGTGTTCTAGTTGCTTGAGTAACACCCTTCTCTCACCATGGATCCGAGAGGTGAGCTTGGTGGTGGCTGTAGACCTTTGTTAGGGTTGATCCTTGTGTTGCCCGATTGGTGATAAGAAGCTAGGCAAGACCCCTCTCTCTTGGTTGTTGAGAGGTGAGCCTTCTTCTCGATCCATTAGGGTTTTGGTGCCCTTGTGCTTGAGGTTGGTGACGACCTTGTGGAGTTGCATCTTGGCCGATATGGCTTGGGGTTGGCATTTCCTGATACCCCTCTTGACCTAGAGCCTTGGTCGACATGATGTGGTGGCTGTGTTGGGTGATACACCCTGGTCTTTGACCTTTTGTGTGTCAGGCGTCACACTATGCTGACCACCCTGCCCGATATGCTTAGCCTAGTTTGGTGGTAGGCGTTACACCCGGTTGAGTATCCTGCCCGGCATGCCTAGCTCAGGTGGTTGCTTAGTGTTGTTACACCTTGAACGATAGGGGGCATTATGGGCTGACCTTGTGACGGGTGTCACACCTCTGTACTTGACTTGTGTCGGCCGATAGGTCATGGATAGGCTGGTTGAACAACAGGTTCCTTGTTGCCCGTTTGAGTTGCACCTTTGGGTGTTGCTTCTTGATGAGTGGTGATGCCCGATACACCTAACTAAAGACGGTAGCCTAGAGCCCGTTATATCATGGATGTTATGATGTTCAATGGTTAGCCTTGTGTTGGGCGTCATGGTGTTGCACATTGCTCTTATTGCATGACACACCCCTTGGGCTCAGTTGCATGATAGACCTTGTTGCACGTTACACTTGGAGATGCACGTCACAGCGTTGCACGATACACCCTAAGGTAGCCCGACACCCTTGCTGTTATGCTTGGTTGATATGTAGATGGTTGCTTGACCGTTATGTGGTGGGACTGTTGGGCGATATGGGAGAGTCCCCTGCCCGATACTACCTTTGGTGAGGGTGCCCTACCTATCACACCTTTTGGTGAGGGTAGTGGGCACTTCTAGGAAATCGATATGCTAAGCTCTTGTTTCTTGTTATCACGTTTTGTTTATGATGGTGACCCTTGATATGCTTAATGGTAGTAAGGTAATTAATATGGTTATGATCATCTTGAATTATAGATAGAATGTTGAGTAAATGATAAGCATATAAGATGCCTTGCATGATGATATGACCTATGTCTATGGTCACAGGTTGAGGCATGTATGATAAAGCATATGATCATCAATGACACCCTATATTGAATAATATGATTCTTCTGACAATCCATGATGATTGTGCATACTAACCATGCAGGTGTTTCATACAGATGCATAGCCATGTAAAAGGCTATGAGGTATATATATGTTTGAGTAACACTTCTTTGATGGTTACTCTTAATGATGAGATAACATGCATGATGTGCTTTGATCTGAGGACCTAAGTTTGACTAAAGTGCCCAGTCGAGGTGTTATCCTCTGATGATGATCTGGGATTGATATCCCAAGTGATGAGAATGCCTTTTGAGGTAGTGGTTTCTTGTGATGAGGGATTGAGATCCCGGAATAGCATGATGGTGGCAATAATAGTGTAGTTTTATGTTATGCATGTGTTACAACTTGGTTGCCTCAACAATCCACTTAAAATGTACTAACTAATCACAATGGAACATATCATGTAGTTTTCCCTGGCCATAGATCCATCATCGTCAGGAGGTGGTGATGGTGAAATGGGTTCTCCTGCGGGTTACCCGGAGCGCATATTGTTGATTATGTGAGGTTTCTCCTATCCTAAAGTGAGGAGCTAAGAGTGCAACCTCGGTTGTAGACTCCAGGGTGCAGATTCAGGCTTGTAGCCCAAATATGATAAGAGCATGGTGAACAGGCCCATGGCTCATGATGTGTGATATGGGAGCATGAATGCGTTCATGGCTCAGAGCACGGTGAATAGACTCGTGGTTCAGTTTCATTAGCGTCGATACCTGTACTGAGGTGGGCTAGGCAGAGGGTAGTCTGACCCTGTGGCTGAGGCCACTTAAGCATGAGACTACGGTCCTGCTTGTGTTGTACTCATGCACTGACCACGAGGTGGGAGGTCGTGGAGTCCGGCTCTTCCTTTGACCTTGTATGGCACCGGCTTGGGTTTCGCAACCGAAGGTTGGATTTGAGCGGTACGGCTCACTTCCTTAGGGCATAATAATATGTAATTCAGCCGAATAGCATTTCTTGCTTAAGGCAAAACGTGTAACATTGATTGAGGCCTTGCTTGTGTAGTTAATCTTGTTATACTTGCAGTTGTTTATACGTTCCTTGTGTTATGTGGTAAGACCTTATAAATCATATCTTGTTAATCATGTTCCATAAAGAAATACTTGGGTACATGCCTTACGTACATCTTGGTAAGCTAGTTGGTATGAATAGCTTTACTTTATAGACTGCTCTTGTTATACCTTCTATCAGTTACCTACTGCTTTTTCTTTAATCTTCCTTTGGTTTTATGGTTTCGGAGGGGAGTTATGTTTCTCGTTGGGACTGTGTGTCTCACCCCACTGGTTTATAACCTTTTAGGTGTTCGAGCTAGATGTGGTGGTGGTCGCAGAGTTGCGGCCGAGTAGCAAGAAGAGCAGTAGAAGGCAAGAGATGGACATGCTGTTGTTTTGGTCATTTTGTAGTAGAGTCTTAGAGTCATCCATGTACTCTCAGGTCCTTGGATGCGTTTTGACGTTGTTTCACGATGTATAGTTGATGATGTTTTGTATATCCTGCTGCTGGCCAGATGTGGGCTGTTATATACACATAAATAGGTGATGCACTTGAGTGGTGACAAGACAGCTGATCTCCTAAGTTATGGACACGTATCAAGACTTGTAAATGTTTATATAACCTGTTTTCTTGCAAGATGAGGACTTGAATGTAATAGTTTCTTGGTTTATCCGCTTTCTTCAATCGGTTTTAGTTAACTCATGTTTTTGGTAATCTGTGGTTTATGGTGTTTTCTGCACGTTTTCGCGTAACACCTCGCCGTCTGTGTGATAGCGGGATGTGTTGCCACAAGTTTTGGTATCAGAGCTCTATGTTCACTGAGTCTACAGGGATTTAGGACTAGGTTGTGTCTGTTCTTGTGAGTTTTCTAGATTTTCTTACAATCATCTTCTGCCCTCAGCGGAAGAAGAGCCAAGATGTCTGGAAACCATAAAGAACATGTTGCCGAGAACAGCGATGCTACATCAGTTGATGGAGCTATAGGGCAGGCACATGAAGATCGGGTGCCTGAGGTCCCCCAACCTGACCCAACCATTCTTGAACACCCTGCCTATTAGCAGCTTATGGGGCAGATGATGGCTACGATGAATCTCATGGTAGAAAGATTTCCAGTGCCTCCGCCGAGAGCACAGGCTCCCCATGGTAAAACATCGGGTATTGGGAAGACCTTTGAGCGGCTTCGCCGAGTTGGAGCTTTAGACTATGCTGGAACAGCTGACCCAGTGGATGCCGATCTGTGGCTGACAAGTCTTGAGAAGGCTTTCTGTATCCTCGACATTCCCGAAGCAGACAAAGTCAAGCATGTTGTCTACCTTCTGAAGGGTAGTGCTGGACACTGGTGGACCATCGAGGAGGAGAAGCGACCTGGTGAGGTGATCGGTTGGGAGGTTTTCCGGCGTGAGTTCGTCAGTAGATATTTTCTGAAGACATATCTGGATGAGAAGATCAGTCAGTTCGAGCTCCTGATCCACGGAATGATGAGCATCACCGAGTACGAAGCCAAGTTCATGGACTTGTTGAGGTTTTGTCCTCACATGGAAACAACAGATGACGAGCGGATCAGACGTTTTGAGAAGGGCCTGAGTGTTGAGCTGACAACACCTGTTTCTACGTTGGAGAACTGAGAGCGGTTTTCTATGTTTATGGAATCTGTCCGGAGAATTGAATGATCAGTAAGGGAGAAAAGAGAATCCATGTCTAAGAAGAGGCATGCTCAGTTCTAGGGACAAAGGTTTGGTGGCTTCAGGAAGCCAAGGTTTTCAACACATTCCATGATGAGAGGTTCCAGTGTACCGTCACAGTGGTCTCCGAGTAAGGGAAGAGGTCATGTTTCTTCACCGTCAAAGGCACATAGTACAGCTTCAGTGGTAGTGATAGGACCATCTAGGCCACGGTTTGAAGATAGGCCATGCAATCTTTGTGGTCAGATCGGGCATTGGAGGTCAAATTTACCGAATATAGATGTTGAAGTGATGCAACAGTCGAGGCAGAATCAACAAGGGTCTGATAGATAGCAGCCAAGTAGTAGCAGAGGGCAAGGACGCAGTCAAGCGTCACAAGAGGGATCGTCTTCTCAAGGAAGCAGATGATGTGGACAGCAAACAACGGCTCGATTCTATGCTATGAATCAGCCGGAGGCGATAGTCAACCCGCGAGTGGTGGCAGGTCAGATGGAGTTATTTCATTTTGATATGTCTTCTTCTTGCTTTATATCTGTTCTGGTTGACCCGGGTGCTACACACTCTTTTATCTCCTATAGTATGCTTGAAAATTGTCGTTTACTTGTTAGCTGTAAGAAAGATAGCTTATTGTTAGAACCCCTCTTGATGGTTCCTCGATGCTTCGAGAAGAGTGTCCATCTTGTGTCTTATCTTTTTCGGAACACAATATACAAGTGGATCTTATACCACTTGATATGCATGGTTTCGATGTGATCCTTGGGATGGATACCTTAGAGAAGTATAAGGTTGTTTTGGACTGTAGTTCCAAGCAAGCTGTGTTTGATGATGGTGATAAGTAGTGGATCTTCTAAGGTGATAGGAAGATTCTTCCGACATGTCTAGTATCAGATATGGTGGTAGAGAAGTTGTTACGACAAGGATGTGAGGCGTTCTTAGCTCACATTTTGGATACCAAGGCGAAAGGTCCTAGCCTTGAGGAGGTGTTGGTTGTCCGAGAGTTTGTCGATGTGTTTCCTGATGAGTTCCCCGGTGTTCCTCCACCCCTAGAGATTGATTTTGAGATCAATTTGGTCCTAGGAACACAACCAGTTGCACAGACACCGTATAGGGTGGCTCCAGTAGAGATGGTAGAGCTTAAGAAACAGTTATAAGAGTTGCTGGAGAAGGGTTTCATCTGACCAAGTACATCTCCTTGGGGTGCTCCAGTGTTGCTCATTAAGAAGAAGGACGGGTCGATGCGGTTATGTATAGATTCCCGGTAGTTGAAAAAGGTCACGATCAAGAATAAGTACATGTTGCTGAGGATAGATGATCTATTCGATCAGTTGGGTTGTGCTATAGTGTTTTCAAAGATTGATCTATGGTCTGGATATCATCAGTTGAGGATTAAAGCGGATGACATACCAAAGTCAGCTTTTAGGACGAGATATGGTCACTTCGAGTTTGTGGTTATGTCGTTCGGGCTAACCAATACACCTGTTGCTTTCATGGATTTGATTAATCAAGTGTTCCGTCTGTTCCTAGATCAGTTTGTAGTAGTCTTTATAGATGACATCTTGATCTATAGTCGGGACAGGCAAGAGCATGAGCGACATCTTAGACTAGCTTTGACTCTTCTTCGTCAACATCAGTTGTACGCCAAGTTCAGTAAGTGTGAGTTCTGGTTGGAAGAAGTAACTTTCTTGGGTCATGTGATATCTATAGAAGGAGTAAAAGTGGACCCGAAGAAGGTGGAGTCTGTTGCAGAATGGGAACAGCTGAAGATGGTGACAGAAGTTCGTAGTTTCCTGGGTTTAGCAGGATACTACTGGAGGTTTATCAAGGACTTCAGTGTGATTGCGTTGCCGATGACAAAGTTGACCAGAAAGGATGTACCTTTTGTCTGGAATGACCATTGTCAGCAAGCCTTCCAAAGTTTGAAGGAGAAGTTGACTAGTGCTCCAGTGCTAATGCTGCCAGAGCCTGGGAAGGGCTATGCTGTTTTCTACAATGCTTCCAAGAAAGGTTTAGATTGTGTGCTAATGCAGGAGGATCATGTGGTTTCTTTCACTTCGCGGCATCTTAAGAAACACGAGGAGAACTATCTGACTCATGACTTGGAGTTGGCAGTAGTGGTTCATGCGTTAAAGATTTGGAGACACTATCTTTATGGGGAAGTGTGTCAGATCTTCACAGACCATAAGAATCTGAAGTACATCTTTTCACAAAATGAGCTAAACATGCGACAACGCCGATGGATGGAGCTAATCAATGATTATGACTGCACCATCGAGTATCATCCTGGTAAGGTGAATGTGGTAGCTGATGCGCTTAGCTGAAAGTCTTCTTCTCCCTCTACAAAGAAGGCACAGTTGAGTTCCTTGGTATGTCATAGACGGGATATGTTTGTTTCCCTACGACAGATGAATGTGCAGATGGAAGTTTCCTTGTTAGTAGGACTTTTATCACATATGCAAGTCAAACCTACATTGAGACAGCAGATCAAAGATGCACAACAAACAGATGATACAGTACAGTTGATCAGATCAGAGTTTGGCAGCGAAAAGTGTGCACTACTACAGAACCTACCTTTAGTGTCGGTTTCTAAGCGACACCTATGTGGGCGACACTAAAAGCTCACCCATTACGCGTCGATTCCAAAACCGACGCCCAAACTCTTCGCGCACCACCAAAATCGCGTTTGTTTCCTGTGGCGCAAAGGTATAGGTGTCGGTTATTAGATAATAAACCGACACCATATACCTTCGCGCCACAGAAAGGGCGCCATCTTGGCCACTATCAGCATCAGTTATTAGATAATAAACCGACGCCATATACCTTCACGCCACAGAAAGGGCGCCATCTTGGCCACTATCAGTGTCGGTTATTAGATAATAAACCGACACCATATAACTTCACGCCACAAGAAACAGGCGTCGGTTATTTATATAAAACTGACACTGTAACTTTGTGTGTCGGTGTTATACAAATAACTGACGCCTGTTGTTTTTTTTTTCTATCAGTCTACAGACCTGTTGTGGCTGGTCACAGGATGAGAAACCTACAGTTAACTGCAGGTTTTACGACATCCATTGATATCAACCAACAACAGGCCACAAACCTGCAAATTTAACAACAAAAATATTCACACATGCATTTAGCAATACAACCTGCAGTTCCATTTTATTTTCACACATTTAGAAACATTCATGTAGCTAGCAATCTGTAGTTCCATTCATTCACATTCACACATGTAGAAACATTCATATAGCAACCAACACTTTCATTCATTTTCACTCAGACACATGTAGAAACATCTAGACATGTAGAAACATTCACACATATATTATAATTCAGAAATTCATTTACAAAATATAATTCTTTAGTCATTATTCGCTATCAACATCCCAATTATATTTTAAAACCCCCACTATTTGTATGGTTGTTGCCCATTCTTCTCTTACTTCATTTAATTCTCCCATCGTATAGGGAGCATGTACATCTGGTAAGTCTGTTCCTGTAGTGGGGTCAACTTTAAACACCTGTAAAGAGAATGATGTATATATATAATTAATGATCTATAAATAAGATTGATATATTTCATATTATCTAATGAGACTATATAATACCTGAGCAATACAATCGATGTCCATACAACATGACAGACTAACACATATATAGTGCATAACAACAGCAGCTCGGAATTTACATACAACACTAGCTTAGTACATATATAGTGGGACTAAGGTGACGATCCCACCTACTAAAACAGGTTACCGACAACTACATGTTACGACTGGGAGGTCGTGATTCAGCAACCGTATTCATTAGGAGGAGGACAAACAGATCCACCTGCTAATGCATACGGTTTTTGAATCACGACCTCCCAGTCGTAACATGTAGTTGTCGGTAACCTGTTTTAGCAGGTGGGATCGTCACCTTAGTCCCACTATATATGTACTAAGCTAGTGTTGTATGTAAATTCCGAGTTGCTGTTGTTATGCACTATATATGTGTTAGTCTGTCATGTTGTTATATGAATCTGAAGCACTTGTGTGTGCTGCACATTGATTTGGTTAGTAACAATAAAGGTTAATCTTGAATAGGTGAATACATAAAAATGTATATTAATTAAATTGGGAGTGGCGCTTAATACCTTGAATTCATCTGTTTTTCTTTGGGTAACAAACTCCTCCCAGTCTTTGGGGTCCAAGTAGTTCCATTGCTGTGTGGCTTCCTTCTTCCGATATTTATTTTTCAAAGAGAATACAAACAAAATTATTAGTGTAGAGTTAGTGAAATACTGATCAATGTCTAGAATTGGAATCAATCAAGAACCTATTCCCAGCATCGCGTATGTAATCTCGGGTGAGATTGGTCCTATAGTTCTTTAGCACCCTCCCACAATGTTTAGCATTTGTATTAACTAGAAGATAATGAAACATCAAATCAGAAAATGATATTGATATTAAAAAAGTAAACATTTAGCTTCAATAAAAAAATATAAACATACATGCCTCTAAAATTGTGATCTTTTATCAATTAACAATCCTTCATTGTGATCTCTGCGCACATATAAGTCATCATTAGCTTCAATATTTTGTGGAGTTGGCAACCCAACTGAGAATGGACTGGAGTCATCATATTTATCATAGTTCTCTTCTTCATCTATAGGATCTTCAATGAACTGTCTTTTACCATGAAGAACAACCGACTATTTATCATTTGCAGGATCATCGATATAAAATACTTATTTCGCCTGTGATGCCAATATGAATGGTTCGGCCTTCTCGTCAATCTTTTCAAAGTTCACTAAAGTGAAACCCAATTCATCCACTATAACTCCTTTGGTGTTATCAACCCAATTACATTTGAAGAGCGGAATTTTGAAATCTATGTAGTCAAATTCCCATATCTCTTCAATGACACCGTAATATGACATTTTAGCTTCACGTGGACTCTTATCCTTTGCACTTGCAAAAAACATAGTCGATGCTTGAAGGGTGACCCCACTGTTTTGGACGACACTCTTATCATCTTGGCGCTTTGTGTAATATGTGAATCCATTAATGTCATCATACCCTTCATAAGACATAACAGTCAACTTTGGTTTAAAGGCGAGGCATTTGATAGTTTCAGTAATATCATCTGGTGTTTGAGATAGTTGATGTAAGACTTTATCTTCAAACCACTTAATAAAAGTCTTGTTATGCTCTCTAGCAAGCCACGTTGTATTGGCTCGAGGATATTGTCTTTTGATGAAATTGGTATGTTCCTCGATATAAACGTTCACTTCGTCCATGTTGTGTAAAATATACAAATGACCTTGTTCCAACTGCTCACGGCTGATTACTTTCACATGTGATCCCAAAATTCCTTTGCCAAATAGCTCGTCAATATTCTTGTCATTATCAGGAGTGTCATTACCACTGAGAAAGTCATTGCAGAAATCCATAACCTCTCTCGCCACATAACCTTCAATAATACTCCCTTCAGGCCGATAACGGTTTCGAACATCACCTTTAAAAACGCTCATGTATCATTCAAAGGGATACATCCAATGCAAGAAAACTGGTCCCAAGATTTTCACTTCCCTAGTCAAGTGGACAACAAGATGTACCATGATATCAAAGAACGAAGGAGGGAAATATATCTCAAGATGACATAGGGTAACAACCACTTCTCTTTGCAAATTATCGAGAGTCTCAGGGTCAATAACTTTGTTGCAGAGACTGTTGAAAAAGAAACAAAGTCTGGTGATTGCAAACCTTACATGCTTCGACAATATAGATCGAATTTCCACGGGTAATATTTGTTGCATTAGAGTGTGACAATCATGAGATTTAAGACCTATCAACTTTAGATCTTTCATTGATACCAATCTACGGATGTTGGATGAGTAACCATGTGGCACCTTAACATTTACCAAGCATTCACAAAAAGCTTTCTTCTCCTTTCTAGACAACGTGTAACAAGCGGGAGGTAAGTATGTTCTTTTATTACCCATTTCACGTAATTCTGTTAATTCTGACCTTATTCCCATTTCACGTAGGTCCAGTCTGGATTTTATCCCATCTTTAGTCTTACCTGGTATATTTAACAGAGTACCAATGATGCTATCACAGACATTTTTCTCAACGTGCATTACATCGATACAATGTCTGACTGTCAAAGAACTCCAATAAGGAAGATCCCAAAATATTGACTTCTTCTTGAATGAAGAATTTTCACTCCGTGTAGTACATTGTAATCTCTTACCAAATTCATTGACAAAGTCTTTTACTCTTTCATAAACAACCTCCCCTGGTATAGGTTTAGGTGCACTGCGTTCCTCATTCAATCCATTGAATGCTTTGCGCTTCCTACGATACGAATGGAATTTTGGAAGAAACCTTCGATGACCGAGATATACATTCTTACCGCCATGTTTTAGTCTTGTTGAATCAGTGTTCTCTTCACATATAGGACACGCTTTAGCTCCTTTGACACTATATCCAGACAAATTCCCATATGCTGGAAAGTCATTAATAGTGCAAAACAACATAGCATGCAAATGAAATGTCTCTCTTCGTGAAGCATCATAGGTCATCACACCTTCACCCCAGAGTTTATTTAAGTCATCAATCAGAGGTTCAAGATAAACATCGATGTCATTTCCAGGTTGTTTAGGGCCCGATATCAACAACGACAGCATTACGTACTTATTTTTCATACACAGCCAGGGAGGAAGATTGTATATAACAAGCATGACTAGCCAAGTGCTATGTTGGCTGCTCAATGTCCCGTACGGATTCATCCCATCTGTACAAAGCCCAAGTCTTAGATTCCTGACTTCTTCACCAAATTCAGGGTACAATACATCAATCTTCTTCCACTATGGGGAATCAGACGCATGTCGTAGGATCCCATCATTATTTTTCTTAACATCTGCATGCCACCTCAAATTCTTCGCATCTATCGGATTGGCAAACAAGCATTGAAACCGTGATATTATAGGTAGATACCACATCACCTTGGCAGGAGAACCAGTTTTGGACTCCCCCGAAGTCGTCAATTTATACCGTGACGCACCACATTTTGGACAATTTTTCAAATCCGCATAGTCCTTTTGAAATAATACACAATCATTAGGGCATGCGTGTATCTTCTTGGCATCCATTCCCATTGGGCACAACAATTTCTTTACCTGGTATGTTGAGATTGGCAGCTCGTTTCCTACAGGAAGAATTTCTTTCAACAAAGACAGCAATGACGTGAAGCTTTTGTCGCTCCATCTATTGTTAGCTTTCAACTTATACAACCTCAATACAGCGTTAAGCTTTGTAAACTTAGTACAACCTATATATAATGGCATCTCAGCATCATGCACAATGTTTCTAAAAATGGGAGGTGGATCGGTGTGCTCTACCCCACAACTATCCAGCATCACATCAACGATGTCTACTGGAACTGGTTCATTCACATCTACGTCATCGTAGGCAATTTCTTCTTCCACACAAGCACTTCTATCGACATCCACTGGTTTCAAGTTTGAAATCTCTCCATGCCAGTGCCATTCTGTATAGCCTTGTATAATCCCGTTGCACATGACATGAGTTTTGATTTCGTCACCAGTGTTGACTTTCAAGTTGTTACCGCAATGCCTACATGGACAGTAGAACCTATCTCCAGGTTGTTTCCTATGTTCCTCGGCAAATCTAATGAACTGGTCAAGACCAGAAATAAACTCTGGGGTGCAGCGATTGCGAATGGACATCCATGATCTATCCATTCTATGATCAAAGAGAAAACAAGTATATATTAGGACAAGATTAGGGTCTAGGGTTAACAAATACATGTGATGTCATTATTATATATAATAAATGTGTACCACCTATCCATTCTTGAACACCTAATCTCACTAGTAAGTGTATAATGTGTATTGGGTTTTCAAGAAAATTTCGGCAGCATTTCCCCGTTGTTCTCCAAGTACATATGTACTTAGAGAACAAACGGGGAAATGCTGCCGAAATTTTCTTGAAAACCCAATACACATTATACACTTACATCCTAAGCGATATTAGGTGTTCAAGAACAGTCCCAAACCGGGGACTATCCAAGATTTACTCCTAATGAGTAAATCTTGGACAGGTTTCTAGGCCAACAAATAATGTGTTGGATGGGTTTCTAGGCACATGTATGCATATATATACTATACTTAAGTTAAAGATATAAGTAAATAGTAGTGTAATCATGAGTAAGTATGTAATATTAAAATAGACTATACAATATGAGAAAATAGTAGTATAATCATGCAAATGGGAACATTCATGGGAACACACACTTCAGTTATAAGCATTCATGTAGCAACTTTCAGTTCCATTCATTAATCTCTTTTTACATCCACACACAGGGGTGTACCCCTAAACAGTAACTAAACAAAGGGGTTGGTGTACCCCTAAACATGCGCACAATTAAAAAAACTATTAATACATACAAGTCTAGATAGATAGACAACTAAATACTACACCAACATGGTCCCGCATCAGTAACTTTGAGGACTTATCATTGTAGCGATCTTCTCCTGAAGTTCAGAATAGAAAGCCGCTATGAGTATTGATTGCTTGACAATTATATTTGTTAATTGGACTTACCGTGGTCTTTTTGATGATGAAGTTGTGTCACGAAGCTCCTCACTGTATTTAGACGAATCTGAACTGACATGGGCCTCAGATTCAGATTCGTCCGAGCTGATATGCGACGACGTGCGCTCATACCGCAGTAGATGATCAGGGGTCTCACAATTGTTGTTGGTTATCCAAAAGTTTGATGGAATTATGGCCAACTGGATGGAGAAAAAGCTTGTTGCAACGGACCACATGCATCTCTCCAATCCAATCACGCCAACTGGATTTTGATACAAGATTTCCCGCCAAATCATACTCAACCTCAATAACATGTGAATAATTGCCAAAAGTTAGGGTCACTTTACCAGGCATGTAGTGTCTTCCTTTTAGAAAACGCCAATGTTTGGGTATGACCAATTGGTTTAAGGAACGATCATCTAGGATGATGTCCAATTGTTCTTCAATAGGGAACGTTAACATTGACATAGAGGCCCAGTTCATAGTGACTGTTATGGGTGGACAGAGACTGCATAATATTAGTATTAACAAAGTGTAAGTACATATAACGATGTTATATATTTTCAGAAAAAGTTGTATAACATCAGTTAACCTTTTATTGCTTGTCATAACCAACTTTATTGTGGTAGACATGATAGCTTGAAAAGAAGTCTACATATGTACTTAGAGAACAAATGAGGAAATGCTACCGAAATTTTCTCGAAAACCCAATACACATTATACACTTACATCCTAAGTGAGATTAGGTGTTCAAGAACAGTCCCAAACCGGGGACTATCCAAGATTTACTCCTAATGAGTAAATCTTGGACGGGTTTCTAGGTGCTTACTAAAATAGAACCATTATATGGAACTAATCCTACATTATACACATACTTTTCCTGAGTAAGATAATGTGCACTTCATGGAATTATTAAGATCTGAATATATATAAGTTGTTTCTACCTACTTTGATGGGATTTTATAACATTCGAGTCTTCCATTTAAGGCATTAGATGCATATATTGTAGTCCATTGTGTTGAGATAAGAATCCCATGTGATACACACGATTGAGAATATTTCACGATACTAGGAAAATACACAACTAGATATTCATTTAGGTGTTCCTGATAACTCGCAGGTATGCACAACTAGACAACTGTGGCGGAGCAGTACTGGAGGAAGCATACCTTTCGGTAGCAGCGGCGGACAAGTAGGCGACAATTGGAAATTTAGGGAAAAGTTCATCATTTACATTCCAAGCATGTCACATGTGTGCATTACAGTTCATCATTAAGCAAGAAGGGTAATTAGGATTCTCACCAAGAACGGGTTTTGATTTTCTATACAATTTTATAAAAAATGCACATGTATGCATATATATACTATACTTTTTGGAACCATACTAAACACCCAAATACTTTATAACACAACTATAAAACAATGATTATAGCTAAACTATTAAACAATAGACTTGTCACACATAAAACACCCTATACAACTATAAAACAAAAAATTAAGTATTAAGATATGCATGATACAATAACTATTTTGCATCACATTATAGCAGACTTATCATCGATACCTTACTAACTTATTTCTACATTTACATATCATCACTTGATCAAAAATTACATGTATTGTATAGACAATAGAGGATTCAACTCAGTAGAAGCACAAAATCAGTACCTAAACCCTAAACACAAATAAGTAAATAACTTTAATATAAAAAAAACGCCCAGCAGCTGCTTGGGCATGCCTTGGCACTGCCCAAGCAGCCGCCGGAGTAGAGGAAGAAGGAAGAAGGCAGGGCAGGCGGGCATACCTTGAGGGCAGAGGAGAGCAGAGGTCGGAGCACAGCAGCCACCAGTGGAGGCGGAGGCAAAGAGAGGAGAAGCGTCGGCGAGGACACAGAGCAGCGGCGGCAAGGGCACGGAGCAGCGACGGGGAGGGCACGGAACAGCAGCGAGGGCACGGAGCAGGAGCATGGACGGCCGTCGGTGAGCACAGAGGGCAGGAGCACGGCCGCCGGTGAGCAGGGAGCAGCGGCGAGGGCAGGAGCAGGAGCACAGTAGCGGCGGCGGAGGAGCAACGACCGGCGGGGGTGAGCAAGAAATCACCGGACCTAACTGAAATCGAGAATGAAAAAGGGAAAGGGGAAGAGAAGCTCGCGCTGGTGAGCTATTAAGTTGACAATAAGCGTCGGTTATTCTAAAAAACCGACAAATAAACCAACTGTGTCGGTTCTTTTCCAAAAACCGGCACCTATACTAGATTATAGTCGTCGGTTTTTAACTAAAGGACAACCGACAACTATTCCTGTCTCGCGAATACCCTTTAGTCGTCGGTTATTTAATTATGAACCGACGACATATGTCAAATTTTGGAGGTAATTTTTTCTCTGGAATTTTGGTTTTGGCGGTTGATTTTAGGTGTCGGTTTTTTATTAATTAACTGACACTTAATAAAAGCGGTACCCGTGTCTGGTCGACCTTCACAGATTGTATGTCGGTTTATGTTATAAACCGACACTGTAGAGTTTAGGTGTCTGTTTATGTATACAACCGACACCTTGAAAAGTGACTTTATAAGCCATTTTTGTAGTAGTGGTGATGGGTTCCATGAGTCTGAGGATGGACTAGTTTGCTACCGAGATAGGATGGTGGTTCCCGATGCTGATGATCTGAGGAAGCTAGTACTCGAGGAAGCACACACGTCGATGTATGCTATGCATCCAGGTGTCACCAAGATGTATCATAGTCTGAAGGACTTGTATTGGTGGCCCGGCTTGAAGAAAGATGTAGCCGAGTTTGTGGCTAGGTGTGTGGTATGTCAGCAAGTCAAGGATGAACATCAGAAGCTGGCAGGTACGTTACAACCCCTGTCGATACCGCAGTGGAAATGGGATCATATAACCATGGATTTCGTAGTTGATCTACCTAGGACAACTAGGAATCATGATTCCATTTGGGTAATAGTGGACAGATTGACGAAGTCTGCCCATTTCATACCTGTAAAGACAACATATACAGCCGAGAAGCTCACTCGAGTATATGTAGATGAGATAGTACGTTTGCACGGTGTGCCAGCAACGATAGTTTCTGAAAGAGGTCCTCAGTTCACGATTCGTTTCTGGGAACATTTGCACAAAGCGTTGGGAACGCAGTTGAGGTTCAGCACCGCTTTCCATCCACAGACAGATGGATAGTCTGAGAGGACTATTCAAACTTTGGAAGATCTCCTTCTAACTTGTGTTTTGCAGTTCCTATGCAGTTGGGACGTACACCTCAGTTTGATAGAGTTTTCCTATAACAATAGTTATCAGCGCAACATCGACATGGCTCCTTATGAGGCCTTATATGGTAGGAAGTGCAGATCTCTGTTATGTTGGTACGAGTCTAGTGACTATTAGCTTTTGGGTCCTGAGTTAGTACAGCAGACGACAGAAAAGATCAAGGTGGTACAACAACAGTTGAAAGTGGCACAGGACAGGCAGAAGTCTTATGCAGACAATCGTCGATGACCTTTGGAGTTCCAGGTAGGAGACAAAGTGTATCTTAAAGTCTCTCCATGAAAAGGTGTGCTAAGGTTTGGACGGAAGGGTAAGTTAGCACCCAGATATATGGGGCCATACCCAGTCATAGCATGTATGGGCAAGGTAGCCTACGAGTTAGATCTGCCGCCAGAGTTGCACAGGCTACACCCAGTGTTCCATGTCAGTATGCTGAAGAAAAGTCATCCGGATACAGGGACAGTTATACATCCAGTCAAAGTTGAGCTTGATGAAGATGTGACCTACGAGGAAGGTCATGTGATGATCCTTGACAGAAGAGTTAAGAAGCTGAAGAAGAAGGACCTGGTTCTTGTGAAGGTTCTTTGGCATCATCATGGCATTGAGGAAGCCATGTGGAAGCTTGAGGAAGAGATGAGGAGGAAGTATCCATCACTTTTCTCTTCGGATTTCAAGGACAAAATCCCTTTGTAGAGGGTTATAGCTTGTAAGGACCCTGACATCCGTTTAGGGCTTATCCTGTTTGATTTGCTTAACCCTGGTGCTTAGTTGCTTGCTAATCACCTTTAGTGGTGATTAGGGTTTGTTGGTGCTTTGTTGAGAGATGGAGGTGCTACTTGCAATTAACCCAAGTCTAGGGTTTGTGGGCAAGTTTGTCAACTTATGAGGTGTTCCTCCCTCTCTTTGCTTCCTCTAGTATTGAGAGGAAGGGTTGGGCTCGTTGCTTGAGTTCCTTTGGGCTTGGTTGAGCCTTGTTGGGCCTTGTTGAGTGTTACCTTTGCTTTGTTGGACCTTGTGTCGGGCAGAAGAGTGCTTTGTGTCGGCCTGTGGTGTGTCGGCCTAGGGAGTGTGTCGACCATGGTGTGGGTGTGTGTCTCCCATGGACCCTTTGACATTCTTTGACCTCGTTTGTGTCACCACTAGTGGACACTTGGAGCTTGATGCTTGCATGTGGAAATGGCCTTGGACATGTGTTTGGGACACATTAGAGTGGTGTCTTTGCTCATGGACAAGTATCCCTAGGTGGGCGACACCTTGCCTTGTCTTTACTTGGTTTCTCCTCCACCCTTTCCTATATATGTGTTCCCTTTCTCTTGCTAAGGATCCCTTTCAGCTACTTAGTTTCCTCTCTCCCTTAGTGTACGACACCCCTCTTCCTTTGCAAGCTTGATGGCTGATCCTTTCCTTGTAGTCTCCTTCCTCTAGTGGTAGCCGAAACCTAGAGTGCCTTGCTCTCTTCTTGTGGCGGTGCTTGGAGCTTGGTGCTAGGAGCTTGCTTAAGACGGGTTACATAACTCCTAACCCAAACTACATTACCATCTTCTATGTTCTTGTTTGTATGTTTCTTGTGATCATATCGGCTATGTTTTTATCAGTTGAGTTTCTTGCTTAAGTTGCCTTGTTGGCCGAACCTATGTTCTAGGGTTTCTTGTTGAGCAATACCCCTCTCCCTCCTTGGTCTAGAAAAGTGATCTTGAACTCTAGTATCATGGGAAATACCCCTCTCTCGTTTAAGTTGAGAGGTGAGCTTGTGTTCTAGTTGCTTGAGTAACACCCTTCTCTCACCATGGATCTAAGAGGTGAGCTTGGTGGTGGGTGTAGACCTTTGTTAGGGTTGATCCTTGTGTTTCCCGATTGGTGATAAGAAGCTAGGCAAGACCCCTCTCTCTTGGTTGTTGAGAGGTGAGCCTTCTTCTCGATCCATTAGGGTTTTGGTGCCCTTGTGCTTGAGGTTGGTGACGACCTTGTGGAGTTGCATCTTGGCCGATACGGCTTGGGGTTGGCGTTTCCCGATACCCCTCTTGACCTAGAGACTTGGTCGACATGATGTGGTGGCTGTGTTGGGCGATACACCCTGGTCTTTAACCTTTTGTGTGTCGGGATTCACACTATGCTGACTACCCTGCCCGATATGCTTAGCCTTGTTTGGTGGTAGGCGTTACACCCGGTTGAGTATCCTGCCCGACACGCCTAGCTCAGGTGGTTGCTTAGTGTTGTTACACCTTGAACGATAGGGGGCGTTGTGGGTTGACCTTGTGACGGGAATCACACCTCTGTCCTTGCCTTGTGTCGGCTAATAGGTCATGGATAGGCTGGTTGAACGACAGGTTCCTTGCTGCCCGTTTGAGTTGCACCTTTGGGTGTTGCTTCTTGATGAGTGGTGCTGCCTGATACACCTAACCAGAGACAGTAGCCTAGAGCCCGTTATATCATGGATGTTATGATGTTCAGTGGTTAGCCTTGTGCTGGGCGTCATGGTGTTGCATGTTACTCTTGTTGCACGACACGCCCCTTGGGCTCAGTTGCATGATAGACCTTGCTGCACGTTACACTTGGAGATGCATGACACAACGTTGCACGATACACCCTAAGGTAGCTTGACACCCTTGCTGTTATGCTTGGCCGATATGTAGCTGGTTGCTTGACCTTTATGTGGTGGGAGTGTTGGGCAATATGGGAGAGTCCCTTGCCTGATACTACCTTTGGTGAGGGTGCCCTACCCGTCACACCTTTTGGTGAGGGTAGTGGGCACTTCTAGGAAACCGATATGCTAAGCTCTTATTTCCTGTTATCACGTTTTGTTTATGATGGTGACCCTTGATATGCTTAATGGTAGTAAGGTAATTAATATGGTTATGATCATCTTGAATTATAGATAGAATGTTGAGTAAATGATAAGCATATAAGATGCCTTGCATTATGATATGACCTATGTCTATGGTCACAGGTTGAGGCATGTATGATAAAGCATATGATCATCAATGTCACCCTATATTGAATAATATGATTCTTCTGACAATCCATGATGATTGTGCATACTAACCATGCAGGTGTTTCATATAGATGCATAGCCAGGTAAAAGGCTATGAGGTATATATATGTTTGAGTAACACTTCTTTGATGGTTACTCTTGATGATGAGATAACATGCATGATGTGCTTTGATCTGAGGACCTGAGTTTGGCTAAAGTGCCCAGTCGAGGTGTTATCCTCTGATGATGATCTGGGATTGATATCCCAAGTGATGACAATGCCTGTTGCGGCAGTGGTTTCTTGTGATGAGGGATTGAGATCCCGGAATAGCATGATGGTGGCAATAATAGTGTAGTTTTATGTTATGCATGTGTTACAACTTGGTTGCCTCAACAATCCACTTAAAATGTACTAACTAATCACAATGGAACATATCATGTAGTTTTCTCTGGCCATAGATCCATCATCATCAGCAGCTGGTGATGGTGAAACGGGTTCTCCTGCAGGTTAACCCGGAGTGCATATTGTTGAGTATGCGAGGTTTCTCCTAGCCTAAAGTGAGTAGGTAAGAGTGCAACCTCGGTTGTAGACTCTAGGGTGCGGATTCAGGCCCGTAGCCCAAATATGATAAGAGCGTGGTGAACAGGCCCATGGCTCATGATGTGTGATATGGGAGCATGGATGCATTCATGGCTCAGAGCATGGTGAACAGGCCTGTGGCTCAGTTTCACTAGCACCGATACCTGTACCTAGGCGGGCTAGGTAGAGGGTATCCTGACCCTATGGCTGAGGCCACTTAAGCATGAGACGGTGGTCCTGCTTATGTTGTACTCGTGTACTGACCACGAGGTGGGAGGTCATGGAGTCCGGATGTTCCTTTGACCTTGTATGGCACCGGCTTGGGTTTCGCAATTGAAGGTTGGATTTAAGCAGTACAGCTCACTTCCTCAGGGCATAATAATATGTAATTCAGTCGAATAGCATTTACTACTTAAGGCAAAACATGTAACATTTATTGAGGCTTGCTTGTGTAGTTAATCTTGTTATACTTGCAGTTGCTTATACGTTCCTTATGTTATGTGGTAAGACCTTATAAATCATATGTTGTTAATCATGTTCCATAAAGAAATACTTGGGTACATGCCTTACGTACATCTTGGTAAGCTAGTTGGTATGAATAGCTTTACTTTATAGACTGCTCTTGTTATACCTTCTATCAGTTACCTGCAGCTTTTGCTTTAATCTTCCTTTGGTTTTATGGTTTCGGTGGGGAGTTATGTTTCTCACTGGGACTGTGTGTCTCACCCCACTGGTTTATAACCTTTTTAGGTGTTCGAGCTAGATGTGGTGGTGGTCACGGAGATGCGATCGAGCAGCAAGAAGAGCAGTAGAAGGCAAGAGATGGACATGTTGTTGTTTTGGTCATTTTGTAGTAGAGTCTTAGAGTCATCCTTGTACTCTCAGGTCCTTGGAGGCATTTTGACGTTGTTTCACGATGTATAGCTGATGATGTTTTGTATATCCTGCTGCTGGCTGGAAGTGGGCCGTTATGTACAAATAAACAAGTGATGAACTTGAGTGGTGACAAGACAACTGATCTCCTAAGTTGTGGACACGTATAAAGACTTGTAAATGTTTATATAACCTATTTTCTTGCAAGACGAGGACTTGAATGTAATAGTTTCTTAGTTTATCTGCTTTCTGCAATCGGTTTTAGTTAACTCGTGTTTTTGGTAATCTGTGGTTTATGGTGTTTTCCTCACGTTTTCGCATAACACCTCGCCGTCTGTGTGATAGCGAGATGTGTTGCCACAAGTTTTGGTATCATAGCTCTAGGTTGACTAAGTCTACAGGGATTTAGGACTAGGATGTGTCGTTCTTGTGAGTTTTCCAGATTTTCTTACAGTCATCTTCTGCCCTCAGCGGAAGAAGAGCCGAGATGTTTGGAAACCATTAAGAACATGCTGCTGATAACAGCGATGCTGCATCAGTTGATGGAGCTATAGGGCAGGCACATGAAGATCGGGTGCCTGAGGTCCCCCAACCTGACCCAACCATTCTTGAACACCCAGCCTATCAGCAGCTTATGGGGCAGATGATGGCTACGATGAATCTTATGGTAGAAAGATTTCCAGTGCCTCCGCCGAGAGCACAGGCTCCCCATGGTGAAACATCGGGTATTGGGAAGACCTTTGAGCAGCTTCGCCGAGTCAGAGCTTCGGACTATGCTGGAACAGCTGACCCAGCGGATGCGGATCTTTGGTTGACAAGTCTTGAGAAGGCTTTCCAGATCCTCGACATCCCTGAAGCAGACAAAGTCAAGCACGTTGTATACCTTCTGAAGGGTAGTACTGGTCACTGGTGGATCATCGAGGAGGAGAAGCGACCTGGTGAGGTGATCGGTTGGGAGGTTTTCCGGTGCGAGTTCGTCAGCAGATATTTTCCAAAGACGTATCTGGATGAGAAGATCAGTCAGTTTGAGTGCTTGTGCCAAGGAACGATGAACATCACTGAGTACGAAGCCAAGTTCATGGACTTGTTGAGGTTTTTTCCTCACATGGCAACAACAGATGACAAGCAGATCAGACGTTTTGAGAAGGGCCTCAGTGCTGAGCTGACAACACCTATTTCTGCGTTGGAGAACCGAGAGCAGTTTGCTACATTTGTGGAATCTGTCTGGAGAATTGAACGATTAGTAAGGGAGAAAAGAGAATACATGTCTAAGAAGAGGTCTGCTCAGTTCCAGGGATAAAGGTTTGGTGGCTTCAAGAAGCCAAGGATTTCAGCACCTTCCGTGATGAGAGGTTCCAGTGTACTGTCACAGTGGTCTCTAAGTAAGGGAAGAGGTCATGTTTCTTCACCGTCAAAGGCACATAGTACAACTTCAGTGGCAGTGACAGGACCATCTAGGCCACGGTTTGAAGATAGGTCATGCCATCTTTGTGGTCAGATCGGGCATTGGAGGTCAAATTTCCCGAATAGAGATGTTGAAGTGACACAACAGTCGAGGCAAAATCAACAAGGGTCTGATAGACAGCAGCCCAGTAGTAACAGAGGGTGAGGACGCGGTCAAGCATCGAGAGTGGGATCGTCTGCTCAAGGAAGCTGAGGACGTGGACAGCAAACAACGACTCGATTCTATGCTATGAATCAGTCGGAGGCGATAGTCAACCCGCGAGTGGTGGCAGGTCAGATGGAGTTATTTCATTCTGATATGTCTTCTTCTTACTTTATATTTGTTCTAGTTGACCCAGGTGCTACACACTCTTTTATCACCTATAGTATGCTTGAAAACTGTCGTTTACTTGTTAGCTGTAAGAAATATAGCTTGTTGTTAGAAACCCCTCTTGATGGTTCCTCGATGCTTCGAGAGGAGTGTCCATCTTGTGTCTTATCTTTTTTGGGACAAAGTATACAAGTGGATCTTATACCACTTGATATGCATGGTTTCGATGTGATCCTTGGGATGGATACCTTAGAGAAGTATAAGGTTGTTTGGACTGTGGTTCCAAGCAAGCTGTGTTTGATGATGGCGATAAGAAGTGGATCTTCCAAGGTGATAGGAAGATTCTTTCGACATGTCTAGTGTCAGCTATGGTGGCAGAGAAGTTGTTACGACAAGGATGTGAGGCGTTCTTAGCTCACGTTGTGGATACCAAGGCAAAAGGTCCTAGCCTTGAGGAGGTGTCGGTTGTCCGAGAGTTTGTCGATGTGTTTCCTGATGAGTTCCCCAGTGTTCCTCCACCCCGAGAGATTGATTTTGAGATCAATCTGGTCCCATGAACACAACCAGTTGCATAGACACTGTATAGGGTGGCTCTAGTAGAGATGGTAGAGCTTAAGAAACAGTTACAAGAGTTGCTAGAGAAGGGTTTCATCCGACCAAGTACATCGCCTTGGGGTGCTCCAGTGTTGCTCGTTAAGAAGAAGGATGGGTCGATGTGGTTATGTATAGATTACCGGCAGTTGAACAAGGTCACGATCAAGAACAAGTAACTGTTGCCAAGGATAGATGATCTGTTCGATCAGTTGTGTTGTGCTACAGTGTTTTCAAAGATCGATCTACGGTCCAGATATCATCAGTTGAGGATTAAAGCGGATGACATACCAAAGTCATCTTTTAGGACGAGATATGGTCACTTCGAGTTTGTGGTTATGCCGTTCGGGCTAACCAATGCACCTACTGCTTTCATGGATTTGATGAATCGAGTGTTCCGTCCATTCCTAGATCAGTTTGTGGTAGTCTTTATAGATGACATCTTGATTTATAGTCGGGACAGGCAAGAGCATGAGCGACATCTTCGACTAGCTTTGACTCTTCTTCGTCAACATCAGTTGTACGCCAAGTTCAGTAAGTGTGAGTTCTTATTAGAAGAAGTAACTTTCTTGGGTCATGTGATATCTACAGAAGGAGTAAAAGTGGACCCGAAGAAGGTGGAGTCTGTTGCAGAATGGGAACAGCCGAAGACGCCGATAGAAGTTCATAGTTTCCTGGGTTTAGCAGGATACTACCAGAGGTTTATCAAGGACTTCAGTGTGATTGTGTTGTCGATGACAAAGTTGACCAGAAAGGATGTACCTTTTGTCTGGAATGACCGTTGTTAGCAAGCCTTCCAAAGTTTGAAGGAGAAGCTAACTAGTGCTCCAGTGCTAATGCTGCCAGAGCCTGGGAAGGGCTATGTTGTTTTCTGCGATGCTTCCAAGAAAGGTTTAGGTTGTGTGCTAATGTAGGAGGATCATGTGGTTTCTTTCGCTTCGTGATAGCTTAAGAAACACGATGAGAACTATCCGACTCATGACTTGGAGTTGGCATCAGTGGTTCATGTGTAAAAGATTTGGAGACACTATCTTTATGGGGAAGTGTGTTAGATCTTTACAGACCATAAGAATCTGAAGTACATCTTTTCACAAAATGAACTAAACATGCGACAACACTGATGGATGGAGCTAATCAATGATTACGACTGCACCATCGAGTATCATCCTGGTAAGGCAAATGTGGTAGCTGATGCGCTTAGCCGAAAGTCTTCTTCTCCCTCTACAAAGAAGGCACAGTTGAGTTCCTTGGTATGTCATAGACGGGATATGTTTGTTTTCCTGCGACAGATGAATGTGCAGATGGAAGTTTCCTTGTTAGCAAGACTTTTAGCACATATGCAAGTCAAACCTACATTGAGACAGCAGATCAAAGATGCACAACAAACAGATGATACAGTATAGTTGATTAGATCAGAGTTTAGCAGCGAAAATCATGATGGGTTCCATGAGTCTGAGGATGGACTAGTTTGCTACCGAGATAGGATGGTGGTTCCTGATGCTGATGATCTGAGGAAGCTAGTACTCGAGGAAGCACATGCGTCGATGTATGATATGCATCCAGGTGTCACCAAGATGTATCATAGTCTGAAGGACTTGTATTGGTGGCCCGACTTGAAGAAAGATGTAGCCGAGTTTGTTGATAGGTGTGTGGTATGTCAGCAAGTCAAGGCTGAACATCAGAAGTCGGCAGGTACGTTACAACCCCTGCCGATACCGCAGTGGAAATGGGATCATATAACCATGGGTTTCATAATTGGTCTGCCTAGGACAACTAGGAATCATGATTCCATTTGGGTAATAGTGGACAGATTGACGAAGTCTGTCCATTTCATACTTGTAAAGACAACGTATACAGCCGAGAATCTCACTCGAGTATATGTAGATGAGATAGTACGTTTGCACGGTGTGCCATCAACGATAGTTTCCGACAGAGGTCCTCAGTTAACGAGTCGTTTCTGGGAACAGTTACACAAAGCGTTGGGAACGCAGTTGAGGTTCAGTACCGCTTTCCATCCACATATAGATGGACAGTCTGAGAGGACTATTCAGACTTTGGAAGATCTCCTTCGAACTTGTGTTTTGCAGTTCCTAGGCAGTTGGGACGTACACCTTAGTTTGATAGAGTTTGCCTATAACAATAGTTATCAATGGAGCATCGACATGGCTCCTTATGAGGCCTTATATGGTAGGAAGTGCAGATCTCCATTATGTTGGTATGAGTCTGGTGACTATCAGCTTTTGGGTCCTGAGTTAGTACAGCAGACGACAGAAAAGATCAAGGTGATACAACAATAGTTGAAAGCAGCACAGGACAGGAAGAAGTCTTATGCAGACAATCACCGACGACCTTTGGAGTTCCAGGTAGGAGACAAAGTGTATCTTAAAGTCTCGCCATGAAAAGGTGTGCTAAGGTTTGGACGGAAGGGTAAGGTAGCACCCAGATATATAGGGCCATACCCAGTCATAGCACATATGGGCAAGGTAGCCTACGAGTTAGAGTTGATGCCATAGTTGCACAGACTACACCCAGTGTTCCATGTCAGTATGCTAAAGAAAAGTTTTCTGGATACAGGGACAGTGATACAGCCAGTCGAAGTTGAGCTTCATGAAGATGTGACCTACGAGGAAGGTCCTATGATGATCCTTGACAAAAGAGTTAAGAAGCTGAAGAAGGAGGACCTGGTTCTTGTGAAGGTTCTTTGGCATCATCGTGGCGTTGAGGAAGCCACGTGGGATATTGAGGAAGAGATGAGGAGGAAGTATCCCTCGCTTTTCTCTTCAGATTTCGAGGATGAAATCCCTTTGAAGAGGGTTATAGCTTGTAAGGACCCTAACCTATGTTTAGGGCTTATCCTGTTTGCTTTGCTTAACCCTGGTGCTTAGTTGCTTGCTAATCACCTTTAGTGGTGATTAGGGTTTGTTGGTGATTTGTTGAGAGTTGGAGGTGGTACTTGCAATTAACCCAAGTCTAGGGTTTGTGGGAAATTTTGTCAACTTGTGAGGTGTTCCTCCCTCTCTTTGCTTCCTCTAGTATTGAGAGGAAGGGTTGGGCTCGTTGCTTGAGTTCCTTTGGGCTTGGTTGAGCCTTGGTGGGCCTTGTTGAGTGTTGCCTTTGCTTTGTTGGACCTTGTGTCAGGCAGAAGAGTGCTTTGTGTCGGCCATGGTGTGGGTATGTGTCGCCCATGGACCCTTTGACCTTCTTTGACCTCGTTTGTGTCACCAATAGTGGACACTTGGAGCTTGATGCTTGCATGTGGCAATGGCCTTGGACATGTGTTTGGGACACATTAGAGTGGTGGCTTTGCTCATGGACAAGTGTCCCTAGGTGGGCGACACCTTGCCTTGTCTTTCCTTGGTTTCTCCTCCACCCTTTCCTATATATGTGTTCCCTTTCTCTTCCTAAGGATCCCTTTTAGTTCCTTAGTTTCCTCTCTCCCTTGGTGCATGAAACCCCTCTTCCTTTGCAAGCTTGGTGGCCGATCCTTGCCTTGGAGTCTCCTTCTTCCTCTAGTGGTGGACAAACCCTAGAGTGCCTTGCTCTCTTCTTGTGGCGGTGCTTGGAGCTTGGTGCTAGGAGCTTGGAGCTTGCTTAAGGCGGGTTTCATAACTCCAACCCTAACTACATTACCATCTTATATGTTCTTGTTTGTATGTTTATTGTGATCATATTGGCTATGTTTTTGTCAGTTGAGTTTCTTGCTTAAGTTGTCCTTGTTGGCCGAACCTATGTTCTAGGGTTTCTTGTTGAGCAATACCCCTCTCCCTCCTTGGTCTAGAGAAGTGAGCTTGAACTCTAGTATCATGGGAAATACCCCTCTCTCATTTAAGTTGAGAGGTGAGCTTGTGTTCTAGTTGCTTGAGTAACACCCTTCTCTCACCATGGATCTGAGAGGTGAGCTTGGTGGTGGTTGTAGACCTTTGTTAGGGTTGATCCTTGTGTTGCCCGATTGGTGATAAGAAGCTAGGAAAGACCCCTCTCTCTTGGTTGTTGAGAGGTGAGCCTTCTTCTCGATCCATTAGGGTTTTGGTGCCCTTGTGCTTGAGGTTGGTGACGACCTTGTGGAGTTGCATCTTGGCCGATATGGCTTGGGGTTGGTGTTGCCCGATACCCCTTTTGACCTAGAGCCTTGGTCGACATGATGTGGTGGCTGTGTTGGGCGATACACCCTGGTCTTTAACCTTTTATGTGTCGGGCATCACACTATGTTGACTACCCTGCCCGATATGCTTAGCCTTGTTTGGTGGTAGGCGTTACACCCGATTGAGTATCCTGCCCAGCACGCCTAGCTTAGGTGGTTCCTTAGTGCTGTTACACCTTGAACGATAGGGGGTGTTGTGGGCTGACCTTGAGACGGGCATCACACCTCTGTCCTTGCCTTGTGTCGGCCAATAGGTCATGGATAGGCTGGTTGAATGACAGGTTCCTTGCTGCCCATTTGAATTGCACCTTTGGGCATTGCTTCTTGATGAGTGGTGTTGCCTGATACACCTAACCAGAGACGGTAGCCTAGAGCCCATTATATCATGGATGTTATGATGTTCAGTGGTTAGCCTTGTGCTGGGCGTCATGGTGTTGCACGTTACTCTTGTTGCATGACACGCCCCTTGGGCTCAGTTGCACGATAGACCTTGCTGCACGTTACACTTAGAGATGCACGACACAGCATTGCATGATACACCCTAAGGTAGCTCGACACCCTTGCTATTATGCTTGGCCGATATGTAGCTGGTTGCTTGACCATTATATGGTGGGAGTGTTGGGCGATATGGGAGAGTCCCCTGCCCGATACTACCTTTGGTGAGGGTGCCCTACCCGTCACACCTTTTGGTGAGGGTAGTGGGCACTTCTAGGAAACCGATATGCTAAGCTCTTGTTTCTTGTTATCACGTTTTGTTTATGATGGTGACCCTTGATATGCTTAATGGTAGTAAGGTAATTAATATGGTTATGATCATCTTGAATTATAGATAGAATGTTGAGTATATGATAAGCATATAAGATGCCTTGCATGATGATATGACCTATGTCTATGGTCACAGGTTGAGGCATGTATGATAAAGCATATGATCATCAATGTCACCCTATATTGAATAATATGATTCTTCTAACAATCCATGATGATTGTGCATACTAACCATGTAGGTGTTTCATACAGATGCATATCCAGGTAAAAGGCTATGAGGTATATATATGTTTGAGTAACACTGCTTTGATGGTTACTCTTGATGATGAGATAACATGCATGATGTGCTTTGATCTGAGGACCTGAGTTTGGCTAAAGTGCCCAGTCGAGGTGTTATCCTCTGATGATGATCTGGGATTGATATCCCAAGTGATGAGAATGCATGTTGAGGCAGTGGTTTCTTGTGATGAGGGATTGAGATCCCGGAATAGCATGATGGTGGCAATAATAGTGTAGTTTTATGTTATGCATGTGTTACAACTTGGTTGCCTCAACAATCCACTTAAAATGTACTAACTAATCACAATGGAACATATCATGTAGTTTGTCCTGGCCATAGATCCATCATTGTCAGGAGCTGGTGATGGTGAAACAGGTTCTCCTACAGGTTAACCCGGAGCGCATATTGTTGAGTATGTGAGGTTTCTCCTAGCCTAAAGTGAGGAGGTAAGAGTGAAACCTCGGTTGTAGACTCTAGGGTGCGGATTCAGGCATGTAGCCCAAATATGATAAGAGCATGGTGAACATGCCCATGGCTCATGATGTGTGATATGGGAGAATGAATGCATTCATGGCTCAGAGCACGGTGAACAGGCCCGTGACTCAGTTTCACTAGCGCCGATACCTGTACCGAGGCGGGCTAGGCATAGGGTAGCCTAACCCTGTGACTGAGGCCACTTAAGCATAAGATTGTGGTCATGCTTGTGTTGTACTCGTGCACTGACCATGAGGTGGGAGGTCGTGGAGTCTGGCTCTTCCTTTGACCTTGTATGGCACCGGCTTGGGTTTCGCAACCGAAGGTTGGATTTGAGCGGTACGGCTCACTTCCTCATGGCATAATAATATGTAATTCAGCCGAATAGCATTTACTGCTTAAGGCAAAACATGTAACATTGATTGAGGCCTTACTTGTGTAGTTAATCTTGTTATACTTGCAGTTGCTTATATGTTCCTTATGTTATGTGGTAAGACCTTATAAATCATATCTTGTTAATCATGTTCCATAAAGAAATACTTGGGTACATGCCTTACGTACGTCTTGGTAAGCTAGTTGGTATGAATAGCTTTACTTTATAGACTGCTCTTGTTATACCTTCTATCAGTTACCTGCTATTTTTGCTTTAATCTTCCTTTGGTTTTATGGTTTTGGTGGGGAGTTATGTTTCTCGTTGGGACTGTGTGTCTCACCCTGCTGGTTGTATAAAAGGAAATTGTATAATTGTTTCAGGATCTTATTGAATGCTTGCTTGCCTATTGGTTGATTGGATTATTTCTGTCTCACATCAACTTGACAGGTATGTGGTTAATTATGATTAATCGCATTAGTTTCCCGAGGGTTTTCCAAATGTTTCCTCACATTGAATGCAATCTAAATAGTTTGAATGTTCATACTGCAATTATAAAGTCACTATGGCTATCACAGTTATATATACATGTGAATTCTCGCACCTACATGCCACCCTGATGGAAGATGCCATAAAGGTCAGGCCCAGGAGGGTAGACCAATGGACACCATGAGAGGTGACCCTAGACACCAAGCTCGGGAATGAGAAGGTGGTCTATGATGTGTGACTATGGAGCACCGTGAGAGGTGACTCCCAAGCACCAAGCTCGGGATTGATAAGGTGGCCTTAAGTCAATGACAAAAGAGAAACCCTAGAGGGGTATGCCAGGGTTAGGGCAAAAGCGGTGGAGAATGACACATTGCAAATGTGAAGTGGCTTGTTAAATAATTTGATTGTGATTATTAAATTTTTAGCCATATTTGCAAGATTTTGGTTGTTCTCACATACCAGTATATTTCGATATACTGACCGACGTTTTTTTTGTCGGCATTTTAGGAACAACAATTGAAAGAACAAAAGTAAAGTGACACATTGTGGAAATAACAAATAAAGTGCAAGGGGGATTAGATAGAATAATTCAAGCTCTGGATAGATAGATTTCCAAAGTTTTCAAAGGTAAGTAAAGTTTTAATTTTATACCACATTCCAGTTAGTTAGTATAATTTCATAGTTATTATTAATTATTTGTCAAACCTTTGATCATGTTAATTGAATAACGGCTCTGACCTTCAGGTCTCCCTTAATTGGGGGTTACTGGGAGGTGGGGTCATTACAATTGGTATCATAGCATAGGTTCTTCAATTAATATTTAATAATTATTAAAGTTTACAAATTTTGTAGATCCCAAGCGAGTTATTAGAGGATTATCCGAAAGACAAAGGTGTCTAGAAAAGGATCACGACTGGGGGCTGGCAATATTTTTGTAACGACCCTGACCTGGGTTATGAGGTAACCCTATTTGTTTTGTCTAATAAAGTTGCTTATAACTTTAATATAATCCTCTAAGGTGCTTTGTTATCATGTGACACACTCATGTTTCAAGTTTGGTCCCAATTGAATGTTGTTTGAGCAATTTTCCTTTGTTTTGGACCAAAGTGCAATTTATCCAAATTGAGGGGCTATAATGCAAAATTTCACATGTTGAACATGACTCATGTGTTTTAGCATCATTATAGAGAGAATGATGCAATGTGGTGGCTTGTGGAAAGCCTAAATTCCAAGTTTGAACTTGTTTGAACAATGTTGGTACCTTGTGCACCGATTTTGCTACAAATTGTAATTTACCCAAAATGTGGGGTTGATATGAAAATTACCACCTCTAGAATGTCAATACTTCCTCTACGTATCATTTAGAGGAGATATAATGAATGAGACACCATGTTTGGATCAATTATGAATGATGATACTCTTAGTGATGAAATGACCAAGAAAATGGTTGAATATGAAAACTTAACTTGAGTTGTATCAAGTTGAAAAGATTATATATGAGTGCCTATCGGCCAAGGAGCCTTGGAACAAGCCTGATATAGTTTTTATAGCTCTTATCAAAGGCCATATCGTGCAAAGCACCTCAAGGAGGTGAGATGTGATGGCAACAAGTTTCCTTAGAAAAAGTGTATCGGCTTGACTTAAAATAGTGATTAAACCTAGATAACTTATCAAAATGGATAAGTAATTGACGAATTTGCATCTCTAGATGATCCTCAAACTTTTTGCATGACAATATAAATGTTTATGCATGCATGCACACGTGTCACCCATGCATGACACGTGGCACCTACTAGCTCAAAATAATGACACCTCATTTTTGCCTTCCTTCATGAACAACAAGTATATATACCCCTAGTTTCACACTTTGGTGCATTTTTTCGACCCTTACCACCCTCCTACACTAAGGTATCGTGCATAGAGCTCCCATATCATGAAGGGATGTTGTGGTATCGTGCATGGGTCATGGGATATCGCCCATAGCAAAAGCATATCGGCCAAGTAGGTAATAACGGCCATATATAGTGATATCGGCCATAATGAAGTGTTTTTGGCCCCAAGTGAGTGGCATATCGGCCACAGGTGGTGGCATATCGTGCAAGGGATGTGAGGTATCGTGCAAAGGTGCTGGATCAAGAAGGATCTCAAATATTAACCCTAAGGTGAGGCCATGATCATATTCAACCTCGGATTGAAGCATGATTTTAGGGTTTTGATCTTCCTTTCTTTTCTTCTTCACCAATTGCTTATCCATGGTGATTCCTTGTATATGAAGGAGTTGTGAACGAGCCTTGGACTTTTGATAAGTCATACTCAACCTTAGGAATGTGGATCTTTGGATCTTGGAGCTTTGAAGTTGTTCTTAATGCAGGTTATATAACTTGAACTCAATCATGTTATTATTCATCACCTAAATAGTTGTATTTAATGATCTACTTTTAATTCCAAAATTTCCTGAAATAGTTATTGAAATTATGAGTTATAGTAGTTGTTTAGACCTTTTGACATGAACTATAATAGTTATAACAAAGGTCTAGAGCTTGAAGATGATGATATCACCTTATAAAAGTGATATCGGGTGCATGCACACAAGCAAGCACCTCTAACCCGATATGGTGATTGAATGCACCTCTAGTCTGACATGGTGATGGTTTAATACCTCATGCATGACATGGGTAACACATACAAACAACTCTAGCCCGATATGGATGATGGTCATATACCTCTAACCCGATATGGTGAGTGCTCATACACCTCCAACCCGATATGGTGGTGCATATACACTTACAACCCGATATGGTGAACATATGCACACTTCTAACCCGAGATGCCTTGTAAAGGTGAGAGCAAGACACTCTTAGGAGTGATGAGTGTAACACCAAGTAATGGTGTGGCTAATACCTTGATAGGTGAAGTACCTAGATTGGTTGATAATGGACAACCTTATATCAATAATGCCTTAACTCGAGATGAGTCCATATCATTAATGATGGTTGAATAATTCAATTGTGTGACTTATGACCAATAAATTACATGATAAATGTGATGAGCTAGTGCATAAAGTATTAGGATGGGACGTACCCTAATACAAGATAAGTTGATGAACTTAAGTATGTTAAAAGTAATGAGGGAAGTGATACATCAAGACATGATAGATATCACATCCAGCACTTCAAGGTTTATGTACCTTGATGCACCTTAAATCTAATATACTTGGATGAGTAACACATGAAGTGTGTTATGTCAATTGTTACATTGAGATGTAATAAGTTTAATGCACTTTGATAAGTGTGGGCTAACATACCTTGATAAAGGGTTAAGCCAAGTTAATATAGTATGATGTAATCATACCCTGATAAGGATGAGAGAGGAACTCATACCTTGTGTTGATGATTCATTTAAAGATAAATGATGAGAATAAATAAGTATGATTGAATACTTATGATATTAATGTTTTCTCCTAT